>CM038719.1:6686889-7316889 GCA_021613375.1 Megaleporinus macrocephalus
AACGAGTAAAAACTAAACACAAAGACACTTGAGCTTAGAAAAAAAACCCAGGAAACATGAATGACACACAATTTAAAACTGGATTAAAACACTTTGTAGTTTGACACTTACAGACTGTAGTCCATCTGTTTCTCTGTATACTTTGTTACCCTGTTCTTTAATAGTCAGGACCCCCACAGGACCACCACAGAGCAGGTACTATTTGGTTGGTGGGTCATTCTCAGCACTGCAGTGACACTGACATGATGTGTTGGTGTGTGTTGTGGTGGTGTGAGTGGATCAGACACAGCAGTGATGCTGTAGTGTTTAAACACTGTGTCCACTCACTGTCCACTCTATTAAACACTCCTATCTTGCTGGTCCACCTTGTAGATGCAAAGCCAGAGACAGTAGCTCATCTGCTGCTGCACAGTTTGTGTTCCTCTAGTCCTTCATCGCTGCCCACAGGGCGCTGTTGCCTGGATAGTTTTGGTTGGAGGATGATTCTCAGTCCAGCAGTGACACTGAGGTGTTTAAACTCTCCAGCAGCACTGCTGTGTCTGGTCCACTCACACCAGTACAACACGCACTGACACACCACCACCATGTCAGTGTCACTGCAGTGCTGTGAATGACTCACCTCCCTAATAGGACCTGCTCTGTGGTGGTCCTGATCATTAAAGAACAGAGTAATAAAGTATACAGAGAATCAGATGAACTACAGTCTGTAAGTGTAGCTCCTATATGGTCAGTGGAGCTGATAAGATGGACAATGTGTGTAGATACAAGGAGGTTGTTTTAATGTTATGGCTGATCAGTGTGTGTGTGTGCATATGTAGGTATGTATGTAGCTATGTAGCTATGTAGGTATGTAGGTAGGTATGTAGGTAGGTAGGTATGTATGTATGTATAAGCAGTGAAGTTGCATTAGATGACATAATTAACAGGCTGCCTGTTCTCCAAGATGCACATTGTCACATCTTTGCATCAGTGCTCCCATATTAGTTAGTACTTAGCAATGGAGCTACAAGGCCAGTGTAGCTAACCTGCAATGGAAGCTTATATTTAGCACCTCAAACTGCCGAAAGCTCTCCAGTATCTGAACACATGATTATGTGGTTTCTGACACTGTATGACTGTTATCTTAAAACATGCATCTTTTACTTGTTAGCTACTTGTTAGCCTTGTAGCTCCGGTGCTTAAACTACAGAAGCAAACCTCAGCCATGCTGGAGTGAAAAGGGGACTGGAAATTTTCTTCTTTCGCCGCACTGCTAGTTTAATATCCTCCTGATCTCTTTTTCATATCGCTGTATGATCTGAACATTTTGCACATTGTGGACACACAGGATGACGAGAGACGCGCCTCAGATGCAAACGCTGTGTAACGTGATGTAGGTGCAAAGCTGTATTCTTATGAATTCTGCCCGTGTGGTAACAATGTGGTTTTAGTGAAAGCTGCTTTTTTTAAGAAGCTGAAAATCTGCCCTAGGTTTCAGTCTCAGCCCTGCAGCACATCTGCACCACTGAGCAGTGTAGGAACCTCGGTGCTGCTCATACACACAGTGAACTAATACAAATGAGAAATAATTAAAACTTATCTGCAGTGAAGCCACAACTACATCGTAAGTAAATAAATAATAACCAATAATGAAGCATCCCAGGTGGTTGCTATAGTTCTCTGCATGGCAAATAGGCTGTTGTTCATTTATTCGTTGTGGTAATATGGTCATTTTGAGGCATTATGAAGTGGATGGCCACAAAGATTTTTCAGAGAGATGTGCACACACTTTTATTACAGTGCTCGATACACACCCACAAAAATAAAAATGTATCAAAACCACCTGAAGGCTCCTAGCAGCCTCTCAGAGAAGTAAGTATAGCTCTTCTGGCTGCCATACTAACATGGGCAAACTGGCTAGCCCCAAGCAATGATTACCGCACTCATTCCCACTGACATGACTTATCTCTCCCCATACTCCTATCTGTAGCTGCTTATACCCCGGATGTTCCTCCCCCTCCTGGAGCGTACCATCCTATGGGATACAAGAAAAGAGCATTAGGTGATGCATCTCAGGTGTGGAGTAGACATGGTACAATAAGTGATGTATCTGGCGCCTTGACATCATCACACTCGTATCAACTAATATAAATTGGAAGCACAAACATTTGCATCACATTCGTCCCCGTGAGTCATCACTTGATGATAACTGTACTAAAACTGTACGTCAGATCAAAAATCTGTATACAAGCTCACTGTTCCCAAATTTACAACTTTCTGGAGCTGGAATGGTGCAGATATATCAAAATAACTGCAGGGCGAGATGACAACAATGTATTGATGATTGCATTGATGGTGATAAAAATAATAAGGGCTGGTTTATGCCTACTGCGGACGTGTGGCTGAAGTGACCTAATTGCGGATGGAACAGCCGAGCCTAGAGGACACGCACCATTCAGTATTTAAAACATTTCCTTTGTTCATCATTTCTCATGTGCCAGAAAGAGTATGTGCTGTAGTAGTAGTAGTAGTAGTAATAATAATAACAACAGCAGCAGCAACAATAATACCAATAATAATAGCAAAAACAGCAATAATAACAGCAGCAATAATAATAATAATAACAATAACAGCAATAATAATAACAGTAGCAATAATAATGACAAACTGCAATTGTAGTGATTATAATAATAGTGGCAGCAATAAAAATAATTAATAATAACTTAGTTTTTTAAAAAAAAATTAAAAATGTGTCTTGAATTTTAAGAAATTATTTCTGTCATAATAAAACAATTAAGATTAAGTTTTAATTAATTAAACAACTTTATTTAATTAATTAAACAACTATTCAATTAAAAATAGTAAGCAACATAGTAGTGAGTGAATGTTTATTTGTTATTAGAAAAATCCAAAATGAAAAAAGACTTATTTGTAGACATAATAAATAGCTAATTATTGACAATTAACTTTTATCCTAAGCAGTGTGTCTCAAACCAAACCACAAAAAACAGCTATTCAAAAAAATATAATGTAATCATAAATGGTTCATCTGACTTATGGATACAATTGTATTTCAAAAGAAACATCACGCCAGTTTTATTAGACAGGTCCTGAGGAATGAAATACTGTAAATGAATGAGCGTCAGGAGAAGAGCCACTGATTTGTTTTGTAAATGTTTGTGTGCAGATGCTACGGAGTCTGTTTCATCTGTTCATCAAAAACGAATAATGTTTTACGCCATTGGTTAGTAATTAATATCCTCTGTTTATCAGACTGACTGTTCAGACGTCCTCCTGCGTTTGCTTTGTCAACATCATCTGTTCATCAGACAGTTTCTCTGATCTGTATCTTTTCCACTGTGACGCGGCGGGCCTGTGCCGCTCCTTACCTTTACGTCATGTGAGCGTTTGGTGTGGATTCCGTGCGCAGATGGTTCATTTCTCATTCTGAGCTCAGAGGAAGTTGGTGGTTTTTCTCTCCTGTTGCTGTGAGCTCTGTGAGGAGGTGAAGCGGAACACAGTTGCAGTGTCTGAACTTTGACTTACAGCGTTTACGCACTGCGTTACTTTCTGAGACCACAGAGTCCTCGCAATCAGTAAACAGCTCAGTGACCATACTGTTACACATTCTCTCTCTTTCTCTACATCTATCTTTCTCTCTCTCTACATCTTTCTCTCTATATATATATCTCTCTCTCTACATCTCCCTCTCTCTACATCTCTCTCTACATGTCTTTTTCTACATCTCTCTACAGCTCTCTCTTTATCTCTCTACATCTTTCTCTCTTTCTCTACATCTCTCTCTACATCTCTATATCTCTCTACATCTCTATATCTCTCTACATCTCTCTACCTCTCTCTACATCTCCCTCTCTCTACATCTCTTTACATCTCTCTCTCTATATCATTTTCCCTCTGCACCTCTTTTGCTTCTACATCTTTCTCCACATCTGTCTCCATGTCTGCAGCTCCATCTCTCTATTTGCCTCTCTTTATGTATCTCTCTATCTCTCTCTGCCTACCTCTCGCTTTACTTAAAGCTCTTTCTCTACGTATCTCTTGCTACATCTCTCTGTGTATCTCTGCATCTCTCCTACCGCTCTGCCTTTCTCTACGTATGGCTCTATCTTTTCTACTTCTTTCTACGTCTCTCTACCGCTCTTACTTTACATTTCTCTACATTTCTCTACCTCAATCTGTACCTCGCACACCCTTTCTCAGTCTTACTCCACCAACCGGAAATTATGTTTATTTTGTTTTTCTTTTCTTCTTGTTCTACTCTTCTTTCTCTCTCGCTCTCTCTCTCATTGTCTTCCCCCTTTTTCTTTCTGCCTTTCAGGCACAGTTCACACAAATCTGTCACACTGTTTCTGTTCTTTCAATTCTCTTTAATTCTCTCTACAGTCACTACTAATATCTGTTTGTTGTGTATGGGCTGAAGTAGAGCATTGATTCTGGTCTCTGTTTAAGAGAGTGATTATAACTGTAATACCTTTTTTGGTGAAAACTGTCTTTTTGTGTTGTTGTTTTTGGTGAAAATTGAGATCTAGGGGTGTAAAGTTGCATAGCAGCCACGGTTTGGTTTGCACCATGATTTGGTGCAAGTTCAGTGCTCATTACTGCACATCTGCTCATTAACTGATTTAAATGCCAGTAGCTTCAGTAATGTTTTGGCCTTGTCTGCTCTCGCATCTGGAGTCTGTTTAAAGCAACAGGGCGAAGCAGTTGGACTTTTTTTGTCATTGATTATGCATTAGTGCGTTTGATGCGTTTCCACACACCCTATAGCTGCCCATCACACTGTCCTCCGATCCACTGGGTACCTGAAATTTTCCCACATAGCTGATTTGAAAGAGTCTTGTAGCTCATGTGTGTCATTTACAGTCGCCAGTGGCTTACATCTGTAATGCACACTTGTGAAATTTGTTCTCACATTATGATCATTTAGTCTTTGCTTACAGCCTACTGTGTATTCTCCATAATGACTGCAGGCACTGAACTGTAACATTTGTACCATAATTGTTTGGGACAAATACACATACAATATACATAGGTGTGTGTTTGTGTACATATATATATACTTAAGAATATATATATGTACATTCTTGCCTAGAATGATGCTCAATTAATACCAATTTTCTAGCCTTTCTGCTTTGGCAAAAATGGCCCTGAACGTTGTTTTACATCCATGTATATAAATAAATCATTCATACTCAGCGTTTGGGTCACAGTGTGACACCACAAGGCATGGTGGGGTAGTACCAGTAACAACTTTACATAATCAAGATGTAAAAAAAAATGTAAAAAATGGGTAACTGTATTCCATTGGGGCTGTCATAGGCTGGAGGTTAGGAAACCTGTCTGTGTCTGTGTCTGTGTCTGTGTCTGTCTGTCTGTCTGTCTGTCTGAATAATATTTTTCTGAGGAAATAAATGCTTTTACAGCTCAGATAATGTCTTTCTAAATCGTGTGTTTCTATTTTTATGGAGAAAATATGAACGTGAACTCTTGTAATTCTTATTAGTCAATGAACACCTACATGGATGATTTGATGTGCTTTAACCGTTATACTGTAAACCAAATAAAGCAGACACGACGTCACAAAAACCCAACTGTGGTGTGAGCAATAGACGAGGTGTGAAAAAGGCTGGCTGTGTCACACACACAGAGAGGAAGCAGTGCAGTGGGCTTTCAGAGGAAATAGACACTTCACCCTGGAAACCATGTGTTGTTTGGTTGAGACAGTGCTGGGACTTGACAGCACACTTCAAACTATCATGTCTGCAGTACATTTCAAGCTAGACCCAGTCACTGCCACGATAGTTCTGAGACTTTTCCAAGGCTGTGATTGGACCTAAGCACTGCCTGGTTAGTTTTGAGACTTTTCCAAGGCTGTGGTTGGACCTTATTACTGCCTTGTTAGGTCTGAGACTTTCCCTGGCTGTAATTGAACCTAAGCACTGCCTCGTTAGTTCTGAGACGTTTCCAAAGCTGTGATTGGACCTAATCAACGCCTCGTTAGTTCAGAGACCTCCCCCTTACTGTGATTGGTCCTAATCCCTACTTATTTGTTCTGAGGCCTCCCATTGACTATGATTGATCCTGATAATCTTTCTGATGGAGTTAGAAACTATATCTGTTGTTGTGCTGATGTTAACTCTTCTCTAGTCCTTCATCGCTGGTCAGTTTCTGACAACAGAGCTGCTATTTTTTAGATTTTTTTGGGTCATGGTCAGTAATAAATAACTAAAGTTGCCAGTTAGTGGAGGCACATGGTGAATGTTTCTAATAAAGTGGCCAGTTCGCGGAAGCCTAAGGTAACTGTTTCTAATAAACTAGGCAGTTAGTGGAATCATATGGTAGTTGTTTCTGATGAAATGGGCAGTTAGTGGAGACACAGGGTGGGTGTTCCTAATAAAGTGGGCAGTTAGTGGAAGTACAGGGTGGGTGTTTCTAATAAAGTGGGCATTGAGTGGATGCATGAGGCAGGTGTTTCTTATGCAAGCGTATACACACCGTTTTTTGTTTGTGAGTGAGTAGTTTGTTGCTCCTAGTCGTAATGAGTTCCTCTTGAATATTTCCGTGCAGCTCATTCAGAAAGTGAAAGTGTCTTTTAAGGATTTCCTCTGAACGCATCATCACTCTCAGTTTCTGGGAGTGAGAAGATAAGCGAGGTGTGATTAGTGAAGGGTAAGATTAATTATGTGGTATTGTTTTGTGTCAGCAGCCTATTTCACTCACACTACACTGTTAACGGAGTGTGTGTGTGTGTGTGTGTGTGTGTGTGTGTGTGTGTGTGTGTGTGTGTGTGTGTGTGTGTGTGTGTTGGAAGGCACTAAACTCATCCTTTATGGCTTTTCCGTTTAAGCCCTCTAGCCCGTGACGTCATCCTGTGTGGAATTTAAAAAATTTACCCTCTGACTTCACACACCCGCATGGAAAAGTCCTCAGAGGACATGGCGTTATTTGTTTGTGTATTGTCTCATCATGAGGAGATTAGATCATTGCATGTTAGTCATGTGGGCTCTATATGGGTTCCATTATGTGCAGCTGGTCATGTATTTGCACACAGGATTTATCCTAACTCCAAACTAGGCTGTGCCATCCTGATCATGTGCATGTGTGTACTGTGCCTTCGACTAGATCAAGCAAACACTTTTTACAAGCAACATAGTTTAAGAGCTCTAAGGAACTTAAAGGAAGGGCCATGTTTGATGTTAAATACAACAATACCACATAACCCAACAATGTATTAAAAGCTATGTTTAAAATCAAATCATATATATTATATATGATTTGATTTTAATCGTCAGTTGTTTCCTACAGTATAGTTTAACTTAGAGACAAGCCCCCAAGAAAGGTTACTACACACACACACACACACACACATACACACTCATGTTTCTCTTACTATATTAGTGAGGTCATCCATAGTTTTTATTGATCTTCGTTGTTCTATAACTAAATAACACTACACCTACACCTAAACCTAACCTTAACCTTAACCTCTGTACCCAAAACACAAATTTTCTGCTCTATTAGATTTTTTTTACTTGATTTTTGGAGAAAATGACGTCCTAAAGTGAGGACCAGCAAAATGTCCTCACTTTACCAAAAAAAAAAGACTGTACTATACTAGTGAGGACATGTGGTCCTCACAACTATACCTCTACAAGAACATACACACACACACACACACACACATACATATATATATAATTTTTTTTGCTTGCACGGCCCTCTTGGTTGTGTGCTTTGTGTCATTATCTTGCTGCATCACCCAACGTCTCCTCAGCCTGAGGTGTGGGACTTCAGCCCGCAAGTTAAATCTTTTGATACACCTTTGAATTCATTGGTGCCCTGGCCTCGAGGAAGCAAAGAAGCTCCAAACTAATATACTCCCTCCACCATGTTTTTCCACTGGGATGAGATTTTGGTGTTGGTGTGCGTTGACCGTCTTACTCCATACATAAAGCACTTTGGAGTATCCAGATGGTCTTGGGCAAACCTGATATATACGATCTTCTTAGAGCTGCTTCTTTTTGTTCTTGTTAGCTGTGTAATCTTCAACCTGTTAAGGAGCCAGCTCGCTGGTTAAAGTTGTGTTATGGTTTGTAAATGTTCAGCATTTTGAAGTACTTTATTTATTATCTGACACATTTCACTTTATCTAATACCGAAATGGAAGCCCCCAAGATTGTGCCAGGTGCTCCCCCAATGAGAAGTGACGAGGCCTTGTAGAGGCCAGTATTAAAACCAGTATTGAATTCAGAGAATGGGCTAAAGTACAATTATATTTATTTTTACTGCACAATGCTGTGTGGCTATCGAAGTGAATAATAAAAGTTAATTTCTTTGGTTATGTTAATGAAATTGATTTCCACCACTGTGAGGTGCTGCTGCAAGAGGTTAATGCTTTGTGTTTCTGTCTTCTGTTTCAGGACTACCTGCCCACTCAGCAGGACATCCTGCTGGCCCGCAAGCCCACCAAGGGCATCCACGAGTATGACTTTGAGATCAAGAACGTGCCCTTCAAGATGGTTGATGTTGGGGGCCAGCGGTCAGAGCGGCGGCGGTGGTTTGAGTGTTTCGACAGCGTCACCTCCATCCTGTTCCTTGTGTCGTCCAGCGAGTTCGACCAGGTGTTGATGGAGGACCGGCAGACCAACCGGCTGATGGAGTCGCTCAACATCTTCGAGACGATCGTCAACAACCGTGTCTTCAGCAACGTCTCCATCATCCTGTTCCTCAACAAGACGGACTTGCTGGAGGAGAAGGTCAAGACGGTGGCCATCAAGGACTACTTCTCAGAGTTCACTGGGGACCCGCACAGCCTGGAGGATGTGAAGAACTTCCTGGTGACGTGTTTCCGCAACAAGCGGCGGGACCAGCAGCAGAAGCCCCTTTACCACCACTTCACCACCGCCATCAACACCGAGAACATTCGGCTGGTCTTCCGAGACGTCAAGGACACCATCTTGCACGACAACCTCAAGCAGCTCATGCTGCAGTGATGCTGCGTTCCTTCCGGCTCCTTTCATCGCTAATGTTTTTCGTTTTGGTTTTAATTTTTTAATTTTGTTTTCCCAATGGACCCTCCCCACCCCTTCTCCCCCCACCCCCTTCCATTCTTCTGCAAGTTTGTGCTTCATACAGTAACCTTCCTGACTGACTCGCTCTAAGGTCTGTTCCGTGGGGGGAGAACAGGGCGCGAAGAGCGCGCTGGGTTCATATGCGCCATTGAGCGCCGCCGTGTAGGTGGCAAGCTTAAAGATGAGTGGCGCATGTGCCACGCATGTGCTTGTATGGCGCATGTTAGGGCTGCACAATAATTGAAAATAATATGACAACGGGGAGGGCAAAGTGCAGAACTGCGCCATCTGCTGGTCGCGTCCAAAATATTTCACACCAATATTCGTAGGGGAAATTTTGGATTAAAGCTAACTGAAAGATTTCAAGAGCACAGCACCTCTTAGAGAGCAGAGTGTTTTATTTTTGCCATAGCAATAATTGGAACTACCAATTGGAACCATAGCTGGGTGCTGGCACCGCTTCTTGGGATCAGTATTTCTGTGTTTGGAAACCACTATTTTTATTATTCTCATTGATAATTTTGAACGACACCAATGCAAACAGCAGGGGGCGCTCTGACCACTTTTACTCACTCTGTTGCGGTTACATGGCTAATAGCAGTGCTCACAGGAACAAAACGACTTTGCTTGAGTGCAGCATCACCGGTGCGGTAGCTGATACAGCAACGATAATGATCTTAAGTCGTGCCGCCCTTGTGCATGTGTACGTATGATTCTACAGTCCTGTCTGCCTTCGTTCAGCGTGCCGTGTAAAGGCGCCTACCAAACAAATAATTTTTCCCCCTTTACAAGTTACTAACCAATGCACAGTGGAAAGAAGCTGGGAAGATATAGTCTTTAATTTCACCCTTTGAGCCTTTTATTACTGACCAAATAGTGAAAAAGCAAAACAGATGCGAAGCGTTATGTTTCTGACATTTAAGGTTGTTGGGTTTTTTTTGTTTGTTTGTTTTTTTCCCCTCCTAATAATAGGAATAATGTTCTGAGCCTTTCTCGTCAGTACCTGCCTGGCTTTGTTGTTTTTGTCTCTTTTTTTCTCTTAATCAGGTCTTGTTTTTTATATAGATACATGAATATATTTACCTTAAGTTATATTTTCAAAGGTTTACACTTTCTTATTTTATTTAGTTTCATTTAGTTTGCCTCCACTGATGGATTCTGGTTACAATTGGAGAGGAGAACGGTGCATGCTTCCACAGTTAGACCATGTAAGCTGTAAACGTGTGGCATAAACTCAGGGCTGAATGTCGACCACTTTGGGCAAAATCTGACCGTTAAAGCCTTCAACGACATCCGCACTCACTCTGTCCATCGGTGGTTTGTCTTGCTGACCTGCTAACGTTGCTTTTTTTTCCTTTTTTTTTCCTTTACGTCAGCAAGATTCCTCTTTTAGATTTTGCTTTGTCCGTCAGGGAAAGGGGAAGTGGTGTCTTTTTCTTAATTTATTTAATATGTTTGTTCTTTTAAACCACATTCAAACTATTTGACCCAGTTTGGTTTTAATTACACACAACACACACACACAAAACAAAATTTATTCACAAGTGCCAAAATGTGAAAGGTACCCCTTGTTAAACCAGTTCCAGTGACATGCAAAAGGGATGGAATTCGCCTTGTGTAGTTTCCTTCCACGTCAAAACCTTGTTAATAGCTGATGTATAGTGCTGTGTCCGCCCGATATACGGTTCTGTAAAGGGTGTTTTTATGTGTATAATGTGTATCTCACTCTTTTCTAACCCATATGCAAACCCACACTGATGATGATCATGCTGATGATGATGTAAAGCTGTTTGTCCTCCTCGCTTCTGCTGTGTATTCACTCAGACCTTCTCGGCTCACTCCTCTCTCACCCGTTCAGTATTGCTGCTGCTGCTGCATTTTGGCTGGATGGTCCTGGTTGTGTGGCAACCTCTGTGAATGGTGCCTATACATCCATCTATGCATGCAGACACTGACGGCTGCGGCTTAAACCCCAGCCAAAGGCCCTGCAGCCCCCCGAGAGCTCTTTGTCTGGCTAAAAACCGCCTCATGTCTCTGGCCGGAGGCCCAGGAGGCTCGTGAAAGGAGAGGTTTTGTTGTTTTTTTTTTTTTTTTCTTCTTCTACACTTTCTGACCGGACCCACTGTCCTCATGTGCCAGTCGGTGCCCCCACCAAGTGCTAAAGCAGTACAAGCACTGTTCAGAGTTCAGATGGATGATGCTTTTTTTCTGTTCGAGACTGTGATGAGCTGAGCTTACAAAATGCTGATAATAATGAAGTTTGTGCTCCAGCCTGTGCTAACAGATATAGCAGGATGCCAGTCATACAACCTGTGTTTGCGGTCTGTGCTAACATAGCGAGATGTTAGGGCGTGGAACCTGTTCTGACAGTAAAACGGTGACTGTGGAACCTATACCATTTTTTGCCTGTGCAAAACAGCCTGTGCTAACATGACACAGCTCTTGCATCTGTGCGGAAATAGCCAGATGCCAAACATGGGACTTGCAGTGTTACCTCTTGCTAACATGGCAAAATGATAAACATGCAGTGTTACCTTATGCTTACATAGATGCTGATTAAAAACCTGTGCTGTTAGCCTGTGCTAATTGTAGAATCTAAGCTCTTAGCCTATGCATACACAGCAAAATGCCAAACATGGAACGTGCACTGTTAGCCTGTGCAAACATTGCAGAATGCTGTTCACAAACCTATGCTGTTAGCCTATTCTAATCATAGAACCTGTGTCGTTAGCCTATGCAAATATAGCAGAATGCTGAACATGGAACTTATGCAGTGTTACCCTATGCTAACACAGCAAAATGCTAATCATAGAAACAAAGCTGTTAGCCTGTGTTAACATAGCAGATTACCAGACATGAATCTTGTTCTGTTCTTCTGTGCTAACATTACAAAAGACATAGCTTATCACTTCAGTTGACAGACCTTAAACTTATGCATAGTTACTCTGTGCAAACATGGTAAAGCTGTGTGAGTTCATACTGTTAGCCTTTGCTAACATAGCAAGATGCTTGCCATGGCAGTTGTACAGTTAGCCTGTGTTAATATAGCATTTCCAAACCTATGCACTGTTACCCTGTGCTAACATAGCAAAATTGTATTCATATAGTTTGTGCTGTTAGCCCGTGCTAACACAGTTGACTGCCAGTGGTAGCGCTGTGTTTGCCTGAATTCATAAGGGTTATGCTGTATTAGCATTTTGCTATATTAGCCTTGGATGTTGTAGCATAGTACTAATTCGCCATTTGCGGATACGCCTTAATAAAGTGGTTCTTTAAGTGTTCTTTAGCAAAAAAAGCATGAACATGAATGCATAAATGGTTCTTTGCATGGTTACAGGGTTCATCCCTCTGATGGTAAAACTGCTGAATATGGTTCTAAATGGTTCTGTATGGCACCAGAAAGTGTTCCAACAGGTTTATAGCTCCTTTCATGGTACTGTAAAGAACCCATTTACTGAACATGTAGGATATTTTAGTCGCCCTAAAACTGATGAACTGAGTTTGAACTGATGCTTGTACAACAAGCCGCCAGCTGCATCACACTTGTAAGAATGTTTGAACTGTATCTACAACTGAATGAGTTGTAGATTTTTGTTGTCGTTCTGTTTTACTGCTTTTACTGTACAGTTGTGTCCTAATGTGTGAACCCCATGAGGTCACCCAGATGTTCCTGAGGAAAGGTGCCTTCAGGTTTCACGAAGCAGCAGAAGTTCTTTAAGAGCCGTGTTTTTTTTTAGGTGAAGATCCGTTGGTTTTAAGAATGGTTTAAGTTCAGAGGTGAAGAAAGAAATACCTTTTGTTAGTTCTGTGATACGCAAAGTGGGGCTGCATGATGTGCACACAATGCAGTACATCACAATCATATTCTTATATATCGTCACTGTCCAAAGAAAAACAAGACTCTCCAGAATGGCTGAAACTGTCATTACTTTCATTGGAAGTCAATGAAATCAGAATTTTTTCCAAGCTGTTTGGGAGCATTTCTACTGGTCCATGCTCAGTAATGTTCATATGATGTAACATTTTCCTCTGTGCAGTGACGATAGATGTGGCCTGGAAACCAAATTCAGCCCTAGACTTTTATATAAACCAGCCCACTACAACCATGACCCTTCCATGACCCCCAAAAAATCCAACATTCGGTTAGATTCTCGTGTTGGGACATTGTAGGGAAGGTCTGTATTGCTGTAATGAGTAATACACAGCATATTGTGCGGCCCTAGTACGCAATATTAACATATTATGCATATTGACTTTCATTATAGAGGCGTTTCCAGTTTATCTTCCATTTGAAGTTCAGGGAAACGTGTTGAAGTGATTACTGGGGCTTAACGATTTGGTGAAAAGATCTAATCGTGACCAATATATCTATGCATTCTTTGATCATGTAGAGTATAAGTTTGAAAGTTGTGCTCTTTGAAATTTGGATTTAGATATATTTAGATATCACAACAGAACGATAGGCTCCGCTAATCAACAGTGTTGCTACTCATGCAGTAAATGGAGAAGAGGTTGAAAGTTGTTAGTGGTGTTCTAACAAGCTTTGGAAAGAGTGGAAAAGGCTCAGCTGCTGTTAAACAGGAATGGTTTGCTGCTAGCGGTTAGTGGACCTTTGAATGCACCTCAGTTGTTTAGATCTGTGGCTTATAACTGTGAGGGAAACACAATCTCCTCCAAATCCAGACTGTTAATGATTTTTTTTTTCCTTTTCTTTTTTTATTCTAACCAAAACACACCACCTGTAAAGAAGCAGCCACGCACGTGCCTCGTTTTAAAGTTTTATTGTAGTCGTGCACCAAGGCCACCAGTTCGGAACTCCATATATAAAAAAGAAGCGATGCTGTAGTTGAGACACAGATACACTACCTTCATTAATCTGTATTTCTGTGCCTGTCCGCACTGCCACAACCAAGATACGACTCTTACTGACGTCACCACGCTGGACGTCGCGGTTACCGTGCAGGTTTTGCTGTAGTCGGTCTTTGTAAATGTGTTAAAACAGTGTTTGAAACAAAAGGGGGTTGAGTTTGTCATTTTTGTTGAAATATTGTGGCAAAGAAAAAGGAAAATAATGACGCAATCAGAAAAAAGAGTTCCCCCAGAAAATCACGTACGCTGATCATTTAGAGTTATGCAAGTTACGCAGAGTAGACCTCCAACTCTGATTCCTAGTGCCTCCAGTTTTTTGATGCCTCGAGCCTTTTATTTCTGTGTTTATTCTAAATTTTGTACCTAGACGACTCAAATTGTTTTGCCTTACGTGGATGTTTTCTAATCCTCATTTTCTAATCCTACTAAAAAAAGTCAAAAAAGAAGTCAAGGCTCTATCTTTTCCTGTCAGTACAGAATACTGAAATGCTCTCCATGTACAGTCTAACCTCTGCTTTCTCACCCTTTTCCATCCTTCAGTAATAAAAAAAAACATTTTTCAAAACATACTGAGTGTCGTTCTTTCAGTTTACTACGACAGGTGAGCTGGCTGTGGATCATATGGTTTTTAAAAGAAACTAAATTCTTCCAGAAGGCGACTGTTTGACTGCTGGAAGTGCTGAAGACTAAATAGCCATGCTAACCAGGTCTGGTCAAGGAGTTTCTTACCTGAAATTCTGGATTAAAGTCTTTCTGGATTAAAACATATCAAATACTTATGAGTGTTTTAGAGTGAGAAGGTTCTCAAACCTTTTTTTAAAAAAATCCATTATAAAGATTAATTTACCAGCTAGAAATGCAAATGTTACTCACCATGAGCTACACCACACTGCCACCAGTTAACCTCATGCTAGAGACGTGTTGGCTTGCGTTGTTTTTACTTAAAACTGAAGAGTTTTCAAAGTAGGTCTTTGGTTTTAAGTAAAGAAACTGCTGTCAAAGTGAGACTTTGCGACTGCTGGAAGTGCTGAGTAGTTTGTTGTTAAATAAATGAATATATGAGCTCCTGGTGTGACTATTCCAATAAAACTGGGTTAGTTTGGTAATGTGGCTGGAAGGTGAATACTTTCTGGATTAGACGAAGCAGTAGAGGTCAGCATTTTGAGAGATTACAGTACTAAAACCTAAAGATGTGGTGGTGGGTGGGTTGTGATGATGTATGGCAATGTTGTCAGTACATTATCACAACACAGTTACCATCCAGCTTGTTCAGACAACATAAAACACCTTTTGACAACGTTGTAAGAAAGTAGATGTTCTGTGTTTGCTGGGGTATCAGTTAGCAATATAGCAGTTTAATAACCTTTCTAATGTGTTTGGATTTGATTTGAAACTCGACTTTAGACTGAATGTTTCTCACTGTGTAGTCACCAGTTAGCATTACTCCAGTGATGTGTTGGCATGTTTAGTATTAACTTTAAACTAAGATTTGAGAGTAAGTTTAGGTCCCCCTTGTATGAGGACGTCTTGATTCAGAGAAAGATCCTGTTTGGGGTCATATAAAATATATGAAACAGAAAATATATATAAAGAAACGACTGCTAGATGTGCTGAATAGTTTCAGTTTGCTGGGGTATCAGTTAGCACTATGCCAGTATTATAACTAATAGTTGTTAGCATGTTTAGCTTTTACTTGAGAGGTTTGGACAGGAGGCCAGACCAGCCCAACGTTTTTAAACCCTTTCAGTTCTAAATTCAGAGAAACAGTTTGCTAGAAATGCATAAACGTTTATAAAACGCATAAAATGTTAATATGGTGAATTACACTGTATAAACAAGCAATGATAACTGGATGCTACTAGTTTCCACTCCTCATAAACTGTGTTGGTGTGTTTGGTCTAGTGGTTCTGTAAATTGAATTGTTTTGAGGGGGTCAAGTTTATAGTTTATAGGTTGTGTGGGGTTGTGGGTTATAATAAACAGTAACATGGTTAAAACTTTAGTGTTTTTACAGCAGATTATGAACCTGTTTGGGGTCGTATGGTTGCCAGATTTACTCTGACTTGCTAGAAATAATGAAGTTTAGCTAAAATGCTAAGCTGTAAAATAGCATCTGTGAATAGCATCATGCTAATTGGTTTTAGAGCTAGTAAAGATTGTGAACCTGGCTGGTATATTAATAATAATAATATTTTCACATGCTATAAATGTATTATTAGTATATCAAAACGCTGAAGTGTTGTAACAGTGAATTATGGCGCTAACTGGTAGCTGCTGGTGTCTATTCACTTTAATGTTAGGGTGTAGTTGTGGAACAGCTGTTTTAAAGGAGTCAGTGTTTTGTTTTCCTAATAAATGTGAAGTTATGGATTCTACAAAACAGTAAAAGGTTAGAAAACAGCCACTGGGCCTCTGCGGGCGGATTTAAGTGTTGCGAAATTCGGAGTATGTGAGGAGGATCAAGCTAATACTGTTAAGAGGTTCACTAATAGGCTGCTGACCTGCGTACTGAACAGTTCGCTCACGTTTTCAGAAAAATGTGGCTTGTTCAGTCACTCTGAGAAGTCTCTTATAAATATTTGGGGTTTGGTTTATAGCAGCAGAGTTCACTGAGTCTGGGGGTCTTGGCTAACAGCTCATTAACAAACCCTTCATAAGGTTTAAACACGTAGTAATACAAACATGAATGTTCCTATAATGGGTCTCAGTCCGTCTGCACACAGTTTTTATCTTAACATTTGACCTTTAAATACAAAAGTTTGCTTCTAGACTTGCCTCTAGACTAGCCTGAGCTGCCAAATAGATTCTCCTGCAAAACATGATTTGTACCTGTGGAGGTTAGGGATATTAAAGTAACCCATATAAAACGTGCTGTTACATTGAATGACCACATGGTGGTGGTGTTGGACAACTTTAACTTTAATATTTCAGATTATTTTTTTCCTTTTGAATCTGCATTTGTCTGTATAATAACATAAAAAAACAATACAATGGATAGAATAACTATAAAAACTGTACAATCTCACTGTAGATGTTACACTGGATAACTAATAGTGGGGTGTTTTAAGTATGTGTTTTACTTTTTCCCCAGATCATTTTGTGCATACACACATTAGAACCATTAGGATTAATACACACAGAGTGCCTGAATGTGGTCTACTAAATAAATATTAATAAATTGTGTACATTGTTCTATATGATGAGCACTTGATGCTATTAGGTGTGCACTAGATACTATCTGGTGAACAACACCAAACCATTATATGCATCTGGAATCAGTCCCAGAACACGTATTAAACCATTAGAATCCCTTACACTGTGACATCAACCCATCACGAAAAGTCATGAACCTCAAGATGCTGATCAGGACCCAGTTTTCCAAAAAAAGCGCTTTACTGTTAAGATCATAGCTGGTGGAGAGAGTGTTTAGTCTGATGTTTGCCATTAATGTCTGATCTTTGTACTATAATGTTTTTGAGAATGTCAGTTCAGGTTTATTAATAATAATAATAATAATAATAATAATAATAATAATAATAATAATAATAATAATAATTATAATAATAATTTAGTATTATGTATGTTTTTGCTCACTCAGACACTTTACAGTTTACAATTAAGGGGACTAAAAGGTTTCAGTTGCCTGTGCATGATAATTCTGTACTATCTCAGTGTAGCGGTTACACTGACTGACCACCAGATGGCGGTATTGTTCAAGTTTCATATTTTGGATATTTAAAGTTAGATATTTTGGAGAATGGTTAATAGTGGGATGTTTCAAAGTGTTTAGGGATCGTGTGGGGTTTAGAAAGGTTTGTGTCGTGGTCAGACATCAAAGTCAATAAGATTAATGCATGCAGGGCTCCTAAAAGGACGTGGTACCTTTTTTAAGAGAAACATCTGGTACATACCTGATATTATGTAGTGATCAATTGTTACTATCAGATGTGTACCAAATACTATACTAAAATATACCACATCCTTCCATGCACTCTGTAAAAACCTGATGGTGTTGCTTTCTAATGTAAATTTGCTTATTGGTTATCATTAGAACCCACTAGTTTCCTGTAGGACACATTTTAATCCAAGATTTTAAAAATCCAAAGCTGTTGTAAAAGCATCAGAATCCTTCACACTTTACTATCAATCCTTTAGGAAACTCCTTTAGGTTCATGTAATTTAGAGACACTCAGCAAGGCTGGTTCCCGTTAATCGTCTCGGTACAGAGAGTGTTCGGTGTAATGCTCGCTTTACCTTTTGTGTCTTTAATGTTTTTGGGAAAGGCAATTACACGGAATGACCGCCAGGTGGCGACATTACGCCACTTTGAATGAAACACGAATTTCAGGAACGCTCGTAACGCTCAACGTGGCGTCTATTTACGTCACCAGAACGTTGGCGAGCTCGTGGCTGTGTCGGAAACCTTATACATGTTGCCTATAAATACAGTCTTCTAAAGGCCGAAAGGCATCCTGTCTGAATCTTATGCTGCTTTAAAACGCCGCCTGCTTATGTTTCTCCGTTCAGACTTAAATTCCACATAATACTTCGTGTCAGAGTTGATGCAGCTAGAAAAATAAAACAGCTGAAAATACGAGTACACACACGAGTGGACGTCGCTAAGTGGGCAGCAAGGCTTCTAGGAAGCTGCATTCAGTTTAGGACACAGCCATTGTGGTAGTAACGGAAAAGCCCCCGTCTTTGTGTGGTATTGGGTCAAAAACACAAGTCTTGTTTTATGTCAGATTTCAATGAATTATTAATGGTTTTAAACCAGAAACGCGTATAACTGCCCGTCGAATGACCAGACTTTCCTTTTGTTACACTTTCTTTAGTTATTTTATTCATGTGTGTCTGGATCGTTTGGTGCTTATACACGACCGGTGTGTATTAGTATTCAACTGGAATGCGTAACAGCGATATATGTTAAATACCGCAGTTACGCTGAATGAACACATGGTGGCGGTATTGGACCACTTGAAAATATGGGGCTGTAGTGAATTCTGTGCAATTCAATTTTTGGTATTTTAATTATCGGAGTAACAATCATACATATTTAGACTGTTTTCACTTAGATAATAATATATTTAAAATTGTAAATATATAATAAAATATATATTAAAATATATATATAAAATAAAAGTATTCACTGGTCTGTCTTCACACGCATATGAATTTGTGTGACGTCTCGTTCTTAATCCATAGGGTTTAATATGATGTCTGCCCAACCTTTGCAGGTATAAGAGCTTCAGCTCTTCTGGGAAGGCTCTCCACACGGTTTAGGAGAGTGTTTATGGGAATGTTTGATCGTTCTTCCAGAAGCATGTTCGTGAGGTCAGACACTGATGTTGGACGAGAAGGTCTGGCTCACAGTCTCCGCTCTAATTCATCCCAAAGGTGTTCTATCAGGTTGAGGTCAGGAAATGACACTTTGTTATAACACCTCTGACAGTCGACTGTGGAATATTTAGCAGTGAGGAAATTTCACAACTGTGGCCATGGAAGTGAGGAACACCTAAATTCAAGGATTTGCATGGGTGAGTAAATAGTCACTGGTTCAAACAACAAAGCCATAAAATCAACAAATTAAATTTATTCTAGTTCAAATAATACTCTTAATGTAATACAGCAGTCGCAGCATTTCAAAGGCAGACTTTACATAATGGTTTGGTATCATTACACGAGATATCTTTAAAAAAGAAAACTATGCCCAAAACGAATCCAAAAAAAGAAATATCTACAGTGCAATCATAACATTGTGACTGACAAACCAAAGAACGTCTGAGCTGTTCAAGTCTCAAGGTGAGGGTGTCTTGATTCAAGTCAGTGTCATTTACTAAACATTACAGACCATTCATCTTTCAGATTGTTGCTCGCTCATACTTTATTAACTAGATTCAAGTTTGCTAATGACAAATGATAAAAATAAATTAATAAAAATTAAATAGTTTGCTCATATTCACTCATACAATGCAGAGTGAGTCGGGTTTTGGTGTCCGTGCTGTGGTAGTGATGCGGTCTCAGTTCTCTGTCCCAATAAAAAAAGAGGACAAACAAACATTCGCTACATTCCTTCTGTGTTGTCCTTCATACAGCAAAGGTTTTCTCAGAGGCGGCATCAAGCAACATGGAAGACGTGCACCTATAGCGGATAACAGGACTTCTCTGAGGTTCTGTCCGTCTTGTATACCTCTCAGTACATCAGGATGTCAGGTTGTAAAAAGAACACCAGGCTGAAAAGTGGTTTCTTATTTATTCTTGGAATCTGCCTGAGACTCCGGAATGCTGCACCGTTTAAGGTGGAAGGGAAAATTCCCAAAAAGATGATAATGAAAGGTAACAGCTTTATTATAGCAACTCTGTAAGTTGCTAATGTCCCTGGTGTAAACAAGTACACGGACAGTCTGTCGTCACTGGAACGTAAAACAATGCAAAGTTAACTTATAAACAGAGACCACTTGCAAGCTGCGGCCAGTGCTGACCGCCCTGAGGTTTCTCGTTTGGTCCAAAAACAATTAAAAAATAAAATCGAGTGTGGTGAGAAAATGAGGCACTGAAAAACGAGGATTGCGACACGTCCATCTTTGGGTGGATCGTTCAAGTGGATCTGTGCGTTTGTGTCGTATATTTGTGTACACTGACGAAAGAGTGGGTCACGTACTTGATCCACATGTGTACATCATTTCCACATCAGAAATGTATATGTTAATGTATATATTAAGCTCAGTTCATAACGCTAATTTGACTTTTTCCCACGTCTGATAATTGTTCAACAACATCACCACATACACGAATGGGCAGGGCTACATAATATTAACCAGTAATATAAGCTTTAAGGTCCTCCCTGATACACACTTTTACTCACACCCACATCACAACTTAAAAAAGAAAGTGAGCTATTAATGCTATACATTAACGTAACAAGACTCTATCCCATCTCCCTTCTAATGGCTAGAACTCCCAAGCTCTAAACTTTTATTAAGCAGCAAATAGATTTTGGACATGTTCCAGCCATTTACTATCAATGGAGCTGTTAGTCACCCCGCCATGTAACCTTCATTGACGTTCAGTGATATTAAGGCCTTTTTCTGGCTTCAAGTCCCTGCATAATATCAAAAATAGTGTACATCTGTATTTCAGGCTTTCTGGAATAACAAAATAGCCGGTTAAAAACCTGTGAACGCTGATTTATTCACTTCAAAAACTTTTAACTGAAAGTATCAGCTGATTTGCATTGTAGTCCACATAATAAGCCTTACGGTACGTGTCCACTCAAGTTTGCCTCATTCTATCCTATCATCCTATGGTGTATGTTGGTCTGCAGTGGCAAGATCTTTCTGAAAAAGCCAGTTTCTACTTGCAAATGAATGCGTCTGCCGCACTGCTATTAACCAATCAGGCATTGGTAGACTGGTCACTGTCACAAACAAAGGTAAAAATAAGTTTCTCGGAGAGCACAGAGAAGATACTATGACTCTTTTTTCTCTCAGTTTTGTATTATAATGAATATATATAACCGGGATGATCTGGAGAGAAGACATTCAGTGCCTTCATTTCCATTCTTTCCCCCAAATGGTGAACAGAGAGATCTGGCACGCTGGACTTTGGTGGGAAAACTGCAAGTGGACACAAACCGCTACTAAGTCTGGTATTTAACAGAGCTTGTCTTTCAAATTACTTAGTGTTGGCAGTGGTTAGAATATAGCATAATAAGTAACGCCGCAACCCTTCACATAATATATTTTCTGCCTGGACAAGCACAACAGCTCCCGGGAAACACTCCTAACGCTACATTCGCCGTTTTCCAAATGCACCGATGAATGATATTTCATGGATGTGGAAATGGTGTACATCAGGAGCAAATCAAGCCAATTTGTCCCACTATATCCTTCAGTCTGTGTGTTTAATTGCGTGTGTGAAGGTTATCAGACTGCCGTTGGATCAGGCTGACTCTTGGCTGGGCTGCTCTCCACAGCCAGGTCCACTTCCAGGAAGTCTGCGGGTGGGTCTTCGCTGTCCTGTTTTTCCTCCTGCATCAAACTTTTCCTCCTGCGACAGCACAGTCCGGATTTGGCAGGGCGTACCAGTCCAAGGAACAGGGCCCCCACACCCACGCCGGCTGCGCTGGTGTAGAAGGCTGAGCCATAATTGTGTGTGAAGTCAACCAACGCGCCTAAAACATAAAACACATCACACAAACATGGACTGAGTGGTTTCATTAATGCATGTTGGCTGTATAAGAGTAGTTCCAGTTATGGAATGATGATAACTTCATCAGCCAAGAAACGTCTGGTGTCTGAAGTTTGCTTCTTCAGTTTTAGCACTGAAGCTATGGCTAGGCTTACAAGTAATGGAAGCTTATATCCTTTATATTTGTCTATATAGAGCATGGCACCGAAAACCCATGTGGAGATGTTTGGTAACCTCTAAGAGGCTTGATTATGTTGTCTCTGATACTGTTTGACACACTGTTCTCTATAAACACTGACTGAAGTATATTAGCTAAAAACAGTAGCAGTCACCTCGAAGACTACATTCTGTTCTTCAGTATTTTTGTCCAATTTGTGTGGTGTGAGCTTCTATTGCTTGTTAGCTATTAGGGGTGTAAGAAAATATTGAAATATTGAATATTGTGATATTATGTTTTATAATACTGCATAGATTCTGAAAAACACTGTATTACACAGATTAAACACGTTTTAAACATCTGACCACTAGATGTCAGTGTTGTAATCCATTTTCAGCTCCACTTATAAAATGTAAGCGTTATTATTTACCTGCCAGAGGTGGACCAGCCAGCCCAGCAAAGCTTTGTATGAAAACATAAACTCCCACGGCTGATGGCATCCTTTCGATGCCCACCACGTCGTCCTCAGCCAGCATGGGGATGTGGGTGGAGCATACAGTTCCAAGAAGGAAGCCGTAGGTGGCACAGCAGGAAGCCAGCCCCCAAAATTCGGAGACGACTGTGAAGAGTGCCAGCACCAGGCACAGCAGCAGTGTACAGATCAGCAGGATGTAGATTTTTCGAATGGGGTGGCGGTTCAGCACCCAGCCGATGGAGAGGCGGCCGAATATTTCGGCCACAGCCATCGTGGACAGCATGTAGGTGGCTTGATCGCGTTGTAAACCGCAGCTAATGCTCAGTTCAATCACATAGAGCTGTGGGGCAAAAAAGCCCAACGTGGCAAAGAGGCCAAAGAGAGAATAGCAGATAAAGCTGTAGTCCCTGAGCACAGAGAAGTCCAGGAGTTTTGGCCGAGCTGCCTGAGGTTCTGCTTTTTCCTCCTGCTGGTCCATAGGCGGTTTTAGAGGAGTTGAGGGAAGCGCTGGAAGTTCAGGATCCTCCTCTCCTTTCTCCTCCACTAGCTGCAGTTCTATGCTTTGATCTTGCTGAGCTGCATTCCGATTAGGGCTGCATGACACAAACAAAACACCAAAATGTAATTTTACTTTTTCTTATTGTGACTGTGAAATGATAACTGATGTCACTTTTACAGAAATCACAAATTCAGACAATAAATAATTTTAGTTCAATTTAAAACAAGAATCATTAAGTTACGATCGTCCAAGTTCTATAATATAAAAAGGCTTAAAATTCTGAAAATATTAAATATATCAGTTATTGTAAAATAATGTGAGAGCTTTTCCAGAATTCTTAATCGAATAGAGTTCTGTCTATATATATATATATATATATATATATATATATATATATATATATATATATATATATATATATATGATGTCTATATATTGCATATATATGATATCTATATATTGCATATATACAGAGGTTACGCAGACTAGATTTGCTTTCACTTTTTGTTGCTCCAAAAACAATCTGAGAATACTACTTGCGTGTTCTGTTAATGTTTTTAAAATAGGTATTTGTTTTCAGAATAATGTTCTTAATGACCAGCTAACGGTCGCTAAAAACGTCATCATGTAACAAAATCCTTGACCCTGTCAGTCCCCTTAAAACACCCTCTGAATGATGCAATTAAGACATCATGTCTTAGCTAGCATTTAACCTTACAGCAAAGCATTATGAAAAACTAAAATGAAAAACTAAAATTGTTATTTCAGCACTGGATTAACCATAAAACCTCAGAACTCATAGGTAACTTTAGCAAAATTCTTGGAAACTTTTCTTGCTGAGAAACCAAATCAGCCTTGTGAGAATACTGCTTTCATAAGTCTACATTAAAAATACATTGACCATTTATTAGGCATTGCAAAGTCAATTGTCAGACTGTAAAGAAGGATGTAGGTCTGATTTAGGTATCTTTTGGATCTCTGGGACATTACATCTGAAGTTTGTCTACTTTCAATTGGAGATATATTGCTGACACTTCTGTCACTTGTTAGCTACATCACAGACTAACAAACAATATACTGTATATTGAAGTCTTACCTCTGACCCTCAGCCAGGTTTGTTCTGGAGGAAGAGATAGACTGCACTCCAGAGTCCACAGAGTTCAAGGAAGTCCTAGTGAACTCGTTCTCCAGCTCATATTTAGCTTCAGGTTGTTTAAGGGGAGACTGAGGCCCCTCCTCCTCCTCTGTGGCAGAGGGTTTGGCCTGGATGATGATGGGCCTGAGTAGTGCTCCAAAGGCGATGACTGATGCTTGCAGAAGCCCAATCACAACTAGACAGTTCCTCCAGCCAATATGGTCTTTCAGGGCACTCAGGGCTGTACAGTGAAAGAAAAACAGCAATGATGTGACGCATGGCACTATGAGCAGTCCAATATTTTCCCAATGGTGTCCTTTAAGCAATATGACACCAAAAGTGTATGTTGACATTTGTGCAAATAAAGATAAGTCACTTGACGAGAAGTGTTCTGCATAAGGCCAAATATGCAAATACAAAAACTGTAGAGTCACATTTGTTTACAGTGGTGGTGATGGTAACCAGACGTCCACCTCAAAAAGCTCCCTTAATTTTATTACATTAAATGGTTATGAATCTATTGCCTGATATCTGAGACATTGTTTGACTATAGAGATTTGATTTAAAACACATTCAAATTTTTCTGTTCACAGTTAAGAGAGATGCATGAAGGATGCTCATGTATCAAGCATGTGAAGCAAAATACCATCATCAACAATAAAACACTCAGAAGACACGTGTAGGTTCACTTTTGGTTTTGATATTAAATAAAATGTCTATATTTGTGTTCCCATCACCACCACTGTAAACAACATCTGCAAATGAAGCATTTATATCTAACCTTGGTAAGCAATAAATATATACATACTAAAATGTAAATATCTTACTTCAATCGGTTAAGTCGTTGTTCTCCAAAGATAAACAAGTATCTCAAAAATAGGGGTGTGCAATATATACCGTCTACGTTAATATCTTAATTGCCATGTTAACGATGCGCAAGCTGATGTTATTGAGTTATTGCATATCAAAGTGCCTCTACTCCACGCACTCGCTACTTTATGCTTTAGTACAGGCTGCTGCGTGTGCGCATTGAGAGTGCCCATACTGTGTGCTAGCATAGGCTAAAGCTAGCATAGCTGCCTAAACAACACACCTAAAGCTGAAAACACTGCGCCAGGGGAAGAAACTCAGACACTGCCAGCCTCGCAGTCTGCAAAGAGGATCATCTTTACTCGCGTGGAGCTGGTTTGGATCTGAAAAGACTGACGTTGCTCAGAAGTCGACAGTGCAGACTTTGTAAGAAAGCAGCTGTTAAAGATCGCTCAACAGCTAACCTGTTCCATCATCTTCCAACAAACCAGCACAGAGTATGAGGATTATGAACAGAGTATTGGGAGTATGAAGCGCTTAGGGAGCATGCTGTCCAAGACAACTCTAAATCCACTAAGGTGTCTGGCAAAACACACTCAGCAATGACGCCTCTGTGCCCCCTGTTAAAAAGTGCAAGCGAGTAAAATATAACACTTTTTCAGACACAGTTTTAAATAATGCAAAATATTGTTTACTATCCTTATCACCAAAAAACAGAAAATATCAAGATATAATTTCTTGTCAATTTCGCACAACCCTACTCTAAAATAGTATTAACTTTACAAGAGGGGGAAATAACATCCCTAACCTTTAATGCAAGATAATGTAAAAAGAAACTTTCAGAGGCTATTAAGGGTAGCTGTCGTGTTCAAATGACAAAAAAATGAAAATCGACAAAAAGGAGGTACATGTTTTTCTTTGGACAGAGAGGATAAGAGAGTCACAATTGACTTAACAAGTAAACTTCAAATCAGATCAACAGATCACAATGGCGTTACCTGGGGCTAGAGCGAAAAGGGAAAAACACTCTCCGGTCGAGGCGACGGACGTGACGAGCGATCGGCGCTTGCTGAAGTACTGCGAGAGGATGGTGACTGTAGGCAGGAAAGTGAGGCAGTAACCCAGGCCTGTGAACAAACAGCACAAAGGATAACAGCCACTGGCGCCCTCAACTGACATAGGCTCAGGCCAGGCTACGGGGAGTTAAAGCACTGCATGCACCAGGCCACCGGCTTCCACAGGACCCGACACAATTCTGAAAGAAAACTGCAATTAAGAGAGACAAAAAAAGAGACAGGAAAAAAAACAAAGAAAGAAATGGCTGGATTAGGGCAGGTCCTTTAGTAGATAAAAGAAAGGTGCTCTGATAACTGGGGAAAGCTAGCAGTGCGTAGGTTGATGTACACAAAAACAGAAATAATGGCAAAAACAAAAAAAGGTAATTTTTAAAGAATGACAAGCGATTTGCATTGATGCATTCAATAACATGCTGTCATTTTCATCACTTTGTCTACTGTCATTCAAAATCTGGGCAGCACAAATCAGTAGAAACGACACATGGAAAAATGACTCTGTAAGAAACAATGGTCAGATCAGTCGGAGCACGGCTTGGATTCCCTCTCAGTACCTTCAAGAAGAATTGTGAATTATATGGATTTGTACAGAAACACAGGCAGACATTTTAAAGAAAATTGAAACCACACATTGTTTGTACAGTGATTTAGCAGAAGGTGAACAGCAGAAGGGTGGATGAAGCTGGGAACCATAGTCAGTGATGTATCACATTGTATGGTAGTGTATAAACTCCTGTATTGTATGGTAACATAATGTTCAATACATGTGACACAACTGTATCCTTTTTTTATATTTTGTTATTTGTTAATTATATTGTTATGTATTACACTGTATTGTCTTATAACATAACATATCATAATACATTATTAGACTGTATAATCATATATATCATATCGTGTCATAACATCTCATAACATCGTATATTTATAATTTTATAATCGTACCATACTCCTCCATAGTCTATAATTGTATCTTTATAATTATTGTATTGTAACATTGTAACACACTGGTGCCGTATTGTTTCATACTGTACTGTCCTGTACTTTATTGCTATATACTGTATTTCATATTGCCTGTGACCTATTTCACACTAGATCCAAAACCACTCTATAATGCTTGTTTATTTCACACCAGTGGTTTCTGTTTGTAGTTTCACATAACATAAATGTCTGCATTGTTCATTTATGATGCAGATTATCTGATGTAAAAGTGTATGAAGTGTGAGAAATTTATTTCTCACTCCTTCTCCAAGAGTTTAAACTACACTCTTGTTTTGTTCTTTGGCCTAGATTATACACCACAGTGTGTTTTATAATTGTTTCTGCATAGAAACCACAAACATGCCGCATGCGGCGTCACACCATGTGAAAAGCTACACTGATTAATACAGGTGCTCAACATATTATCCTGGAGCTAACATGCTTGTGGCTTGCACTGTAAAATTTTTATGCAGAACCAGCCTGAACACATGCTGTGCCATTCAAAAGTTGCAAGTATTGTACTTTTGTGATGTTAAAAGTCTTAATCAACTGAAAATAAATAAGTTCTTATTAGAAGCCTCGTATTTTGATTGTATAAAAAATTATTGATTGAAACACCATTGTATAGTTTCAAAATGAACAGTGAAATTTGTGAATAATTCGCTTTAGCACACTGTGGACATGAAAGCAGAGTGTTAAAGTCACACACTTAGGGTGTTGAGAGTCCTTCTCGCCCATATTAAGCTACAAAAAGCTGTTCATGCGCTTAGTAAATAGACAGAGGTATCGTCCAGATTAAATGGCATGTATTCTGCATAGAAGACACTTGTACAAATGGACTGGAGACTAGAAACATCACAGAGAGGACACTGTTTACAGTGCTTAGCAGAAACACAGCAATACACACATATACATATGTACACGCATCTCGGGCAGCACAAGTACCTGAGACGAGGCCCACAGTGACGTACATCTGGTCAATGGAATGCGTGAAGGCTGTGCTGACGGTCCCCAGACTGATTAGGAAACCTCCAAACATGACCACCGGCCTGCATCCGAAATGGTTACTCAGCACCGTGGATACAGGGGCTATGGAGAAAACAGAAATGTCATCAGTTGTGTAGTTATTTCATTCCAATGTGAATTCTGAAGCGTGGATAGCTTGTAGAGCCACGTGTCCTGTGGCATAATGCTGACGTGAATATTAGGGGCAGCACAATAACACATTTACATGCCCAATGAGCATTTGTCAAAACCGATAACAATACCATTG
This sequence comes from Megaleporinus macrocephalus, assembly GCA_021613375.1. NCBI lineage: Eukaryota > Metazoa > Chordata > Actinopteri > Characiformes > Anostomidae > Megaleporinus > Megaleporinus macrocephalus. The sequence goes on from CM038719.1 coordinate 6,715,423, forward strand.
TCTTTTTCCCTATCAATACACTTGTCTGGATGCCTAAGTATATATATAATAGGGGTGTAAGAAAATATTAAAATATCAAATATCGCAATATAAATGTAAATAAATACAATACAAATAAATGTTTCGCGATACTGTATCGGTTACCAAACAACAATTTGCATGCAAAGAATCCTGGCAGGCAGTGAGTCTGTATGTTTAAACCTCTGACTACTAAATGGCAGTGTTGTAATCCATTTTCAGCTCCACTCCAACATAAACAAGCAGCACAAGGACGCAATGCTTTTGCAAGCATTGGAAAACTCGCTGGTATGTTTTTATAGCAAGATTTTAAAGATCGCAATATATCACTTTGTTTGCAATATTGCAGTATATTGTAATATATTGAATCTTGACTGGTGTATAGCGATACGTTTTGTATAACCAGGTTTTTGCCAATACACAGCTCTAATATATAGCATCATGATTACACTGTGAAGCAAATATTCTACTGCCCTAAAGGAATAAATACATAGCTCACACCAGGACTGACTCAGTTCTGCAACACTGCTGCTTAAACTTATTTATTCACAGAACTTTTAGCAGCATTGTTTAATTGATGAGTGTCATTCAAACATGTCACAATGAGGTTTACAGTGTAAAAGTTTAGGTATGCATTATGTGATTGTTTAGGCTAATAGATCTGTATTGAAGAGCTTCTCGTTAAGAGACCAGTATGCTAAAGACGCTAAGAGTTAAGTGATCAGAAAACACAGGACAGAGCAACAGTGGTTCTCGAGGTGAGCAGCTGACTCAAAATGCATGTCTAGACTCAAAAGAGCTCAAAATATTGCTCTGCCTGTAGGAGGATCAAACTGCTGACCTCTGAGATGAAAGACGCAGTGCATAACACATTCTGCAACTGAGGCTTGCAGCATGGGAAACAAAGCTTCATAAGAAAATGTGGCTGCCAGGAACTCTATAATTGTTCATTTCTGTGTTTTAGTTTACTTTCGCAGGTCAAGGGAGCAGACTAGCTTTCACAAGCCAACTTTTAATTTTTTACAAGCCAATACCTGTTTAGTTTTTCTGATATCTTATCCAGTGATTTTTGGAAGCATTGGACTGATACTGATATTGAGTATTGGCACTTTAAGTGAACATTGGTAAAACTAATCCCACTCGAACAGCGCTCAAGAATATTACAGCTTTGTGCCATGTATTCAAAGTCTAATTCAAAGCAGTGCATGTACAGAACACTCCCAGTGCACCAAGGCCATTCAAGCCTATCACTAGCCCTGTTTATCTCCATCCTTTGGGGTTATTAGACTGTGTTTGCACAGCAGAAACTGCTGCTTTCAGGTCCTCTCAGCTGGAAGAATTGCAAGTCTGTGCACAGAAGCATGACACGACATTATGCTTTGTTACTGGAAAGAGGCGAACTGGGTTCTAGGCAGCTCTGACGACAGTCAGGGCAACTCACACTCATTTACATACAGGTATCACTTCTGTCTTCAAAATAGACAAAACTACAGGCAGGGAACTTTCACACAGAGAGTATTATTGTAATTATTGTTGCCATTATTAAAATTAACCCCACTACTATTAGTGGTATAATTACTATGAATATCATTGTTATTATTATTATTACTGTTGTTATTAGAACACAATGCATTTTATGGAAACATCTAAAATGTTGCAAATGGTGTATTAGTTTTTGATGTCTTATGTTGTCCCCCTTTTTAAAAAACGAGCATTGACATCATTGCATTTTTATTAGACATAACAGACTTCTGCAACAGTAACTGCAACTCATGTCATGGCGTGACTCCAATAAACCATTTAAATTTGAACTCAAGATGTGCATATAAGGCAAATTTATGCTTGGGAACAAGCTCACTAGAACCTCATAAAGTAGACTGAAGGAACATAAAAGCTCATGTGAGCTCACTGCTCTAGTAATATAAATGCTTGATGTCTAATTGCACCAAACCACTATAATAGCATGAGCTAACATAACAGAGAAAGAACTTTCTGTAATAACCTACTTTCAAACTTGACTCTCTATAGAATAAAAGAACGGTTGTATCTCAATATTTTCTAATTTGCATCCTTCACACAAAGACTTCTGTATGTTCTGAGACATGATGTGGTTCTTGGTGCAGCAGAGTCTTTTTCAAATGGGGATTGTTTTGAAGAATATGTTTAGTTAAGTCTGATTCTGCAGAATTATGTAGTTCTGTTTTTGCCACAAAAGTAAACAAATTCTATTTTATTTGCAATTTTAATCATGGTTATTTTACAGTCTTTAGTAACACTTGTTTCACATGACTGTATTACAGAAACTTATCTTAAATCTTAGATGTTCAGACACCATGACAACTTCAGTTAGGACTGAAATTAGGTTTGCACAATAAACAGTATTTTTATAGTTAGGATATTTTATGTGTCTACAATAAACACATCATCAGAACACAATGAAAGAACAGATCAACACACAGCGCCAGAGAGATGTCACACATATACTCTTCATAGAGATAATGCTGTTGAGGTAAAGACTGTTTCTCAGCTTTTTAGTGCACATAAAATGTTCTTGCAGATGTACGTAGTTGTTAGTATTTCATTTATTTTTATTTTGTACAATAGTGAACGCTGCTTTTAAAACTCTGTAAAGCTGCTTTGAGACAACATCCTTGTAAAAAGCGATATACAAATAAACTTGACTTGACTGCTTTTGTAATTTGCCATTTTATTATTTGTTTAAAGCAGAAGCTATGATTTCTGCACTGCCAAAAAATCCAATATTTTTATTATAGTATTTTATTTTAATAATAATAATATGACATAACTTCTCATATCGTTATCGTAATATCTGACAGGGTTATCAAACATCGCATTTCATGTTGATGACAGATCTGAACTGCAGCCTCTTTTAACCAGCTGCTGTGTGTTGTGAGTGAATGGCTAGACTTCTTCTCCTCAGTGTCTACAGAGCATTAGACACAGCACCACAGAGTGCACTTAAATACCAACTATTGAAAACTCAAGCCTAGTAAAAAAAATTACAGGACCTTTGTTGGTGTTTTTTATTATCTTTATCATTTTATTCACCATGCCTATAACCTAACTTTTCCTAAAATGTATTCCAAAAACGTGCAATGAACGACTGCTAAAGACAAGGTGTCTAACCTGTGAAGGTCATCACGAAGACGCAGATGGAGACGATCCAGGACACCCGGCTGTTGGACTCTCCAAAATTGTGTGTAAGGTCTTGCAGGAAAATGCCAAAAATTTTGATGATGCCATAGGTGAAGACCTCTGTAAAAAAGAAGGCTACGGCCACGGCCCAGCCCCAGCCTCCATCAGGAACCTGCGGGTACACGTTGGGGCTCCTACAGCCCCGCAGCGTGGGCACCAGTCCCTTCATGGTGAAAATTTCTGTCTGAAAAACAAAAATGTGACAAGCAGAGGAGGGTTGGTTACCAGTCCCACTTACTGAGCTACATGTACTTGCTTGAGTCATTTCTAATGATATTATTTCTACTTCTATTGTAATCATTCCTTTTTTGGATTAGCATTTGTGTTTTGGGTTAATTTTCATTCAGTTGTGTTAGTTTAAGTCGTGGACTGACTTACGGCTGCTAACATTTCTCACTCTGCTTGCATCTTACTTTAGACTAAAATTAACCAAAAGGTTATATATATATAAGACAGCAAATATTGCAGGTTTAATAGCCTTCTGATAGCTGAAAAGTTTGTTCTCCTTGACCCTCCTGACCCACGCCTGTAGATTACTGAGCTGCCAGTTTAACCTCAACAAAGGCTTAACGTAAACAGTGCATAATCGCACACATACAACTAAACGGACCTCACAGAGTGAGTCAATGCTTTTAGCTGTTAAATAACCACATTTCGATATATATATATATGAAGAATAAATAAATAATAAAAAATAAAAACAAATTAGAGCAGCCCACTGGAAAGAAAAGAGAGCAAATGTTGCACAATAACAGTTTTATCTCAACTATCTTCTGTTCATAACCACTGAAAGCCAAAATCTTAATCTGTCTTAATTAATAAACCATCCAGTTATATAACAACAGCCACATATACATAGCACATGATAATCCATTTATAATCCAACTAATAGCTTAACTAGAATAGAATTAGAATAGATTAGTTCAACTGAGGCTATTCCGAATGCAATTTCTATATGATTGAACATTGTGGTTAATTCTGTAAACAATCTATTAAATAAAAGAACAACAGCCATGCAAACACCTGGATCTGACTAGAATTCCAATCAGAATGTAATAAAAAAGTTAACATTGTCATAGTAACATCTACACTAAGTTGTACTCCACGCATGCACGTAATTTTAGATTTTGTATGTAAGATTTACATTAGATTCTTGAGGAGAGGGTAAATATAAACACATCAACCTTAATCTAAATCTGGTCGGTAAACATAGTCAATTTATCATACAGTTAGATGTCAGCAATTTGACAATAAACAGTTGTGATAAAGTATATAACAATGCATATTATGTCGCATATTGTGTATCATGAACATGCCTTGAGATGTTGCGCCATATGTTTCACTGCTGAATGTTAGAAAACACCATAATCCAGTCTACTGGAACATGCTGCCAATACTAGCCTCAGAGATCTAGTGCCAAACTATAGAAGATTTATGCACCAAACACATCCTGGCTCTCTAGGCAAGGGAGGGGTATAAATCTAACTTACCACTAGTCGGCACATCGTTAGGTAGAACAAAAGTGGCAAGTTTTAATTGCTCTCATTCTGGATATGTACAAAATCGTGTTTCAGCCTGCAGCTCCAGACAGCGTAATTAGTACCTGCAGATTTGCCTGAAAGTTTTTATGTTTTGAAAATGCTGGCATTGCCACATCAGGACGACTCATTTGCCTTTCAGACATTTGCTGATATCTGCTGCCAGCTTCTGCTGGACAAGGTGTTCCAGCAGAACAGGGCCAATGATGTCATATAGTAACTTGACAGGGAGTGTATGTGTTTTGAGGGGGGCGGGCAAGGCACTGCAGGACAGAGAGAGGTGATGCTGAAGTGCTGGTGTCTCTCTCGCACAACTGAAGTCTGTGGGCAGTTTAAATATGGCACAGAGCTCAGTAATTAACTTGAGAATAAACTAAATTTAAGGGCAAAAAAACATGCTTCAAATCTAATTCCTCCATTGCGCCATTTAAAACAACACCTCATAGCAGCCTTTTCATATGTTACTTTTCTTTTGCTTTAACCTCCACACGCTATCACAGGGAACACATTAGTGAGATAAAAAAAGGGTGTGGGTGGGTTTTTCTATAGGGCTGCTTGTTCAACATTTGCCACACTTACTGCAGATGACGCAATAGGCAAGGCAGTCAGTGCACTGCAGCAGCAGTAGTGATGGCGAGATCCGATTCAGTTTGACGAATCGATTCTCTGGTCTCTCTGCCCAATGTTTCAACAAATCGTCTAATTCACTGATTCAGTTTCCTTCTTTCACAACGATGAGTCAACTTTCTTCTCACTTTCTGAGTAGACAACATTCATTCAATCTGTGTTCCAGTTTACAGAACAATTTACAGCTAGTAAGTTATTTTTAATAACAAAATCCAGGTTACTTTTTGAAAACGAGTACTGTGAAACAAATATAAATACGTTTATGAGATGTATTTAACATAAATAAACGTTACCTGTTAGTTTATAAATATCGTCTTCTGTTAACAATTAAAATACACTGTATTATATTATCATTCAGTCTAGCAACAGGCAGTTTCCATCATAGCATATATTACATGTATGAACTACATAAAGTACAGCCTGGGGCTACGTAAATACGTAAATGTATCAGTTGAAAGAAATACACTGACGAAGAGATACAAATAAAATAAAAGAGAGACAGAAGAACCTAGCTGGGAAGTAAGATATATATATATATATGTATATATATATATATATATATATATATATATATATATATATATATATATATATATATATATATATATACTGTCTGCACAGAAGCTTTTAAGATTCAGTTCAGTTCGGAATCGGCTCAACTAATTCATTTTCAGGGAACCGATTCCTGCACTAGCCGGTGCTTAACTGAACGGCCAGGACCGGTTCTTTAACAAAAAAAAAAGATTTATTTCATAATTAAATTTAAAACTAACATAAATACGCCAGCTCTAACATTTGTTTATAAATGCGGTCATACACAGCTTCTTGTTCGAATTTATATTTGCTCCACCTTAAACAGTTGCTACAGCAGAACTTGAGGCGCCAGAATGTAACTGCTACACGATTTAAAGTGAACCGGTAAAATTCAAGCAAGAACCAGGAGAACAGAAGCAAACTTCATCCCCGTGATTATACATCTCTCACAGAACCATTCAGAACTAAATATTCAATTCTACTTACGGGAATTGCTGAGTTACGGAAAAGAATTGAAAGTTGTCCAAAAAAAAGACGTTAAGCTTTCGTGTTTCCTCCTGAGAGCATCTTAGCCACTGAGGAAGCCGAGGGGAGAGCAGCGCTGGGTGCCGGTTAGCTTCACTTCTGGGAGCGGCAACAAAACGGAAAACGAGCCTGAAGTGCTGTTTTAATGAAACACCTCAGGTTTGTCCGTTTTTCCCCTCGCTGCTCCTCTCTAATCCCCAGCGCATCTCCCCACCGCTGTCCGTCGCTCCACTGCTTCTCGTTTCTTTCTCTCAGTACCGGTATGAGCCGGTATTGAGGCGCGAGTGCGCGTGCGCGCGAGCCGCTGTTGCTGTAGAGTTAAACTCTAGGGGGAGGGGCTACGCACACACATGCGAGAGAATTAATAAATAAATAAATACATTTGCTTAAAAATGCATATGTTCGAAACCAAACATGATGAACATATTTATTTATTTATGTTTTACAAAAGCAAATATGAAATAAAATATTTACGGACATTATTAAAGCATGACACTGATTTAACGGATCTGATGGCTGAGTCTAAAACAGCTCCCTACGCCTTATGTACTTCGCTATATTTCATACGACGAGAAAAAAAATATTCAATTCAGTCATCAGCTGCTCGACACGCACACTTTCAGCACCATTCGGCTATACAAGCCATCGTGTCAGTGTCTATGCTGCAGTGAGCCGGAGAGTCTGTACCGGGTGGAACAGGTTCATTCCGGTTCTGCGCTGCTGCCACACTAGCGCAGAAGTTGAACCCTGGCTGTTTGATAAATACTAATTAGCTCTAATTACTTTATTATTCTATCTCTCTGTATTATCATTTAAAATACTGGCATCGAAGCAGCCTGAAAAATAGTTGTGATTTATTAAATGTTTACACCATGAGGAAAAAGCCTCGTGCTACAGGACGACATCGGGACGTCACGCGCCCAGCCCCCGCCCATTCCCGGCAGTTTGGCGATTCATTTAGCCACGTGTTTATATATAAGCACTGATAAGCCATAACATTAAAACTACTCCCTTATATCTACACGTTGTTTATTTTATAAGCTCCACTTACCATATTGGGGCACTTTGTGGTTTAACAATTACAAACCGTAGTCCACTTGATTGGCTGCATACATTGTTTATCTCCTTTTAAACTGTCCTTTAAGGGTCAGGTCCCCCTGTATTAGGGAGGTGGATCATTCTCAGCACTGCAGTGACTCTGACATAATAATGGTGTGTTAGTGTGTGTTGTGCTAGTGTGAGTGTTTAAATACTTCAGTGTCACTGTGGGACTGAGAATAGTCCAACAATCAGCAACATCCAGCCAACAATGTCCTGTGTCCACTGATGAAGGACTAGAGAACACAAACTGTGCAGCAACAGATCAACTCTCTCTTTTTATCCACAAGGTGAATCAGCAGGGTAGGAGTGTCTAATAGAGTGGACAGTGAGTGTTTAAAAACTCCAGCAGCACTCCTGTGTCTGATCCTCTCATACCAGCACAATACACACTTCCACATTAAGTTTTGTAGTGTGCCTTGTAAGAGTACAGAGTGTCTTTACAGACATTTCTCAGCAGGGTCTTAGTTCAAAGTCACAAATCAAAGTCTGACAGACTACCTTTGTACTGTTCATATGTCTTGTGGAAAGATCTAGAAGAGATCTCAAGCACAAATTAGAGCACTAGGATAGTTTTAGAAGGTGGAGTGAGTGGAGAAAAAAAAAAATTCATATTCTTTTTTCTATGACCTGACAAATTTTGACGCGTGGTGAAAAATGAAATAAGTTTTCAGTATGTAAACCCACACAAATAAGTGGAAGTCTGAGGAAAAAATAAAATGAAAGTAAAATGATGTCTTTGAGAGTTAAGGAGCCTTTATTATACATGTATCTAGAAAACATTAGAAAGAACCTGTTTTAGTGGACATGAGTAAAGAATGTAGTTCAGAACTTTCAGCACTTTCCTTTGTGCCTGTATTGTAATTACGTTCCTTGTTTGTGAAATATTTCTGCACTCTTGGTGGTTCCTCAAGGGTTCTTTAGTAAAGACAGTGGTTCCATATAGAACCATGAACACTCAGGGAACATTCTATATACTTTAATGTTTCTTTTGCATGGTGAACTGGTTCTCTAGATTGATGATGAATGTGTTGTATATGGTGTGCTGGTGAATTTGCTGATTTGCTTACTGGGCCTACATGCTTTTCAAGAAACTTACTGTGCTGACCTCAGACGTCTGGTTAAACTGTCTGAGCGTTGAAGTGTTGACAGGCAGTGGACGTGATCAGAGCCGACAGGCAAAGTTATTCTGAAACACTGCTGACCACCGCTGACAACTCTGGCTGTCCCTTTACCTTCACTGAAATGTCAGGCTAGAGGTGAGATCAGTTCATCTGGTTAAAGCTTACAAAAGTACATGACTTCATATTCACTCCTTAGCATGCAGAAGGCTAAGCTAACAGGTCATCACATGCGCACAGAGAGATGCATATCAGTTACTCGTTACATGCCAAAGATAATCATTAAAATACCTAGAAAACTAACCAGAGAGGTTCTGTGGTGTTTCTGACACTGTATGATATGTTATTAGGGCTTTTCTATTAACATAAATTGGCCTTCAGGCTGCTGCCACTGTTTTTAGCTATGCTAGTGTACTTTAATCCACATTTATAGATAGTTCAGTGTGAGAAAACACATAATCAAGATATTACTGAACATCTCCATACAGTTTGAGCCCTTTAGGCATGCAGTTAGCACCAGTGGTAGCGATTAGCTTCCCTCACTTGTAATCTATATCTATATTAGCCTATAGCTAATATAGTGCTAAAGCTAAAGAAGCAACATCAAAAACCCAACATGATTATTTCTGACTATATTATGAATTAGGCAGGTGAACTGTGATTTAGGCATATTATTCACACCATGATTATATGCAGATCTTCTTTTAGTTTGTATGACATTACGCATTTAAAGCTTTTTCATTACTGTAGGACGGTAGTACATGGACATTGCTGTCATATTTAACCATTTAATGCACAAAGTGGGTCAAAAGTGACCCGACTGAAATTTTCTTTTCTGTATCTTTGCAATAAATTAATTTCAACATTCAAGCTTCCATTCATTGACATTTGTAAATATGTGCAGTTCGGACAAATATTTACAAACACTATTAATAATAATAAGTAAAATAATGATTTAATCAAAAACAAAAATGTTAATGAACACTTAAATAATTTAATGAACACTAAATAATGAAATAAACTGATTGGATAGATTTGCCAAAGAGATACACAGCAATACATATATTAAGTTTAACCCATGTTGTGCATTAGAAGGGGTTTGCTAAGCTTGTGCATAAAGGGGCTAATAAAAATACAAGACAGATTAATAAATGAATGAATTAATTCATAAACAGGACCCTCTAGTCCTTACCCCAACACTGCTAAAAAGCCTCAGGCCTTAAATCAGGCCAATCAAATATGTTTTTTTTCTCCCACAGATGTGATTTAAATACATCAGGGTGTCAGGGTAACTCCGGGACGAAAGCTGTTGAACTGCTGTGAAATTTAGTTCAGTACCCTGGACAGCTCAGAACTAAATCCAAATCCAGTTATGTTTCAGCTCCACACTGCTCTGCCTGGCTGGAATTTCAGAAGAAAGCCACTACACTTCTTCAGGAAATTCCACGTAGCCACTGTTCTCAAACTGACGTCATTGCATTTTTGACAATAAGAGTTCAGGCCACGTGGAGGAAAAGGGAAAATGATTACTTTGCTCCACTTCATCATGAGTGTCCAGAGGCTAGACAGACTACAGGAAGTGAGTAATGCTGCTTTTCCTGACCTGGGACGGGAATAGGGTTAAAGTGGGATATTTTGGGAAGAGCAGATTGCAGCCTCTGAACAGTTTAAACTGCTTGTTACACTTACACAGCGAAAAAATAGCATTTTTAGAGCAACACAAATTACTAAACTGACCATTATTTACTGAGTAACTACTATGAATAATTCATTTACTGCTATAAATGATGCAGTAACTACTATGAATAATTCATTTACTGCTATAAATGATGCAGTAACTACTATGAAGTATTAATTTACTGGTATAAATGATTCATTAACTATTATGGAATATTCAGTCGGCACTGTGGTGTAGTGGTTAGCATGGTGATGTGATGGTCGGGGCTGTTCTGTTTGAAGTGTGTATGTTCTCTCTGTGCTTGAGTGGGTTCCTCTGGGTACTCCGGTTTCCTCCCACAGTCCAAACACATGCATGTAAGGTTGATCGGTCACTCTAAACCTGTCCATGGTGTACCCGCCTTTGCCCAATTACAGCCCCCCTGTGACCCCGACTAGCAGGATAAAGTGGAAGATGATGGATGAATAATATGGAATATTCATTTACTACTATAAATGATTCAGTAACTTATATAACTGATTAAGTAATTACTATAAATGATTTACTAACTACTATAAATGACTCAGTAACTAATATAAATGATTCAATAACTACTATAAATTATGCAGTAACTGCTATGGAAAATTCATTTACTGTTTTAAATGATTCAGTAACTAATATAAATGATTCAATAACTACTATAAATTATGCAGTAACTGCTATGGAAAATTCATTTACTGTTTTAAATGATTTAGTAACTAATATAAATTATGTAATAACTACTATAAATGATTCAGTAACTATTACTGAAGATTTATTTACTGCTATAAATTATTTAGTAACTGTTATAAATGATTCAGTAACTACTATAGAATAATCATTTACTGCTATAAATGATTTTTAACTACTATGAATAATTCAGTATCTAGTATTAACTATTCAGTACGTGCCATGAATTATTTAGCATCCAATATGATTTGTCTAGTATTTACTGTGAATTATTTAGTATGTAGTAATAATGATTCAATATATACTATGATTTATTTAGTTTCTACTATGAATTGTTTTGTATCTACTAACATTTATTTAGTTTCTACTATTATTCAGTGTTTGTTATGATATATCAGGAATTTACTTGAAATTAGTTTATAGCTGATATAAATTATTCAGCAACTAACGTTAATTATTCAGGAACATTTAGGAATTGTTTAGATATATTTATCATTTCGAACTACACCCACCTCTATGAAATAATTGGCTAAATTAAGTTTATTAAGTCACTCTCATTCCTTAAAGCAATAAACCAAGCTTATAAAATAAAGCTATAAAATATATATAAAACATTACAAAATATATAATACATTTTTGCAGTATCTTATTACAGTTCACTGTAATGGTCAGAGTTGATCACTGTAATGGTCAGAGTTGATCACTGTAATGGTCAGAGTCAATCACTGTAATAGTCAAAGTTGATCACCGTAATGGTCAGAGTTGATCACTGTAATAGAGTTGATCGCTGTAATGGTCAGAGTTGATCACTGTAATAGTCAGAGTTAATCACTGTAATGGTCAGAGTTGATCACTGTAATGGTCAGAGTTGAGCACTGTAATGGTCAGAGTTGAGCACTGTAATAGTCAGAGTTGATCGCTGTAATGGTCAGAGTTGATCGCTGTAATGGTCAGAGTTGATCACTGTAATGGTCAGAGTTGATCGCTGTAATGGTCAGAGTTGATCACTGTAATGGTCAGAGTTGATCGCTGTAATAGTCAGAGTTGATCACTGTAATGGTCAGAGTTGAGCACTATAATGGTCAGAGTTGATCACTGTAATGGTCAGAGTTGATCGCTGTAATGGTCAGAGTTGATCACTGTAATGGTCAGAGTTGATCACTATAATGGTCAGAGTTGATCGCTGTAATGGTCAGAGTTGATCACTGTAATGGTCAGAGTTGATCGCTGTAATGGTCAGAGTTGATCACTGTAATGGTCAGAGTTGATCGCTGTAATGGTCAGAGTTGATCGCTGTAATGGTCAGAGTTGATCACTGTAATAGTCAGAGTTGAGCACTATAATGGTCAGAGTTGATCGCTGTAATGGTCAGAGTTGAGCACTGTAATGGTCTCTTACTGGAGTTCCTAAGAAAACAATCCAACTCGTCCAGAGGGCAGCTACTCAGATCCTAACAAACACTAAACAGATCCCAGATCAGTCCTGTTTTAAAAGCCCTTTATAGAACCTGGAGAGACCCTTTCAGCTCTTCTGCTTCTTAAGTGTGGAATCAATTCCTATTTTCATTAGACAGTCGAGCTCAGAGTCACTTTTAATGCACAATTAAAAACACAGCGTTTAATTAAAACTTTGACATCATACTACCTATAAAATTGAACTTTGTCTTTGCTAATAAGTTTATGTTATTACTGTTTGTAAATGTCTGTAAAGCACTTTCAGCTGCCACTGGTATGCAGTGTTCATGTTCATGTTTCTGTGACCTTTAACCTTTCCTCTGTCGGTCAGCACTGCTTTCTTTAGCTCTGTTATTTCTTTATCAGGCGTGACATTTGTACAGGCTTCTGATATCAGAATTGAGCAGGACACTCTGCCAGATCCACAGTGGCTTTAAAAGTGGTTCAGTCCATAAAGTGGCTTCTATCAGTGTTTGATATTTAGCCCATCCTTAACACTCAGGGGTCTGGAGTTACTACTGCTACACCATTCAAATATCATTTTAACATAACAATTTACACAATGATAATAATGTACAAATAATATTGAATCACTGTTTGTATTAAAGGGCCTGTATCATGGACAGGAGTTTGAGGTAATAAAAACATCGTCAAAAGATATCATTTAGTCTTGAAGATACAGTAACAGTAACAGCCCGGTATAGTCTGGTAGAAATTAATTATCTTCTTTGTTGGTACATAAAAACACACAACATGTTATTTGTCAACCTTAAAATGAAATACAAGAAAAAATAAGGATATAGGCCCTTTAATCAGTTTTGTTATTTTACATACTTTCACATATTTAATTACTTTTATGTCTAATACTTATGCTTTATTCAATATTTCATGTATTTTAAATATTATTTTAATGAGAAGTTTAAATAAAATACACCTCAAATCTGGAAATCGTTCATGTTTTAAGGGCCCATCTTATACATTCTTTCTTCTGATGTCTTTGTGGGTTTATTTACCAAAAACAATCATAATACATTTCCACATGGTTTTATAACTTGTATTTATTTCCTAGAATTAAACAGGCTGTTATTGTGTCTTTAAGTGGATATATGTAAATGAGCTCTGTTCTGATTGTATGTAAACATGTTGTGGAAACTGTGTGAAGAAGGAGTTCAATTGTATTATAATAGTTTAGTTATTGTTTTACATGTATTATTGTTTTAATTTATTTTATTAACTCTTTATTAATTATTTATTTATCCCAAGATGATCAATTTCAAGTTTAGGTTTTAAATGTATTTGTCATTTGCACATCATGTTAGGGCATACATGCATTGTATGCATATATATGTATGTATATATATATATATATATATATATATATATATATATATATATATATATATATGTGTGTGTGTGTGTGTGTGTGTGTGTGTGTATGTGTGTGTGTACTAAAACAGTGCAAACATAACAACAACAATAAATTAACAAAATAAAATAAATATAAAATTATATTATTATATTATATACTTGAATGAGTAATATCATACAGATGATACAGAAGATAAACAGGGGGGGTGGCAATATGGTGAACATGCCGTGTGCTGGCTGTCTGCTGTCTGACCGGATCTTTTGAATTTTTCTCAGGCCACGGGAATGATAGATGTCTAGTAAGGCTGGTTTTCTGCATCCTCACCACTCCTTTAAGGGCCTTGCGTTCTGTTATTTATTAAGTGCTTTTATTTTTGTTTCACTATTAATATTTCTAGCATTTGATTTGATTAATGTTTTTGCAGTCTAATTTTTTCAATCTCTAATTCCTGTTTTGGCTCAATTACATTGCATATGCGGGTCACCCTCTATGTTTACTGAGTCTAAATAAAGATTGGTTTGTTGATTAATTATGATACCACAGCTTGAAAGCAGCCAGTTTAACTTACTTTATGAAGGTAAAACAGTGAAGGTTATCTACGATGTGGAGGAGTAAGATTAAATCTCAACTAAACACACGGTTCTGTTTATACTCTGTGTGACGATAGTCTATAAAAGCAGCTATTGGGTAAACAGAGGAGTTCTGTGTGGAAAGTTATGGGCCTTCAGCACAACGTGTTCCTTCTCCTTTCATAACAGATCATCCTCGGGCCTGTGGGACGGCACTGTGAAGGCCCACCACTCACGGAGGCTTCTCAGCAAAACACATCTCTCTGCATGAGCTCCACTCCACTGAGCTCATGTTTCTTATTAAAGCAAAGGGGAACGATTGAGGGCCTTTAGAGAGTCTGATGCCTGACAATTAAAAATACATGTCTGTAACTTTTACTTTGTTTTTATTTAGTAGAACTGCGCTTGTATGTAAACTCTATAAGTAATGTAGTCATGCTGTATCTCATTTGTTAAGTTTTGATTAGGAACAAAAGGGTTAAATTCTTGTTCTTTCTATGGAAGCTCTTGGATAGGACTTCAGGAGCTGGAGGCCTTACATGTTACAATATCAACTAACATACTTAGGAAGTGAATCAACCAATCAGGCCTCTGGGACCAATTTCATGAGAAATTTCATGGACGTCACTGACTGTGAATACAAGTTGTAATGTAAGCAGATATGTCAGATGCCCGACAGCCGCAAGAGAGGGTGGAATGGCAGTGCCTATATGTAAACACAACAATGGCTGTTCATCATCAAATGTCATCTATACTCCTATACATCCTATACTCTCTAAGAGCGTCTCCAGCTGTGGAAAACAGCTCTTAACTCTTGTACTGCTTCTATTTATATAATTTCTTTCGTTCCAGCTGAACGTGGATTCTTGCCAAGTGTGGGCAGCAGTCACTCACCAAGAGCTTCAGCCATTGTTGTGTTTACTGTTCTTATATAGGCTACCTAACCAGAAGCAGCACCTTCAACATGATTGGTAAGAGGTTAGATTACTGGGTCAGGGCAGCAGTACTTCCTCATTCTCTCATGTTGGACTGATCCAACTTCACACTACAGTGACTCACTGTCAGCTTTTTATATACAAAGTGGTACTACAGTTACTCACTATCACCTCTTTATATACAAAGTGCTACTACAGTGACTCACTATCACCTCTTTATATACAAAGTGGTACTACAGTGACTCACTATCACCTCTTTATATACAAAGTGGTACTACAGTGACTCACTATCAACTCTTTATATACAAAGTGGTACTACAGTGACTCACTATCACCTCTTTATATACAAAGTGGTACTACAGTGACTCACTATCAACTCTTTATATACAAAGTGGTACTACAGTGACTCACTATCACCTCTTTATATACAAAGTGGTACTACAGTGACTCACTATCAACTCTTTATATACAAAGTGGTACTACAGTGACTCACTATCACCTCTTTATATACAAAGTGGTACTACAGTGACTCACTATCACCTCTTTATATACAAAGTGGTACTACAGTTACTCACTATCACCTCTTTATATACAAAGTGGTACTACAGTTACTCACTATTACCTCTTTATATACAAAGTGGTACTACAGTGACTCACTATCACCTCTTTATATACAAAGTGGTAATACAGTTATTCACTATCACCTCTTTATATACAAAGTGGTACTACAGTTACTCACTAACACCTCTTTATATACAAAGTGGTACTACAGTTACTCACTATCACCTCTTTATATACAAAGTGATACTACAGTTACTCACTATCACCTCTTTATATACAAAGTGATACTACAGTTACTCACTATCACCTCTTTATATACAAAGTGGTACTACAGGTACTCTCTATCACCTCTTTATATACAAAGTGGTACTACAGTTATTCACTATCACCTCTTTATATACAAAGTGGTACTACAGTGACTCACTATCACCTCTTTATATACAAAGTGGTACTACAGTTACTCACTATCACCTCTTTATATACAAAGTGGTACTACAGTGACTCACTATCACCTCTTTATATACAAAGTGGTATTACAGTGACTCACTATCACCTCTTCAGGTACAGAGTGGTACTACAGTGACTCACTATCACCTCTTCAGGTACAAAGTGGTATTACAGTGACTCACTATCACCTCTTCAGGTACAGAGTGGTACTACAGTGACTCACTATCACCTCTTCAGGTACAAAGTGCTGTTACAGTGACTCATTGTCACCTCTTCAGGCACAAAGTGGTACTACAATGACTCACTATCACCTCTTCAGGTACAAAGTGCTGTTACAGTGACTCATTGTCACCTCTTCAGGCACAAAGTGGTACTACAATGACTCACTATCACCTCTTCAGGTACAAAGTGCTGTTACAGTGACTCATTGTCACCTCTTCAGGTACAAAGTGGTATTACAGTGACTCACTATCACCTCTTCAGGTACAGAGTGGTACTACAGTGACTCACTATCACCTCTTCAGGTACAAAGTGCTGTTACAGTGACTCATTGTCACCTCTTCAGGCACAAAGTGGTATTACAATGACTCACTATTACCTCATCAGGTACAAACAGCAGCTCCAAGTATCTAACATAGCTAACTAAATGATATGAGGAGCTAATTTACAGAGAGGTTAATTTGATTTAGTCTATGTTGCTTCCGCAGCGTCTCGCTGTAAACCAGCTAATCAGAGCACGCTCATTAATTATTCATGAACTCACCAAAACAGTGTTTTATTCAAGGATCAAATCATAGGCTGTAAATTAACATGTAAAAACACATCAGTGTGACCAAAATCTTGTGTGTAGAACAATTTAGAAAATTTAATAAATGTATTCTGTGGCACCTTTAATGTCTGTTACAGGCTTTACATAAAGCATATGAGAGACTTTTATTGGCTTCAAACGTCTGTGTTCAGTCTAGAAAAGCTGAATTTGTTTGATTTCATTTATAGGTAATCTCGAAGGTCCAGCTCGAACAGTCACCTCACGTCCCCATTCCTGATAAATCTGTTCTCTTTTGCTCTGCATTCTGTAGAAGGAGCTGAATGAGATCTAACCTGTCAGGCCTCATAGCAGCCACTTCGCCTGAAGTACTATCCCAAAGCATTTATCCTGAGCCAACATCAAACCACTCACGCGGCTGCTCTAGTGCTCAACACTGACCTTTACACTGTGCTCTTACTTGTTTTGTCATTACTGTCTAATCCGTCGCTTTACTGGTGCTTTTATGAAGCTGTTAAACTTCATGTTTGGACTAGATTGAGATTTAAAAGGAAGGAACTTTCATTACGAGGACTTCATAAAGGGCAGTAATCAAAAGTGTGATCTTTAGAATAACTTTATAAGGAATAACAGTGTTACTGTGACTGACTGAGCTGGAGTTACACTAATTGGGTAGCGAAACATTAAAGGGCCCATATCTTATGTTTTTCTTGCAATTATAATTTTTTCCACCCTGCGATCCATTTACAACGTAGTAAAGGGAAATTCCACTCCACTGTTTTTTTTTTTGTTTGCATTATTCTGTTATTGTTATGTAAACAAAGTTATTCAAAGTGCTTTGATGTGAAATTGTTTATTGTGTAACTGGATCTGATTTCTTTAAGTTAAGTTCAAATAGATGATCTAAAAAACTGATCTGTGATTAATTTCAATAACCTCCCTTAATTAATTTAGCAATACACTGATAGAACAACTGTGTTTCGTGAAAAGCTTTAGCACAACTTTAAATTAAAGCTGAAACTTTAATACTCAGAGGTGAAAACAGGAATAAGTGATATTACAATATAAGTCAATTAAAAATAAGCAAAGACATATCTTCATACTGCTCAGCAAAATGCCTATATGTGATTGGTTCAGAGATAATAGACAACTGCTTGCATTGCAACTGGGGGGGCAAAGACAAAATCTCCCCCAGCGCCAGCCCTGTTTAGAGTGGTGGTGATGGGAACCAGGTGTCTCTACGTCTACAACTCAAATATAGACATTCTGTTTATGACCCGAAACAACAAGTGTATCTACACATGATGTTGAAGCTCATGTTGGTAAAATAGTAGAATGTGAAAACAAAACAGGTTTCCTTTGGGGACTATTTTGCCTCGCAACACCCTACTTGTATCCCTCCACCATGAATAAGTTTTAAGGCCAAAACTATCATAAAACATTTTACTTAATGATGGTGAAATAGTCATGGAGATTGAAAGTAAGCTTTAGGGACTATTTTACCTGCATGCTCTTCCCCTCTATAAACTTATTACAATAAATGGATTCAAATACATTTTAAGACAAAACTATCATTTAACAACATCTCAGACATCAGGCAGCATATTCATAACCATTTAATGTAATAAGTTCACAGCAGTGATATGCGATATGTTGTTAAGAAACCTTCAGACCTTCTTCTCCATTGAAACACACTATATCATGTAGGTAAACATAATTACGTAAACCGGCTGTGTCTGCTACACTGCCTCCAGCTATGGTTTTCATACATGCAGTGTACGGACTGGAAACTTTAACATTGTTTACATCATACAACAGACTTTCATATTAAAAGAAACATTGTTTTATGATATTGGCCCTTTAATCTGCTTTGCATGGGATTGTCAGGATTACTCATTAGTTTTATTGATGTATGATGTATACTATTGCTTTGCAGAGAAAATACACTTCAGTCACCTTAAAAGAGAATTCCAACTAATTCTGTGCATAATTCAGTATAAACGGAGCAGTTCATAAAGAGTTTGGTGTGAAATGGTTCAGGTGTTGTTTACAGTGGTGGTAATAGAAAACAGGGGAGTTCATGTTCCACAACACAAATATAGACATAACGACTTTGCTGTTATTATTTTACTATGCCTATTATATTATATTATATTATATTATATTATATTATACATCATGTATACAGTTTATACATGTAAATATTATTGCTTTTTATTGCACATTTGCACAACCAAAGTGGTCGATGCTGTTTACACTGGTTAACTGCACTACCGTCATCACTCATAAAAGGTGAGACCTTTTCTATATTTTTTATTGTATTTATTTTTATTCTATCTTATTTTTTTGTTGTAAATGTCCTATTTTGTGCACTTGTGAAATAGCTACTGGATGCCTTGAATAACCCAAACCAGAACTCTGTCTCTGTACTAACCCAAACCAGAACTAACTCTGTCAGTACTAACCCAAACCACAACTAACTCTGTCTCTATACTAACCCAAACCACAACTAACTCTGTCTCTATACTAACCCAAACCACAACTAACTCTGTCTGTATACTAACCCAAACCAGAACTAACTCAGTCTCTGTACTAACCTAAACTAGAACTAACTCTGTCTCTGTACTAACCCAAACAAGAACTAACTCTGTCTCTGTACTAACCTAAACCACAACTAACTCTGTCTCTGTACTAACCCAACCAGAACTAACTCTGTCTCTGTACTAACTCAACCAGAACTAACTCTGTCTCTGTACTAACCCAAACCAGAACTAACTCTGTCTCTGTACTAACCCAACCAGAACTAACTCTGTCTCTGTACTAACCTAAACCAGAACTAACTCTGTCTCTGTACTAACCCAAACCAGAACTAACTCTGCCTCTGTATTAACCCAAACCAGAACTAACTCAGTTTCTGTACTAACCCAAACCAGAACTAACTCAGTCTCTGCACTAACCTAAACCAGAACTAACTCTGTCTCTGTACTAACCCCAACCAGAACTAACTCAGTCTCTGTACTAACCCAAACCAGAACTAACTCTGTCTCTGTATTAATCTAAACCAGAACTAACTCGGTCTCTGTACTAACCAAAACCAGAACTAACTCTGTCTCTGTACTAACCAAAACCAGAACTAACTCTGTCTCTGTACTAACCCAACCAGAACTAATTCTGTTTCTGTACTAACCCAAACCAGAACTAACTCTGTCTCTGTACTAACCCAAACCAGAACTAACTCTGTCTCTGTACTAACCTAAACCAGAACTAACTCTGTCTCTGTACTAACCCAAACCAGAACTAACTCTGTCTCTGTACTAACCAAAACCAGAACTAACTCTGTCTCTGTACTAACCCAACCAGAACTAATTCTGTTTCTGTACTAACCCAAACCAGAACTAACTCTGTCTCTGTACTAACCCAAACCAGAACTAACTCTGTCTCTGTACTAACCTAAACCAGAACTAACTCTGTCTCTGTACTAACCCAAACCAGAACTAACTCTGTCTCTGTATTAACCCAAACCAGAACTAACTCAGTCTCTGTACTAACCTAAACCAGAACTAACTCTGTCTCTGTACTAACCCCAACCAGAACTAACTCAGTATCTGTACTAACCCAAACCAGAACTAACTCAATCTCTGTATTAACCCAAACCAGAACTAACTCAGTCTCTGTACTAACCCAAACCAGAACTAACTCAGTCTCTGTACTAACCTAAACCAGAACTAACTCTGTGTCAGTCCTAACCCAAACCAGAACTAACTCAGTCTCTGTACTAACCTAAACCAGAACTAACTCTGTCTCTGTATAAACCCAACCCAGAACTAACTCAGTTCCTGTACTAACCCAAACCAGAACTAACTCAGTCTCTGTACTAACCTAAACCAGAACTAACTCTGTCTCTGTATTAACCCAAACCAGAACTAACTCAGTCTCTGTACTAACCTAAACCAGAACTAACTCTGTGTCAGTACTAACCCAAACCAGAACTAACTCAGTCTCTGTACTAACCTAAACCAGAACTAACTCTGTCTCTGTATAAGCCCAACCCAGAACTAACTCAGTTTCTGTACTAACCCAAACCAGAACTAACTCTGTCTCTGTACTAACCCAAACCAGAACTAACTCTGTCTCTGTACTAACCCAAACCAGAACTAACTCTGTCTCTGTATTAATCTAAACCAGAACTAACTCTGTCTCTGTACTAACCCAGAACTAACTCTGTCTCTGTACTAACCCAACCAGAACTAATTCTGTTTCTGTACTAACCCAAACCAGAACTAACTCTGTCTCTGTACTAACCCAAACCAGAACTAACTCTGTCTCTGTACTAACCTAAACCAGAACTAACTCTGTCTCTGTACTAACCCAAACCAGAACTAACTCTGTCTCTGTATTAACCCAAACCAGAACTAACTCAGTCTCTGTACTAACCTAAACCAGAACTAACTCTGTCTCTGTACTAACCCCAACCAGAACTAACTCAGTCTCTGTACTAACCCAAACCAGAACTAACTCTGTCTCTGTACTAACCTAAACCAGAACTAACTCTGTGTCAGTCCTAACCCAAACCAGAACTAACTCAGTCTCTGTACTAACCTAAACCAGAACTAACTCTGTCTCTGTATAAACCCAACCCAGAACTAACTCAGTTTCTGTACTAACCCAAACCAGAACTAACTCAGTCTCTGTACTAACCTAAACCAGAACTAACTCTGTCTCTGTATTAACCCAAACCAGAACTAACTCAGTCTCTGTACTAACCTAAACCAGAACTAACTCTGTGTCAGTACTAACCCAAACCAGAACTAACTCAGTCTCTGTACTAACCTAAACCAGAACTAACTCTGTCTCTGTATAAACCCAACCCAGAACTAACTCAGTTTCTGTACTAACCCAAACCAGAACTAACTCAGTCTCTGTACTAACCCAAACCAGAACTAACTCAGTCTCTGTACTAACCCAAACCAGAACTAACTCTGTCTCTGTATTAATCTAAACCAGAACTAACTCTGTCTCTGTACTAACCAAAACCAGAACTAACTCTGTCTCTGTACTAACCAAAACCAGAACTAACTCTGTCTCTGTACTAACCCAACCAGAACTAATTCTGTTTCTGTACTAACCTAAACCAGAACTAACTCTGTCTCTGTACTAACCCAAACCAGAACTAACTCTGTCTCTGTACTAACCTAAACCAGAACTAACTCTGTCTCTGTACTAACCCAAACCAGAACTAACTCTGTCTCTGTACTAACCAAAACCAGAACTGTCTCTGTACTAACCCAACCAGAACTAATTCTGTTTCTGTACTAACCCAAAGCAGAACTAACTCAGTCTCTGTACTAACCCAAACCAGAACTAACTCTGTCTCTGTACTAACCTAAACCAGAACTAACTCTGTCTCTGTACTAACCCAAACCAGAACTAACTCTGTCTCTGTATTAACCCAAACCAGAACTAACTCAGTCTCTGTACTAACCTAAACCAGAACTAACTCTGTCTCTGTACTAACCCCAACCAGAACTAACTCAGTATCTGTACTAACCCAAACCAGAACTAACTCTGTCTCTGTATTAACCCAAACCAGAACTAACTCAGTCTCTGTACTAACCCAAACCAGAACTAACTCAGTCTCTGTACTAACCTAAACCAGAACAAACTCTGTGTCAGTCCTAACCCAAACCAGAACTAACTCAGTCTCTGTACTAACCTAAACCAGAACTAACTCTGTCTCTGTATAAGCCCAACCCAGAACTAACTCAGTTTCTGTACTAACCCAAACCAGAACTAACTCAGTCTCTGTACTAACCCAAACCAGAACTAACTCAGTCTCTGTACTAACCCAAACCAGAACTAACTCTGTCTCTGTATTAATCTAAACCAGAACTAACTCTGTCTCTGTACTAACCAAAACCAGAACTAACTCTGTCTCTGTACTAACCAAAACCAGAACTAACTCTGTCTCTGTACTAACCCAACCAGAACTAATTCTGTTTCTGTACTAACCCAAACCAGAACTAACTCTGTCTCTGTACTAACCCAAACCAGAACTAACTCTGTCTCTGTACTAACCTAAACCAGAACTAACTCTGTCTCTGTACTAACCCAAACCAGAACTAACTCTGTCTCTGTATTAACCCAAACCAGAACTAACTCTGTCTCTGTACTAACCTAAACCAGAACTAACTCTGTCTCTGTACTAACCCCAACCAGAACTAACTCAGTCTCTGTACTAACCCAAACCAGAACTAACTCTGTCTCTGTACTAACCTAAACCAGAACTAACTCTGTGTCAGTCCTAACCCAAACCAGAACTAACTCAGTCTCTGTACTAACCTAAACCAGAACTAACTCTGTCTCTGTATAAACCCAACCCAGAACTAACTCAGTTTCTGTACTAACCCAAACCAGAACTAACTCAGTCTCTGTACTAACCTAAACCAGAACTAACTCTGTCTCTGTATTAACCCAAACCAGAACTAACTCAGTCTCTGTACTAACCTAAACCAGAACTAACTCTGTGTCAGTACTAACCCAAACCAGAACTAACTCAGTCTCTGTACTAACCTAAACCAGAACTAACTCTGTCTCTGTATAAACCCAACCCAGAACTAACTCAGTTTCTGTACTAACCCAAACCAGAACTAACTCAGTCTCTGTACTAACCCAAACCAGAACTAACTCAGTCTCTGTACTAACCCAAACCAGAACTAACTCTGTCTCTGTATTAATCTAAACCAGAACTAACTCTGTCTCTGTACTAACCAAAACCAGAACTAACTCTGTCTCTGTACTAACCAAAACCAGAACTAACTCTGTCTCTGTACTAACCCAACCAGAACTAATTCTGTTTCTGTACTAACCTAAACCAGAACTAACTCTGTCTCTGTACTAACCCAAACCAGAACTAACTCTGTCTCTGTACTAACCTAAACCAGAACTAACTCTGTCTCTGTACTAACCCAAACCAGAACTAACTCTGTCTCTGTACTAACCAAAACCAGAACTGTCTCTGTACTAACCCAACCAGAACTAATTCTGTTTCTGTACTAACCCAAAGCAGAACTAACTCAGTCTCTGTACTAACCCAAACCAGAACTAACTCTGTCTCTGTACTAACCTAAACCAGAACTAACTCTGTCTCTGTACTAACCCAAACCAGAACTAACTCTGTCTCTGTATTAACCCAAACCAGAACTAACTCAGTCTCTGTACTAACCTAAACCAGAACTAACTCTGTCTCTGTACTAACCCCAACCAGAACTAACTCAGTATCTGTACTAACCCAAACCAGAACTAACTCTGTCTCTGTATTAACCCAAACCAGAACTAACTCAGTCTCTGTACTAACCCAAACCAGAACTAACTCAGTCTCTGTACTAACCTAAACCAGAACAAACTCTGTGTCAGTCCTAACCCAAACCAGAACTAACTCAGTCTCTGTACTAACCTAAACCAGAACTAACTCTGTCTCTGTATAAACCCAACCCAGAACTAACTCAGTTTCTGTACTAACCCAAACCAGAACTAACTCAGTCTCTGTACTAACCTAAACCAGAACTAACTCTGTCTCTGTATTAACCCAAACCAGAACTAACTCAGTCTCTGTACTAACCTAAACCAGAACTAACTCTGTGTCAGTACTAACCCAAACCAGAACTCTGTCTCTGTACTAACCTAAACCAGAACTAACTCTGTCTCTGTATAAACCAAACCCAGAACTAACTCAGTTTCTGTACTAACCCAAACCAGAACTAACTCAGTCTCTGTACTAACCCAAACCAGAACTAACTCAGTCTCTGTACTAACTTAAACCAGAGCTAACTCTGTCTCTGTACTAACCCAAACCAGAGCTAACTCTGTCTCTGTACTAACCCAAACCAGAACTAACTCTGTCTCTGTACTAACCCAAACCAGAACTAACTCTGTCTCTTTTCTCTTTCTGAGGTAATAACCGCCCACCTGTCCCACCGAATACTGTTAAGGGACTGACCACCAGGTCCCGTCACCTGGCACCAACCAGCTCTCCTCTCCATTCATGCCATTTGCTCCATCCTTAACTGCATCGCTGTATCATCCACATGATGTAGCACCTGTACAGCTTCTAAAGCTTTTACCTTCAGACTCAGCTCTAGTTAATAAACTGTAAATACTGTTCCACCAGAGGAGGATGGGTCTCTGCTTGTGAATCTGGTTCCTCCCAAGGTTTCTCCCTCCAGTTTTGAGGGAGTTGTTCTTGCCACAGTCGCCTCTGGCTTGCTCACACAGGAAAAAGTGTTGTGATTTCATGTTTTCATGTTTTCAAACCCCTGTAAAGCTGCTTTGTGACAACATTGATGAAGTGAAAAAGTGCTATACAAATCAATTTGACTTGACTTGAATAAAAGAAATGGCCTAATAACTTCATAGTAAATCCATTGACTTGCATTGAAAGAAAAGTATGTTATTACATTCCTCTGTATTTATCATTTCAGACACACATGGTTTGGTATGCAGCGGCAAATATTGCATTGTACTTCTTAATCATACATTAATTTCAGAAACGTCACCACAGTGATAATATTGTCTCCTGTAGAAAAGGTTAATCAAACTGATAAAGAGATCCTGCCCTATATAAGCTGACGTAAATTCTAACCTTGATCACGGTGTCCTCAACATACTTAGCTACACTGATAGCAGGAGATCAGACGTTCCAGCCATAAAGATTATTCTGCAAGAGAAGAAGTTAGACATTGGCACTGCGGCAGACGTTCTCACGCAGTGGAGGCAGCGTTGTGTCTGTGTCTGATCCATCAGCAAGCGCAAACAGAGGGAGTGATTTGTTGTTGCTTCTTTCAATCAGCGCTTCGGCGAGGAGCTTTTTCCTTTTTTAAATAAAGTGTTTTAATCACAGACTGTTTAATCATACTGTTCACGTATGAAAACTCATTTGGCCCATTTTTAAATGTGTCATGGTAGTGATGTCATAAAGGGGCACTAAAACAGTTTTAAAGGTTCATGTACTTTGTAAAGTTTGCAAAACGTTTTAAAACAAACTGTTGGATTGATGCCACAAGCTTGTGATTTACACATATGAAAGGGGCACTAAAGATTAAGATAATTCAAGATTAGAGAGTATATGTTAGTGATTGATAGGTTATTATGTGTTGTGCCGGTGTGGGTGGATCAGTCAAGGTCAAAAGAGATAAGCAATTGTACCTAGTATATATATACCCACAGTTCCAAAAACAAAAACTTTTTAAATGTTATATATATATATATATATATATATATATATATATATATATATATATATATATATATATATATATATATATAAAATATTTTTTTAATATGCTGTTTAAAATTTAAGAACGCTACACAAACAAGAAAAATGTTTGAATGTATTGCAATATTCCCTGAAACTCCATCACTCCATATCCAGAATTGCTAAAGAGAGGAATAATGAGGAAAAATAACAGCCAGAAACCAGAGAAGTGCTTTGCATAATTTCATTCCTATTTTCTACTTTTTTTTCCATTTGGTCTTCCAGCAATCCAGGAAAAATACTCTGCACTCTTACAAATAAAATCATAGGCACATACATACAAACCATCCTGTTATATTAGTGTTCAGGATGACCACATGTAAACATGTATTAGGTATTAATACAGCAAATACACATATTAAAAAAAGTAATTTTGTTTTTTTGTGTGTGTGTGTGTTTTGGATATGAGAATGTTAAAGATAAAAGTAATAAAATAATAATAATAAAGATGCTACAGTAATACATTTTAATAAAATATTGGTCATGTACGTAGCTATTAGAAATGTGGCTATGTTTCAGTTTCAGTCATGCACCTGCAGGTTGTTTTTTTTTTTCCGTATAACACACCCTTCAGGGTCTGGAGCATCAACGGCCCAGAAAGCCCTGACCCGGTCAAACACTTCGTTTATGACGTTAGCACCCTGAAATGAGTTAATTAGTCCTGGCCATGCACTGAGGATCGTCCCGCTGCGGCTGTAGACTCCACCCCCCTCACGGACGTCTGCTTTTGTCCCGCCGAGATCCGTCGCGACACCGATTTATCTACCAGAAACCAAAAGAAAGCTTTATTTTTCTCTCGTCTGCGGGTGTGTTATAGACAGACACAGTCCAGCAGGAGCCCACTGAGCAGAGACAGACTACCAGCCCCGGCCACCAGGGGGCGTGCGACCAACAAAAACTTAAGTTATAGCTAGTAAGCTAGGGCTGCGCGATATATCATTAGGTACTCAATACAGAACAAGTTTGTAAACATTATGGTTGGCTGGCTTGAGTGTGGAAGCTGCTCAATTTATGGCAAACTTGACAGCAAATTTAACCATAATAGATGGTCAGAAATGGTAAAATCTTGTATAACGTCAAATGTACCAGAGAACTGCAATGAATTTTACTGATGTTTCCCAGTTTTCCAGTGTCTAACCGCTAGAACAGTATTAACCCCACTATGTGTTACCTTGCAGCTAAAGCTAATGATAATTTAACCCAACATTTAGTCTCTCTGGTGAACAGGCCGATTATTATTACATCACCAACAAGAACAGCGCAGTCAAAACTTATGATAATTGATATATATTTGGAATCTTTTGTGTTTTGAGTTCAAAGTATGCTAATTAAGAAGCTAACACTATTTGCATTTATGTTAGCAGCCACAGAACTTGTGTTTTCACCATATTTTCACACTTGACACAGTAAAAATTAAGCGCTTAAGTCCACACCTGATTATACTGTATGTCAGTGTAGATGGTTTTGTGAGCACATAGAGGCAGAACAGTAAATTAGTTTATATCAGCCAATAATCTAAGCTAAATGACAAGCGAGGAAGCTAATTAGCAAGCTACATGTTTTCGGTTAGGCCTACATCATTTACAGCATTGCGTTTACTTTTATGGTGTTTGTCAGACGCTCTTGTCTAGAGATAGGCGCAATTTGTTTTTATTTATTTGTTTGTTTGTTTATTCAAATATTTTATTTAATTTTTTTAACAGAGGTAGGCGAAGGCAGTGTCTTGCCCAGAGACTCTTATTGGTATGGCACATGGTGCCTAAGCAGGGGATCAAACCCCAGCCTACAGCCTAAATGGCAGAGGTGTTGCACACTACACTATAGCAAACGACTAAAGTGTAGTCATGGTAAGACGATTCCAAAAGAATCCAATCTTCAACTCCAAAAGGTGTAGGAGTTGGGGTCAGGTCTTGGTTACATACACGACTACTTGAATAATCAGATAACTGCAGAAATCTGATTCTGGTTTATATTATTAAGTGTATATAAACACACCAAGTGCCAGCACTAGCTTACCAGATGGAATCAAGTCTAACTAGGAGTCAAACTACAAAACAGTTATGCATCACTATCAACTACTAACTCAATAAATAATCTCTCAAACTGGTGGTTAATATACTACAACCATCACTTTCGCATGGCTAATTTTTGTGTCTGTAAAACAAATTTAGAAAGCGAATGCTTCTCTAACAAACCCTGAAATATGATTTAAAAAAATCTACCACATGAATTTATTTTATTTAAAAGTTATTTACCTGGAAACATATCAAAATATAATTTCCTATTTCATTGCTAAATATGCCTATTCAAACTGACCCCAAGTCTGAGTCTGATTTTTATGGGTGAACACAATGTATGTTCGGTTTTAAAATCAAGGAATATGCCAACAATATTATTTACAACAAGCCTAAAACTGCACTGCAATGTAAAAGGAATCCGTTGGTCCTTCCGTTTTTTTTTCAACATATGTAAATAAAAAATACAACAAAAAAAAGCCATCAGATTTGGTGAGAAGGTCCTGCTGCATCAAAAATACATCAGTACTTGGTGTGAATAGACTTGCTCATACTGCGTGAACTAAACTTAGGCTTTTGTGTACTCCAACAAAATCGTTCAGGGATCTCCAGTTGCAATGTGTAGCATTATAATCACCATACTACTATTTTTATCTATATCGCGCAGCCCTACCGAACGCTAAGTCACACAAACCCACACAACTTACCAAGACATCACACAGCAAGTTGACAGAACATAAACTAAGAAAGTACAGTCACAGAATTGAAGAAGAATGGAGGAGTGTTAGTTAGAATTTGTCACCAGTAAAAAAAGCGCCCTGTTTTGAGTGAAGTCTGATCAGCAGAATGTTAGGTTTGCAATGTATGGTCACGTGCTGAACACTAAAATACCTTATCTAAACACACAGAACATGGCTAACTTGTTTGGCTAGCATAGTAAGCTAGTAGCCAAATAGCCACTTTTCACTGTTAGCTTCACCATTGTCTGAACTAAACTTGTAAGCTAAGTCTGTCTTCTGTGTACTTATTGAGGAGTAAGAGGAGTAAGGAGTAGGTTAAAGTACTTAGAGCGGAGGTTAAAGATCTGCATTTACTTTAATAAACTCCCCACGTTGGTGCAGTTGCCATGCTAGCTAACTTGCTAACCCTTTACAGTAAACACACAAATAAGAGCATAATTATATCAGAACATTTCACACTTGCTGCAAATAACTGATCTTCAGCAAATATAAAGTGTTGGTTGGTGGAAGTGGGGAGACAGCAGCCACAGTTAGCCTGTGACAGGAGCTAACACTGCAATTAGAAAGTTGGGTAATTTGACAAACAGTTAAAAAAATACAAATTAAAAATGATAATACAGTTTCCCTACTGACTCCATCACGTATTCATTTCTCATGTATTTATTTATAGAAACGAAATGGTATAATGTTCATACTTAGACACTTGTTACATTAACAGAGATTCCTAACTGTGGTGTTAGCTCCTTGGCTAACTGCAGCTGCACACAAGGCACCCAACCACCACTAAGAACACCAGTTTTCTAAAACATTTATGGGGATGATTCTCTCCAAACTAACATCATTTTCTCTCTTTTCTTTTTGTCTTTTTTTGGCTCTCTTAGAACCTCGACAAAGGTGAAATAGCACCAGGTACCAGGAGAATAAATAGCATAGTCACTGGCCTAAGAAAAACATTTACATTTTTCTATAATAATTCAGCACGACAGCTGTTCTTTATACCCTGTGAAAGTTTTATAATGAATGGACCAAGAGAAATGCTCCATAATTACTTGGAATAAAACCTCTTTACATTAACTTACATTGAAAGCGAAAGACGATTTTGGCTTTTACTGTAAAGTATCTGTTTTGGTGATATTTGTTTTTCTTTGGACAGCGACGATGTGTTGTGCTCTGAATGCTGGTATGCTGGTCAACCAGTAAGACCTGCAGAATTCCTGCTGGTCTGTGCTGCTGTGTTGGTTTACAGTTACAGAGTTAGCTCGCTCACTGACTAGACCAACATGGGGAATTGTTATCTCCTGGCCTGGCCTGGTGTCGGGAAAGGCAACGCAAACAGCAAATATCTCAAGTGCGTATGTGCTCAGAAATGCTCATATCCGCAGGCCAAGGATTTAAATATGTGCTCCTACAGTGAGGCCACACCAAACAACACCATCAGCGTCAGCTACAACACCTTCTGCACACACGCTAATGCCTGACAAATGTTTCTGTAATGATAACAAAACAGAATGACGTAAAAACAACAGTGAGCACTCAGGGCTAGAGGGCTACATCACTGAATTCAAACCCTTACATAAAACTCAAATCCCTGCTGAATGCTCTGAAAAGGGAAAGTCCACCAATTTTTTAAAAGATTTCTAAAAAAACGTTACTTGAATGAGAGACCATTCCAGAGATTTGTGGTGCTGATAGGAACCAGGGGTCTCCATGTCTACAACACGAATATAAGCATTTACTTGTATCCAAAACTTCTAGTTAACCTACACATCATCTGAATTTTCAGATGGAATGTTTATGATTACAAAAAATTCCAAAATACTGGAAAATCTGTTTTCGTTGGGGACTATTTGGCCTCACAAAACTCTGTATCTATACACCCATCACAAATGGAGTTCATCTGAAAACTATCATTAAATAATATCTCAGACATTGGGCAATTTATTTATAACTATTTTATATAATAACTTTCGGTGTGGGAGCTTTTAGAGGTGGACATCTGGTTCCATTGACCACCACTGTGAACAATCCTGACTCTCCAGGTCCTAATTATGCAAAAATCCTGAAAAATTGGTGGAATTCCTCTTTCAGAACATCACAACCTGTTTGTGGGAACGGTCAAGGCGACTACTAAACTGCATTAAAAAAATAGTGAGAGTGCCCCCTAGTGGACACTATTAAAAATAATGCAACAGCTATTGTTCTGTTTTACGTCTGCTTAAGGCGAAACTTTTTCGATTTTTGTCTGTTCATCTTTTCTGTTCTACACTTTCAACCCACAACCCCTTAACCCCTCCGCATGTAGCGTTCAGCCGACGAGGTGCAGACAGTATTTGTCTTTCCCTGTGAGTAAGTAAATAAATGAGTAAGTATTCCCAGACTGTGGATCAGTTTTACTGACAGCACTATAACGTCATGGCTCCATGACGTGTGGGGAGAAAAGGAAGAAGAGAGAAAGACTGGAATAAGAGGAATGCTCTGTCATACCACATGCAGATGAAGTAAAGGATTCTGTGTGGGTTAAACTGACTTCTTTGTCTGGATTATTTACACTGAAACGATTTATCTCACCGGTGGGAATTAACCTGACTGGACTGACGGATGAAGCTGTGTTTAAGCTTCGTGTGTCCTTCTAGAGGTTCCACGTGGTAGCAGGTAGTGCCTCCTTCAGCCTGCTATGTCTATTATAACCAGTTAATTCTGATTTACGTATCATCACTGTCATGTTAAAGTCTGTTTTAATTAGTTTTTTTAACAATCTCTCCTTTATGTTTAATTGTATGAACACTTCATGACCAACAGAAGTGAACCAGGAATATATAAAACAATATGAGAGGGGAGGTTTTGTTATGACAGCGATGATATGGTGGTATCATGTAATGCATAATTATTTATTAAAGGGACACTCCAGCCAAAATGGAAAAACTGTCTAGGAAAAGCTAGGTTTTCTAGGAAAAGGTAGGTTTTCTAAGAAAAGCTAGGTTTTCTAGGAAAAGCTAGGCTTTCTAGGAAAGGCTAGGTTTTCTAGGAAAACCAACTTCTGATGATATATCTTGAAATGTATCTTGATGATGTAGAAGGAATTAAACTTTTAAAGAAGGGCTGTTTGGATGGGGGGTTTTAGTTGTCCCATGAAGGACCACAGCAAGATAGAACTAAAGTAGCTACCTGGCTATATGGATACTGTAGCTCAGTGTGAGGAATAAAAACAGAACTCCTGTTTTCTTTACTATCTTGTGCATTACGTTTGGTTGTATTCATTCGCCTATAACTAGACCAGCAGTCAGGATTGGGTAATGCACCCTGGGTATTGAAGTGAATGGACACAACTGAATGTAAATTCAGTCAAACTAATGAGGCAGAGGGATACAACACTGAATTAAAGAATACTGCATAACATAACAAGTAACATAAATAAAAATCTGGTTTTAGGTTGGAATGCCCCTTTATGTCTTATATAAAAGTGAATTTTGACTTTTTAATGTTTTTCTATGTTTCTACACTAAATAATGTGCTGCACTGCTGTCACTTGTTCAGTTCTGCATTCTCACTATAATGAAACATATTACATCAACACAGTGACGACCACCAGTAGGACAGTGAGTTGATGTAATGTGGAAATGATGAACTGAGTAAACTGCAGCACCTGCCTGATTGTACAGTGTAGTAGAGAGTACATCAGCTTCAACACCACCCAAACGCTTTACACAGCACAAAGATCATCATTAGGTGGGAGAGTGAGTGAGAAGTCCTCTCTAAGAATTTAGGATGATCTCAACACTGGTCAGACATGTGTTTGTATTTGTGTGTGTGTGTGTACAGCGGTCAGCCGGCGCACTGGCACAGCGGGACGACCCTCGGGACACTGGTCGCTGTTATCTGTGTCTCGTGGCTCGGACAGTGAGGGTTAGCGATTCTGAATGCTCACTGGAGGAAACTCTGTCTCGTCGTCCAGACACACGGGTCCAGCTGCAAACTCGTGCTCCGGAATCACCTCTCCTTTACTGACCCCACCGTCCTCTGAGTAACCTGAGAGAAGAAGGGTTATATCATAAGGCTTTATTATTTTATCTTTATTATTATTTCTTCAATTTATGCAATACTGTGCAAACCTCTAAGGCACCTCGTTTAAAAGTAATAAATACAATACAAATATCATATCTTGAGCTCCAGTTTGAAGAACAAAGTTAGGTTCCAGATTTCTCCTGGACGCCTCAGACATTGTATGAATGTGTTCAGTTCCTTCAGCAGTAATCTTGATTTAGCTTAATGAAGTACTGAGCAGTCAAAGCAGGTATTAGATGAGAACTGTAAATAATACTGGGTTGTTTATAGAAGGAGAAGCTTGGAAAGGGTTAAATAAACACATTGACGTATGTAAAAGCACTACTTACTCTATTAATACTGTTTAATATTTAATGATAAAGTGTTTTGCTGAGTAAATAAAAGCCTCCTGTTGGGAAAAATACAATAATGTCCACAAGTGGCTAAAAACTTTACACAGTACTGTATACTGCTACGAAATACAAATGGATATAAATAATTTCAGAATTTATTCCTATATATATATATATATATATATATATATATATATATATATATATATATATATATATATATAGGAATCTTTTGAATGAAATTTCTATAGTAGAAGAAAGAAGAAATAATGTTTGAATGTACATTAATGTACGTTAAGTTATGCAACTAGACTTTATTCAGAAGTTTCATTTCTATTCGGTCCATTCATCACAAAATGGTTATACGATGCAAATGTGTTTTCAAACGAGGTATAAGCTGAACAGAATTGAGCCACTAATGACATTGTAAGTAGTTATGTACACTTGATTCCTGATGCTGAAATCGTTGTAAGTTTTAATACAGCGTCAGAGCCTAAACAGATTAAACCATCCTAAACTTTTACCTCATTTTTTCGTGACTATAAACTACAATAGTCTGATGAAATTCTAGCTTATTTTACATAATAAGGGGAAGCTTAGAGAGTGACATGTTATGCTTCCCCTCCCGTCTGTTCTCTACACTGTTTTGTCATGTTCCATGTGCTTCTGTCTGTTTTGGTTCCATGTGCTTTGGCTGTCTTGTCTCTGCCCTCTTGTCACACCCCTTACCTGCTCTGGGTTTGTGGCTCCTCCCTGACCCGGGTGTTCCTGGGGAAACTTGTGCTTATGTACCTCTGTGTTTGCTCCTTGTATTTGTCTAGCATTATTGTTATGTTGTTATGTTGTCATTCTAAAAATGTTCCTGTTGTTAAACTGTTAATCTTACTTAATCTTAATCTTAGTCTTTGTTATAATGCCTGGTTTGTTATTTTGTATTTCTATTTTTGGACTCTAATGGACTCCAATAGATGATGCTTGCATGTGTATCTGCACTGAGAAAATCATCACTGTAGTCCTGTCTTCTCTGAAACGGAGCCTTTTTTAAATTCTTTGTAAGGAACCAGTTCTTATTTTTACAAGTCCAGACTGCCACTTTTTCATTAATAAGCTGACCCTGGTTAACTTCTAGGAAATATGATTCATCCTAAATAATAGATGTGGACAATTCCATAAAATTTGGTATCCCCTTTTACAGTATTTGGAAAGTACTAATTATAATAGCAATGTGACGTCAGAATAAATGAAGTTATGATTATATGGAAGTTCCAGGGGGGTGTGGGGGCTGGGATTGGGGGGCTATGGGGTGGAGTACAGGTATTTGTGTGGTGTGTGTTTGTTTTACTAAATTTGTGGGGTTTGTTTAATTTAATTTAATTTAATTTAATTTAATTTAATTTAATTTAATTTAATTTAATTTTTTTGGGTGAAAAACTCTATACATTCGTATAGCAGAGTATATTATATTATCCTGCTTAATAAACAGACATTAAAAGAAGTTGACCCTGGTTGACCCTGCTGTTGTGATGCTGGCCGGTACCTGTTAGAGTGGCAGATACGGGTCCAGATGTGGGGACGGTGGCGGCAGTGGCAGCGTAGGACTGTGGAGCGCCTGAACCTTCAGGTACGCCAGCTTCCTCTCGCTCCTCATCTGAGCCAAACAACCTGCAGACAAACACTAATTCATATACACAGCAGAGCACAACTACTTAGATCTAATCGTGTATGGCCGCTTCAGCATGACGCTCCAATTTAGAAACCCACCAAGATCTAGCACTAGCTCTAGACCTCAGTTTTCAGGTCTAGTGGTGAGGAGGAGCCACTAGCCTGCACTCGCCTGCACTCGCTTATAGCTTACAGTAGCATAATAAAGTTAAAAATTACTAGCCTGAGTATATGCTCCTGATTCTGCAAGGGCTCTTTAGTAAAGACAATGGTCAAACTGTATAAGGAACCATGAACACTCAAAGAATCATTTGCCTGCTCACATGCTTCTCTGCATGGTGAAACAGTTAAGGCTGATGGGAAATGTGCTGTACATGGTTCGATATAACACCAAAAAGGGGTTTTCTGATCTTGACATCACAACAAACTCTTCCCATAACATACTATATTAAATATTTATGTTTTAAATCATTAAAAAGTTCATGATATGTGTCCTTTAACTTCTGAAGAAAACTGAAGGAGCTGGTGTCTGCAAACTTTTGGACATGAAATCAACCTCATAAATCTAACCACTCAAAACCCTGTAAACCCTGTAGTTAATTCATCATGTAATTACCAGAGTCTACACGACTGAGAGTCACTGGAGCAGGAAAGAGCGTAAACAGTGTGGTGTAACGTGTTGGGTAAGGCTCTCATAAAGCTTAATCATTACTGCAGGTTCCCTTTTCTTACCTGTGCGTCTGTACTAGTGTGCATTCACCCCCATCCTGAGGGTCAATGTTGTAGATAAAGAGCTGCCCGTCGGACGAGGCCACGAGCAGCCGTGGAAGCTTCTGGATTCTGAAAGTTGAGAAGTAAACACAAAATCTATAACATACAGCTGTCTGCTGACGGCTCATGAGCCTCTATCTGCAATGTAGTCGATCAGCCAAGACATGCTTAGAGTCTAAAGTTTAGTTTTAACTGTGTAAACTGTGTGTCATGAAACACTTCAAAATCTTGTGGAAAGTCTTCTCAGATGAGTGGAAGCTGTTATAACTGGAAAGTGTGTGTGTATGTCTGGCACTCTTTATTAAATGTCCATGGTTTTGGAATGGGATCTCTGACAAGCTCATATAGGTGAATAGGCTGACTGACCACATGACCTTGGTGCTTTCTAGAGTCGAGTGGTGCGTTGTATATTGTGTTTAAGAGTGTGTTCAGTTTCACGGTTTATCTGGAATAATAAAAGACCCAGACTTAAATTAGCTTACTTGATGAAACCCAAGGAGAGAGGAGGTGCTGGGATGCCAAATTTTCAGCTCTTTTATTGGTCAGCCCAAATAAAATATATAATTAGTTGGTGTGCTAATAGGACCTCATCACTATGGGTGAATATGGAATCTCTGGCTTGTTCTCCAGTACCAATACAGTCTTTGACATTCATACAAAAGGTGGAGAAATTACATAGTGTGTCAAGATGCTTTACTGTGTTTAATACGCTGTTGGCCTGGAAAGATGTAAAGAGGTATTTGGGCATAGCTAAGGGTTTATCTCTGTCTTCTCCAATAGCACATAACCCAGATTTCCCCGCCCAATTGAATAACTATGGACTATTAAGGTGGAACAAATACGATATTACACAAATTGGTAGTTTATTTTCAAACTGTGTTTTGATGTTCTTTTCAGAGATCTCTGATAA
Organism: Megaleporinus macrocephalus; assembly: GCA_021613375.1. Lineage (NCBI taxonomy): Eukaryota > Metazoa > Chordata > Actinopteri > Characiformes > Anostomidae > Megaleporinus > Megaleporinus macrocephalus. The sequence goes on from CM038719.1 coordinate 6,752,389, forward strand.
GTACCAGCTTCTAAAAACAGATTTTGTCAGGTATCTTCAAATGCGACACTTTATTAGATCGGTCTCGGGGGCGGGTTTGCTGCGTCTGTAACTGACAGAAATTGAACAACTTTTGACCACAAGGCTTTCTATAACAAAAGGTTTAATCTCAGAGATGTATCATGTTTTGTCTGATGTATCGTGTACTGATTTCTCAGGGGGTCTTAAGGGTATCTGGGAGAGAGATCTGGGTGAAGTTATAGATCATGATAAGTGGCTTTCTGTTTGTAGAACTGTCTGTCCTAAGTGCACTTCTATTAGTGTGCATGAACTTAATTTTAAGTTTTTCAATAGAATCTATCTTACACCAATACGTCTGCATAAGATTGATCCAGATAGATCTGATTTATGTTTCAAATGCCAAATTCACAAGGGCACCTTTATTCATTCTGTCTGGGAGTGTGATAAAGTTCAGATCTTTGGGGGAAAGTACATACAGTTATTCAAGAGATTCTTAATAAACAGTTTACCATGTGCCCCAAATTATATCTGTTAAATGCCCAATTGGAAGATGTGTTTGATTATGTTATGAGACAGATATTTATATTGCTGGTTAATATTGCCAAAAAATGCATTCTGCTTCTTTGGTCCACTCCTGAGGTGCCCTCGTTGAATTTGTGGCTCTCCCAGATAGCAGCAATATTCCCCCTAGAGATTTTGGCATATATGGTGTCCAGTTTGGGATTATCTTAAGATAAAAAACTTAATCTTGGCGTCATCATTTTAATTGTGTGAACTTTTTTTTCAGTTTCATATATCTACAAATCTTTGTGTTGAATAGCCCTTTACTTCTTACTTTATACCGTGTACCTGAATGTATATATCTGTATTCATGTGTACAACTATTACCAGACAAGTGCATCAATAAAAAAAAAAGTGTGTTCAGTGTGCTCAGATGTTGAGAGTGACAGTGCGTGTTATCACTCACGTTGCGAGTGTGCAGACGTTTTTCTGGCCGGCCGTGTGCAGGCGGACAGTGGCGAACGCTCGGTCCTGACTCATCATTCCAGAAACCTGCGCTGGGAGGTAGCTGCTGGCCGCTGTAAACATCTTTCCCACGTATGCTGACCAGGTGGGGGTCTCCTCCTCACCACTACATTCACACATATGCACAGATGTAAACAGTGAGGCACAAACAGCAGTGTCTAGTATATGTGTACAGTGTATGTTGAGTATGTATGTTGTGTGTGTGTGATATATATATATATATATATATATATATATATATATATATATATATATATATATATATATATATAGGGGTTTTTTTGGTCACTGTCCAATAAAAAAATAAGTATCTCCAAAATTGCAACTTTACAGAAGAGACCAAAATATACATTACTTTCAATGTGAGTCAAAAGCAATTTTAGAGCACTTCTATTGGTCCATTCATCATAAAATTTCCAAACAATGTAAACAACCGTTGTAAATTGACAAAATTGGAGATATATATGTATATATACTCAGCACAAAAAGTAAGGAAATGTGTGTTTGGTACATTATTTATTTGTTGTAACGATGCTTCTTATCAATAAAACGTATACGGTTGGAAAGCCTGTTAACATCCTTTTTAAATGGTGCCACAATTGTAAGGAACATGCATTTGTGGGATGAGCAGTAGAGCTGAGTATGTGGGTTGTGCCATGAATAATTTGCCAAATCTTGCTCCAAGAATCAGCATTCCACGTTTGACTGATCTGAAAAGGGCCCGTGTGATAGAGCAACTTCAAGCTGGTGTAACGCAAAACCAAGTTGCAGCATTATTTGGAGTAAGTCTTAGTACCATCTCCACATTGAAGGCCAAGTTCCATATAACGGGGGACATCAAAGACAGACCGGGAAGTAGACCGTTTTCTCACCCAGTCAGAGTGACCAACACAACCAACCACGTTGGCTGACTTGCAGCAAATGCTGGTTAAAGAATGGGATGCCACCCCACAGCAGTGTGTGACCAGACAAGAAGCCAAGAAGCATTGTTACAAGAAATAACCTACCAAACCTACCAAACACACATTTCCTTACTAAGTTTATATTATATTTGTATTACATACATCTCCTTATTTATACACTCCTTGTGCATTGCCATATGAGCATACAAACAATTACAGACTGTAGTTCATCTGTTTTCCTGTATCCCAAGTTTTACAAAGGCCAGGACCTTGAAAGGACCACCGCAGAGCAGGGATTACCAAAGCATGCAGTAAATTAGATAGACTAGTCTGCAACTGTAACTACTATAAGTGAAGCTGATAAAATGGAAGTGTAGATACAAGGAGGTGTACATTACATACACATATAATACACAATGTCCCTATTCAAAAAATCACGTCTCTCCATTATGGTCATTTTTAATTGTTATTTTTCAGCAGCATCATTTCATTATGAATAGTTACACACTGTTTCCTCTCCTTTAAAGGAGCTATTCTGGATATACAGGCTTCTATAGAGCACTATATATTGTCAATGTCCCAAAAAAAACAAGGAACAACTTCCAAGCTTTTTTTGGGGCATTTCTATTGGTCCAGTCATGATGAAATCATTAGTACACATGTTCAAATGATATAAAATGGAGATACTAGTCATTCTTTAGACAGAGACGATATACATAACACATGTGGAACATACATCTGATGCCATGCCGGTATAAAAACGCGCCCGTGTGTGTATGTGTAAACATATGTGGTTATTTCCTCTCACCTCGGGCCGTGCTGCTCTAATTTGAAAATGTGCACGGTCTCTGTGTTGCTGGAGGCACAGAGGAACTGAGCGTCTGGGCTGAAGGACAGAGAGCTAATGTTCACATACCTGCAGAAACACAAACACACATATGCAGGGTGAACACACGCCTGATCATATGCTCATGACATCACAACCACGATGAATTCAAAACGGACTGCCGCTGCAGACTGCAGACGTTTGCAATGTTTATACAGAGCATGAACCTGTGGTTTTGTGGCCTTTAATGTATGTAAATGACATGGTTGTGACATCACATCCATGATAAACTGCTGTGTTTTGAACGGTGTAATTCAAATGAGAAGATTTGGTGTCCACAATATCTGTCCTTTAATACATAACAGCACGTATTCAGGCGCACTATGCGTGTAAATGTGTGTGCCCCAGTACTAATGCATGTGTTTGATTCCAACCTCTTCATTCCTCTGCGAAACTCGAACAGGCGTAGACCTTCCGGAATGGAGAACACTCGAATCACAGTGCCCTGAAACACAGCAGGCAGGGGTCACGCGAGGTCATTTAGATCAATTAGAACTACGTAGCCACTAGGGGGCAGTGAAACACCCACATACACACACACACACACATGCTCAAGGAGACTTCAGTGGTGTCCTGTTGGTTCAGGGGATCAAACCGGTGACCTTCACAAGGTCAGGTCACTTACATCCAGCCTACGACTGCTCACTAATCAGCCCATGTGGAGTATGTATGTGCATGAAGTGTGTAAAGAGCGGGTTCTCGTTAACATGCCCTTTTTTTCTAACCCAACAATCCCACTTCCGACACATATTATTAGCATTTCCAAAATAATAATAACTTTTAAAGGTGCAACATTTCACCAGTAATTTGCTGATCTGGAGACTCAATCATATAAAATAGCATGCCAAGGTAGGACAACTCTGGACATTCAGTGGGGTTACTGCACCAGCTTGATTCTGTGAAACTGAATCTTTTCAGTGTGTTGTTCTATGGCAGGCAGCTTGGACACATGTTTACCTGATGAACTTCAAAAATGACCCAAGGACTCAGTTCTGGTGGTTCTCTATAGGTTTTGCTGTATTTGTTCTGTTATTTTACATTACAGTCTGCGAATAGCGTTGTTTGGTTACCCTGCAAAAGGGGAGGAGACATGTTCCCAGATATGCCGATCTGATGTATATCCGCTTTTCTGAACAAGCACAAGGCGTCTGTTCACTTCCTAGTTAATGATTTAGATTAGAGATGGAAGGATTGATCGGCTATGTATCGGTATCGGCCGATTTTTAATCAAAATATGTGATCAGCCGATATTCTGAGAGTCGATCGATGGCGTTTAACAAATGAGCCTAATTTCTGTATTTCCAGCTAGCGTTTCATCCAGAAAGAGGAGCCCCCCGTAAACCCACTCCGGGCAGGTCCCTGCAATTCCTATCTGAACCACTAGGTGGAAATACATACCCTTTCATTTTCGACAAACTGACTAAAGCAGCGGCGTCGCGAGAAAAGCATGTGCTGATAGAAAACATGACTGTCTGGCAGTGTTTACCGTATGTATCGCAGACTCATCCAGGACGTTTAGTAAAATTAGTAAAGTCAGCGTGTCTCGTTGGGGAACCAAGACAAAGATATTTAACTCTACTAATCTGATACAGCACTTCAGAGACACCTCACAGCTGAATACAGTGAGTATCAGTAAACAGCAGAGCTAGCACGCACAGCTAGCACAAAACAAACAACCCAGAACACCATACAGACCAGATCTGACCGGTACTAACAAAACAGCAGCAACAATTCAAGATCTACATTTAATGATTACAGTTTTTCATTTAAAATAACCAGAGTCTTTTAATGACAGCAGTTTTTACTGCATTTATTTTATTAGCTTTTTTCGTTTTAAATTAAGGGTCTAAATGTAATGATTACAGTTTTGGGGATATTTGTTTGATTTACTTTGTTTATTTACTGCTAATTTTGTTAAAAAATACTCTGCTTTTTCACATGAGCTTGTTAAAAATGGTAATAGACCAGTTCAGGGCATGTTTCATGACTTGCTTGCGCTAATAACTACACAAAGCCCTGCCAGGGCGTATAGCCCCGCCCTCGATCGGTATCGTGCTGAAAGGTGATCGGAATCAGCCTCAAAAACGCTGATCGGTCCATCTCTAATTTGGCTTCATCACAAGTTTTAATAGTAATCAATAGTATTAATAGTATTAGTTAACTGTAATCATTTTAGAGCAGGAACTGAGACTGCATCCCTGTCCTTCATGACCACATGGCTAGCAGTTACATCCTATTATTTTGAAGCAAATGTGTCGCAAAGTCTGAAAATCAGTGTGGAACATTAAGAAGTGTCATAAAACTCATATATTAATTAATACAGTTAAAACTACTGAACTACGTAACTACTGAAACATATAGTACGGTCTGGGGACTGTTATGATTGTGTTGGTAGTGACATAATGGAATATTTCATTATTAGTTTTAACAGAATAAACATAATTAAGCTCTGTAGACTGATCCGTATATTGTACGTTCACTGAAATTTCTGTTCTGTAGGCGCTCAAAACATCATGGGGTGCAGGAATAGGGTGGATAAAGAATAATGTAACCAGAGAAGAACAAATGTGCTATCTGTGCTACACTGTGTACGTAATCAACACCAATCAGAGCTGAACTGAACTGAAGTGACTCAGTTTACCCTCTCGGAGGCGCTGGCGAGTTTGGTTCCTGAGGCGTTAAAGGTGATGGCGGCGAGCGGGCTGTCGTGAGCGGGGATCATGGTGACGGTGTTCTGGGAGAGAGGAGAAAAAACAAAGCACTACAGTCTGAATACTGCTGACCACTCACACTACAACACCAGGTGTGGGTTCACACTGACCATAATACAAGAAAGAAAAGAGCAGGCAGAAATGAAAGACCCAGTTTCTACATTTACCTTTTAATAGTTTTTAAAACACAAAGCTGAGCTGTACAGAGACTTACACCATGTATCTCAGGAATTAGTGCTTTTCCTGTAAAACTACTATATACAGTTACAACTAATGTAAATAAACATAAACACAGTAAAATCCAATTCAGCTTATTTTCATTAAACTAGTCCTTATCCTTTGAGGTAGTTTGGGGAGCAAAGTTTGGTTCCAGGTTTGTCCTCCAGACAATCATATCAGCAGCTCCTGATTTTTTGACATTTTAATTTATTTTTTTAACCATGTCATGTCTGGAAATTTTCGCAATCGGAATGGTAATCCGAATGCACCGATGTACCAAACATATTTGCTTTTACAAGAACAGCTCTATAGGTTTCTATAGCCTATTCTTGTTAATGTTAATATTTTTATTTAATTTATTTATTTATTCAGCCAGGCCTGACAGGCAATAAAGGAGAGGAAAAAGAGGAGAGAAAAAATAAAAATAAGAAAAATAAATAAATAAATAAATAAATAAATAAATAAATAAATAAATAAATAAATAAATAAATAATAATAATAATAATATGAATATGAATAAACAAATCAACAAATAAATAAACAAACAAGAAGAAAGAAAAGAGAAAAAAAGAAGAAAAAAGGAATATATATATATATATATATACATACAGCTCCTGATTTGATATAATACAGTATTGATTAGATAAAGCAGGTATTGGATGATACACTACAATTAAAAGTGGACTTTCTGCAGGACAGGGCACGAAATAGTCAGACCTAGATACAATAACTACTGAGTTGTTATTTGTATTTTCTCTAACATTACTGATTTTGACTGTCTCACTTTCTAAGTGCAGCTAAGAAACTTTAGATAGCATGTCTAGATAACATTCTTTTATATATAAATATATATATAAATTTATATATATATATATGTAGTGTGGGTGGTCAGCAGTATTCAGACTGTTCTTAATAAAAGTGTGTGTGTGTGTATATATATATATATATATATATATATATATATATATATATATATATATATATATATATATATATATATATATATATATATATATATACTGCTGACAAATCACACTACAATACCAGGACCAGATAAGCTATCCTCTGTGACATTACATCTACAAGGAGGACAAACAAGGTAGGAGTGTCTAATAGAGTGGACAGTGAGTGGACACAGTGTTTAAACACTCCAGCAGCACTGCTGTATCTGATCCACTCACACCAGCACAACAAACACTAACACACTAATGAGGGTGTGGGGGTCCTGATCTCTGAGGAACAGGCTAACAGAGTATACATAGAATCTGATGAACTACAGTCTATAACTGTAGAACTACAAGTCACTCCTATATGGTCAGTGGAGCTGATGAATGTACCAATAGAAATGTGTGCCACAATAGCTTGGAATAAACTCTGGTTCCATTGACCTGTTGAAAAGTAAAGTAAGTTTTTGTCCTCTCCTTTAAAGTATCTCATTTTCTTTGGACAAATTTCTATATATTAACACACACACTGGACCATCATGTCCTCAGGAAGCTCAGAGAGATATGAGGTGTTCTTTACCAGATTGTTGGCGTCGTAGACGATGATTTCTCCGATGGTGGAGCTGCCGGGGTACGCCAGGTAAGAGTTGGAATGGTTTATGGAGAGAGCACAGAGACCTGCAGAGCACCAATCACATATCACATGAGAAATGCAGCATTAATCAGATCTACAGCACACAAGCAGGCCCACTCTGGTTACCTGTCTCACCTGAGGGGTTCGGTGGTGTGTTCAGAAGAGTCTTTAGGAGCTTCATGTCTTTTATGTTGTGGATGTAGATGGATTCTTCCAGACAAACAATCAGCCTCTGCAGCACAACACGCAGAACAAAACGGCAATTATGATTCAAATGTGATTGTTTTCAAAAAAGCTTCAGCCGATTTGAAGAAATCAAGCCCTCCTGATAGCTGATAGAGCACTCCTAGTAGTGCACCTGCTATTGTGCGAGGCAAAGGCGCCATCTGCTGGTTGCATGCAAACAATTTTGAACCATATCTCCAAAGTAAAGCTGTAACATGAAATACACTTGAAGTACAGCACCCTCACTGCTGACACTGCCTTGAGGGGTCCGTATTAGTGGTGGGTTTCTTGTTTGTTTGGAGAAAACGCCCTTTAAAAACCAATTATTTCTTGCCCATTGAATAATTTAGAACACTGATGTGGTGTGAGATAACATTGTTTTAGAAAGTGCAATGTGCAGCATCTTCGATTCTCTATTAACCTTTAGCAGAGGTCACTAATAGGCGGACCGCGGTCCAGATGCGGACCCAGACGTCGTCCAGTGTGGACCCAAACCAATAAACTATTGAGAACTACTTCATTTTGACAGTGTATGTTTTAAGAGGCGGAGCTTTTCTTGTCTTTATGGTATACGGGCTCACAGACCAATCGTGTGCGTTGTAGGATCACCAAAGGTGCTCCTCAGCCAATCATCTGTGCAGATTCAGGAGTGCGGTGCGTGCATACAGGCGAGGTACAGAGCTAGAAGCAGCAGTCAGAGAGTAAAGCAAGAAAAAAGAAAAGCAGGCGGCAAAAACCGACTTTATAACCAGTAATGGAGAGACGTATATGTTTATTCTTCCCACAGGCAGCTCCAAACCAATGAGTCAGGATGTGAAACTGAGTTAACGAGAAGACGCACGTTTTATTTACTTTTCTATAAATAGACTCTTTGAGATGCACTTTTTTAAAACGCTTTCTGTTTATTTAATGTAGACCTTTTTATTGTTTTATAAATAATTAATTCAGTTCAGCATTTAAACAGCAAATATAGTTGAAATATACTGAACTGTATTTGTAATTTGGTTTATCTTTCAGTTGCTGATTATATAAAATACTGATAGAACTGTTAGGCTACTCTAAGTATACAGGATATTCCATTGAATCATAACACAAGTTATGGTCATGACACAAACACAGTCTGAACCTTGGTCTGAGGAAATTTCCTCTAACTGGACCTTACTGAATTCTAGTTAAACACCCCTAACCTATAGTTTCAACCCAAACAGCAGGGGGCGCTCTGACCACTTTCTTTATGTTCATTATATTCATTATGCACGTATCCTCTCTTATTAAAACATTGGCCCTAACGTTGTGTTTTCTTTGGCCTTCATTTGCATACATCAGGTTTGCCAGGTACTGGCCACTGTCCCCAAAATGGATTGGGTGGCTTTTAAACAAACTTTGGCTGGGCCTGGCAACCCTGTACCATGATCAGATAGAGATGTCTAACACTAATACAGCTGAAACTGTTAGTAGATACAAATATACCCCAAATGTTAACACATCGAAATGGACTAGAAATTTTAAATATATTAAAATAAACAAAAAAATCTAGAGGGAGAGGAATAAAAAGAATTTGTAGCTGAGGTGTCTCTGGATGGACACACCTGCCGGTTGAGGCGCACGGCGAGGATGGTGTTGGAGTAGCTGTAGTTGCAGATTTCGGTGCCTTTCTTGAAGTGGTAGACGTTCATGCGGCGGGGCATGGCCTGGCTGACCACCACCACCAGACTGCTGGAGAACAGACGCTCCACGATGTACACGTCTGGACTTTCTGCTGAGAGATTCAAATAAACACACCCAGAGACCGATTAGATTATCTCATAAAATAATCATATACAAGATAAACAAACAAGCAAACACAGCAACGCTGTACACAAATAAACACACCCAGTGACAAACATGAACTTACTCTGCATGCTGTCCACCTCAGCAGTGATTAAGTACAGTCTGTGGAGCTCCTGACATACTATAACACAGCTCAGCGCTTCTCAGGTAGCATCACCAAGATAGTGTAATAACCATATTTAGATCCTCTGACGTTTAATAAGTAAGAAAAACCATTTTTATGCACTAATGATGCTCTATTTAGAATGAAACATGCACTTGGTCAGGGTTCTATAAAAGGCCTGGCTTTTTTTTGGTTTGGCCTGGTTTGATATAGTATGTAAACATTGTTCATGTGAAGTAATATTTTTTCTAAAATAAAATAAAAGTATAAATAAATAAAATACCACTGTGTTATTAGCTGCCCAGCCAAATTTAAATTATAAAAATATCAGTATATCAATCTCAGTTTTAAATAGTAAATAATAAAACGGCATTGACCAGGAAATTGCTACAACCAGAAGGATCAACAATTGATTGGAGTAAACGGATAAAGGATTTGTCAGAAATGAGACCAGATGCAATAACAGGAATATATACTGAAGGAAGCAACTGACTGGTTTATTATTATAACTAAAAAAAATGTGGAAGCTGGTTAATTTTACTGACTTATTTTTGTCTTGATATTGCTCTCTATATGCTTTATATATTCTTAATTCTTACTTTTATTTCTATTCATTACTATTATTATCATTTTTAGAATGCAGTACATCCTGTGTATGTATATAATTAATTAGTGCTGGTAAATGGAAAAATGATCGAAGGCACTGTTAAAAATGATAGAAATTAAGCTTTAATGTATAATGTGTAGCTGCGATGTGTGTGTATATATATATATATGTGTGTGTTTTAGGTACTTGGGGTTATTATTATTTAAAACACTTTATTATTTAAATATTAAACAGTGTTAATACAGTAAGCAGTGCTTTTCCATACGTCAGTTTGTTTATTTAACCCTTTCCAAGCTTCTCCTTGTGGAAACAACCCAGTATTATTATCAGTTCTCATCTAATACCTGCTTTGACTGCTCAGTGCTTCATTAAGCTAAATCAAGATTTGCTGCTGAAGGAACTGAATACATTCATACAATGTCTGGGGCGTCCAGGAGAAATCTGGAACCTAACTTTGTTCTTCAAACTGGATCAAGATCTGATCTACTTCTCTCACAATAACATATTCATGTTACTTTGTATTGTATGTATGATTATTTACATCTGTTCTAATCAGATCTGCTGTTCTTACTGTCTTCTGTACAGTAGTGTATATATTTATACACACTTTTTTGGTGCAATATTCAAACAAATATAACACCTTCAAAATGGTTCATCTAGTGTTCATAGCATCTCAGTCAAGTGTTCCAGTGACAAACACGAGTAGTAAGTGAGCAGATGGCTTTTTTTCTCCTCACAAGATGTAAAAATAAGAAGGAAAAATAAGAACATTTCCTGTGACCTGCAGTCTCTTGGAAAACAAAGTGAGCTAAATTTGGCAACACCCTGCTGAGCGATGAACAAACTCCTCCAGGGAACAGTACGGCTGCTGTTTTCAGAGCTCAGGGTTTACAGTAAGGGAAGATGATGCTTAAGTCAGTGATGGAGCGAAGACTAAAAGGTCTGAATCCTTTTTAGATCACAGTTTGAAGGAGAGCACCTACATCACATCAATTACGTTTTCTTATAACACAGATCCTGTGAACTGCCTGTAGACCCTGTGAACCATCTGTAGACCCTGTGAACTGTCTGCAGACCTTGTGAACTGTCTGTAGCCCCTGTGAACTGTCTGCAGACCTTGTGAACTGTCTGTAGACCCTGTGAACTGTCTGTAGACCCTGTGAACTGCCTGTAGATCCTGTGAACTGTCTGTAGATCCTGTGAACTGTCTGTAGACCCTGTGAACTGTCTGTAGACCCTGTGAACTGCCTGTAGATCCTGTGAACTGTCTGTAGATCCTGTGAACTGTCTGTAGACCCTGTGAACTGTCTGTAGATCCTGTGAACTGTCTGTAGATCCTGTGAACTGTCTGTAGATCCTGTGAACTGCCTGTAGACCCTGTGAACTGTCGGTAAATCCTGTGAACTGTCGGTAGATACTGTTAACTTTCTGTAGACCTTGTGAACTGTCTGTAGACCCAGTGAACTGTCGGTAGATCCTGTGAACTGTCGGTAGATCCTATGAACTGTCAGTAGATCCTGTGAACTGTCAGTAGATCCTGTGAACTGTCTGTAGATCCTGTGAACTGTCTGTAGATCCTGTGAACTGCCTGTAGACCCTGTGAACTGTCGGTAAATCCTGTGAACTGTCGGTAGATCCTGTTAACTTTCTGTAGACCTTGTGAACTGTCTGTAGACCCAGTGAACTGTCGGTAGATCCTGTGAACTGTCGGTAGATCCTATGAACTGTCAGTAGATCCTGTGAACTGTCAGTAGATCCTGTGAACTGTCGGTAGATCCTGTGAACTGTCGGTAGATCCTGTGAACTGCCTGTAGAACCTGTGAACTGTCGGTAGATCCTGTGAACTGTCTGTAGAACCTGTGAACTGTCGGTAGATCCTGTGAACTGTCTGTAGAACCTGTGAACTGTCGGTAGATCCTGTTAACTTTCTGTAGACCTTGTGAACTGTCTGTAGACCCAGTGAACTGTCGGTAGATCCTGTGAACTGTCGGTAGACCCAGTGAACTGTCAGTAGATCCTGTGAACTGTCTGCAGATCCTGTGAACTGTCTGCAGATCCTGTGAACTGTCTGCAGATCCTGTGAACTGCCTGTAGATCCTGTGAACTGCCTGTAGATCCTGTGAACTGCATGTAGGCCCTGTGAACTGTGTACTGCCTGTAGACCCTGTGAACTGCCTGTAGACCCTGTGAACTGTGTACTGCCTGTAGACCATGTGAACTGCCTGTAGATTCTGTGAACTGCCTGTAGATTCTGTGGACTGTCTGTAGACCCTGTGAACTGTGTACTGCCTGTAGACCCTGTGAACTGTGTACTGCCTGTAGACCATGTGAACTGCCTGTAGATTCTGTGAACTGCCTGTAGATCCTGTGAACTGCCTGTAGATCCTGTGAACTGCATGTAGGCCCTGTGAACTGTGTACTGCCTGTAGACCCTGTGAACTGCCTGTAGACCCTGTGAACTGTGTACTGCCTGTAGACCATGTGAACTGCCTGTAGATTCTGTGAACTGCCTGTAGATTCTGTGGACTGTCTGTAGACCCTGTGAACTGTGTACTGCCTGTAGACCCTGTGAACTGCCTGTAGACCCTGTGAACTGTGTACTGCCTGTAGACCATGTGAACTGCCTGTAGATTCTGTGAACTGTCTGTAGATTCTGTGGACTGTCTGTAGACCCTGTGCAATGCCTGTAGACAATGTGAACTGTTGGTAGATCATGTGAACTGCCTGTAGATCCTGTGGACTGTCTGTAGATCTTGTTAATTGTCTGTAGACCCTGTGCACTGCCTGTAGACCCTGTAAACTGTTGGTAGATCCTGTGAACTGTCTGTATGATCTTGTTAACTGTCTATAGACCCTGTGCACTGCCTGTAGACCCTGTAAACTGTTGGTAGATCCTGTGAACTGTCTGTAGATCCTGTGAACTGTCTGTAGCCAAACATCCATGCCAATGACTAACTGGCAGTTTGTCACAAAGTCAGCATTCAAACCACAGGCCACATAAGTGGATGTGCTGGTTTTCTGGGCTTCGACTGCAATTTAAAGACAACATATACCACAAGGATGACGCAGTCCAGTCAGAACATTATGACCATCCCTTGTATATACACTCTTTGTAGATTATACACGTAGACATTGTAGTTCTACACTTACAGACTGCAGTCCATCTAATTCTCTGTATACTTTGCTACCCTGTTCTTTAATGGCCAGGACCCCAGCAGGACCACCACAGAGCAAGAATTATTTGGGTGGTGGATAATTCTCAGCCCTGCAGTGACACTGATGTGATGGCAGTGTGTTAGTGTGTCTCGTACTGGTGTGAGTGGATCAGACATGGTCTGACACAGTCTGATTTCTGTGGAACTGATCTACAAAGAGTGTACATACACGGGGTGGTTATAATATTTTAACTGGACTGTGTACGTACTACACTAATGAATGGACATTGAATGGTGGTCTACTAGCTGTTCCCAGTTTTGGTTGTTATCCCAATCACCGATTGCAAACGAAGATCTCCACTCACCACTCTCATGAATGCACTCCAATCTGTCCACTGCGGTCACCGAGAAGAGCCTGTATCCAGTTTTGGTGCCCACAGCCAATGACCTAAGGAGAAAACAAGAACATGAAGTGACCTAAGGAGAAAACAAGAACATGAAGTGTATTGTTCATGTGTAGAAGTCTTATTTCCAGCACTGTACTAATACAGAAACTCAGTGTTCCAGGTGGCTACTACTGTGTTTAACTACGCTAATGCACATCAGTCCATGTTTATAGATAACAGTGAGTCAGAACACCACATCATCAAGTCTATTAAAGATCATGAACATCTCGACATGCTTTGAGACATTAAGGCACCATGTTAGCTCCTAGCTTCCATCACTTAGCAACATTAAACCCGCAGCTCCAGGGCTAAACCCGGAGAAGCAAACTTTAAATAATCAAACATATCATATCATAAATGATTCAATTGTTTTAAGCAATGACAGAATTTTGTTTTTATGAACTACAGCTCCATATTACATGTTATTATGTATGTGCTATGTTCTTAAATTTAAAAACCTGTATAACTCTGTATAATGAAAATTAAGCATTAGGCCAGTATTTCATAAAACTCCATGCACATGCCTTTATAAATATATTTAAATTATACAGTAATTAAGCATTATAACTGCATATTTATGATTTAAAAAATTAGGTTAAAACGTTGAATGCTCAACTCTAGTTTGAGGACACTTGTTTATATTGTACAAATCATAGTAAACTAACAGTGCTGTGTATATATAGTCCCCCATTGTAAGGGCCCATGACAAATTAACAAGACCTTATAAAACAGTCATGTTCGGTAGTGTGCAGTTGATGAGTGACTGATATTTGAGTGCTTCTCAGTCAAGCATGTAATGCAGCTGGTTTCACTTTCTTCTTTCAGGGCTTGTTTTTGACTTAACTTGCCTGTTAAGACTTACATGTACTGGCTATGATGGCTATGATCCTTGTATGTACACTTAGGGCCTATTTTATCAGCTCCTCTGACTATATGTGAGCACTTCATAGCTCTACACATACAGACTGTAGTTCATCTGATTCTCTGTATACTTTACCTGTATACTTTACCCTGTTCTTCAATGGTCAGGACCCCCACAGAGGAGGGAGTATTTGGGTGGTGGATCGTTCTGAGCACTGCAGTGAAACTGATGTGGTGGTGGTGTGTTAGTGTGTGTTGGGCAGTGCCGCTGGATTTTTTCAAAACACAGTGTCCACTAGGGGTGTAAGAAAATATCGAATATCGGGATATTTTGTTTTCGTGATACTGTATCGATTCTCAAAAACACAGTATTGATACACAGATTCCTGGCAGACAGTGAATCATTGTGTGTTGTGTTTAAACCTCTGACCACTAGATGGCAGTGTTGTAATCCATTTTCAGCTCCACTCCAACATTAACAAGCAGCACAAGGGTGCAGTGCTATTGCATGCATTAATAAACCTGTTCATACAGTGGTGTGTTTTAATAGTAGGATTTGAAAAATCAGCATATCAATAAATATCACTTTGCTTACAGTATCGCAATATATCATGTTATATTGAATCGTGGTCGCTGTATCACGATACGTATTGTATCGCCAGGTTCTTGCCAATACACAGCCCTAGTGTCCACCCACTGTCCACATTATTTTAGACACACCTACTATTTGGTGTGTTAGTGTGAGTGGATCAGATACTGTGTTCCAACAGCTCAGTGTCACTGCTGGACTGAGAATCGTCCACCAGCCAAAACTACCCAAACAATAGTGTCCCATGGGACTAGAGGACGGCCAACAAAAGCTGTGCAGTAACAAATGAGCTGTCTTCTCTGACGTTACATATCACCGCTGTCCAATGAAAAACATATATCTCCAAAATTGCTTTAAAAACTTTGCTTTTAAAAAACTTAAAAGGAGAGACCAAAAACATACTTTACTTTTAATCTAAGTCAATGGAACCAGAATATTTGCTAGCTATTTTCGAGCACTTCTATTGGTCCATTCATCATGAAATTTTCACAATGTGTTGCAATGATGTAGAAAACTCCAAATCAACAAAAATGGAGACACATGTTTTTTCAATGGACAGCGACGATATACAAAGTGGGCCCACAAGGTAGGTGTGTCTAAAAAAGTGGACAGTGAGTGGACACTAACACTAACACACCACCACCATATCAGCAGTGCTCAGAACGATCCACCACCCAAATACTAAATGCTCTGTGGTGGACCTTTGGGGGTTGTGATCTTTAAAAAAAACAGGGTAACTAAGTACACAGATGGAAACAGATGAACTACAGTCTGTAGTTCTGCTATTTGTTACTGTTTTAACCCTTTAAAGCTGCCATGTATGTCTATCACCGGGCATTTTTATCAGAAACCACATGCAAAGCAATGCAAAAACTACAGAGTCAGGATTGAAGAATGGGCGTCTGGACCTGGTGGCAGATTTTCGAGTGTTAAAGGAAAGAACGAGTGAGGATGTTGGAAGCCCACATCTGCTTAACAGACGTTTCATGCCTCTGGACATGGCTGTTCATGTCAGGTCCTGTGTAGCGTCGCCCTCCACAGGTTAAACAGCCCATATTGTGGAGTTTAGTATGCAAACTCGCCTCACCTCCCCCACCTAAGGCACACAGTGTGTATACATTCACTCATTCTTATTTACAGCAGGTTAGCCCCGCCCATCTATACGATGACTCTATAAGCCTTTTGGATAGAACAGTCTTAAAGATACAGAAACAACAACAGCATCGCTTTGAAGGAACTGTTTTTGTGATGCCAAACGAAGCATGTATACATTGTTGACTTACTTAGCCAATCAGAATACAGCTCTTTTGCACATCATATTAAAGGCACAGAAATTAACCACAGCGTAGTTTTGAAAATGAAATGTTTTTGTTGCTTTAGTTATTTTTACAACTATATATACACATTTACATCCATTCAGCCCTGCCTATTCACAATGAACTTCAGCACCAATCAGATATGGAGCTAATTAGCATATGTCAGTCTTAAAGGTACAGTAACAAAACCAGCCTGTTTGATTTAAAATGGATAAAAAGAGATCAGTTCAAAATGAATGTAATAATTATTAATTAATAATAAAATGAATGATGACTGTGGTATGCAAGGTCACACAAAATGTAGAAAAAAAAAAAACATTAGAAAAATGTAGAGTATGGGCCCTTCAAAGGTCTATTCCACTTAATCACTGAGTACACTGCACTGCTGAAGCAGCATCCTTTCCACTGACGGGCAAACAACATTCTTACACCCATAACTGCCTGAAATGTTGCAGTAATTACAGGACTCGGAGTCTGGATGGGCTACACAAATGGCATTCTTCCTTTGCAACCATACAATGGACCAGACAACAGCACAACTTCACTCTCGCGTACACTGGACTGTAATTCCAGCAACTTTTCCAGATGCATCACTTTTTCTGTGTACATTATCCCAGCTCGACCCTCACTTCTCCCAAAGTGGCGACTCAGAATAAAACCCACACATATGTAGGTCACCTTGTCAATATCCTGCAAAACAATCAATAAGATCATGACGCACTGCAAGTAAACGTGAACTAAAAGCAGATGCAGACTTTAAAGCTCTGTCCTGCAGTGAACTGTGACGAGATTTACTATTAATCACTTTAAAACATCTCTCCCAGTTTTACACTGAAGACAGACAGACAGACAGACAGACTCCAGCTGCAGTACCTTCTCTAACACTGTAAGCGTGGAGTGAGACAGACACCACACGTTAGAGCTGTGATGACATGCGCTTTCAGATTTTGTACCATTTTTAATTCTGAGATGAGCCTATTTTTTAATTACTGATATTTTATGTATATATATATATATATATATATATATATATATATATATATATATATATATATATATATATATATATATATATATATATATATATATCATATCTTTGCTGGAAATAGTGATAAAACAGGGCAACTGAGTGCAAAACATGGAATACAGTAGGACCTGTCTTCGTATTTTTTTTTCTGACATCTGATTAATTCGAACAGATAAATCAAATTAAGCCCACATCTTAAAAACATTATCATTCAATTAATTGTATTAAATGTAAATCGACTGAATCTCATATAAAACCTTATAAAATATAAAAACACAAATCTCATCATATAAAACCATATAGAAAACATAAAAACAACAGCTTTCTCATATAAAACCTTACAGAAAATAAAGAAAACACCAACACCCTCTTATAAAACCTTATATACAATACATAAAACATGAACCTCCTCATATAAAACCTTATAGGAAAATACCAAAATACCAACTTTCTTATATAAAACCTTATAGAAAATACCAAAACAGCAACACCCTCTTATAAAACTTTATATAAAATACATAAAACACGAACCTCCTCATATAAAACCTTATAGAAAACACCAAAACATCAACTTTCTTTTATAAAGCCTTACAGAAATTACATAAAACATGAATCTTCTCATATAAAACCTTATAGAAAACACCAAAACATCAACTTTCTCATATAAAACCTTATAGAAAATAGATAAAACATGAATCTTCTCATATAAAACTTTACAGAAAACACCAAAACATCAACTTTCTCATATAAAACCTTATAGAAAATAGATAAAACATGAATCTTCTCATATAAAACCTTATAGAAAACACCAAAACATTAACACTCTCTTATAAAACCTTACAGAAAATACATAAAACATGAATCTCCTCATATAAAACCTTACAGAATACAGAAACATACATGAACCACCTCATTTTATATAGCAGACGAAATACCAAAACGTTAACTCTCTCATATTCTCATCCAAAATATAAAAGTCGATTATTCGATACTGAGCTGGAATTGCTGCAGCCTGGCTGTGGGTTCGTTAGTCGATCTAATCTAATACTGGACTGTCCGCTCCGCTCTGCAGCGGTTTAACTGCCATATGATGCAACTGGCTATCGTTAGCGCTTACGTGGAGTCCTGGTTGAAGGAGGCGCAGCCCAGCCCGGGCCTGCAAGCCCCACCAGCCCGGTCTTCCCCCTCCATCCCCCGGCAGCAGCCCAGCGACCTCCTCCCCTCCCTCCGCCCTGGATCGGAGGCCCGGGATCGGCTGCACCTCTCTTGGAGACCGCAGGCGAACCGAGACTGCGCTGCGGGGAAGGAAAGAGGAAAAAGAGCCGAATAAGATCCCGAATTCCAGGTAAAGCGTATCCAGACAGCTAGAACTCCCGTTTTCTGTCTAACTATGTCTTATTTTAGGAAGTTTAAGTGCGGCGGGTCTGAATACCGGCGAGAAAAACGAGTCCAAACGGAGCAAAAACAAAACCAGCTGATAGCGGTGTTTTCTGTTACACCCGCATTCTGGAAAGCCCCGCCCCTCCCTGCGCTGTGACCTGTAGACGAGCCAATCAGAGCGCAGAAAGGGTGGAGCTTCAGCGCTCACTCCCAGAGGAGCACGGTATTAGTAGTTTATTTACCTATAATACAATAATTAATAATAATTTATAAATATTAAACATGTATTAAAAGTATGGCACAATAAATGATAAAAATCTTTTAAACCAATAAAATATATATGGTTACTGCCCAATGAAAAACAAATATCTCTATTGTCGTTTATACTGCATAAACATTTCTTGGCGAATGGACTAATAGAAATGTTCCAAAGTCACTTGGGAAAAATTCTGGTTCTATTGACTTACATTAAAAGTATGGCTGCTCCAGTAAAGTTATTATTTTGGAGATGGTTCAAGTGTTTTTTCTATACGGAACCATGAACACTCAAGGAGCCCTTTCCATGATTAAAGCACTCTATTTATCAGATTGATGGAGAATGTGCTGTACATGGTTCGGTATAGGACATTTTTAAAAAGGGCTCTATGGCTCTATGTAGCATATATATATATATATATATATATATATATATACAAGATGTATCAAGATATAGATACAAGATGGCCGCGCGCGGTGGTGCAGCAGCTTCTCACGCTCCCAGCGAAAACCCAGCTTTCAGTTATTTTTTTGTCGGTTCTGATAGCGATTTCACGCGCCTTAAGCCTGTGAGTTACAGCCGAACCGAACTTTTTATGATTAAGGACAGCTCTGCCACAAAAGTAGCAACTATGGACAGTAGTTTCAGAGCCAAGCTGGGCAGACTACAACTTCTCCGGACACCGGCGTGGCGGGTCAGAGCGGTACGAACAAAGGGCAAAAGGAAGCGATGCAGGCGAAGACTGAAGAGAGGGAAGCGGGCCGGCGTGCTAGCCAGGCTCAAGGCTAACGCCGACAGACCCCCGATTCCATCTCTCTTCCTGTCCAACGTTCGCTCTTTGGACAACAAGCTGGACCTTCTGCGGCTGAGGATGAGTGTTTCTGATGAGATGAGGAACTGCGCTGTGATCTGTCTCACGGAAACATGGCTAAACGACAGCATGCCGGACTCAGCCTTCCAGCTCGCCGGCCGGCAGCTCTTCCGCGCGGACCGCAACCAGCTGTCCGGAAAAGCACGAGGGGGCGGCTTATGCGTCTACATAAACAAAGGTTGGTGCACAAACTGTGTGATGGTAAACGCCCTATGCTCCGAGGCAACAGAACAGCTGACCGTGAAGTGTCGGCCACACTATCTGCCTCGGGAGTTTACAGCTGTGTTCGTCATTGCCGTTTACATAGCACCGGATGCTAATGCTAACAACGCACTGAAAGAGCTACATGACAACATCAGCTCGCTTCAGAACAAGCATCCGGAGGCGTTTTACGTGGTGGCGGGGGATTTTAACCACGTGAACCTGACGAACATTTTGCCGAGGTTTTACCAACACATAGACATTCCAACACGGGGAGACAACACACTCGACCGTGTTTACACCAACATCAGAGACGCGTACAGAGCCGTCCCCCACCCCCACCTCGGGCTCTCCGACCACATCTCCATTATGCTGGTCCCTGCATACCACCCCCCGCTGCGACGCTCCAGACCCACACAGAAGACCATCACTGTGTGGCCTGGTGACGCAGACGCTGTGCTGCAGGACTGTTTCGGCTGCACAGACTGGCATGTCTTTAGGGAGGCTGCTGAGAGTGAGGGGGAGCTGGATCTGGAGGATTACACATCTGCTGTCCTCGGGTACATCAGCAAGTGTGTGGAGGATGTCACCACCACAAAGACAGTGACCTGCTACCCGAACCAGAAACCCTGGCTGAATGGAGAGGTGCGTTCTCTACTGAAAGCCAGGGATGCTGCCTTCAGGTCTGGCGACGCACAGGAACTCAGGAGGGCTAGAAGAGAGCTGACCGCAGGTGTTAAGAGGGCCAAAGCTGCATATGCTCTGAAAATCCAGGGACACTTCTCCTCCCAGGATCCTAGGAGCATGTGGAGGGGAATTAAGTGCATCACAGACTATAAAACCAGAGATGCACAATGTTCCAAAGACCCCTCCCTGCCCGAGGCTCTCAACAAATTCTATGCCCGCTTTGAGGACCCTGACACCCCGCCCAGCATAAGACTCACCCCTCCACCTGGAGAAGTACCCCTCTGTGTGACACCAGCAGAGGTAAGGAGGACCCTCAGGAGGATCAACCCCCGGAAAAGTGCTGGTCCGGATAATATACCCGGACGAGTACTACGGGAGTGCGCTGATCAGATCTCCGAGGTCCTGGCAGACATTTTCAATGTCTCCCTCACCCAGGCAGCTGTTCCCACCTGCCTGAAGACCGCCACCATCATCCCGGTCCCCAAGAGCTCCACAGTGACAGGTCTGAATGACTACCGGCCGATAGCTCTCACGCCGATAGTCACTAAATGCTTTGAAAGACTGGTTATGACCCACATCAAAGCCACCATCGACGTCACTGTGGACCCACACCAGTACGCCTACAGGAGGAACCGATCCACAGACGATGCCATTTCCTCTGTGGTCCACACTGCCCTCACCCACCTGGAGCAGAAGGACTCTTATGTCCGTATGCTCTTTGTGGACTTCACTTCCGCCTTTAACACCATGATACCCCAGACACTGACAGATAAGCTCTCCTCACTTGGTCTGCGCTCTTCTCTTTGCAACTGGGTCCTGGACTTCCTGACCAACAGGCCGCAGTCTGTGAGGATCCACAACCTCTCCTCCTCCACCACAATCCTCAGCACTGGCTCCCCTCAGGGCTGTGTGTTGAGCCCCCTTTTGTTCACGCTGCTCACATATGACTGCTCACCCATCCACCCAGGCTGTCATATTGTGAAGTTTGCGGACGACACGGCAGTGGTCGGATGCATCACAAACAGTGATGAGTCTGGCTACAGACGGGAGGTAGAACACCTGGAGGGTTGGTGCAGAAAGAACAACCTCTGCATCAACATAAAGAAGACGAAGGAGATGATTGTGGACTTCAGAAGGGGCAGACATGCCCACCTCCCCCTGCATGTCGGAGGGTCTGCGGTGGAAGTGGTCTCCAGCTACAGGTACTTGGGTGTTCACCTGAGCAACAACCTCACCTGGAGCAACAACACTTCCAGCCTGGTCAGGAAGGCACATCAGCGGCTCTACTTCCTCAGGCGGTTGAGGCGAGCTGGGCTCGGGAGCTCGGTCCTCACCTCCTTCTACAGATGTGTGGTGGAGAGCGTTCTATGCTCCAGCATCAACGTGTGGCACAGAAGCTGCTCTGCTGCAGACAGGAAAGCTCTGCAGAGGGTGGTGAAGGCTGCACAGAGGTCTGTCGGAGTCAGCCTCCCCACCACCACGGACATATACACCTCCAGATGCAGGAAGAGGGCCACCTGCATCATGAAGGACCCCACTCATCCAGCACACTCACTGTTTGTCCCGCTCCCCTCAGGCAGGAGGCTGCGGAGCGTTAAGTGTAGAACGAACAGACTGAGGAACAGCTTCATTCCGGAAGCTGTAAGACTTTTAAACGCCACTTAGTGGAACCACTGCACTGACACTTTTACTGCACTGACACTTTTACGACACCAGTCACTTTAATACACTCTGCTGCTACCTTCTCCATTCCTGTTTATTTTATTTTCATATATTTTATATATTTATGTTTATTTTATTTATTTAAGTACTGCTGTCTGGGTAAAACTGGGTCCTTGGGTACCACAATTTCGTTCCACCCCATGTACCACATGTGATGCGAATGACAATAAAGTCTCCTTGAATCCTTGAATCTTGAATCCTTGATATATATATATATATATATATATATTGCTGTTATTTGCAGCTGTTTATATTATTATTGTTGTTATTTATATATTAGTATGTGCAATTCTCACTATATTAGCAGAGAAATTAGCATATTGCTTCAAGCAAACTCTATTATTTTTCAATAGAATAAAATAATTTTAATAATAAAAAAATATTCAAACAAGTCAGAAAAGTCTAGAAATAGAATAGAACTATTTCTACACAGCAAACATACACACTAGGGGGCAATGAGCACAATTTCCCAGAGTGGTGGGCAGCCCCACCCACAGTACCCAGGGAGTAGTTGGGGGTTATTGCTTCATGTCATAGCGCATGCTCCATAATGCATAACTTAGCCCATTGTGTTTATGATGAAAAACCCAACACATTTACATTTACATATACAGTATTTGTCCACTTTTCTTACAGCAGTTTGGCTCCGCCCCTTATGCTGGTTATCAGGAGTCTTCCAGCCAAGGCTGCCTTTTTGCCAATCAGAACAGAGTTATATATATATATATATAATCAGAAATACTTGATCCCAGGGGGAAATTGCAGTTATTGCAGTAGCAGTCGGTTATGTAAAAGAATAAACACTCTAATAATAATTTACAACAAAAGACATTTGCAATATGTACACATATTTATGATACAAAAGAATATATTATAAAGATCACACAAAATTATTTTTAGCATTATATTGCATATGTTTGCAAAAGACAAAAGAATTTTGTATTTCAAACACATCTAACTCAGACGCTTCCTGCCTGTATAAACTATCAGCCAATCAGCGCGCAGGAGGGGCGGGACCTGACGGAAAACGGGTGGGAAAATAATTAAAAAAACACCGACTGGCTGGTATCAGCCGTTGCATCACGTCAGAGTCGCGTCCGAGTGATCTGATTGGTGAGCGGAACGCATGAGCGCGCTCTGATTGGCTGTGGGTGCGGAAGTGGGTGCGAGTGGGCGCGGTCTGTGGCTGGACACGTATTGGATTTCAGTGCTGGATAAACAAACAGATTTTAGTACGAAAAGTGCGCAGTGAAAAACAATCACACGACTTTTTAAACATTTCTTTATTGGATGTAAACAAGATTAATATTTTTAAAAATTTTAAGAAATGTGTAAACAAAAGAAAAGAAAATGTAATGAAAGTTTGTTACTGTATTACAGGTATTTCCTCATTGTTCATAGCTGTTACATGATTTTTTCTCCTAAAAGCCAGTTTGTGACACAAATATGCCGATTTAATCATCACATTCACTACAGAATAATACTTTGTTTGTCTGATCACAGAAATAATTGCTTTTTTATAAAAGACTACACACTGCTGACCTCAGATCAGCTATCTGGTATAGAAAAACACAGTGGAAGAATAATACAGTGAAATCTTTGGCGTAGGTTTTGGGTGGACATGGCTCGGCCGTGACCTTTTGCTGTTGAAGAACTCGCTGCAGAGGTTCAGGGCTGTGGAGGAGAAAACAGAGATATTACACAGTCCTGAACGGATGATATAGAAAGAACCCAGCCAACATGTACATGTGGGACTCACATGTTTTAAAGATGGGCCGCCAATGGGGTCCCCTTTAGGCAGCCCATTTGGGGCCCATTGGCTCCATATAGGGTCCTGTGTGTGTTTTTGCCCATGTGGGTCACTGATGGGGCCAATCTGGGCTGCAAGTGGGGCCCTACAGTCAAAACAGAAATACCTGCAACCCTGCTGGGACCACAAATGTAGTCTAACTGAGCCCCACAACAGTGATCCAAATAGTTCCCACAACTGTAGCTTAACTGGGCCCCACAATAGGGGCCACACCCATAGCCTAACTGGGTCCTATAACAGTAACCTAGCTGGACCCCAAGCGGAGGCCTAACTAGGGCCCACAAACTGACCCAACTGGGACCCAAGACTGAAACCCAAATAGGACCCAGAGATATAACCCAACTCTGACTCAAAGTTATAACCCAACTGAGGCCTAAATTAATAACCCAACTGAGGCTGAAAGTTATAACCTGACTAGGGCTCATAGTTATAACCCAACTGGGTCCCAAAGATATAACCTGATTGGGGCGTAAAGTTAGAACCCAACTGAGGCCCATGTTTTTCCAACTAAAAAAAAGCCAATATGAGCCCACATAAACCTATAGAGCCCAGATAAAACCCATATGGGCCCTCATGGACATGTTGGCTGGAAAGCAGATTGCATTACATTGAACAGATGTGTTGCAATATAGCGCAATATTATATTGTTCCCAAGCATTGGCCTTAACAAAGGCATTACCTTGAAATCCCACAGGACCATCGCACCATCCAGGCCTACACTGCTGAACTTCTCCACTTTGGCTTTCGGCCCCTCCACAACACACAGCTGACTGCGATACAAACAAAACAACAGCACAATAGCTCTTAGTGTATCCCAGATCTGCCCAAAGACGGCTACTGAATGCATTAGTTTGGCCTGACAAAAAGTTAAAATCCATTCTTGGTGGTGGGATACACGTAGGAGATTTTGGGGCTAAATAATCCCCAAAGAAAATGTATTATTATTTACATAATTATATTTACACTTACAGCATTCAGCAGAAGCTCTTACAGTTTACCTGTACACAGGTAGGTGAAGGTAGTGTTAGTTTACCTGTACACAGGTAGGTGAAGGTAGTGTTACAGTTTACCTGTACACAGGTAGGTGAAGATAGTGTTACAGTTTACCTGTACACAGGTAGGTGAAGGTAGTGTTACAGTTTACCTGTACACAGGTAGGTGAAGGTAGTGTTACAGTTTACCTTTACACAGGTAGGTGAGGGTAATGTTTATGCTGTAGATTCACTGGTGGGTTTGATAGTAAATAAAATGTGTATATGTGTGTCGTAGAAGATGGAGACCCCTGGTGCCCATCACCACAACTGTGAAGAACATCTGAACCATTTCACACCAAACTTGCTCTGAATAAACAGGTTCTCACGTGATGCTGTTCTGGTGCAGGGAGCTCAGCTCGTTGTCTTCCTCGTCCGTGGTGGCCTTTTTGTCCAGGTTACGGAAGTGCTGCATGGCTGACATGCTGTTCTTGGAGGTCTGCTTGGTGAGGCCCAACCTCTTCACAAATTCCAGCTTGCCAGGCCCCTTATAGGAGAACTGGTAGGGACAGCAGTCATGACCCTGAGATTTACAAAGGGAGTCACCGTCAGTGACAGTAGAATCAGTTCTAAGTACTTCACAGTGGGTTTAACTATTAATGTCATGTGGATGGTGGACAACTGGATATTTCTCTGTTTGTAGTAAGAGACGTGATGGAAGATTCCGTAGTTGGGAATGTTCCATCAAGTGTTTAGTACAGTCAACTGCACCAGATACTACTTTGATAGGAGTGATCGATGCCAAACATCTCATTGTATTCCATATGAATCCAGCATTATAATACAAAAATAACAGAGCAGAGAGTGTTCTCTTGTTTTTCTCCACCCTAAATAAACAATCTACATGGTTAAAGCTCTCCTCTGATTAGCATCCACTCACCAGGGCAACATTTGTGTGGCTTCATGCTGCCATTAGTCATGTAACAGTATGAGATATGAAATATGAATGATGCTGCATGCTGGATAACACTGATGTACACTAAACTGACAACATAAGACTGACCTCGCCAGAGCTTCGCAAGCAGGCCAGCAGGTTCAGTGTGATAGTTAACTGGAAGTGTAGACCTTGTCTACATGGTTTTGTTTCAGGTACATAGTGGAAATTAACTGACCGGCTCTGAAATGGCTACTTTTTATAGGAGAGGCCAAAAACATTTTTTACTTTTTTAAGTCCATGGAATCAGAATTTTTTCCAAGTTCATTTGGAGCATTTCTATTGGTCTGCTCATCCAAAAATCTTTACGCAATGTAAACGGCAGCTGGCGCGTTCAAACGATGTATAAAAATGAATATCAACATATGTTTTTCATTGATGCTGCCTAAATATTTAATAGAATTTCATTTACTGCCTGACTTTCATGCTATATCTCATGCTGGCGAATACAGAAGCCGTTCTCTATCCATTCCCTGTCCTCTTTTTAGGGGGACAACAGGGATTTCTGGGAGCAGTATATTGTCGCTGTCTTAAGAAAAACATCTCCATTTTTGTCAATTTTTATGTTTTGACATTATGTGAACACGACAGCTGCCGATTACACTGTGTGAACAATTCTTGATGAATAGACCAATAGAAATGCTCCAAAATATCTTGGCAGAAAACTCCATTGACTTACACTGAAAGTAAGGACAGTTTTGTCCTCTCCTATAAAGTTTCCACTTTGGAGACGTTGTTCTTTGGACAGCGCCGATGTTTATTCAATTCATAACGAAACACCTCTTATCAAATCTATTAAAGAAACACAATTGAACTAATTTAAGTCAGAGCAAACAGAGTTTTTGTCTCAAAACGTCATGAGTATTCGCCTCCAACATCGGCAGTTTTGAAAAAGACGCGAACCTCTAGGCGGTGGGTCAACAGGAATGTGATTGGTGCAGAAGAATTGATAGGCTATTTTATGTTTGGATCCTTTTTAAAAATGAAGGAGGAAAGCCTCTACGTAGCTGTGGAGCCTTAGGCTGCAGTTTGAGCAGCGAGAGCTGGTATAGAACAGTGTGGAGGCTTAACAGTAGACTTACTTTCATGTCACATCATTTCAGTGCACAGAGTTGGTTTGCTATTAACTTGTATATAGCATATCGTTGCTGTCCAAAGATAAACGGCAACTTTACAGGAGAGAACAAAAACGGTCTTTACTTTCAATGTAAGTCAATGGAACCAGAATTTTTCCCAAGGTATTTTGGAGCATTTCTATTGGTCCATTCATCATGAAATGTTCACACAATGTAAATGATTTAGAAAAAAATAATCAACAAAAATGGACATGCACGTTTTTCATTGGACAGTGATGATATATGTCAACAGCTGAAGAATTACAAAGTGCAGAGGATTCAGAAATTCGGAAAACTGTACTTAGGACTAAGCGTATCTGCTTTGGGCTCCTCATATGGGTGTGACGCTGACTACTGAGCGACCACACAACTTCCGCGGTCTATTGAGAGCAGCTTGAATGGCCGGAGTAGCCCAGCAGGCCAAGAACCTTCACTGTGCTCAGAGATGTTTCTCTGTGTGCGATGTGGACAGCAAGATTGAATCTGATTAAACCACTCTCTTACCGCAGCCACGATCTCCGTCTCGCTGCCATAGAGCACGCTCAGCAGTGGGAGATGGTCTGTGGTCAGCTGGGTAACCCTACAATTCATAACACTCACAATCAGACATAATAAATGGCCCCCACAGAATTCCAGTAATATTCCAGAATTTCCACTATTTTACCATCATCGACATTCCATAAACACTCAGACACAAGAAGTCTCCCACTGTGGTGAACAAACTAGTACACTCATAATTTTATGATAGTTTCGAGAAGATTTAGGCCTTTCAAACCATTTATGGCGGAGGGATACATGCAGGGCGCTCTGAGGCAAAGTAGTCCCTTAAGAAAATGATTATTTTCAGAGTCACTATTTTGACATCATCAATGTTTATACAAACACTCAGACGACTTGTGTAAGTTCAACTGATGGTTTTGATAGTAAATAAAATGTCAATGTTTTATGTTGTAGACATGGAGACCCCAGGTCCCCATCACCAGTACTGTAAAATCTAGGTCAGTACGTTGAACTATTTCACAGCAGACTACTCTGAATGGCTTTGCTTATGTCTCCATGGCTGAATTATGCAGACACTTTTATTAATACTAAGTGATAGTGGACAGATAACTGACACTAGTACAGCTGTGGGACCCATAAACAGCAAATTAGTAAAAGAAGCTTGTACATGTTTATAGATAACAGTGAAGTCTAATAGAGATCCTGAAGTTCTCAACACACTTTGCATCAAGTATGTGGCTACAAGCCAGAGATTGTATATACACTATATATTCGCTCGACTGCCTTCACACACTTAATAATCTGAGTGACATCCCGTTCCTAATCCATAGGGTTTAATATGATGTCGGCCCAACCTTTGCAGCTATAACAGATTCAGCTCTTCTGGGAAGGCTCTCCACACGATTTAGGAGAGTGTTTACGGGAATGTTTGACCGTTCTTCCTGAAGCCCATTAGTGAGGTCAGACACTGATGTTGGACGAGAAGGCCTAACTCACAGTCTCCGCTTTAATTCTAAACAGGTTAACTTTGACATAACTCGCCTCATCATAATTAATTTATACCCTCAGTTTAGTAACTTGTGGCCTCCATATATACATTTGTGGCCTCAATACAATAACTTGTGGCATTGATCTAAAACATAATGGCTTAATATGTTTATTAGTGGCCTTACTATATTTATTTGTAGCCACAAAATAGGTTGTTTCGGCCTCAGTATATAAATATATATGTTTGTGGCCTCAATACAATGCACTGTGGTACTAATCTGAAACATTGTGACTTAATGTATTCATTATTAATTTGTTTCCTTACAATATTAATTTGTGGCCATAAAATAGTTCATTTTGGCCTTAATATTGTAATTTGTGGTCTCAATATATACATTTGTGGCTTCAATACAATAAATTCTGGCATTAATATAAGACATTGAGTCTTTAATCCACAGTATTGTGACTTAATGTATTCATTATTAATTTGTGGCCACAAAATAGTTCATTTTGGCTTCAGTATTATAATTTGTGGCCTCAATATGTATATTTATGGCTTCAATACAATAAATTGTGGCATTAATCAAAACATAGTGACTTGATATATTAATTAGTGGACTCTATACATTAATTAGTGGCCTCTGTATAATACATTGTGGACTCAATATGATAAATTCTGGACTCAATATATTCATTTGTGGCCTCAATATAGTAATTTGGCCATGGCGAGTATGATATATTCACCATGTCTCTGTAGGAGCTCTGCAGTTACTATATTAAATGTTAATAAATATTAAAAATCTCCATAAAGCTTGTTCTTACTCTTTCCCCTGGGTAGCGTCAGCTACGCTGATGGCGCTGTTGTGGCTGACCCAGGCCAGACTGTCTCCGGACGGAGAGAAAGCAACACTGTGCACCCATCCGCCACAGTCCTTATGCTCCAGCAGCACCTCTCCAAACGGCATTTTAGCCCCCCAGGGCGTCGGGCCTGGCTTATCCTCAATTTCCTTTATATACGCAGAGAAAACCCTAAAAGGTTCATGGAAACAGCTCATATCATCAACATGGCCAAAGATGCATATCTAAGATGTTTGGAACTTGTGAGAAAAAGTGATAAAATCCGACATGGATGAGTCAGTATCTGGTTTACAATTAGGATAAATATCATATAGAGGAGATATCATATAGAGAAATGTTTGGTTACACTGGTATTCAAGAACCACCTAAATAGAGGTCTTTTAATCTGGACCTGGAATCCAGATTTCAGTCCTGGAATTTGTAGTCACTGGTCGTTTACTGACCTGTTTATGTAACTCACTGGCCACGTAGTGTCATAGTGAACAGTAATTAAAAAATCCAGGACTGGAACTGGAATCAGGGTCCAGATCTGAAGACGTCTGGCCCACACAATCTGGCTTATTTAAACTGATTCTGAATGAGAAATGTCATGCCATGGCCACAAGGGGGCGCCATGGGCTTGTAGTTTCTGTAGGTAAAGTATGTTTTTCATTGTTGCACAAAGAATATTATAATTGCAGGTGAACATGTAGGACATGATATATGTTGTTAGGCATGTGCTTTAAACATACAAGAAATGGGCGGGGCTAAACTGTTGTAGGCTGAACTGATGGTGCTAAAGGGTAAATAGGCAGTCATATAAAAATGTGTTAATGGATGTGACATCACAACAATAATTTAAAATGTTTGTTTTAAAACGAGGAGTTTTTTTTCAGTTTTTATACTTTAACAATGTTTTCGTATTAAATTAAATTATTTTATGGACCCTTTAAGTTGCAGGAGTGCTACATATAAGTAACGAAAGGTGGAGTGTAAGATAAGTGAATGCCAATGAGAGCTATTTTAATATCCGCTGTAGCTGACGTAGGAGTTGCTGGTCTCTCACCAGTCATTCTCTTTTTCAGTACACTATATCAACACTATATTATAAGTAATACTCTGTTTATTGAGAATTAAAACTGAGTTTTCCATTATATGACAGCTATTTTACCTTCCAACAACTTGTGGAATCCGAAGTTGTCATGTATGAATATGCAGAACTCTGGAAAGGAGCTCTCTATATGATGTGTTTTGTATTATTCTTGTTTAAATTGTGAAAATATACAATAAATACATTGAAAAAGTGAGAGTGTTGTCACCTGCAGTGCAGGTCAGCGGAGCCGGCAGCCAGTAAAATATTGTTGGGGTGCCAGTCCAGGCTGAGCACTGTAGAGCAGATGCCCTTCTTGATGTGCTTGCTGAGCCACCTGCGGAGGAGACGACAGTCCAATTACAGAGGAACTCAAACAGACTGCACACTGCAACTCCTGAATGGGTGGAGCTAAACTGCTATAGAGTAAA
Organism: Megaleporinus macrocephalus; assembly: GCA_021613375.1. NCBI lineage: Eukaryota > Metazoa > Chordata > Actinopteri > Characiformes > Anostomidae > Megaleporinus > Megaleporinus macrocephalus. The sequence goes on from CM038719.1 coordinate 6,783,723, forward strand.
TGGGTGGAACTAAACTGCTGTAGGCTGAATGGGTGGGGCTAAACTGCTGTAGGTTGAATGGGTGGAGCTAAACTGCTATAGACTGAATGGGTGGGGCTAAACTGCTGTAGGCTGAATGGGTGGGGCTAAACTGCTGTAGGCTGAATGGGTGGAGCTAAACTGTGGTAGGCTGAATGGGTGGGGCTAAACTGCTGTAGGCTGAATGGGTGGAGCTAAACAGTTGTAGGCTGAATGGGTGGAGCTAAACTGTTGTAGGCTGAATGGGAGGAGTTAAACTGCTGTAGGCTGAATGGGTGGAGTTAAACTGCTATAGGCTGAATGGGTGGAGCTAAACTGTTGTAGACTAAATGGGTGGGACTAAACTGCTGTAGGCTGAATGGGTGGAGCTAAACTGTTGTAGACTGAATGGGTGGAGCTAAACTGCTGTAGGCTGAATGGGTGGAGCTAAACTGTTGTAGACTGAATGGGTGGAGCTAAACTGTTGTAGACTGAATGGGTGGAGCTAAACTGCTGTAGGCTGAATGGGTGGAGCTAAACTGCTGTAGACTGAATGGGTGGAGTTAAACTGCTATAGGCTGAATGGGTGGAGCTAAAATGTTGTAGGCTGAATGGGTGGAGCTAAACTGCTGTAGGCTGAATGGGTGGAGTTAAACTGCTATAGGCTGAATGGGTGGAGCTAAACTGCTGTAGACTGAATGGGTGGAGCTAAACTGTTGTAGACTGAATGGGTGGAGCTAAACTGCTGTAGGCTGAATGGGTGGAGCTAAACTGTTGTAGGCTGAATGGGTGGAGTTAAACTGCTGTAGGCTGAATGGGTGGAGCTAAACTGCTGTAGGCTGGACTCTCACCAGTCGTTCTCTTTCTCAAAGTAACACACGGAGATCAGTTTCGCGCCACTTCCGAGTGCAAACTTGTTCTCCTGAGGTGACCACTTGACGCAGGTTGCAGCCCTGTTAATGCGAACCAGAACCAGAGTAGGCTTCCACGCGCCGTCCTTCAGCATCCAGACATACGCGTTCCTGTCTGAGGCACATGTCACAATACGATTCGACTCCGGCGCCCAATCAATACCTGCATATAAAAAAAATTAACACCATTCAGTTCCTCACTCTACATACTTAATAATTCATAGTAGATACTGAATAATTCATAGCACTAAATAATTTGTAGTACATACTGAATAAATCATAACATTTACCAAATAGTTTACAGTAGACGGTGATTAATTCATAGTAGAAACTTAATAATTTATAGTGGATACTGAGTAATTTATAGTAGGTCCTGACTAATTTATAGTAGATACTGAATAATTAATAGTAGATACTGAATTATTCATAGTGGATACTGGGTAATTCATAGAAGGTCCTGAATAATTTATAGTAGATACTGAATTATTCATAGTGGATACTGGGTCATTCATAGAAGGTACTGAATAATCCATAGTAGATACTGAATAATTCATAGTACACACTGAATAATTCATAGTACACACTGAATAATTCATAGTACACACTGAATAATTCTTAGCAGATGCAAATTAATTCATAGCAGATACTGAATAATCCACAGTAGATACTGAATAATTCATAGTAGACACTGAATATTTCATAGTAGACACTGAATAATTCAAAGTAGACACTGAATAATTCATAGTAGGTACTGAGTAATTCATAATAAATACGGAATAATTGACAGTAGATACTGAATAATTATAGTAGATACTGAATAATTGATAGTGGATACCATATAATTCAAAGTATTGAATGATTTATAGTAGATAGTAAATAATTCATAGCACTTGCTAAATAATTTGAAGTATATACTAAATAATTAGTATATTTTTAGTAGTGCTTTAAGTAAAAGACACATTTCCGCTGCTGTTAGCGCTGCTGTTAGCGCTGCTGTTAGCGCTGCTGTTAATGCTTTGTTTTCAGTTCTCCGCCTCTGCTGTTTGTTTAAAGGCTCATTCCAGTGATATCAGTGAGTTAATGACTAATGTCCCGGCTACTTCCTGCTGCCGTACCTGTGATCCGTCCGCTGTGCTCCTTCAGCTCATGGATTTTACTCCATTCTTTTCCTTTCTTCTGGTAAATGATCACTGAGCTGCTGTTGGGGCTGACAGCAATTTCTGAAAAGTAGAACATTTATAAACATTTACTCTAAACCAGCTGTTAGAGCTGGGCAGCCATATATGGTATGTACAAGCAATTATATTATACATGTAAGGCTATTGCATTAAAGGGCCCATGTGAAGTAATTTTACTTGCTTATTTACATAAAGATTTTGGTGTAATATATAAGCATTGTTTTATTGCTGTCCAGAGTAAAACAAGTATCATCAGAACGTTAACTTTACAAGAGAGGACAAATATCTTTTTCACTTTTAATGCAAGTCAGTGGAACCAGACATTTTTCAAAATAATTTTGGAGCATTTGTATTGGTCCACTCATCATTAATTTTTCACACAAAGTGAATGGCAGCTGTCATGCTCAAAAGATGTAGAAAAACAAAAATCAACAAAAATGAAGATACATAGTTTTCTTTGGATAGCAACGATATATAAACTAAGCTGTCTATCTACAATTCAATTATTATTATGATTTCACAAAGACCAACACATTTATATTATTTATAAATTTTATATTTATATATATATATACAAAGTAAACCTCAGCAAGGAAACGCATATGGGCCCTTTAATGTGCTCATTCATATATCACTGTTAAGTGGATGTGTGTTATGGATCCAAGAAAAACGGAACTGCTGAGTGTTTGTGTCTGAACCAAACGCAGCGTGAGATCTGATTTCACTGGGACGGGATTTAATGGACAGCAGTTATCAGGAGAACGTGGAGCTGCAGGCAGCAGCAGGAGAAGCCTGAAGGGAGAGCAGGCATTCCACACTTACGTGTACGGTCTTTGTTCCAGGCGTGACAGGACAGAGGCTCCAATCCGAAGCTGTACAGAGACATGTTTCAACACGGGCGTCCTGGAATGCAGGACATACACCTCAGACAGGAGGAAGAGCACTGAGACAGACAGGAGCGCAGAGATAGGAGCGCAACACTCCGGTCAATTACAGGGTTGCACCACTTTTTAATAGCTGGAGTCACAGCATGGGTGTGTTTTAGTGTCTTACAGGCCTTTAGGTTTATTGATTTGGTCAGACTGAACCAATGCATATATACACCGAAACTGGAGTATATAGGAATCTGTGTAGCACTATTTGTGTAGCACTATTTGTGTAGCACAATACAATTAGGCTGCAAAACAGTGGATTAACACACTTTTGAAAGAATATTAAGGCTGTTTCAAATCACTGCTGCCTCCAAAATGCTGAAGTTACAGGAGAAGGAAAAACATACATTTCTTTTAATGTAATTCAAGGTAACCAGACGTCTTCAAGTCATTTTAGACCATTTCTTTTTGATCCATTCATCAAGAAATGTACAAACAATGTAAAGAACAGCAGTCATTTTATAAAAGATGCTGATATAAAGTTTCATTCACATAATAATTTTCTTTTTTAAAGATTAAGGCGACTCTCCTTAAATTTTTTTTATTATTTCTTAATGGTAAAACCATAAATACCTTAATAAGCAAAATCTGAAAATAACATTGATTTGGAGACTAATTTGGTGTCTCAGACATCAGTGGCACTATAGTGGCACAGCTTTTAAAGGTGGACGTCTGGTTTCATTCAACACCACTGTGAACCGTTCTGATTAACTTAATCTAAACCATTTAATTATCCAGAGATGTTTGAAATATTGGTGGACTGCCCCTTTACATAGAACAGATAGTACTTAAAAGAACAGTTGCTGTAAATGAGAGTTTGAGGAACCTATTTTTCTATAGGTTCTACGGGTTCTAGGCAGAACTTTTCAACTGATATATCATTTTTACATGCCATGAAAGCTTTTCACGTTCAAAACATTGGTTCTTCACTGGATTCATGTTAAGCACCGTTTAGTTCAGTAGTGCAGATGATGGGGTCTGTTTTATAGACAATAAGACTAATCTTAAACTCACATTTTGACCTAGATTAGGCTTAATTTGCCATAAATATCACACTATATATGGTAGCCTGCATTAACTACAGTCATAACTCCAGATTTAAGGACATGTATTGAGCATGCAGTACATTTCTAAGGACATATGTAAATGTTTATATGTTCATTTATACCAAAAAATGTGAGGAAATGTCACTTTTCCATATATGAGCCCTTTAAAAGGTGGGCTACCTCTAGTTTACATACCACTTATTATAGAAGAGATAATCACTGCATGTAAATGCAACAGTTTTAACTATATTATAAACAATATCTCACATTTCCAGCACATCATAACATGTTGTCTGTGAGACGATCCACAGCCCTCACCTTTCTCCGTGGATCCGTTCCTGCACCCTCAGGCTGGCTGGGCGTGTGTCCGTGGACTCTGGGCAGTCGACACGAATGAAGCTGGAGAGTGAGGCGCTGGTGGAGAGGAATCTGCGGAAGTGCAGGAGAGGAGGGCGTGTCCAGTGGTTGGGATATGCGCCTGCATGACTCTGCCTGGCTCTCCAGCTACTAAAAGAAAACTAACCTTGTTATCGTGTGATTGATAAGAAATATCTGATACTGCAAGTGTCGGTGCTGCAGAGCCTTTAAAGGGCCCATACCCTACATTTTTCATGCCTTTTTGTTTACTCTACAAGCCTTTGAGTGTGTTCATGTATCCACAGCAACATAACAGCCTCTCCTTATCCAGCTTCTTCTTCCAGCTGATGCTTTGAGTGCCATTTGGATAGAACTTGCAGCGCAGTGTAAACATGTTAAAGGACCAATATGTAAGTTTTTTTGTATGCAAAAAATTAAAGTTAACTAAAATTATAAATGGACTATAAAGAAATAACAATTTTGATGATATTTAAAAAACATCTATGAATTGTGTTGCACAGAAGAAGCCTTTTTTAAAATGGATATATATATATATATATATATATATATATATATATATATATATATATATATATATATATATAACTTGTTTATTTCTATTGAGTGAGACTAAACTGCTGCGGGTGTGTGTATATATATATATATATATATATATATATATATATATATATATATATATATATATATATATATATAGAGAGAGAGAGAGAGAGAGAGAGAGAGATGTCCATTTTTGTTGATTTTCATTTTTCTATTGGACCAATAGAAATGCTCCAAAACCACTTGGAATAAAAGGTCTTTAACTTACACTGACAGTTAAGAACACGTGTGTTCTCTCCTGTAAAGTTACTATATTGGAGGGATTTGTTTTTCATTAAACAGTGGAGATTTTAAACACCTCAGTCCACCAAAAAAACTCTATTGGCGGCGTCCTGTGGGCGGCGTCCTGTGTCCACTGATGAAGAACTAGAGGAACACAAACTGTGCAGCAGCAGATGAGCTACTGTCTCTGACTTTACATCTACAAGGTGGACCAGCAAGTAGTATGAGTGTCTAATAAGAGTGGACAGTGAGTGGACACAGTATTTAAACTCTCTAGCAGCACTGCTGTGTAGGTTCTGTTGCTGTCACTGTGCACGCTGCTGATACAAGGAGAGAGATATGGGTTTAGAATAGGTGGGCATGCCGCCCCGCCTCCTCTCAGTACTGCGCATGCTTGAGCTACAATTTACTTTTACTGTTCAAGCGCAAACATGATGTTGACCTCTGTTTCTGCCATCTTTTAGCTTCAAAACATCACACTAGGAGTGAACAGTGGTAGTCCACTCTTATATACAGTGTAGATGCAAAAAGTGGCTGTTGGATGTATTAACATTTATCTTTTTTTTGCTAGAAATGTGTATGTTTTCATTTGTCCTGGGTGTGTAAACTAGATAACAGTACACTGTTTTTATAGTGATGGTATAATGGTGGAATATCTGGACTGTTTTGCCTCACAGTGTCTGAATTTGTGTGCATTTCAAAATGTCTCAAAATAATATAAGCATCTTAGAATAAGAAAAAAAAGATCTAAAAATAATGTTGTAGCACCTCAAAAAATATATGACAGCATTTCAAAATAATGATACACAATCTTAAGCACATTAAAAATAATGTTAGTATATAAGGAGAGGCTGTTATGTTGCTGTGTAGTATATCAAAAAATGGCGTGGCATTTCAAAATAATGACTTAGCATCTCAGAATATTGACTAACCATCTCAAAATTACCTTAGTACCTCAAAATATTTACTTTGCATCTCAAAATAATGACATAGCATCTCAAAATAATGATTTAGCATCTCAAAATAATACTGTAGCATCCTACAATAATAGAAGCACTTCAAAATAATCTTAGCATATCAAAACAATGACTTAGCATCTCGGAATATTGACTGACCATATCAAAATTATCTTAGTATCTCAACATTTTTACATTGCATCTCAAAATAATGCTTTAGCAACTTAAAATAATGACATAGCATCTTAAAATTATAGTAGCATCTCAAAAATAATGATGTAACATTTCAAAATAACGATTTAACATCTCAAAATAATGACATAGCATCTCAAAATAATGATTTAGCATCTCAAAATAACACCTTAGCATATTAAAATAATAGAAGCACCTCAAAGTAATAAAAAAACATGACGTATCATGTCTAAATTATTTTAGTATAATGACTTAATGACATGTCACACTTAAGTGATATTATGTGCTAATCTTTAATAAATATTTATATAAAAAATATTTATGTAACACTTGAGGAAGTGTTTGTGTTTCTTTATATTGCTGAATACAAACAATAGGTCTTTAAACGTTTTTTTATTAGTTTGACTTCTTATCGATGAACCTGATCGGGTCGGGCTGACATCACGGGTCGCTTGCGATTGGCCGTGACGTGTTTCCGGCTTGGTGTCGGGAGCAGAGCGGAAGGGAGTGTCGGACGCTCACATACGCGCATATACACAAACAAGAAAAACAGCAAAAGATCCTGATCTGAGCCCCTCCGCCTCTCAGGTAGGGCTCGAAACACGAACACGACCCCCTGCGTTTGGTCTGAGGGGTTTCAGCTGGGCGGGGATTCGGGTTCGAGCGAGTTTTCTGGAGGTTTGTGTTGTGTTGTGTTGTGCTCGGCTGTTAAGATGGCGAGAGCGAGCGAGCGAGCGAGATGTGAGCCCAAGTTAGCTTGTGACTCGAATTTGCCGTTCCACCTTAAATGGTGCAGCGGTAACCGTATATCGATATCAACTTGGCTTTCCATTCGGCAGCTTCTTATTTGAATCTGTCGTTCCACCTTAAATGGTGCATCGGTTACCGCTGCACCATTTAAGGTGGAACGTCAAATTCGAATAAGAAGCTACCGAATTGGAGGCTAAGTTGACATGGATGTAATGTTTACATGTTTAGATCGATATGTGTTTATGTTTAGGTGCTCACAATGCATTCGTTAGTATCTTTACACGTCAATTTATGCTCAACAACAATAAAAAAATGCTATTTTTATCATTTTCGTGCACCATATTGTTGGGAAATGTCATAAACATTAGCATGTTGCTGGGTGACATTCGTAGGCCACGCTCGAGAGCCAGCCATGTGATATTTTACTAGCTAGTTGTTTACTTCAAGAATACAGTCTTGTTACCTCATTCTGTTTAAGAATAAATATTCTTTGGCTTTCAGTTTGCAGTGTAAAAGTTTAATTTAAGATGTCCGCGACGTTATTTTGCGATAGTTTTGAGAAGGTTTCGACCTAAAAGCCAATTATTCTTGGTGGAAGGATACGTGCGAGGCGTTGTGAGGCAGAATAGTCCCCAAAGTTCTTATTATTTCCACGTTTTCCAACTCATATATAAACTCAGAAATGTTCCCTGATAGGATTTGGTAGTAAATAAAATATTTACTGTATTTGTGTTGTAGGAATGGAGACCCCTGGTTTTCCTATCACCACCACTGTAAACAATATATGGACTATTTCACACCAAAACCACTCTGATTCACTATTTACGTCTCAAACACTGAATTATGTGTGGTGTTATATATATATATATATATATATATATATATATGTATATATATGTATATGTATGTGTATATGTATATGAGATGGACAGATCAGTGTTTTTGATGCCGATTTTGATCGCTGATCACCTTTCAGCGTGATAGGCTGATACCGTTCAAGGACGGGGCTATATACCACAGCTGGGCTACATGTAGTTATTAGCACAAGCAAGTCATAAAACATGGTCTAAACTGGGTTATTACAATTTTTTAACGAGCTCATATGAAACAGCATAATATTTTAAACTAAATTCACAGTAAATAAACAAAGTAAATCAAACAAATATACCCAATACTGTAATCATTACATTTAGTTTACCCTTAATTTAAGACGAAAAAAGCTAATTAAATAAATTCAGTAAAAACTGCAGTCATTAAACACAGACTCTTGGTTATTATAAACGAGAATCTGTAATCATTAAATGTAGATCTTGAATTGCTGCTGCTGTTCTGTTTGTACCGGTCAGATCTGGTCTGTACGGTGTTCTGGGTTGTTTGTTTTGTGCTAGCTGTGTGTGCTAACTCTGCTGTTTACTGATACTCACTGTATTCAGCCGCATGGTTTACTATTAAGTGCTGTATCAGATTAGTAGTGCTAAATGTCTTTGTCTTGGTGTCCCCACGAGACATGCAGATTCGACACATTTTAAAAATGTCCTGGATGAGTCTGCGTCACATACGGTAAAACACTGCCAGACGGAGGACATGTTTTCTATTAGCGCATGCTTTTCTCGTAAGGCCGCTGCTTTAGTCAGTCTGTTAAAAAAAAAAATGAAAGGATGTATTTTCCGAAAGGAATTGCAAGGAACTGGCCGGAGGGGTTTCACAGAGGGCTCCTCTTCCTGGATGAAATGCTAGCTGGAAATACAGAAATTAGGCTCATTTGTTTAAGGCCATCGATTGGCTCTCTGGATCGGCTACATTGAAGAAATATCATACCAATACCGATACATAGCTGATCGATCCTTCCATCTCTAATATATATATATATATCATTTCTTTATGCATCCAAGATTGAGTATAAACTCAAACAGTATATTGTCTCATGTGCTATGTGATAGCAAGCAAGACGAACTAAATCAAACACATCATGGCGCAACTATTTTGCTGCTTAAATTTAGTTATCTAAATCTTGAACTGCTGGACCTACCAAGCGCAGGCCTACGCTTACAGCTGAAACGTAAATCAAATCAATCAATCAAATTAATGATTAAAAAGTATAGCTGGTGGTCCAGACAGCTCCAGTTAATGATATACAAAGGATTAAAGTTACCATGTGTGATACAGAAAGTTCTGAACATTGTAAGCCCACCCAATGGTGTGTACCGAAGCATCGCAGCTCCCCAGTTTCAGTTGCCGTTTCCCAAACGCAGTAGCTGTGTGTGCAAACATTATTCCTCCTAATAAATAACCACATGTTCAGTGTCCTTATCGCTCGCTGCCATAACTGTAATATTTGCATAGTTTTTATCAACATTAACAAATGAGAGTAGTAAAAGGGGATGGAGGAGATTGTGTCTGCAAAGCCAAAAGCTTGACAGTGTAGATAATTATAATATCGGAGCATGAAACCATAGAAACAGATGATTAAACAGATGTTAGGGCATTGTTGGGCTTTAGTTAGGAGGTTTTGATGTTTGGGTAATATTGGATTCCTATATGGCAGAGGTCACTAGTAGGTGGACCCGACCCAGACATTGTCCAATGTGGACCCAAAGCGATAAACTACTGAGAAGGATTTAATGTTGACAGTGTTTATTTTAAGCGACATAGCTTTTCTTGTCTTTATGGTATACAGGCTTTGTGGCAGTAAACTCACAGACCAATCACGTGCATTGTAAGAGCACCAAAGGCGCTCCTCAGCCAATCAGATCTGTGCAGATTCGGGAGTGCAGCACACACACAGGCGAGATATAATGCGAGTCAGAGAAAAGCTCATTCAGACGGCCTGCTCTAAAAAGATTTATTTACTTTTTCTATAAATATAAACACTTTATGATGCATATTTTTTCTAAACAATACATTTTTTTTGTGTAGGCTTTTATTATAAGTTTTATAAATGGTTAATTCAGTTCAGCATGACATAAAATGCTGATAAGATAAATAAAAGGCTACGCCAGTATACAGTATATGGCACTGAATCATAACACAAGTTAGAAATCATGACGGTCCGGACCCTGGCCTAAGGAAATTTCCCCTAACTGGACCTTACTGAACTCTAATTGAATACCCCTGCTATATGTTAATTGAGTTAATGGAGACAGTTATGGGTTTGTAATAGCTTTTATCCTAAACTCAGATTAGTGTCATGACATGTAGTATTATTGACTTTATCTTGGATTGATAGAAGGGTATTAAATGGATACATTGGTGTGATGGAGAGTAATCACAGCGCTCACCTGCGTCTATTCATGAAATATGCTCTGCTAAATATGTAAAGTCCTCCTTTAGGCTCATGAACTATTTGTAAATGCAAGAAGAATGTAAATACTGCATGATAATGTATATTTTATTATGATCTACAAATTATCCTGTAATAGTTAAAATGATCATTGTTTACACTCAATGCTTGATTTAAGAGTTTTATTGTCATGTGTACAGCAGAAGACAGTTACACTGAACAATGAAATTCTTACTTTGCTGTTCTTCCATTCACCAATAGAAAATATAACAAATAAAAGAAATAATACAAAGTATACAAAGTATAATAATATAAGTTGAAGTAAATAAAAGTATTTTTATAGTTAAAGAATAAAAAATAAAAGTTGTGTGCTTTTATGTGCAAGTATGAAGAGCAGCAACCATAAAGTGCAAGTTGCAAGTAACAAATGTAAACAACAATGTTTTGTGAGAGTAGCGAATGTAAACAGTATTGTATGTAAACAGCAGTACAGTGAGTGTACTACAGTTTGCTCTCTATAAGTATAATATATTGTTAGTACATTCAACAGAGAACAAAACTAATTTTAGGATTCTGCTGTTCTGACTTAGATCTAATATTTCAGATGTCAGTAGAAAGAAGGGCTGTCTATTGGTCAGATAATGGCGATATGATATGTATCATGATATGCAAATTATGTTTTGATGTATTGTGATTTATTATTAATTTTAGGAAATATGCTGTATTATAAAAACACACCACCATATTGTCGCTGTCCAAAAAAAAGTCTCTCCAAAAGGGCAACTTTACTGTAGAGACCAAAAACATTCTTTATTTCTAATGTAAGTCAGTGAAACCAGAATTTTTTCTATTTCGGAACATTTTTATTGGCCCATTCATCATAAACATTTCACACAATGTAAATGGCCACTGCTGCTTTTATATGATATAGAGAAATAAAAATCTGGAGATGCATGTTTTTCATTGGACAGCGACAATATGCATAGGTTTGCTAATGCTAATGTTTACAGTGCAGCCTTCTCCTACTTGTGTAAGTTGGTGTGGAAGAGTATGATGGTGAAGAACACTGCTATCTAGTGGTTGGGGGTTCAAACACAGCACAAAGGCAAATGTTTGATTTCAAACTGTTGATTCAAAATCAGTACTGTGGTTTTTATATTGCTATTTCAAAAAATGACTTATCTCAAAACAATAGAATAACATGGACATAAGACCACTATATATGATTTTTAAAAATATATATATATTTTCTTACACCCTTGTATAAAAAGAGCTTATGCTTTACATATCCTGTACAGAATCAGAATGTAAATACCTTTACATAGGGGCGGGCAATACTCCAAAGATTTTCCACGATATGATATCTTACAATATTTATGTTATAACAGATGTGGTAGTGCCATTAAAAACTAGCTGAATCCAGTTATTGGTATTTAACATTTCATATTCTGCACTGCATTAAACAACAGTTAAACAAAGGTCCAAACGTTTTAATACACTACCAGCCAAACGTTTTAGATACGCTATCACTCAAACGTTTTAGTACACTACCAGTCAAACGTTTTAATACACTACCAGCCAAACGTTTTAGATACACTACCACTCAAACGTTTTAGTACACTACCACTCAAACGTTTTAGTACACTACCAGTTAAACGTTTTAGTACACTACCAGACAAACGTTTTAGATACACTACCACTCAAACGTTTTAGTACACTACCAGTCAAACGTTTTAGATACACTACCACTCAAACGTTTTAGATACACTACCAGTTAAACGTTTTAATACACTACCAGCCAAACGTTTTAGATCACTACCAGCCAAACGTTTTAGATACACTACCAGTTAAACGTTTTAATACACTACCAGCCAAACATTTTAGATCACTACCAGCCAAACGTTTTAGATCACTACCAGCCAAACGTTTTAGATACACTACCAGTCAAACGTTTTAATACACTACCAGCCAAACGTTTTAGATACGCTATCACTCAAACGTTTTAGTACACTACCAGCCAAACATTTTAGATACACTACCAGTTAAACGTTTTAGTACACTACCAGACAAACGTTTTAGATACACTACCAGTTAAACGTTTTATATCACTACCAGCCAAACGTTTTAGATACACTACCAGACAAACGTTTTATACACTACCACTCAAACGTTTTAGTACACTACCAGCCAAACGTTTTAGATACACTACCAGTTAAACGTTTTAGTACACTACCAGACAAACGTTTTAGATACACTACCAGTTAAACGTTTTAGTACACTACCAGACAAACGTTTTATACACTACCACTCAAACGTTTTAGTACACTACCAGCCAAACGTTTTAGATACACTACCAGTTAAACGTTTTAGTACACTACCAGACAAACGTTTTAGATACACTACCAGTTAAACGTTTTAGTACACTACCAGTCAAACGTTTTAGTACACTACCAGTCAAACGTTTTAGTACACTACCAGCCAAACGTTTTAGATACACTACCAGCCAAACGTTTTAGATACACTACCAGTTAAACGTTTTAGTACACTACCAGACAAACGTTTTAGATACACTACCAGACAAACGTTTTATACACTACCACTCAAACGTTTTAGTACACTACCAGCCAAACGTTTTAGATACACTACCAGCCAAACGTTTTAGCTCACTACAAGACAAACGTTTTAGCTCACTACAAGACAAACGTTTTAGCTCACTACAAGCCAAACGTTTTAGATACACTACAAGCCAAACGTTTTAGATACACTACAAGCCAAACGTTTTAGATACACTACAAGCCAAACGTTTTAGATACACTACAAGCCAAACGTTTTAGATACACTACCAGACAAACGTTTTAGATACACTACCAGACAAACGTTTTAGTACACTACCAGCCAAACGTTTTAGTACACTACCAGCCAAACGTTTTAGATACACTACCAGCCAAACGTTTTAGATACACTACCAGCCAAACGTTTTAGATACACTACCAGCCAAACGTTTTAGTACACTACCAGCCAAACGTTTTAGATACACTACCAGCCAAACGTTTTAGATACACTACCAGCCAAACGTTTTAGTACACTACCACTCAAACGTTTTAGATACACTACCAGCCAAACGTTTTAGTACACTACCAGCCAAAGGTTTTAGATGGCTAGAATATGCAGCTATAATACAATGCTCAGCTGTATATGTGGAAACTTTTCTTTAGGGTCAGATTAGAGCAGATTAGTAATGATTAATTGCAATTAATTGTGATTACCTACACAAAAATGTGATTAGTTGTGTTTGTTTTAAATAGTTTAACAGCCCATGTGTCATATATTATATATCATTGCATACACTGTTTATACATTTACCATAACATCAGCATAATTAGTCTCATTCACCAACAAGAGAAATTACACTTGTTTACAGGCAGCTAATCCTGGATTCTCTGATCATCGTCTGTGTGATTGTATATCAGATGCGGTTTAAGAAAAGCACCGTTCTTTCTCACTTGACTCAAGTGATAATGAGGCTTTAATGTGTCGGGTCAGCAGGTCAGCATGGCGTCCGGCAGCACGAGCAGCGAGGAGGAGAGGAGTTTGCGGGAATGTGAGCTGTACGTGCAGAAACACAGCATCCAGCAGCTGCTGAAGGACTGCATTGTGCAGCTGTGCACGTCCAGGCCGGACAGACCGATGGCCTTCCTCAGAGACTACTTTGAGAGGCTGGAGAAGGTGACTGGTTGGGTTCGGTATTAATAACGCACCCCATACATTCGGAGGCAGTTTGTCACTCTGATCTGTTCGTTGTTGTCGTTCGTCCCGTCAGGAGGAGGCCAAACAGATGGTTGGTCAGCAGAAGTCGAGCTCGCGCTCAGATTCTCGCGAAGATGAGATTTCTCCTCCCATGAACCCCGTGGTGAAGGGCCGGCGTCGTCGCGGCGCCATCAGCGCGGAGGTTTACACAGAGGAGGACGCCGCGTCTTACGTCAGAAAAGTAACGACTTGTTTACTTTTCTTTACTAAACATATTGTATTTTGTAAAGCATGTTTCTAAACAACTTAAAGCCAGTCATGATGTTAATACATGGTTTTCAGTGATGACTCAGAAAGTTGAATGTTTTATTTAGAATTGAAAGTATTTTGAATTAAAAAAAAAAAAAAAAAAATATATATATATATATATATATATATATATATATATATATATATATATATATATATATATATCTTGTTTCTGTCCAATGAAAATGCATGATTTCCTTTTTTCTATATCATTTGAACACAAGAGCTGCCATTAATATTGTGTACAGTTTCCATGATAAATGGACCAATAGAAATGCTTCAAAATCACTTGGAAACCTGGTTCCATTGACTTTCATTGAAAGTAAAGACTGTTTTTGGCTGCTCCTACAAAGTTTGTTTTTTGGAGATACTTTTTTTCCTTTGGAAAGCGACGATATTTATTTATTTAATTAATTAATTAATTGTATTTTTATATGGAAAGATTTCACCCAGCAGACCACTCTTCTCCTTATTGCTTCACAGGTTATTCCAAAAGACTATAAAACGATGGCTGCCTTGGCTAAAGCGATTGAAAAGAATGTGTTGTTCGCCCATCTGGATGATAACGAAAGAAGGTAACATGACCTTCTCCAGTTTTTTACTTTTCAGGTTTGGTTTGTTTTTTTCTGGATGTAGTAATGTAACGGTGACCGAGACACAGCGGCAGGATGCAAGTGCATGGTTTAATTGAATATCATCCATCCATCCATTATCTTCCATTTTATCCCGCTCATCGAGGTCATAGGCGGGGGGCTGAAGGGCTTACGGATACGGACGGGGTGGAGCAACACCGCTGTGGGGGCAGTGCAAATGAGCCTCTACATGTTAATAATTTTAAAATCTGTGTTTTTCAGTGTGAAAAACACCCACAACTTTAGATACACACAGATAAATCCATGCTTTCAGTAGGAAGAAGATACGTTTTTTTCTCTTGGGACGGCAACAATGTTCACAAACTGTTTAGGGCAGGTAAGTGAGCATAGCTGCTTAATGTTCAGGTAAACAGCTTTTAGAGCAGAGATGCTCAAGTATTGAGGTTCTAGCTAAAGTGTGGTGTGCATACAGTCGCTTGAGCTGGTGGAACCCAGTGTGTAGCCATGCTGAGTGAACTGGCGGGGTCAGTGTTGGGTCAGTAACAGTCTGCAGTGCTTGTGTTCATGTTCTGGTAGGGTTAGGGTTTTTTGTGGGATGTTCCTGGTACCTCTTTCAGGATGGCAGAGATTGGAACAGGGAATGGCTAGGGTGGGGGCGTTGTGGGGGTCAAAGGAGATGTTGCTGGATTTTCCTTAGACCCTGTATGCAGGTGGGGTGATGTGCTGGGAAATATAAGTCATGTCTGTATTAGGTTGAAGATAAACCTCAGCTAAACCTGAGCTACAGCACCATCTAGTGGCCCATCTCTGATTTTGTACATGACACGGCAATGGAGTGTAAAAACCTACATGACTCATTCAGGTTTAACTCAGGTTAAACTCTAAACCACAGCTGGCCTAATGACAGTGCTGTTGCCTCAAGACAAACACCCAGGGGTGTAAACACGCTAAAAATAAACAAAATGCATCAGGGTCCACTGCGGCTCAGGACCACAGATTAAAGATAGGCGAGACATATAACCCGGAATCAAGACGGAATCGAAACGACAACAAAAAGACATGACGGGGTAAAATCAGGTCTTCATCTACAATAAAACCACCAGTAAACCTTTCTTTTTTAGCAGTTAAACCTAATCTCAAATACAAACCATCTGCCTTGGCTGGACGATAAACTAATCCACCAAAGGTTTTAAGCAAGCATGATGTGAATGAATGTGAATGTGCCATAAACAAGAATTGTGACCCAGTATAGCAGCAGATCGCACTCATTATTCAGCCAATCTACAGATAGTGTTTAACAGTCATAGGCCATTCAGAAAGCCAATAGGCAATATAGGTCAATCGATTCAATTCCATGTTTTAGGATTTTGGTGGGTGAGAAAAGAGAAATATGTGTAAATAATTGTTTGCAACCAAAGTTGCTAGTTTGTGTTTAAAATGCATGTAAAACACTTTTTTTTTTATACCATATATTTAGTGGTGCATACGTGGACTGGGGTTTAGGGATGCGGTCTTGTGACCGTAAGGTTGCTGGTTCAATCACCTAGACCAACAGGACACGATTAAAGAGCCCTTAAGTAAGGCACCTAATCCCAAACTGCTCCCCGGGCACTTTGAATAGGGCTGCCCACTGCCCCTAGTTTGTGTGCCCCTAGTATGTGGGTGTTTCACTAAGGGGTGTGTGATGTATATCTTCTACGATAAAAATTAACTGCCGTGTTAACGATGCATGGGCTGAAGTTCTCGACTACACTACTAACTACACTACTAAGCTGCTGTCAGTGCGCATTGAGAGAGCCCATACTATGTGCTAGCATAGGCTAAAGCTAGCATAGCCGCCTAAACAACGCACCTAAAGCTGAAAGTGAGTGAACGCACTGCACCAGGGGAAGAAACTTAGACACCTCCAGCCTCGCAGTCTACCGCCTTAGATTTAACTGCTAGACGAGGATCATCTTAACTCGTGTGGAGCTGGTCTGGATCTGAGAATATTGACGTTTCTAAGAAGACGGTAGTTTACAGACTCTGTAAGAAAACAGCCGTTAAAGATCTACACAGCTAACCTGTTCATCATCTCCCAACAAACCACCACACAGAGTATGAAGGGAGTATGAAGGGAGTATGAAGGGAGTATGAAGGGAGTATGAAGGGAGTATGAAGGGGGCGTATGAAGGGGGCGTATGAAGGGGGCGTATGAAGGGGGCGTATGAAGGGGGCGTATGAAGGGAGCGTATGAAGGGGGCGTATGAAGGGGGCGTATGAAGGGGGCGTATGAAGGGGGCGTATGAAGGGGGCGTATGAAGGGAGTATGAAGGGGGCGTATGAAGGGGGCGTATGAAGGGGGCGTATGAAGGGAGTATGAAGGGAGTATGAAGAGCTTCGGGAGCGCGCTGTCCAAGACAGACCTAAACCAGCTGAGGAGTCTGGCAGAACACACACTCAGCAAACTTCAGCGGAGTCATTCACCAAAGAAGTGTCTTAGCCAGATGATGCTGGGATTGGCTCCAGCCCCCCCTATGAAGCGAAAGATAATGAATGAATGGCTATTAATATCCTTTAAGAAGTGCAAGCTAGTAAAGTACAAGACTTTTACAAACATATTTACAAAATATCGTTTGTCGTTATCAACACAATCACAGAAAATATTGAGATCATTTTTTGTCAACATCGCACAACCCTAGTTTCACTGCACAGATGGGTTAGTGCAGAGGTTAAATTCTGGTGTGGCTAATAGTTCCAAGTTCTATATCGTGATTGGCAGTCTCTGGGGACCGTATGTCTTATGGAGCCAGCAGAAAATGATGTGCCTTTATTTATAATAGTGTGTTGAATTTCATATACACTGTCTATTTGACCTTGTTATGAAAAGCCACAGATTTATAACCATTTGTTGAAAATGGCTAGAAAACAGTACAGTATTTAAACATGACTTGTATTTACAGTTGTTAAACTCCGTTAATTAAATAATTTCTCAGCAGTCGCTCCTGTGTGTTTGTTTTAGATCTAAAATTTCAGGTTAAAACCTAAAAAAACGTCTGTTAGTCAGTTTTCGTGTCTGTTAACTTGATGTGCTTCTTGCTTTCTTTCCCTCTCAGTGACATCTTTGATGCCATGTTTTCGGTGAACTACATCGCTGGAGAGACCGTCATTCAGCAAGGTTTGGCTCGTTTGCGTGAAACCCACATTAGTTTAGTCACATAAAGGACACAAAGCAAGACTGTGACGTTTGAATGTCTGATTTTAGGGGACGAGGGTGATAACTTCTACGTGATTGATCAGGGGGAAATGGATGTAAGTGATGCTCTCGTTACTTTCTTCTCATGCTTTTAAATCAGGTACCCTGTCAGTCTTTGCTTTCCCAGAGTGTTTTTAATGCAAGTGACCGTTTACATTGCTTGTGTTTGATGTCATGTTATGTAGGTGTATGTGAACAATGCGTGGGTGACCAGTATTGGAGAGGGTGGCAGCTTTGGCGAACTGGCCTTAATCTACGGCACCCCGAGGGCAGCAACCGTCCGCGCCAAGACCAACGTGAAGCTATGGGGAATTGACAGAGACAGCTACAGGAGAATACTGATGGTAGACTGACTCTCACCCACAAATACCCACAAACTGTACATTAGACAAACAGTTTCTTTGTCAGTTTTAATACTGGGGCAGCTTGACTAATGTAGCTAGCACGTACGTCAGTTACCATCAACACTGTTATCTCAAACCATATGGAGGTGTTCAGTATCTCCAATAGACTTGATAATGTGGTTTCTCACAATGTATGACTCACTGTTATCTATAAACTTGGACCAAAGTACATTACCATAGCTCAACACAGTAGCAGCCACCTGGAAGACTGAATAGTTACCATACATTTGCGGTGTAGATGTATTTTTGTCACCAGTTAGTATGTTTTCATTTGAAACCCACATGGAGGGCAGCAAGTAAAAAAAACAGAATGGACGAGATGGGGTCGAGGAGATCGTACTGAACTTATTTAAATGATATGTAGACGTCGTGTTTGTACATTTCTCTCATATGTTAAATTCGTATATGTTAGACGTGATCCTGATGTTATGAACTGTCAATTTGTGATTAAACTAAAAGATTAGCTGCTATCGAGGCAGCATATATAAGAACCACCTTACACCTACAATACTCACTCCTACTGACCACCAGCACCATCAGGTCAGCTTTTCATTCACCAGTTTTCCTGTTTCCACCTTAAACAGTGCGGCAGTTAGCCACCATTCTGACGACTGCTGCAGCTTTTAAGGTGGAATGGAGAAAACTGGCGAATTAATAAAAGCTGACTCTCGATCGGAGCGAATAATATGTTGTGAGTAGGGCTGGGCAATAAAACAATACTGATAAATATCGCAAAATAGCGTTTCCTCAATAGAACTATAAGACGTAGTCGATAGAATTAAGTTCCGTCCGTGTTTTGACAACAAGAATAGCCAATAAGACTGAGAATGGCGCCGCCCCAAACCAATAAGGTGGCTGAACTAGAGTTCCAACCGTTTCATGTTTGGTGTTTCAACACAGCGCAGAGTGTAGGCATAGCGGCAGTTTAACCCACATGTTAGTAATCTGGTTACTGCAGGCATCACAGTCAAGCAGTGAGAACAAAATAAGAGAAAATAACAGAAAACGTTAAACTACTACTGAAATAAACATGTTACACGTGTTAATAATCTTAAAATAATTTGCTAAGATAAGATAAACAGGTAAACAGGTGCTGTCCTGCTGCTGTGTTGAAGCGCTACGGGATGTTTGCGGTTCAAGTTCTGTATATATAACGTGTATAGCAGCTGTACTGTTGTGATCATCTCCACTGTGCAGAGCTGACAGAGCACCACACTGTTGTGTTTGTGTGTGAAACACTCCCACAACTTTAAATGCAGCAAGTGATTGTTTGTACCTGCAGCTTGCGCTCCGGATAAATCCATGCTTTCAGTGGGCGCGGACATCTTTGCAACGCATCGACTCACGTTATGCTATTTTGTAATCAATGTAATTTCGTAATCTATAAAGATAAATATGTATATTGTAGGAGTTCGAGTGAGAACGCTGAGGCAAAGATGATTTTATAACCAAAATCCCGAGTAGGAAACTTTTATTTTCTACTGAAAACAGAATCACTAAACCAACTCAACATTAGAGCAGACAGAGAGTCGACTCACCGCTATGAGTGAACATAAACAGAGTCCTTTCCTCAGAACCAACTTAAAGGGCCAGCAACAGCCTGCTTAACACGGTGTCTCCCAGGTGAACAACACATGTTGGCACTTGAGAAAAGCTCCTTGTGGTTTCTTGGTTAAAGAGATTTATAGCGAGTGTAATCTGTAGGCATATCAAGACTGTACTAGGATGTAATAGTGCCCCCTATGTGGAAAATTACTTCTAGCCCTCCAGCTGCCATTCACACCTTTAAAAACACAGTGCACATCATTTGCAAACAACCTATTCCTTATTCTAAACCCCAAGATTTTATGGAAAAACATCTTGTTGACCTTTGGTTCCTTTATGTGACATGAGCTTTTTCTCGTCTGTTTCAGGGAAGCACTCTGAGAAAGAGGAAGATGTATGAGGAATTCCTCAGCAAGGTGTCAATCTTAGGCAAGTCTAATGAACTCTGTTGTTTGACCACATGGATGGTACTGTGCAGGCCACTCATTTATTTAAGGTGCGGTCAAAACAGCCATTAAGTCCAATATTTTTAGGAGATTGGAAATAAGATCTTCTAGTAAAAGGAAGGAAAAAGATCAAAGTGACAAGACTGATAAAAACTGATAAAACACTACAGAGAAAATGGTACCCTTAACAACCACCTGGAAGACGTAATAGACCATCAAAACTGTCCCCATCAGAAGAACAGTACTTAAAGCTTTCGTCTTATTGGGAGAAGAGAACATCAATCTCCACGTTCAGATCTGAGAACATCTGCAGGTGTTTCTGATGTGTAGCTGTTCAAGAAGCTCCTCACTGAGAAAAGGACATACAGACACCTCAAACAAAGAAGTTGCTGTTCTTAGAACAGTGGACTCCCCACCCAAGAGTCCAGAACCTGTTTTTGGGGTTATTTGGATGGTGAGAAGTAGAAAGTGCTGAACCAGCTTCTAAGACTGAACGGTGGAGGTTTGGCTAAAGATGGCTGTTTTGACCTGAAAGTGCTTAAAAAAGATTGACCAAGTCGGACAGGAGAAGAAAAACTAATTTTTAGCTATAATTCAAGACTTTATTCAGTTTCTGTTCATAATGAAATGCTCACATAATGTAATGGTCACCTGCTCGTGATTGTTATTTAATAAATAATATATAATAACAAATACATACAGTAATATTTACATACATAAAAACAGTAAATACATAAATACAGTTACATTTAATGATATTTTGAAATGACAGTGACTGTTTACAGACTATTTATATGTATTTATACGTTGTAATTATAGTTTAATTATTTTTATTCATGTATTCATTTTGATGTTAGAGAGGATGAAAATAAATCCTAATTGTAAGCTTTTTATTCAGTGTGAGCTCTGTGCAGTGGATACTGAAGCTGTGTTAATGTTCTGTGTGCAGAATCTCTGGATAAATGGGAGCGGCTCACTGTGGCTGATGCGCTCGAAACCGTGCAGTTTGAGGATGGGCAGAAGATAGTGGTTCAAGGCCAACCTGGAGATGAATTTTTTATCATCCTCGAGGTGCATACTGATGTTTTTCTTCTGCTATAATATTTCCAGAGACTGGAAAAACAGTTACTTGTATAATTTTGTCCTATTTTGTATGGATCCTAAGACTTAATATTAGTTTTTTTCTGGTGTATAATAAGTCAGAGCTCGTGTGGTTGGTTTAGTAAACTGTAGTGTGTTACATCGGTGCCCCTCATGGTGTAGACTGGGGTTTAATTCTGTTAAATACAATCAATGTAAATGTAAAACCTGTAATGCTATATGTACAAACACTATCAGAATTATAATCATAATCCATTTATGCACAGTTATGAACACAGTCATAAAAAACATACAAAATAGTGTCAAACATATATAGTGAAAGAGTGATTTCAGTGGTGATCTATGCTGATGCATATGAGTTCTGCTGGTATTCTCAGGGATCTGCTGCAGTGCTGCAAAGGCGCTCTGAAAACGAGGAATTTGTGGAGGTGGGCAGACTTGGACCCTCAGACTACTTTGGTGAGTGCTTGTATTCACAGTTCACTTCTGTCCTTGTTCAAGTTCCTCTTTAGATTCATTCTTGACCTCAGGCAGCTTGGGATTCCATATAGAACCTTTGTTGAAAAAGCATGTAAAAGATTCCCTGATGGCTTTGTTTGGCCAAAATGGCACTGATTCTTGAGCTGGTTTCATTCAGGCGTTTTAGAACCTTGGAGCTATTCATATACCCAGTCTGCATTCACATCAGTTTTTATTGAAACCAAGGAACGTCAGAGTATATGACACCAACAGGGGGCGCTGCACAGCGACAACAAACAGTAGTAAAAAGATGATGGAGCACATAGATCACCTGCCAGCATCTGTGCTGTTATTACTGTTTGTTTACATCCAGAAATCAAGTCTGTATCAGTTATTGGTGATTAGAAGACGTAGAAGAGTTAGTTCAGCATGTGTCACCGTTGTTTAACTCTACTAATCTTATACAGCACTTCAGATACACCACACAGCTGAATACAGTGAGTATCAGTAAACAGCACAGCTAGCACAAAACAAACAACCCAGAACACCATACAGACCAGATCTGACCGATACGAACAGAACAGCAGCAGAAACAGCCAGAGAGCTAAAGAACCACAGCTAGAGTGATTGAGTTTATATTAGATATGGATTTATCAGTGTTTTTGAGGCCGATTCCGATCGCCGATCACCTTTCAGCATCATCTCTCTGGCTTTTGCCGCTGCTGTTCTGTTCGTACCGGTCAGATCTGGTCTGTATGGTGTTCTGGGTTATTAGTTTGTGTTAGCTGTGTGTGTAGCTCTGCTGTTTGCTGATACTCACTGTATTCAGCTGTGTGGTGTCTCTGAAGTGTTTATCAGATTAGTGTGTTAAATGTCTTTGTCTTGGTTACCGTGAGAGACGCTGATGTTACTAATTTTACTGATGTTATAAACTGCCCTGGATGAGTCTGAGTCACATACGGTAACAAACTGCCAGACGGGCGAAGTTTTCTTTCCGCACATTCTTTAGTCAGTCTGTGGAAAATGAAAATGTATGTATTTCCACCTTGTGGTTCAGATAGGAATTGCAGGGAGCTGGCTGGAGGCGGTTTCACGCAGGGCTCCTCTTCCTGGATAAAAAGCTAGCTGTAAATACAGAAATTAGGTTCATTTGTTTACCGCCATCGATCGGCTCTCGGGATCGGCTAAACTGCCGATCGCCGATCACATAGCGATACATGGCCGATTGATCCTTCCATCTCTAGTATACAGTTCTAGATAAACACGTTTCCACCATGTTTCATGACTTTCTTGCGCTAATTAGTGCGTGAAGCCTGCTGTGGCATATAGCCCCGCCCTCTATTGTTTTCGGGCAATCAGGCTGAAAGGTGAGGTGTCTCCTGGCTCCGTCTTGTTTACGTTCTGTTTTATGCGTTCAGGTGAAATCGCTCTGCTGATGAACCGCCCCCGCGCCGCCACCGTCGTCGCCCGCAGCCCTCTGAAGTGCGTGAAGCTGGACCGCCCCCGTTTCGAGCGCGTGCTCGGCCCGTGCTCAGACATCCTGAAGAGGAACATCCAGCAGTACAACAGCTTCGTCTCGCTGTCCGTCTGAGCCCCAGCCGGCGGAGACCACCTCCTCTTCCTCTTTTTAATCTATCGCAGGGTCCACCAATGCAAAATCTGCTTTATTTTCTTACTTTCCTTTCGTACGGTTGTTTCTGTTCTTTTTCCTACACCCAGGTGCCCGTTGAGTTCACTGCTCCGGTATGTGCTCTACCCTGTCCCTCATCTATGGGTTGTTGTAGTTTTAGGCAGGATGGCGTCTCCTCTCAGGAGACCCACATATTTTTGCCAGTGATGCCTCTTCAGCGTGAAGAGCTTTAAAAAAAAAAAAAAAAAGAAAAAAAAAACACAGGAGTAGTTTCTCCTGCTTTCAGATCAGTGTTGCGGTTTTTATGGTGTATCCTGCGGGACACCGGTGCATCGTGGGAAAGTGAGTGGTTTAAACCATTCGGTTCATTTTCTTCTGCATCGTTTGACTATAGTTAAGCCAAAGGCAAATCGAATCAATGTCGTGTATGAGTTTCTTTCTTTCCTTTTTTTTTCTTTTCGTCAGTTACGTTGGTTTCGTTGACGGTACTGAAGTTTTTCTGACGTCACCATTGTTACCGTGGCGATCAGCTTTGCTCTTTTCTTGTACTAGTTGCACATATATAGCATATGTAAATGATTATATTAGAAGTAAATGACCATAATCATATTTTTTGCACAGTTTGGTATACATATATATATATAAATATATATATAAATTTAAATATAAAGATTCTATATATGCTCCTGCTATTTCACGTTGTTATTGCCAGTTCTGGTGTTTTCTCTTTTTGCCCCACCTTTCCTCCCTTCCACCACCCCAGACCACCCCCCCCACACACACACCAATCTACCCCATTTACCTCACAGTGCTTCTAGTATTGATTTTATCTTAAATTTTGTCTGATGTATCTTCTGATAACAAGCTTTTATTTGAATGAAGTATGAGTATTTGTTGATTTTTTTTTTTTTTTTGATGTCAAACATTTCAAAACTTTAAGATCATTAAGTTAATTTTAAAGGTACAAGTAACATTTTCTTTTCAGTTTTATAAGCAACATCGATGACTCGTTTAAAACGTGATTCGATTAGTATGTGAATGAAACGTGGCATAAGGCAAGACTTTTTGCAGCTTCTCACTGCTGTTATCTCTCCTCACTTCATGATTTTCATCTTTTTTATTGGAAAAATGTGCTTATTGTACCTTTAATTCCAGTATAATGTGACACAGTCGAACCATTCAAAGTCTTAAGAGCTTTAGTATTAGCTGACGTCAAACGACATGTTCTAACCACACATTTGCTGTATGCCATCAAGCTGAGCACGTATGGTGGCACGAGTGCAGGGGTGCCATCGCAATATTTCCGAACTTGCGGTGAAAATACAAGGATCTGATCTATAAGTTCTCCGCCTGGATGTTCCGTGTTCCATGCTACGGTGCTTTCTAATGCAGTGTTATCATTTGCAGAAGCTTATGTTGGATATTTTAAATGTCGTGACATGTTCCGTTTTTTTTTTTGGTTTTTTTTCTTTCCTCAGAATTGACCGATAAACTCTATGTGTAGGCTTTCAACTGAATGGAATATAGTTTATCTCTGTGTTAGACCCCTGTTAGACCTTTCACGTGGAGTAATCGTATTGGTTTTAAGTTTTGGAAGTGCCTGATTTCATTTTCTAACTGTTAGCAAAAAAGAACAGGTTTCGTTTAGCGTGTTTTATCGGTGTCTTTAAAAAGTGAACGTTGACTCATCATCTTTAAGGTTAACAGCCCTCGTATACTGACAAGAATTCCTTCACTCAAAGCATAAATCGTTTTCTTTACATCAGTTTATAGCATCATCATCCCTCCTGAGATGGGAAAACAGTTTGCTGACTGGGATGGTCAGTCGTATTTCTCCACTGTGCTCCTATGAACAGCTTTTACACAAAGACAGACACGCTTTAGTAATCAAAATCAACATTTGAATCAGAGGAATTGTTAGCGGCTAGTTTTTAGCGTGAAAGTTAACTGTCAGGGGTCATATCATGTATTTTATTACGGCAATTATAGTTAACTTGGTATAAATTGACTGAATGAATCTGTAATTGAACAGGGATAGATGGGAAGGTGTGATTTATGTTTGTTTTCCTCTCAATTCTGCAGTATTTGATGCGAAGCGTCCAGAGAAAAACGTCTTGAACACGTTTCGCAGTTAGCCTAGCGGTGTTTAATCACAGTACTAAATCATAAATGCTGTTTATTTCTACTTTTATATCATCCAGATCCACACTTTGACAAGAGTTTCAGTCACGAAGGAACATTTGTGTTAGCAAAAGCTGAATAATTGTTGAGTAATTTTTTTTTTCCGGAAGTTTCCAGGAAAAAACAAACCCATGCTATAGTTTGTTGGCTAGTTTTTCATTCCCATGTTTTGTACATTTACTGACTCTTCTAAGATCTAGTACAGATAAGAGCCAGTGTTGTGTTACAAGGAATAGGTTAGCCAGATATGCTAAAGAAGCTAACGGTGACCGGAAGTTTGTTGTCACCAGTTAGCATGATGCTAATTGTTGCCCGTTTGCTTTCTTGCACTGTTAGCAATGTTAGCCTTTCTGACTGAACGTAAAGCCTCAGTAAAACCACACTTTTCTCTGAAGCTCTGCGGTTTGTAAAGCCTTCAGCGCCGCTGTTGGCCATCAGAGGACCATTTCTCGATTCTTATTCTGTGATTGTATTCAGGTTTTTCTTTTTATCGTGCTGATGTTGTAACCCTTTTTGGTATAGATTGTCCCAATGGCAGGTCAAGCAATAAAAAAATAAATTCTTAAACGTTTCCTTCCTTTTTTTTTAAACTAATGTCCCACTTTTTCTTCAGTGTTGATTCCATATTTCTTTACGTGAAGCCTTTATAAATCTTTGTTCACAGTGAAATCCATACCTGAAAATTTCAATTTCAGTTGGGTAGCTTTTTGTAGAAGACTCCTGTAAAGTTGCTGTTGCTACAACAGTAATGATGCATAAAATTGTGCATCAGTCTTGTACTTAAGGGGAATTCCACCAATTTCTCCAAATTTCTGCATAATAAGCTGGTTATGATGCTACATTTGGGTAGACTCAAATCTTGACACCACATTTGGTATATATAACTGGTTCATATGTGAACAAAGTTTATTCAGAGTGGTTTGGTGTGAAATCCCCTGTTCTAGATAAATGTTCACAGTGGTGTGGTGATAGGAACCTGCATCCCAGAAGGATAAGTTGTTTAGAAAATTAATGAATTTAAATTTATTTGCTAATTGTGTTTGCACACAACAGAATTTGACCACATCTAACCCATCTGTGCAGTGAAACACACACACACACACATTGAAATGCCCACATACACACACTAGTCAACACACACACACTAGGGGGCAGTGAGCACACTTGCGCACTAATTCTAATGAAGAAATGAATGAATGAATGGAAGTTCCATATAAACACATACTAAAGACGTGTGTAGTTTTGCTGGTGATATTGATGGTAAAATGGAATAGCTACCTTTGCGCTGCAGACATGGAGACCCCTGAGGCCAGATTCATAAAACTGTCAATAAAAATAATAAATATTTAGTGTCTACATAAGGAAAATATACTGCAAAACTGTTGCTTTAATCTGTCTTAGAATAATGTTTTGTGGGGTTTTTTTGACATTTTAACTCATGAGCTGCAAAGAAAAACTAAGACTGTAAATAATAGTCCAGGTTTTTTACATGCGAGCTGTAACATGCAACATAATAACCTAGTATAGAAAATCTTAGAGTATACAAATATATAGAGTATACAAAAGAAAACAATGAATAGAAAATTCTCAAGAGTTTTTTTAGAATAACATTTAAGAACAGTTTCTTTAGAAAGTTTTCATGAATATAGACCCTGGTCCACATCATCACCACCATTGTAAAGAGTCTCTACCATCAATTTCACACCAAACCCACTCTGGATCACTCTGTTTACATCTCAGTGTTTGAATTATGAAAATTGGGTGGACTTTCCCAGTATGTCACTGCCCTAACGGGTTGCTTTAGTCATCAGACACGGCAAATGCTCCAAGCATCGAGTTTCACTGGAACAGTTGCTTCATTAGTGAAGTTGTTTTATAAAGGCTTCACCTGCTCTAGAAGCATTTCATTCCCTCGCACCACCCACACACAGTTGTCGAACCTTTTGTTCGATATATCATCCATATCATCGCTGTCCAAAGAAAATATGTCTAAGTAAATAAGTAATAAGTAATAAGTAAATATAACCAGATTTTTTTCCAAGCCATTTGGAGCATTTCTATTTCACACAATAAGTATAAATAAGTATAAATAAAAATATAAAAATAAATTAATAAATAAAAATAAAAACATAAACAAAAATGGAGATGTGTTTTTTCTTTGGACAGCATCGATATGTTTTAGTTTATTTTATGTAAAACCTTGATTTTTTTCTATTCATCTGTTAATCACTAAATAATTCATATATTTCCCTCTCCAATAAAAAAAATGAATTTGTTTGTTTGCTATTTTTAGTTTTCTAAATGGTTTAAGTGCAGCGCTTGTCCTTTACAGTGTGTTAAATTTCATGTTGAATGGGCCAAAAGAGATGCCCCAAAAATCTCTTTACATTGACTTACATTAAGAGTAGAGACGGTTTTTGGCCTCTCCAGTAAATTCAATATTACTTATTTTTCTTTGGACAGCATCAACATGTAAACAAGCTCTGTTCTGATTGGCTGTACTTTGTTCCTCATTCAAAAAACAGTTAGGAAGAGTCTTATATGGAGTTTATTTTGAGTATTTGTAAATACATTCTGTGACATCACAAAAACAGTAAATTAAAAGCATGCAAAACTTATATATGGAATGTGTGGATTGAGGGGTGAATGGTATATTTCAACTAGAGTTTACATACTAGAGCAAACTCTTAAATCCTAAAATGAAGATGATTCATTTTTTCCTGATACCGGCCCTTTAATGCCAGAAAGATACTAGCATTTGGTAGCATTATGTTAAAAGTCGAGTACCTGACTAGTATTTTGTGAGTCATTGCATATTTACGAACGTTTAATGAAGAAATTTCGACAACTCTTAACACAAACTTGATCGTAGCTGATTTTAAGTAACGTTGCTCCTTTAAGAGCGATCGTGCTTTTCCGTAACTCGCTCGTAAAATGTCGTCGTCTGGCTCCGCTGCGGTGTTGTTTCTTTTCCGCACCCGTTTTCATACAGGCCCCGCCCTCCGGCCGCGCGGATTGGCTGGTGCTCTCTCGCTGTCCGTAATAAGATTGGCTGATACTCCAGATTGAGAGCTCCGCCTAGCCAATCCTAGCGCAGGAGGGGCGGGTCGTGTCCCAATACGGGTGATAAAAAAATAAGGCTGCCGCAGCAGTTCAAGCTAGCAGCCCACACTACCAGAGCGAGCGAGGAAAAAACCTCTCCTATTTCTGTAGATTCACAGTCCGTCCGCTCAAACATCAGCTTCGCAAATGCAAGCCATCAAATGTGTCGTCGTCGGCGATGGGTACGTGATTTTCGGCTGTTTTAAAGGCTTGAATTGTGGTTAAATGCCAATGTAAGAGAATCCAATTGTTGCAAGAGGGGCTGGGGCTGCTGCTGCTGCTGCTGCTGGGGTTTGGTCTGCTTGCATGGATGGATGGTTCGGTGTAGATGAATGATTTAACGCAGACTGGCTCATCCTTGCTCACAACTTTGAATCTGGCTGGTTATTTTAAGGAAAAGAAACAAATAGCATTCAAGCTCAAATCATTATTTTTGAGATGTAAGGCTCTGGCATGTTTGGTCAGCCTAGTGTTGCATCAAACGTGTATATTAAAGGTTTATTTTTAATTGTATTATTGATATTGTGATTTCTTATTTTTTATAATTTACATGGCCACTTTAACAAAGAATGCCGGATTTGTATAGATTTGGGTTGCATGTACGACATGATGTGCATTGATGTGCAGCTTTGCAGCCGGGAGGATGCTGGACGGATGACGTCATGCTTTTTACACACCTTTCTCGCTCTTTTATTTATTTCTTTATTTCTTCACCCAGAGCGTTAGTAGAGCAGCTCACAGCTGTGAGGTTAAAGCTTCTTTCAGCACAGGTGCTTTGGGGTTTGGTGGCCCTGTGGCTTTCCATTTTCAGGGATGCAGAAATAACACAAGCTTTTATAGTAATAAGTAGTCCATTAAAAGGGGAACTCCACCAGTTCTGTCCAAAATTTATGCATAATTCAGTTTTGGAGGTGTAAACCTCTCAATTCAGACGTGAGTGGTTTGGCATAAAATAGTTCATATTATGTTTACAGTGGTGCATATGAGAACCAGGGGTCTCCATGTGTACAACACATATATAGACATTTTATTTAATATTAAAATCATCATCAGTATGGAATGTTTATGATCGTGTTTATTAGAATTTGAGAAATGTACAAATGATACGTTTTCTTTGAGGACTATTTTGTCTCACAACGGCCTGCGTGTATCCCTCCACCATAAAAAAAAAGATTTTAATAAAAAAAAAAGACTTTGGGCCCCATATGTATAACCTTTTCGTGTAGTAACTATCTGTGAGGGAGCTTTTAGAGGTGGACGTCTGGTTCCATTCACCACCACTGTGAACAATTCTGAGTCAGTAAGTTTATCTAGAATGGAGTGTTTCTCACCAAAACACTCTTGACTGAAGTTTGTTGTACTTTTAGCCTTTTTACTTAAATTTTGTAATATCAGTGGACTTGCCCTTTACCTAATGCACGTTCACAAGTATTGCTATGCTGACGGTTATATTGGCCCAGTCCAGCCCAGTTTGCACTCACTGATAGTTGGAAGTGGCTTTTTCTGACATTTTATTGATAAATGAAGGCAGTCAGATGGAAATGTGTGTCACAGCATTGATTACATTGATTGGTTGCTTACACAGAGGCTGATCTAAATCAAATCTGGATACGTCTAATGATCCTGATCTTATTTAGTGTCAGCTCATATTGTGCACAGAACACATGCAAGACCACAGCATTATCCAAATATATCACAGTATTAGATGATGTTTTAATAAAGTTAATGGGTCTGAATGCCCATCATGGGCAGGTCTGAGTACCCCCCAGACTGCTAAGACCTGCTAACTATAACTATAAATGTATATACAGTACTGTGCAAAAGTTTTAGTCACTCTGGGACATATTTAATATTTAAAAAACGATTTTATCCAGACAGGAAGCTTTTATTTACTGAGCTTTATTATTTAATATTAAACAGTGTTAATACAGTAAGTAGTGCTTTTACATACGTCAGTGTGTTTGTTTAACCCTTTCCAAGCTTCTCCTAAACAACCCAGTATTATTTACAGTTCTCATCTAATACCTGCTTTGACTGCTCAGTACTTCATTAAGCTAAATCAAGATTACTGCTGAAGGAACTGAACACATTCATACAATGTCTGGGGCGTCCAGGAGAAATCTGGAACTACACTTTGTTCTTCAAACTGGAGTCAAGATCTGATCTACTTCTCTCACAATAACATATTCATGTTACTTTGTATTGTATGTATGATTATTTACATCTGTTCTAATCAGATCTGCAGTTCTTATTGGTGAACATAAACTTATTGATCAGATAAAGGCTTTTAAACAGTCTTTTTTAAAACAAACTATATATATATATATATATATATATATATATATATATATCACACACACACTGTGTTGTACACAGTTTTAGTGTATGCAGTGCTCATTATCCAGCAATCTTGATAAACATACACCTCAATATAATCAATATGTCATGTCAATACTAATACAAGGTTTCTGAGGATCCATATAAAGTCTTAAAAAGCTTAAACCTTTTAGAAAATGCCTGTTTTTTAACTATTGCAGGTAAAAAAGGATCAATGGTGCGTTTAAGAAAAAAAGATTGATTACTGTTTATTTGTTGAATAAAAAATGTATTATTATTTATTATTATTATTTTTATGTAAACAATCATGCATATAACGCTCAGATAGGCATACTGCAACATTTGGTGATGTAATTTATCACCATAATGATAAATGTCATCACATTGCCCAGCCCATAATTTCCATAGTTAAGTTTGTGTGTCATTGTTTGATGGAAATCTTATTAATTTTCCTTTTGTTGCAGTCTTATAGGGAAACTCCACCAATTTTTCTACATTTGGTATGAAACTCACTGAGTCAGGACTGTTCACAGTGGTGGTGAATAGAACCAGACGTCCACCTCTAAAAGCTGAGACTTAAGGAAAAAACAAACAATTATCTGATTTTATACTATTTTGCCATCATTTAGATTTCAAACAAACACATGTAGGTTCAGTGGGTTAGTATTGTAAATAAAATTTCTATATTTGGGACATGGAGACCACTGGTTCCTGTCACCACCACTTAAAGAACATCTGAACCATTTCATATGAATCACACTGTTTACATCTTAAACACTCCATTATGAAGGAATTTTGTAAATTTGGTGGGATTTCTCTTTATTAGGGAATTAAAGGGCCCATATTATTCCCTTTCTTGTATTCTTGAGGTCCACTTACACATCTGTGTGGTTCAGTTAACAGACTGTTTTACTTGCAGTGCCTTTAAGGCTGATATATGTAAATGAGCTCTGTTCTGATAGGAGGACTTGCACTGTGCCTAACTCTGAAGGTGCTCAGAGCTAAAATACTGCTTATACTGAGTACTGAGTTCCCCCTGGGAGCACCTTATAAAATATAGATTTGTTTGTGTATATTACTGAGCTTTGGCATGTTAATCCTACCTCTCTGAGAATGGTCTGGGTGTGGCCTTAATATACATATGATTTAAAAAAAGGCAAAAAGTGCAATTCAGAGTAAAAAGCTAAAACATGTTTGTGGTGAATTCTGTCAAGTTTTTGTACAAGTCAGTTATAAAGCGCTGTCTGTCTATATGAACAAGCACTTGTACAGACTGACTACCCTCCGTCCCTGACTTGTACACACTGACTGCCCTCCGTCCCTGACTTGTACACACTGACTGCCCTCCGTCCCTGACTTGTACACACTGACTGCCCTCCGTCCCTGACTCGTACACACTGACTGCCCTCCGTCCCTGACTTGTACACACTGACTACCCTCCGTCCCTGACTTGTACACACTGACTGCCCTCCGTCCCTGACTTGTACACACTGACTGCCCTCCGTCCCTGTCTCGTACACACTGACTGCCCTCCGTCCCTGACTCGTACACACTGACTGCCCTCCGTCCCTGACTTGTACACACTGACTGCCCTCCGTCCCTGTCTCGTACACACTGACTGCCCTCCGTCCCTGACTCGTACACACTGACTACCCTCCGTCCCTGACTTGTACACACTGACTACCCTCCGTCCCTGACTTGTACACACTGACTGCCCTCCGTCCCTGACTTGTACACACTGACTGCCCTCCGTCCCTGTCTCGTACACACTGACTGCCCTCCGTCCCTGTCTCGTACACACTGACTGCCCTCCGTCCCTGTCTCGTACACACTGACTGCCCTCCGTCCCTGTCTCGTACACACTGACTGCCCTCCGTCCCTGTCTCGTACACACTGACTGCCCTCCGTCCCTGTCATGTACACACTGACAGACTTCTATTCCTGACTCGTATGGGCTAACAGTCCTCTATTCCTGATTTGTACACACTGACTGCCCTCCGTCCCTGACTCATACACACTGACAGCCCTCCGTCCCTGACTCGTACACACTGACTGCCCTCCGTCCCTGACTCGTACACACTGACTGCCCTCCGTCCCTGACTCGTATGGGCTGACAGTCCTTTATTCCTGACTCGTATGGGCTGACAGTCCTCTATTCCTGATTCGTACACACTGACTGCCCTCCGTCCTCGACTTGTACACACTGACTGTCCTCTATTCCTGACTCGTACACACTGACTGTCCTCTATTCCTGACTCGTACACGCTGACTGTCCTCTATTCCTGACTCGTACACACTGACTGTCCTCTATTCCTGACTCGTACACACTGACTGTCCTCTATTCCTGACTCGTACGGGCTGACAGTCCTCTATTCCTGACTCGTATGGGCTGACTGGCCTCTATTCCTGACTCGTATGGGCTGACTGGCCTCTATTCCTGACTCGTATGGGCTGACTGGCCTCTATTCCTGACTCGTATGGGCTGACAGGCCTCTATTCCTGACTCGTACACACTGACTGCCCTCTGTCCCTGACTTGTACACACTGACTGTCCTCTATTCCTGACTCGTACGGGCTGACAGGCCTCTATTCCTGACTCGTACGGGCTGACAGTCCTCTATTCCTGACTCATATGGGCTGACAGGCCTCTATTCCTGACTCGTACACACTGACTGCCCTCCGTCCCTGACTTGTACGGGCTTACAGTCCTCTATTCCTGACTCGTACACACTGACTGTCCTCTATTCCTGACTCGTACACGCTGACAGTTCTCTATTCCTGACTCGTACACGCTGACAGTTCTCTATTCCTGACTCGTACACGCTGACAGTTCTCTATTCCTGACTCGTACACGCTGACTGTCCTCTATTCCTGACTCGTACACGCTGACTGTCCTCTATTCCTGACTCGTACGGGCTGACAGGCCTCTATTCCTGACTTGTATGGGCTGACAGGCCTCTATTCCTGACTCGTATGGGCTGACAGGCCTCTATTCCTGACTCGTATGGGCTGACAGGCCTCTATTCCTGACTCGTATGGGCTGACAGGCCTCTATTCCTGACTCGTATGGGCTGACAGGCCTCTATTCCTGACTCGTATGGGCTGACAGGCCTCTATTCCTGACTCGTACAAACTGACAGTCCTCTATTCCTGAGTTGTACACACTGACAGCGCTCTGTCCCTGACTCGTACACATGGAAAGCCCTCTATCACTTGTACGGACTGTCAGTCCTGTACCACTGACTCACCCTCTATCGCGGACTCGTACAGACTGACAGCCCTCTATCACCGACTTGTACAGACTGATCCTGTGTCACTGACCCGTACGGACTGACGGCCCTCTCTCACTGACTCGTACGGACTGACGGCCCTCTCTTACTGACTCGTACAGACTGATCCTTTGTCACTGACCCATACGGACTGACAGCCCTCTCTCACTGACTCGTACAGACTGACGGCCCTCTCTCACTGACTCGTACAGACTGACGCCCCTCTCTTACTGACTCGTACAGACTGATCCTTTGTCACTGACCCAGTCAGACTGACGGCCCTCTATCTCTAACTCACCCTCTGTCATGACTCATACAGACTGTTAGCCCTTTACCATTGACTTGTACAGCATGATGGCCTTTTATCACTGACTTGTATCAGCTGACAGCTCTCTTTCACTGACTCATACAGACTGTTAGCCCTTTACCATTGACAGCCCTCGATCACTGACTCGTACACACTAACGACCCTCTGTCACTGACCTGTACGGACAGAATAGACTATCAGAACAATATATATTGATGATTTATTAGACTTTGGGAAGGTATTTAGAAGACATACTTTGTACATGTATATTGTAGCCCACCACTATTGTACAGTGTGTTGTTGTTGGCCACCATTTGCCACTTTTCATGGCACAGTGCCTGAGACCCAGTCTGACTCTGAAAGCCTTTGGCAGCTCCCGCAAGTCGCGCTGTTTAACCTCGCTGTCTTAGCCTATTCTGCTCTTTCAGTCTTTTATCACTCTCTCTCACTCTTCCTCTTCTTCTCTGCTGTCAGTCATCCCTCGCTGTCCTTCACTCCTGTTTCCTGTCTCTCTGAAAGCTTCTGCCTCTGTTTACTGGCTCTGGGGGTTTAAATTGGGCTCAGAAAAGTTCACCAACGTTTACAAAGAGCTTTACCTCATAATAAACTGTAGAGTTACAATATGTGTTCAATAGCAGTAGCGGTAACCAATCAGCCCTCAGTAGCAGCAATAGTAAAGAATCAGCACTCAGTTGCAGTAATGTAAACCAATCAGCGCTCACTAGCAGTAATGGTAACAAGTCAGCTCTCAGTAGTAGTAATGTAAACCAATCAGCTCTCAGTAGCAGTAATGGTAGCAAATCAGCTCTCAGTAGTAGTAATGTAAACCAATCAGCACTCAGTAGTAGTAATGGTAAAGAATCAGCACTCAGTAGCAGTAATGGTAGCAAATCAGCTCTCAGTAGCAGTAATGTAAACCAATCAGCACTCAGTAGTAGTAATGGTAAAGAATCAGCACTCAGTAGTAGTAATGGTAAAGAATCAGCACTCAGTAGTAGTAGTAATGTAAACCAATCAGCTCTCAGTAGTAGTAATGTAAACCAATCAGCACTCAGTAGTAGTAATGGTAAAGAATCGGCACTCAGTAGCAGTAATGGTAACAAATCAGCTCTCAGTAGCAGTAATGTAAACCAATCAGCACTCAGTAGTAGTAATGTAAACCAATCAGTGCTCAGTAGCAGTAATGTAAACCACTCAGCTCTCAGTAGTAGTAATGTAAACCAATCAGCACTCAGTAGCAGTAATGGTAAAGAATCAGCACTCTGTAGCAGTAATGTAAACCAATCAGTGCTCAGTAGCAATAATGTAAACCAATCAGCCCTCAGTAGCAGTAATGGTAACAAATCAGCTCTCAGTAGTAGTAATGTAAACCAATCAGCTCTCAGTAGCAGTAATGTAAACCAATCAGCTCTCAGTAGTAGTAATCTAAACCAATCAGCACTCAGTAGCAGTAATGGTACAGAATCAGCACTCAGTAGTAGTAATGTAAACCAATCAGCTCTCAGTTGCAGTAATGTAAACCAATTACCGCTCAGTATCAGTAATGTAAACCAATCAGCACTCTGTAGTAGTAATGTAAACCAATCAGTGCTCAGTAGCAATAATGTAAACCAATCAGCGCTCAGTATCAGTAATGGTAACTAATCAGCGCTCAGTAGCAGTAATGGTAACCAATCAGCACTCTGTAGTAGTAATGTAAACCAATCACTGCTCAGTAGCAGTAATGTAAACCAATCAGCGCTCAGTAGCAGCAATGCTGACCAGTCAGGATATCTTTCTGGATATGCAGATACTTACAGTTGTTACCTGATTACAGTAAGAACGTACCTCCCTGTTCTGGAGGTGGGGGCTCCTGTCTCTGTATGTGACTGTAACTCTGGTCTTTTCTCTGATTTCAGAGCCGTCGGTAAGACATGTCTGCTCATCAGCTACACCACCAACGCCTTCCCTGGAGAGTACATCCCCACAGTGTGAGCAAACTAATCCACCCCAATAATAATTTCTTATCTTATTAGAACTTCATTCTGGACTTTAATTTATTAAACCTTAATTTTGTCTTTAATTGTATTGGAACTTTTTTCTGGATATTAAATTATTAGAATTTCTGTCTAGATATTAATTTATAGAACTTCTTTCTGGATGATAATTGTATTAGAATTTCTGGATGTTAATTTTATTAGTACAGGTTTCTCAGTCGTGTGAGAATGTCCTACAGCATCGTTTTTATTTATGGATAAAATTAGATTTTATTAATTAAGCATATTAAGAGTTATTTGATGCATTTGTCTTTGGCAGAGTGTTATTTTTTATCACTAAACCAGTGATTGTGAGTTTTGACTGGTGGTACGTGGGTGAATTGTGATGATGTGATGAGTGATTTGTCTGTATTGTGTCTTTACTCAGGTTTGATAACTACTCTGCTAATGTGATGGTGGATGGGAAACCTGTTAATCTGGGACTGTGGGATACGGCAGGGCAGGAAGACTATGACCGACTCCGACCGCTCTCCTATCCACAAACGGTACTTCTCCGCATCCAAACTCCATCCTCTCCATCTCTTCCTGCAGCAGTAGTAGTGTTTCCCTCAGATTCCTGTTTGTCTGTGTGCTTCTCTCATGTGTTCTGCTGCTGAGGAACAGAGTGAGCTGGAAGCTGTGTTCATCTTTCAATTTTGCAATTTTGCGATCATCCATAACATTAAAACCACCTCCTTGTATCACATCATTCATTCTATCAGCTCCACTGACCATATAGGAGCTCCACTTACAGACTGTAGTTCATCTGATTCTCTGTATACTTTATTACTCTGTTCTTTAATGATCAGGACCCCCACAGGACCACCACAGAGCAGACATTACATGGCCAGTGGACCATTCTCAGCACTGCAGTGACACTGACTCTGTGGTCACTGTGTCCACTCACTGTCCACTCTATTAGACACTCCTACTACTTGCTGGTCCACCTTGTAGATGTAAAGTCAGAGACAGTAGCTCATCTGCTGCTGCACAGTTTGTGTTCCTCTAGTTCTTCATCAGTGGACACAGGACGCCGCCCACAGGACACTGCTGTCTGGATAGTTTTGGTTGGTGGACGATTCTCAGTCCAGCAGTGACACTGAGGTGTTTATACACTCCAGCAGCAGCACTGCTGTGTCTGATCCACTCACACCAGCACAACACACTAACACACCACCACCCTGTCAGTGTCACTGCAGTGCTGAGAATGACCCACCTCCCTAATAGTACCTGCTCTGTGGTGGTCCTGTGGGGGTCCTGATCATTAAAGAACAGAGTAATAAAGTATACAGAGAATCAGATGAACTACAGTCTGTAAGTGTAGCTCCTGTATGGTCAGTGGAGCTGATGAAACAGTGTGTTTAGATATAAGGAGGTGGTTTTAATGTTATGGCTGGTCAATATGTTTTCTTTGGGGACTGTTTTGCCTCACAGCACTCTGCATGTATCCCTCCACCATGAACAGATTTTTAACACTTTCTGTGCGGGAGCTTTTTGAGGTGGATGTCTGGTTCCATTCACCACCACTGGGAACAGCTCTGACTGTTTCACACCAAAACCACTCTGCATGACTCACCTTAGCTAAAATGCAGCTGAGCTCCCCTTTAAAATCATGTTAATTTTAAATAAAGTACATGCAGACTTTTTAAACAAACCCTGCTGTGAATGTAGTAATTGTCTAAACGTTAGTTCTCACTGTGGAACCTGTTTTTGTTCCAGTGTGGTTCTGTAATGTGAAATAAAGAGATAATAAAGCTATAAATCATGAATAAACGAGCTGAACGGAACGGTTTGTTGTTTTTTCACAGGATGTGTTTTTGATCTGCTTCTCCCTGGTGAGCCCTGCCTCGTTTGAAAACGTCAGAGCGAAGGTCGGTGTTTATCTTTCTCTCCGTCTTTTTCCTTCCTTTCATTCTTTCTCTGTGAATATGTAAATATCTCAGTGCTCTGATCTATCTGAAATTACACTAATGCTG
This sequence comes from Megaleporinus macrocephalus, assembly GCA_021613375.1. Lineage (NCBI taxonomy): Eukaryota > Metazoa > Chordata > Actinopteri > Characiformes > Anostomidae > Megaleporinus > Megaleporinus macrocephalus. Next base: position 6,822,821 of record CM038719.1, read on the forward strand.
AATATATAAGCTGAATATATATGATTTTTGACTCTGATGGTATATGCAGTGGTACCCTGAGGTTCGTCACCACTGTCCCAACACCCCCATCATCCTGGTGGGCACCAAACTGGACCTGCGGGACGATAAGGACACAATTGAGCGCCTGAGGGACAAAAAACTGGCTCCCATCACCTACCCACAGGGCCTGGCCATGGCCAGAGAGATCGGTACTGAGTTGTTATTATTATAAGGACAGATATTTTAACTAAAGAAACATTTAAATACATTACATCAGTATTTACATACACAGATCACCCGTAACATTAAAACCACCTGCTTCTATCTTCACTCACTGTCCACTGTATCAGCTCCACTGACCATACAGGAGCTCCACCTACAGACTGTAGTTCATCTGATTCTCTGTATACATTATTACTCTGTTCTTTAATGATCAGGACCCTCACAGGACCACCATAGAGCAGCTACTATTAGAGAGGTGGGTCATTCTCAGCACTGCAGTGATTCTGATGTGGTGGTGGTGGTGTGTTAGTGTGTGTTGAGCTGGTGTGAGTGTTTAAACACCTCTGTGTTCTCTAGTCCTTCATCAGTGGACACAGGACGCCACCCACAGGACACTGGTGTCTGGATAGTTTTGGTTGGTGGACGATTCTCAGTCCAGCAGTGACACTGAGGTGTTTATACACTCCAGCAGCAGCAGCACTGCTGTGTCTGATCCACTCGCACAATCACAACACAGACCAACACACCACCACCACGTCAATAACACTTTCGTGCAGAGAATGATGCACCACCCAAATAATAATGGTGGTATTATACTTATATCACATCTAATGTATTATACCTCCATTTAAATGTACCGATATGATCGTATTTGATATGATTACTCTTATTTCTTATATGTTACCGACACATTAGGAAACGTTTTTAACTTCTCTGGGTTAAAGCGCATTGTTTACACTGACGCTTATATATGGTTTAAACTTTATTTGATGACCGTCATCCTAAAGATGATGAAGTTGATTCTGATTGAAGTTTAGTTAGTTTGATTCAGATTGTCATTGGTTTTATGTCTTCTGTTTACAGCTATTGAAGTTCATATTTTTTCTAATTAAATCTGATTGAAATTCTAATTAATTTTTATCTTTCTGGTTCTGAAAAGTCCTCATCATAGTTGTGATTCTGATTCTTATTCAGGATCTGATTCTGATTCAGTTGAGACTTTGAAAAGTTCTAATTCTAATTATCATTCTGAATGGTACTGATTGTAACTGGGCTTTTGATTCTGGTTCAGAATTCTGATTCTTATTCAGATTCTAATTTGGTTTCTTGTGATTCCGATTTTGTTTCAGATTTGTATTCAGATTCTGATTAGTTCTGGTTCTAATTCAGATTGTGATTCAAACTGTGTTTCTGAATTGGTTACTCATAACTCTGATTCTGATTAGTTGTGTTTCTGATTCTTATTTAGATTCTAATTTGGTTTCTCATGAAAATTCTGATCTGGTTTCTGGATTCGTTCTGATTATAATTGTGATTCTGATTCACTCTGATGTTTGATTTATAATTGTGTTTCTGAATTGGTTTCTGATACAGATTCTAATTATCAGTGTTCCTGATTCGTATTTGTATTCTGATTTGGTTTTTCATGATTCTGATTTGGATTCAGATTCTGATTAGTTTAGATTCTAATGGTGTTTCTGATTCTTATTTAGATTCTAATTTGGTTTCTCATGATTCTGATTTGGTTTCTGATTTGGATTCAGATTCTGATTCATTCTGATTCTAATTGTATTTTTGATTAATTTTAACTCTAGAACCATTATAAATGGTTCTGATTGTAACTGTGTCTTAGATTCTGGTTCTAATTCAGATTCTGATTAGTTGTGTTCCTGATTCTTATTTAGGTTCTGATTTGGTTTCTCATCATTCTGATTTGGATTCAGATTCCTTCTGATTATAATTGTGATTCTAATTCTTATCCAGGATCTGATTCATTCTGATTCATTTTGATAAGCTCTAATTCTAATTATCATTCTGAATGGTTCTGATTGTAACTGGGCTTCAGATTCTGTTTCTAATTCTGATTTAAACAGTGTTTCTGAATTGGTTTCTCATAATTCTGATTCTGATTCTAATTAGTTTTGTTCCTGATTCGTATTTATATTCTGATTTGGTTTCTGATTTGGATTCAGATTCTGAATAGCTCTTATTCTAACTCTGATCCAGATTTGGTTCTGACTGTGGCTGCGGTGTGTTTTCCAGGTGCGGTGAAGTACCTGGAGTGCTCGGCTCTGACCCAGCGGGGTCTGAAGACCGTGTTTGACGAGGCGATCCGCGCCGTGCTCTGCCCTCCGCCTGTGAAGAAGAGAGGGAAGAAGTGCACCGTGTTCTGAGGAGGGAGGCGGCGTGGGTGTTTTTTGGTGCGAGGCCCACTCGCAGCGAGGGTGACCTTCCCTCTGTTCCACCACACAGTAGTCATCAGAGTTACTATCGGCTGTTCCGGAGAGATGCGTTTAAAACTGCAGCGGGTGAAGTGCTAGACTCTACACTGGCCTAAGCCTAGACTAGACTAGCCTAGCTGTGGGATTTAATACTGAAGGCACAATAACTAATCATGCCAAATTACCCCCCACCCCCCCTGTTATTTCTGCCTTAATTATTAACATGGAAGGTTATATGGAGGTCATTTACAGCACTGTCCCCCCCCCCCCCCACCACCCCCCACCGTATACACCTAAATTAGAGATTTCTCTTGGGCGTTGTGGAAATGTGGGCATTGCTAATCGTACCGTGGGTCTTCTTTCCTTCTTCTATATTCTTCTTTTTGTGAATGTGCCAGAGGCTCGTGTAAATATATATGGTGAATAGCTTCTGAGGCCGAAATCAACAGTGTCTCTCTTGACAGCTGACTGTAAATGATGTTTTAAACTCTTTTACTTTTGGGAGATATCGCCTACTGAACACTTCTCTTTTCTTTTTTTCCCTTCCCGTGTTTGTGTGACTACTGTATGTGAACTTTTTACAGCGTAAAACGGAAAAAAAAAGGAAGAGTGATTATTGAATCAGATTATTGTCTATTTAAAGTACGTTGATGTCTGTCGTTTATGATTAGAGAAGCTCTTCGGCTAACAGGACGTGGTATTTAACAGCTCTTTACATTACAGTATTGTTGCTTATCTAGATAACGGCAGATCTTTTCTTGGGAATTTTTTTTATACATTTATTTTTTTTCGTATTCTCTCTATTCCGTCCATATTTCGCTGAAACGTGCCATTGTGAGCTGTTCCGTGGGGCTAGCATGCCAAATTTTCTCAATTTAGGCATAACATTCCCTTTATTTCTTTTCTTTTTTAGTGAGACGTACGTCTGAATTTTGCAATGAAATGCCTTTTGGTTTTATTGAAATTAAGATCTGTGCAGGGGGGGGCGTGTGCGTGTGCAGACAAGCTGCCGTTATAATATCCCGTGCGTGTTTTCTGCTGTCATGACTGACGTCAGTGGTTATCCACCTCTAACCTTACAGTGGGCTGAAGTAGATTAATGACCTGTCTAAAGCTCTCATGTGTATGATATGACTTTAAAAAGTATGCATTAATAAAATCTTTGAATGTACTCCAAGAGTGAGCATCTCCGTTATTGCTCTTCTGAACATCTGTGGACGCCCACTAATCCAGAATTTGTTCTTAAATGTTAATATTGGTGGTGGGAGCCTGACGTCTGATATCCGTTCCTGGTGGAGGGATACATGCTACATGTTGTGAGGTAAAATAGTTCCCAACAAAAACATATTCTTTTCAGATCTGTCTCAATTTTATCATCATCAATATTCTATACACTATAGTGCCAATATTAAAGTATTCACTCACCCATCCAAATCATTATATGCAGGTGTTCCAGTCACTTCCATGGCTACAGGTGTATAAAGCCAAGCACCTACTCATGCAGACTGCTTCTACACACATTAGTAAAGAGTGGGTCGCTCTCAGAAGCTCAGTGAACTCCAGCGTGGTACCATGATAAGACGCCACCTCTGAAGTCCAGTGGTGAAGTTTCCTCACTACTAAATATTCCACAGTGGACTGTCAGTGGTGTTCTAATAAAGTGGAAGTGATTGAGAACGACAGCAACTCAGACACCAAGTGGTAGAACACGTACAATGACAGAGCAGGTCAGCGGATGCTGAGGAGCATAGTGCACAGAGGTCACCAACTTTCTACAGAGTCAATCACTACAGACCCCCAAACTTCATGTGGTCTTCAGATCAGCTCAAGAACAGAGCGTAGAGAACCGAGTAGCTGCATCCAAGCCTCACATCACCAAATGCATTGCAGAGCGTCAGATGCAGTGGTGTAAAGCATGCTGCCACTAGAACAGTGTTCTGTACAGTGGTGAATCATGTTTCTCCGTCTGGCAGTCCGATGGACGAGTCTGGGTTTGGCAGTTGCCAGGAGAACGGTACTTGTCTGACGGCGTTGTGCTGAGTGTAAAGTTTGGTGGAGGGGGGATTATGGTGTGGAGTTGTTTTTCAGGAGGTGGGCTCGGACTCTCAGTTCCAGTGACAGGAACTCTTAATGCATTAGCAGACCAAGAGATTCTGGACAATTTTGTGCTCCCGTTTTCGTGGGAACAGTTTGGGGACGGCCCCTTCCTGTTGCAACATGACTGCCCACCAGTGCACAAAGCAGCTCTATAAAAACATGGAGGAGCGAGTTTGGTGTGGAAGAACTTAACTGACCTCAACCTGATAGAACACCTTTGGGATGAATTAGAGTGGAGACTGAGAGCCAGACCTTCTTGTCCAACATCTGACCTCACAAATGGTCTTCTGGAAGAACGCTCAAACATTCCCATAAACACTCTCCTAAATCGTGTGGAGAGCTTCCCAGAAAAGCTAAAAGCTGTTATAGCTGCAAAGGTTGGGCCGAAATCATATTAAAGCCTATGGATTAAGAATGGGACGTCACTCAAGTTCATATGCGTGTGAAGACAGACGAGCAAATACTTTTGGCAATATAGTGTATGAAAACTAAGAAGACATGTAGGTTCACTGGTGGGTTTGATAGTAAATAAAATGTACTGTAGACATGGAGAGCCCTGGTTCCCATCACCACCACTGTAAAGAACAGCTGAACAAGTTAACACCAAACCCACACATTTTACACATTTCACATTTTACTTCTCAAACATTAAATTATTGTGGAATCATATGTGGAATTCCTCCTAAAATGAGCTAAAATGTATTATTTTTTTGCCCAACTGAACCATAATTATAATAGTAATAATCTGTGGGCAGTGTCCTTGTGTGCTTATTAATACAGTTTTATTACTATTTATAATTTTGTTTGTTTTTTATTTAATATTAGCATTGTTTTTATTCTTACAACCTGCTGAATAAAGTCAGATGTCCTAATTAATGTATTACAGGTTTTTCAGCTGTGGGTCTGTCGCTCTCCTGGCACACAGCAAAGCAACTTCACATGCAGTATAAGGGTCAGTCCACCAGGGGGGGCTGCTGTTACGGTATAGACGCAGCAACGCCCCTCTGACCCTAAAGCAGGCCTGAGAAGCCAATAGAAACTACAAGATTTCTGTTTTGATGTGTAGGGATTAGTAGTTGGGTAAGTATGTAACTAATTAGGGCGTTTTATTCATTAAACGCCACCAGAGTTGTGTGAAGCTGTTTCTGGTGGAGACGCTACATCTTCTGCAGTTAAATGAAGCGTATTAATGGGAAGTTGGGCCTCCTTTAGTAAAAAGCCCCTGTGCTTCTGGGAAGGCTTTACACCAGATTATCATACTCTTTGCTGTGAGGATTTGATTGAGCATTACTGAGGTCAGGTACTGGTGTTAGATGCTATTGAATGGAGCTCCAGCTCTCCAGAGAATGCTGCTCTACTGTTTACAGGTCAGAGCTGGGGGCTCACTTTGGGTTTGATTTATGCCAGAACCCCATTCTAAGGTGGGACATTAAAGGGGATACTACCATTTTTTAAAAGTTTCTGGACTAAAGGAGCAGTTTTTAAATTTTAATAATTTAATGCTGGACCCTCACTCCTCTATGTGTCTAATCTGTAGCCACACTGACCCTCACTCCTCTATGTGTCTAATCTGTAGCCACACTGACCCTCACTCCTCTATGTGTCTAATCTGTAGCCACACTGACCCTCACTCCTCTATGTGTCTAATCTGTAGCCACACTGACCCTCACTCCTCCATGTGTCTAATCTACCATCATACTGACCCCCACTCCTCTATGTGTCTAATCTACCATCATACTGACCCCCACTCCTCTATGTGTCTAATCTACCATCATACTGACCCCCACTCCTCTATGTGTCTAATCTGTAGCCACACTGACCCTCACTCCTCTATGTGTCTAATCTACCATCATACTGACCCCCACTCCTCTATGTGTCTAATCTACCATCATACTGACCCCCACTCCTCTATGTGTCTAATCTACCATCATACTGACCCCCACTCCTCTATGTGTCTAATCTGTAGCCACACTGACCCTCACTCCTCTATGTGTCTAATCTACCGTCATACTGACCTTCACTCCTCTATGTGTCTAATCTGTAGCCACACTGACCCTCACTCCTCTATGTGTCTAATCTACCGTCATACTGACCTTCACTCCTCTATGTGTCTAATCTACCTTCATACTGACCCTCACTCCTCTATGTGTCTAATCTACCGTCATACTGACCTTCACTCCTCTATATGTCTAATCTGTAGCCACTCTGACCCTCACTCCTCTATGTGTCTAATCTACCGTCATACTGACCTTCACTCCTCTATGTGTCTAATCTGTAGCCACACTGACCCTCACTCCTCTATGTGTCTAATCTACCATCATACTGACCCCCACTGCTCTATGTGTCTAATCTGTAGCCACACTGACCCTCACTCCTCTATGTGTCTAATCTACCGTCATACTGACCTTCACTCCTCTATGTGTCTAATCTGTAACCACACTGACCCTCACTCCTCTATGTGTCTAATCTACCGTCATACTGACCTTCACTCCTCTATGTGTCTAATCTACCTTCATACTGACCCTCACTCCTCTATGTGTCTAATCTACCGTCATACTGACCTTCACTCCTCTATGTGTCTAATCTGTAGCCACTCTGACCCTCACTCCTCTATGTGTCTAATCTACCGTCATACTGACCTTCACTCCTCTATGTGTCTAATCTGTAGCCACACTGACCCTCACTCCTCTATGTGTCTAATCTACCATCATACTGACCCCCACTCCTCTATGTGTCTAATCTACCATCATACTGACCCCCATTCCTCTATGTATCTAATCTGTAGCCACACCGACCCTCACTCCTCTATGTGTCTAATCTACCATCACACCGACCCTCACTCCTCTATGTATCTAATCTGTAGCCACACTGACCCTCACTCCTCTATGTGTCTAATCTACCATCATGCTGACCCCCACTCCTCTATGTGTCTAATCTACCATCATACTGACCCCCACTCCTCTATGTGTCTAATCTACCTTCATACTGACCCCCACTTCTCTATGGGTCTAATCTACCATCATACTGACCCTCACTCCTCTATGTGTCTAATCTACCATCATACTGACCCTCACTTCTCTATGTGTCTAATCTGTAGCCACACTGACCCCCATTCCTTTATGTATCTAATCTACTGTCATACTGACCCTCACTCCTCTATGTGTCTAATCTGTAGCCACACTGACTCCACTCCTCTATGTGTCTAATCTGTAGCCACACTGACCCTCACTCCTCTATGTGTCTAATCTACCTTCATACTGACCCCCACTTCTCTATGGGTCTAATCTACCGTCATACTGACCCTCACTCCTCTATGTGTCTAATCTACCATCATACCGACCCTCACTTCTCTATGGGTCTAATCTACTGTCATACTGACCCTCACTTCTCTATGTGTCTAATCTGTAGCCACACTGACCCCCATTCCTTTATGTGTCTAATCTACCATCATACTGACCCCCACTCCTCTATGTGTCTAATCTACCTTCATACTGACCCCCACTTCTCTATGGATCTAATCTACCTTCATACTGACCCCCACTTCTCTATGGGTCTAATCTACCATCATACCGACCCTCACTTCTCTATGGGTCTAATCTACTGTCATACTGACCCTCACTTCTCTGTGTCTAATCTGTAGCCACACTGACCCCCATTCCTTTATGTATCTAATCTACCGTCATACTGACCCTCACTCCTCTATGTATCTAATCTGTAGCCACACTGACCCTCACTCCTCTATGTGTCTAATCTACCTTCATACTGACCCCCACTTCTCTATGGGTCTAATCTACCGTCATACTGACCCTCACTCCTCTATGTGTCTAATCTACCATCATACCGACCCTCACTTCTCTATGGGTCTAATCTACTGTCATACTGACCCTCACTTCTCTATGTGTCTAATCTGTAGCCACACTGACCCCCATTCCTTTATGTGTCTAATCTACCGTCATACTGACCCTCACTCCTCTATGTGTCTAATCTATCATAATACTGACACTTACTCCTCTATGTGTTTAATCTGTAGCCACACTGTGTCTAATAAAAACGTGAAATGTGAAAGCCACTCTCTACAGCCAGTAGGTGTATTGTCCGTTATGGGCTACTGTAGAAATATGGCGGTGGCAGTTTCTCCTGGAATACAACCCACTCTTATATATGTAGATACGTAAATATGTTCCAAGCTAATGAAAACACAGTGTGAAATGAAAGCAAAGTTTTCTATATTATAATACATTTCTGATAACAGATCTCTCCTAAATCCCTTCTAAATTTTACGTACCTAATCATCCTTTTTTAATGACTGAATTTCGCCCTTAATGTAGCCCAATTCACCCATAACCACACAGAATTACATGTAATAAAATAAAAATAATAATAATCTTCATTTTTAAATCGGCCGAAGGCAAGGTCGGGCACGCGGGGGCTGTGACGTCACGCGCGCGCCTGCCCGTCTGCCTGCCCGCGGCCGCTAGCGTGTCGTGCTCGCGCGCCGCTGCCTCGCGCCCCGGATGTGTTCTCGCGCCGTGCGGTGAAGATGCCTCTGCCCGTGCAGGTCTTCAACTTTCAGGTGCGAAAACTCCCGAAACGCCGCGCGGAATTAAACCGGCTCCGGGCGCGGCGGAGCTGGCGAGCCGAACGCTGCTTAACCCGCCGCGGCGTTTAACTCGGGCCGGTTTATTTTCCTCAGACTCTCGGTCTGTTAGCCTAGCTGTCATGCTAATGCAGGGCCTTTAGCTTTTAGCGTAGCCGTAGCCGTAGCCTTAGCTTTAGCATTAGCTCTGTTTGCCGTAACAGTTGTTTATTCTGTTTTAGCGCGTTTTCTCGGCTTCCGTGGTTCTCATTGCTGTAGTATTAAGCTTTCCATCTTAGATACATGTTTTAATAAACACTACGACTACATACAGCTCGTTTTGGTGTGTTTCGGCCGAAGCTAGCGAGTTAGCTTCTTCTTCGAATTTCCCGTTCCACCTTAAATGATGCAGCAGTTACTGCTAGCGCCGGAGCCGCCTGTATGTAACTGCTTCACCAGTTAAGGTGGAGCGGAAAATTCCGTATTATGTCTCAAAGATGTAAACTTTGCCATGCTAACCGGATTTAGCACGTTAGCTTGGGGGCGGTTTAGTGAGCTAACTCGGTTAGTTTAGCCCCCTGAAGGAATTTTAAACCTTGCACTAAACCCCAGTTCAGCTCCGTCGTTTTTATTCGTTTTTTAAAGGGCCTGTGGCCTTTTATCACCTTGGTTTGTTATTAGCTGTGCCGTCTTTAGGGAAACACAGTTAGCTTTATGTTTTGTAGTGGAAATGTTGAGATTGTAGTGTTACTGGAGACATACAGGCTTCCCGTTTAGTGCTTAAACGTTAACGCGGTTTGATGTTCTTGCCAGCGGAACTTTATTTTGTTCCCATATTGCTCATAATCGCGTCCATACATGATGTGAATGTTTAAATCTTTTAGACAACTTACTGTTTTGACGTAGCAGGAGCTGCAGCCTAAGTCTTTAGGGGGGTTAAGCTGACTGTGCAATCAAAACAAGGCTGAATTAGTCACCAGCGGTTTGTTGACTGCTGTCATCGAGTTTGATGATCTTAGATTGTGTGTTAATATGCTGTAGGAAACACGTGTGTTAGGCATTTGTGTACATCTGCTGATTGTTTATTTGTTCCCTGCCCAAGTGATAGTGATGAAGGTGGCTGTCAGTGTGTATAGTCCAGGCCCACGCCCACTCTGAGCATGTTTACATTTGCAAAATAATGATGAGCCTTAGGAAATCAGAAGTTTTGACTGTTATTAGTTCAGCATGTTTATAAGAACTTAGAAATCTGATCATGAGTGAGTCACTAATCATGCCAAAGTAAAAGAAGCACATGATCTAAAATTAAGCTTCTTTCCACAGGTTTCAGGACTCATTCACTGACATATGGTTGATTTATATCCTTCATTCTAGTTCCAGATTGCTCAGATACTTTTATTTGTTGAACTTACTGTACATGTCCGCTTGCCTCGCCTCATTGGTTAGCACAAAATTGGCGCAGTTTAATTCTATGAGCAATGTTTTGAGGTTGTAGTGTTTAATCTGGAGACGCCTGTTCCACCTAGGCAGCATTTTTAGTGCTTACATTTTAAAGCACTTTGGTATTCATGCCAGTTGAGCTTTATTTGGTTCCTATATTGCTTATTAACTGTGTCTAGTGTGTGGATAACATTCTCCAACATCCACTGGATCTACCAGAGATCCATCAGTGATGGATATCACATCATTCAGATCCCGGTCAGCACAGATGAGTAAAAGAGACGAGGGCTTTGGAAATTAGGTTGCAGTTTAGTGTGTGCTAAATTGAGTGTTATAGCGTTCCCTGATATTGTATTAGTATCATCCCTGTTAATGTTAAGGCTTTGTTTTAGATTTGCAGCCGTTAAAGGTGCACACAGACACATTAGTCTCATTAAACAGGCTGTGACATCCTCAGTATGAATGGCCACCAGCTCCATGTACTGAAACTGAACTCCCACTGTGTTTCTCCTTCACAGAGCCAGAAAACTACTGTAACGTTGTAACTGTAAAGATCTGGCACAAAGTTCTGCTTTACCCACTTTCTTCAGTAGCAGCACATTCATATGACTGAGGGCTGTTTTCTCTCGATCGTTGTGTTTATAGAATTATGTATAAAATTCACTCTCATGAGCTTTAAGTGTTTGCGACTGTAAAGCGTCTGCCTCAGGAGTGATCTTTGTACATCATGTCAGGTGCACCCTGCTTGAGACACAGTGCATGCACAGCAAAGCATGCTGGCACCATGCAAGAGTGATGCAGGACAGTAATACACTGCAAGCCAAGTGACGATTAGGGGTCTGCGATATATATCGTCAGCGATGATATCTGAATTGCCGTGTTAATGTAAGAGCTGACGTTATCGAGTACACTACTGACAAACAACAATCTAAACGCCTCCACTCCACGCGCTTTAGTACAGGCTGCTGCGATAGCGCATTGAGAGTGCCCATACTGTGTGCTTGGTATAGCTGCCTAAACAACACACCTATAGCTGAAAATGAGTGAACACACTGCACCAGGGGAAGAAACTCAGACACCGCCAGCCTCGCAGTCTACCGCCTTAGATTTAACTCCTAGGCGAAGATCATCTTCACTCGTGTGGAGCTGGTCTGGATCTGAAAAGACTGACGTTGATTAGAAGACGCAAGTTTGCAGACTTTGTAAGAAAGCAGCCGTTAAAGGTCACTCCACAGCTAACCTGTTCCATCATCTCCCAACAAACCACCACACAGAGTATGAAGAGCTGTCCAAGACAGACCTAAACCAGCTAAGGTGTCTGGCAAAACACACACTCAGCAAACTTCAGCAAGTCATTCAGAGTCAAACAGTGCCTTTGCCTGATGACACTGGAATTGGTTTCAGCCCGTGACCCAGGCAATGGATGGATATTAATAATTATAATATTGCACAACCCTACACATGATGTTTCCTTTTATTTCATGGTGCTGATGAGAACCTGTTTTGCGATGACATTGTGATCTTTAGGAGATCCTGAGAAAGTCTCATGTAGAAAGTCAATGGATAGTACACTGGCGGATGGTTTTACCTGCAAACTCCTTATAGTGGAAGTGTTCAGCGCCATCCTGTGCAGCTAAACAATTAGAGAGTACAGTAGAGAGTTCTACCGCATTGCGTGCTGTGTTATGGCTGGAGGTGAAATGTTTCTCGCTATGCGGTTTCGACGTAATGCAAATGAATGCATTTGTTCTAGACTGGCCTTTATCATGACCAACTACCTACTTTTTTCTTCTTCCCTCAATCCAAGCCAGTAAACATAATGATAAAAGTATCTGGTTTTATACAGAACTGTGCACAGTAAAGATTTGGAGAGATGATGTTCAACTGGGAAGGCAAAACATAAACCATATAAAGTAAGTGAGATAGTCTGTTAGTACAAATGAGCAAGCGAGCATTCTCGTTGATGTGGATGATTGGATGCATTCTGAAGTTCATAAACACGTATAAGTACATATGGCCGCATTTTAGTCGTGATTGTGGGCGTCTGTAAGAGGGGGAAAAAGTGCAAGTGGACGCAAACAGTTAGTCTGGTTCCACAAAACCAAAAGGTTATATTAACATGCTAGATTACAGTAAGTAGAATGCTAGAGTGTAGCAAAAATGTAATATGATATGATATTGTTCTGTGTTTTTAAAGCACAGATCATATTGATTCTCAAAAATACAGTATCTATACACAGATTCCTGGCAGACAGTGAATCATTACGTGTTGTGTTTAAACCTCTGACCCCTAAATGGCAGTGTTGTAATCTATTTTCAGCTCCACTGCAACAATAACAAGCAGCACAAGGGTACAATATTATTGTAAGAATGGGCAAACCTGTTCATATAGTGGTGTGTTTTAATAGTAGGATTTGAAAAATCGAAGTATATATATATATATATATATATATATATATATATATATATATATATATATATATATATATATATATTGAATCGTGGTCGTCAGGTTCTTGCCAATACACAGCCCTAGCTGTAACAGTGTAGGCTACATGTGTGTAATGATTTTATTGTTAGCTTAACATAGCTTGAGTAAACATATATATATAACTTTAATTTAATATTTAAAGCACTGTGCTTGAATTTAAGCTGGACCACCATTGCTTCCTTCTGGAAAGAAAAACCTAAGCAGTAGTTGAAATTGTTCATATTTTAAAACTTAATTAAAATTCAGGGAACCCAAAACAGTTACTAATGAGCTTTATTCTGTTCTTGCAGGCAAACAGTAAACATGTACTAAATTAGAATAAAGTTCCACTGACTAATGAGTGGCCAACATAATTCACAATATTTCTCTCCTCTAGCTGCCTGTCGCCTGTTCATTCCCTTTTAATGATACACCAATATTATTTTTTTATCCGTTTCTTCATCCATGTGTTGCTTTATTTGTCTGTCTGTTGGTCTGTAACCTTTGTCGTCCAGTTAGCGTCACATTAAAGCTGGATAATAAGCAGTGTTGGGCAGAGAGCTGTCAATCTAGCTGCTCAATAGCCACGCCTACTCAGTTCCATCATATATGTATATTTTTTGTTTAATCTTTGCTTGATGTTTAATATCACACAGAGTTTGGTGTCAAATAACCTTTACATGGTGTAGCATGTAAACCCTGGCAAAGGTTTAAAATATAGCATTTGCTCCCCACTCAATGCAGTCCATATGTAGAAACTGTGATGTCACAAACAACAAGGATTTACTTACACACGGCAACAGGTTAGCTGTGCTTCCTCGTACTGAAATTTAAGGCACGTTTCTTCACAGACTGCTCTCTGAGCAAAAGCCAGCCAATCAGAACAGAGCTCATTAACATTAATCAGCCTTAAAGGTGCAGTAACAAAAACAGCCTGGCATCGAGAGAGCTTGGAAAATGGTAACATATAAATTAATTGTGCCTGTTTTTTAAATTTAATACCACGAAGACATTAAAAATGTTAAATAGAAAAGTGAATGTAGAAAATGTGGGGCATGGGCCCTTTAATGATATTCACATTATATTTCACAGGCATTTAATTGACATTTCAATTCAAGTGTATCTGCTTCAGAAGATTACTAATCTGCTTCTTCGCAAATCGTTTTAGTGGCTTTCTGAGCCCAATCGGATCTCTTTAGTACATGATCAGACATTTAGTACATATACAATAACATACGTTATCAGATTGCTTGTGGTGCTTGAGTAGAGCCAGGCTACCGCTGAATGATGGTATCATTAGTGTTCAAGCTCCTTGTCTCTCATGAACATGCTCTTCCCTCTTTCAGGACAGCTCTTTGTCAGTGCAGGTTCAGGACAGGGATAGTTCGCCTTCGTCCTCTCAGACAGAGCTTCAGTGCACGCCCCACAGCAGCAGGTCTGACCTGCTCGTGCCTTTCACCATAGGCAACTATGTGCTCAGCTCGTGCCGGTCGGCATGCATGCTCACCCTGGAGGTAAACAGAGAGTGAAAGAGAGAGAGGCAGAGTCGGAGCAGCCTGCTGAGAGGAAGATTCAGTACTGCTGCACTCTTAGAGAAGATAGTTTTTCAGGGGTTCTGTGCATGGTGAACTGGTTCTTCAGATTAGTAGGTGTTATGTAATGTTCCATATAGCACCAAAATGGATTCTTCTGTTGTTATAAATTTGACATTGAGACTAAAGTAGCACCTTTTTTTGGTGTTATCTAGAACCACATACAACAGATTCTCCAACAATCAGAAGAACCATGCAGAGAATCATTTAGGCATGCAAATGTGAGTGTTCATGGTTCTGTATAGACGTTTTGTGTTTACCAAAGGGTCCACTTTGGTGAAGAAAGTCCTAGTTATATTAGTCTTGTACTATAAAGCAAGCTGTAGGAATAACCCAGGTTATATTAATCCTGTACTATAAAGCAAGCTGTAGAAATAACCCAGGTTATATTAATCCTGTACTATAAAGCAAGCTGTAGAAATAACCCAGGTTATATTAATCCTGTACTATAAAGCAAGCTGTAGAAATAACCCAGGTTATATTAATCCTGTACTATAAACAAGCTGTAGAAATAACCCAGGTTATATTAATCCTGTACCTATAAGCAAGCTGTAGAAATAACCCAGGTTATATTAATCCTGTACTGTAAAGCAAGCTGTAGAAATAACCCAGGTTATATTAATCCTGTACTATAAAGCAAGCTGTAGAAATAACCCAGGTTATATTAATCCTGTACTATAAAGCAAGTTGTAGAAAATAACCCAGGTTATATTAGTCCTGTACTATAAAGCAAGCTGCAGAAATAACCCAGGTTATATTAATCCTGTACTATAAAGCAAGTTGTAGAAAATAACCCAGGTTATATTAATCCTGTACTATAAAGCAAGCTCTAGAAATAACCCCAGGTTATATTAATCCTGTACTATAAAGCAAGTTGTAGAAAATAACCCAGGTTATATTAATCCTGTACTATAAAGCAAGCTCTAGAAATAACCCCAGGTTATATTAGTACTGTACTATAAAGCAAGTTGTAGAAAATAACCCAGGTTATATTAATCCTGTACTATAAAGCAAGCTCTAGAAATAACCCAGGTTATATTAGTCCTGTACTATAAAGCAAGCTCTAGAAATAACCCCAGGTTATATTAATCCTGTACTATAAAGCAAGTTGTAGAAAATAACCCAGGTTATATTAATCCTGTACTATAAAGCAAGCTCTAGAAATACCCCAGGTTTCTATTAGTACTGTACTATAAAGCAAGTTGTAGAAATAACCCAGGTTATATTAATCCTGTACTATAAAGCAAGCTGTAGAAATAACCCAGGTTATATTAATCCTGTACTATAAAGCAAGTTGTAGAAAATAACCCAGGTTATATTAATCCTGTACTATAAAGCAAGCTCTAGAAATAACCCCAGGTTATATTAGTCCTGTACTATAAAGCAAGTTGTAGAAAATAACCCACCATAGACAAGTGCTGTTACCATGTCTAACAGTGCTCAGTATGCGATTTCTGTAAGAACATTAAGATAATTTTACTTGTTATTATTCGTTTTTGAGTAGAAACTCTAATCTATTGTGCTTGTGTCTCTCCACCTCACGGAAATGATGCTCAAACACACTTTACCAACACAGAAATGGGTTATAGATTTCAGTGTTCTGCACAGATCATTGTGTTTTGGTCTACTCTTGGAATATGTAGATGCCTTCGAGTATGTGTTTTTGTTTTTTAGCTTAGTCTGCTTAACTGAACCATTTAAAATTCCTAGATCCTTTTGGTTGGCGTTAACCACAGTGATCCTTTCACACACAGGGGTCAGTGGAGCCCATGCAGATAGATGCTGACCCTCAGGAAGACCAGCAGAATGCGCCTGACACCAATTATGTTGTGGAAAATCCTACTCTGGTACGTATTCCACCCTCACTAAACCTAGTCTGACACATACTGCCTTATTGTGGTTGTGGTTTATACATAATTGGCATTATAAATACTGTTATAAGTGTGTTTGTGAGGATGCACGGCTGCTGAGAGAGATGCTTTGCTGAAGCAATATGTCAAGATACGTCATTTATCTTATATTTATCTTTTTTTTATCTTATATTTATCTATTTATCTTATTATAAGACATGCAACAATTTAGTTTTGGTTCATTATGAAACTGTGGTGGACAATCAGACTATGGATCTGTATCACAGTGCTCACAGTTTCTATATATATTCTTTACTTCTCAGAATCACGTCAACAAAAAATAAATATTGTGTATTATAAAACCATCTTAAAGTATTGTGAGATGAATTTTTGTGTCTTATTGGTAGGATTAGGTATTGAAACCCAGTTCCAGTTTAGAACCGGCTTGAAACCGGCTACAAACAACCTTGTACCTGTTACAGAAATAAAATTTGATTCTTCTTAAACATTCATACATGCTTGTAATACACAACTATAGTTGCTGCAAGCGTGCATCTTCTTTACTCCTGCTTTTGTTTTGTTTTTTTATCTTTTGTATTGTCCGCATTAGCCAGCTCTGCAGTTTTCCTCTATAAGTATTCCATATTAGCAATGAGGAAAGTTCTCATCACATCTCATCACTGTTCAAAGAAAAACATGTATCTTTATTTTTCTACATTAATTGAATTTGGCAGCTGCCGTTTACATTGTGTAAAAAAATTATGTTGAGTGGACCAATAGAAAAGAGAGAGAGGCCAAAAATGTCTTTACATTTAATGGAATGAGCCTAATTTCTGTATTTCCAGCTAGCGTTTTGTTGAAACCCTCTACGGTAATGTTGCAATTCCTATCTGAACCGTACAGACCAGATCTGACCAGGACAAACAGAACAGCAGCAACAATTTAATATGTACATTTAATGATAGTAGTTTTACTTTAAAATAACATAGTCTGCATTTAAGGACTGCAGTTTTTACTGTATTTATTTAATTATCTTTTTTAGTTTTAAATTAAGGGTCTAAATGTAATGATTGCAGTATTGGGGATATTTGTTTGATTTACTTTGTTTATTTACTGTGAATTTAGTTAAAATATTATGCTGTTTCACATAAGCTCGTAAAAAATGGTAATAAACCAGTTTAGACCATGTTTTATGACTTGCTTGAGCTAATAACTCTATTTAGCCCTGCTGTGTTATACGGCCCTGCCCTCGATCGGTATCGGAGATGATCGCTCCATATTAGAGATGGACCGATCAGTGTTTTTTTGTTTTTTTGTTTTTTTGTTTTTTTTAGCGAGCAGTGATTAAACATCAATTGCCCAGCCCCTTCTCTTACCTCCTCACAGAGGGGATAGATGTGTAACTGATGGTGTTTTGTTTGTTCCCCCCCTCTCTCGTACAGGATCTGGAGCAGTACGCCTCCAGCTACAGTGGACTGATGAGGATCGAACGGCTGCAGTTTATCGCTGATCACTGCCCCCAGTTACGGGTGGAAGCCCTGAAGATGGCCTTGTCGTTTGTCCAAAGAACCTTTAATGTTGACGTTTATGAAGAGATCCATCGCAAACTCACTGAAGCCACAAGGCAAGAGCAACTCCTGTAAATCATTTAAATTCTCTCTCTAACCCTCTCTCTGTAGTGAACGCCCAGTTAATTTTGATATCTTAGTATTACTCTCATATTTCTCTTCCATTTGCATTAAATTGTCATTACAGTGGCTCCTTATAAGCTTTATTAGCTAGTTCTTGTATTGTGTTATAAAATCTGTATCACAGTAATAACAGTAAGCTCTGTGTTGGTCTTTGTTAGTCACTTAAAGGGCTCATACCACAGAGTTAATATTTTTCAAATGTACCTGCCACTGCCCAGCCTGTACGGGTTATGTATGGGAAAAACAGCCTGCTTCGAAATTCATGTTTTTTCTGATGTCACAAAAATGTGTTTTAGCCAGGATTACTTTGATTCTAAGGGATAAAGAGAGGTTTGAAAATGTTGAAGTTGTAAAATGACTGGTTTTGATAAATAAGCATATAGGGCTGGGGCGACGTGTCAATGTAATCGATTATGGATTATGCCGATTAGCATAATGTGCGTTGATGCGTGGCAAAGATGGCCACGCCCACTGATTATTGCAACTTTTAGAGGAGAGAACAAAAACTTTCTTTACTTTTAATGTAAGTCAATGGAACCAAAAGTTTTTCAAGGTTTTGGAGCATTTCTATTGGTCCATTGATCATGAATTTTTTACACCATATGAAGGGCAGCTGTCGTGTTCAAATGATATAGAAAAAATGTAAATTAATTAAACCTATTGTATTTGAATTTTGTATTCAAAACAAGCTGCTCTGTTGCTTGCTGTGCGAGTGTATAGATGCATATTCAACACATTCTTCATCAGTCAGAAGAACCACGCAACGACCCATTTTAGAGATGGACCGATCAGTGATTTTAAGGCAGATTCCGATCGCCGATCATCTTTCAGCGTGATCAGCCGATAGCCGATACCGATCGAGGGTGGGGCTATATGCCACAGCAGGGCTACATGTAGTTATTAGCGCAAGCAAGTCATGAAACATGATCTAAACTGGTTTATTACCATTTTTAACAAGCTCATATGAAACAGCATAATATTTTTAACTAAATTAACAGTAATTAAACAAAGTAAATCAAACAGATATCGGCAATCATTAATTTTAGACCCTTCATTTAAAACGAAAAAGCTAATTAAATAAATACAGTCAAAACTGCTGTCATTAAACAAAGACTTTGGTTATATTAAACAAAAAAACTGCAATCATTAAATGTAGATCTTGAATTGTTGCTGCTGTACTGAGTGTTCATGGTTCTGTAGAGAACCATTGTCTTCACTAAAGGCCTTAAAGGCTTAAAACCTTAAAGAACCATCTTTTTCTTTCTTTTTTTAAATAAAGAGTTAAATTAGTGTACATTTCTTGTTTGTAGAACTGCTCAAATGGGGAAAACTATGAGAAGAGTGTATGATATGGGCCCTTTAATATGTGGTGTTTTTTTTCTTGACTAACTTTGTAATGTGTTAGTAAAGCTTGTTGTTATGCTATTTAAATATAAGGACAAATTTGGTAAACAGTGTCAGAGTTAACTGTTAAGTTTCATTAGTTTATTATTTATTATTTTAATTACAATAAACTATTTTGAATGGTGAATTAAAGAGCAGGTACGGATGTGCGCTCCTGTTTTCCGTTCTGTGTGTGCATCTGAAATGCTTGTGTTTGCACAGGGAAGTGCAGGGGGTCCCAGATGCGGTTCCTGAGGGGGCAGCAGAGCCTCCTCCCCTCGACACAGCTTGGGCAGAGTCAACTCGGAAAAAAGCCCTGCTGAAACTGGAGAAGCTGGACACCGATTTAAAGAACTACAAGGGAAACTCCATCAAAGAAAGCATTAGGTACGGTTGCCTCTAACCTGCAAGCATTGATTCTTAATGACATGACTTACCAGTTCGGATACACCTGAGCTGCGTTCAGACCCAACAAAATGTAGCTACATGTTTATTTAAATGGATGTGGTGGTGTGTTGACCTTACAGAGGAATTTTCAGAGCCTCATTAAAATAACTTCATGACAAAATACTTAACGTCAGTGTTGTTGTGTACACCAGGCTGACTGTGGTTGTAGAGAGTTTTCAGACAGTGTGCACTGCCTTTTTAATAATATTGATATATACACGTCCCTGCTGATTGGGTACCCATATTACACCATATTAAAACAGTACACAATGTTTTTAAGGTCGACACCTTTCTCTGATTGGCTGATATTAATAATACTTTTAACCCCATAGATTCTGTGATATGGGACAATAAAGAGCCCATATCATGTAAAATAAATGTTTTTTCTTCTTTTTCTAAAGAGGTTATATGTAATCAATGTTTGGAAACATAGTGTTTAATGATGCCACAAATATCAGTGCATTTACATACACCCGATTAGCCATAACAGTATATACACACATTGTCTGTGTTATCAGCTCTGTTTATCATATAGGCTACACTTACAGACTGAAGTTCATCTGATTCTCTGTATACTTCGTTAGTAGCAGTCACATGACTACGCATTGCTAACCGTTTCTTAATCGTCCAGTGTAGATACCAGAGACTGTTCTCGATACCGCGGGAGCTTTAAAACACACGTAGCTGCTTCTCAGATGGCTCTCTGTCAAAATATATAGTGCACAAAATTGTCTGATTTCTTATGCGTGAGGCGCGTAGGCTACGTGTCATTTACGCCTTTAAAAGTCGAGGCAGAGCGTAGACTCTTAGTCTTTAACCATTTAAAGATCACGTGCATTTAAGGTACTCTTTAATAAAAAAAAAAACCTAGGATGGTCATGCATTTTCCTCGTAATTATATAAAAACAACTCATTCAATGGTTACAAATCTATAACAACATTAAAAAATCATAACACCCTCATATTAGAGTAATTTAAAAATTAGTTGTTAGATTAATCAATTAATTGAAAAAAAAATTGTTAATCAATTTTGAAATTAAGCATAAGGTGCAGCCCTACTGGTGAGTCATTCTCAGCACTGCGGTGACACTGGTCACTGTGTTGTGCTGCGATGAGTGGATCAGACAGAGCAGTGCTGCTAAAGTTTTTAAACACTGTGTCCACTCACAGTCCACTCTATTAGATATGCCTAGTGTCTGAAGTTATAAGGAGTGTTTCAGCCTGGACTGCTTTCTAACCAAGTCAGAATGCGTTGCAGTGGTCATGTAGACCTGAATAAGGGCCGATTTTGATACCCACATAAAAGTGTGATGACTTTATTAGATGTACACAAATAATCATTTGATGCAGCAGTATAGTTAAAATTCAGCTGTTTAAAATTTTTATATAGACACTGCTGATAGACACTTCAGCAGATGTTAATCAGTTGAACTGAAGCTGTATGATATTTTTAGGAGGGGACATGATGATCTTGGAGATCATTACCTGGACTGTGGTGACCTCAGCAACGCCCTGAAGTGCTACTCCCGAGCCAGAGACTACTGCACTAGCGCCAAGCATGTCATCAACATGTGTCTTAATGTAATCAAGGTGAGCGTGCAGGCATTACATTTCAGTTAAATTATCTGTTACTCCAGTGATTATATTTTTGTATAACACACTAGTAATAACTCAGACAATACTAGTAATAACAGCTGCTGAAAATATCCTATACACTGTATAACATCAGAACACACTAGTAATAACTGTTCAGCTACTGAAACTATCCTATACGCTGTATAACATCAGAACACACTAGTAATAACTGTTCAGCTACTGAAACTATCCTATACGCTGTATAACATCAGAACACACTAGTAATAACTGTTCAGCTACTGAAACACTCCTATACACTGTATAACATCAGAACACACTAGTAATAACTGTTCAGCTACTGAAACTATCCTATACGCTGTATAACATTTAGAACACACTAGTAATAACTGTTCAGCTACTGAAACTATCCTATACGCTGTATAACATCAGAACACACTAGTAATAACTGTTCAGCTACTGAAACTATCCTATACACTGTATAACATCAGAACACACTAGTAACAACTGTTCAGCTACTGAAACTATCCTATACGCTGTATAACATCAGAACACACTAGTAATAACTGTTCAGCTACTGAAATTATCCTATACACTGTATAACATCAGAACACACTAGTAATAACTGTTCAGCTACTGAAACTATCCTATACACTGTATAACATCAGAACACACTAGTAATAACTGTTCAGCTACTGAAACTATCCTATACACTGTATAACATCAGAACACACTAGTAACAACTGTTCAGCTACTGAAACTATCCTATACACTGTATAACATCAGAACACACTAGTAATAACTGTTCAGCTACTGAAATTATCCTATACACTGTATAACATCAGAACACACTAGTAATAACTGTTCAGCTGCTGAAACTATCCTATACGCTGTATAACATCAGAACACACTAGTAATAACTGTTCAGCTCCTGAAACTCTCTCATTTAAAACATTTAAAGATTATATTAGTATGGGAATAGTATGAATTCTTAATATCACCCGGGCCTAATACATGATATACATCAAGATATGTAGTTTTTCCAAGACGTATGAATTCTCATAATTGGAACGCTGGATATATCAAACCTGCAGTGCCAAATATTAACCGTCTAAAAATTATGCTCACTTTGAAATCAAGCATATATATTTCCCACAGCATTCCAATATACCTGAAGCAGCCTGCTTTATTGGCTTTGAATATATATTGACCTGCAAGTCTGCAGTTAATATAACCACTTCTGATCCATTAAAGTACGCCTTCATTGGGACCTATACTGACCAACTCCATTTCTCTAATAATTCTGTCCTCCCATGTTGTTCTGTTGTTAGTATATGTATGTATTCGTATGTGTCCTCCTGACTAACTGAAGGTCTATGATCCTCTGCAGGTTAGTGTTTACCTCCAAAACTGGTCCCATGTACTTAGCTATGTCAGCAAGGCTGAATCCACTCCAGAGATAGCAGAGGTTAGTACAATCTGGCGTTTACTATTACTATCTTCATTGTTACTCAGATTGAGAAGGAAGTGTAGAACGGTATGTAGAACAGTCTTTGTGTTTCTCTTTCACAGCAACGAGGAGAGAGAGATAGTCAAAACCAAGCTGTTCTCACCAAACTAAAATGTGCTGCAGGTACGTTTACCTTGTTTACTGAAGTTTTGCACTGAACCCTGAGAAACCTAGAGCTGCTACTATTACTTGTTTTACTTGTAATACTTATTATTATTCTAGCTGTGTACTGATAACTGTTTTACAACTCCACAGTTCTTGAAGTAATATTATATATAAAAACTATAATATACCTCAAAAAACAATAATATACCATGTGTAGCCTTTCAATAATTACATAATAGAATTCATTAAAATCAGTGTTGAAAGGCAGTGTGTGGCAGAAATGCATATTAATAGGTTGCTTACTGTCATTACTGTCATGAATAAATAATCATTGCAGATTTATTAAGAATGTTTTTAAGTTTCTTTCTTTTTTTATTGAGTTTTGTAACAAGGTGATACAACAATGCAATAAGGAGGAAAAAAAGAGATACATAAATCTAAACATGTATACACCTAAACCCCCTTATCCCACCCTCCCCGTTTTCAACTATTTCTCAGACACCCAAACCATTATTAAGCAGCCCTACCCCCCCAAATAAAAGAATAAAGGAAAAAAAGAAGGAAAAAAAAGTAGAATAAAATAAATAAAAGAAAATAAATTAAAAAAATAAAAGAATTGGATTTAAAAATAAATAAAAAAAATGAAAATAAATAAATAAACCACATTCTCAAGCATAGCAATTTAATTATCTATAGTATGTCTTAATCCTCTGGGTCTTAAGAATGTTTTTTATTAATAAGTATTATTAAGTAATCACGCACTAATGAAGTTTGGTAATTGGTCTAAAGAATTTGCCAAGTAATGGAATTTGAGTAATTGGGGCAGATCTAATATGTTTGTTTTGGTGATTCACCATGTTGTCAAATGGGCTCCAGAGCCACATACTGCTGTTTATTATGGCAGTGTTTGGTGTTTATCACAGTCACTGGTTTGTGGTAGATCATTGATTTATGATTACGATAATACACTGGTCTTTCTCTCACCGCAGGACTGGCAGAGCTCGCCTCGAGAAAGTATAAACCAGCTGCCAAGTGCTTCCTGCAGGCTTCTTTTGACCACTGCGACTTCCCTGAGGTTGGTTTCTCCTTTAGCAACACTGTAGCGCCAACAGCAAAGGTCACTACAGTGCAGGACTGGGCTTTTTATTGGTTTTAATGATAAACGATCATATCAATTAATCGCCGTTGTTTTCACTGGGAATCTGTTGAAGATGATCCTGTTTTATCAAGTAGCCTAAGCATTCACGTACAAATATAGTGTTAAAATAACAGTGATTGAAGTGCAAAAATCTGATTTAATCAACTAATAAAGACCAATTAGATATATACTTTATTGATCCCGAAGGAAATTTGGACAACCTGTAGCTTGTAAACAACACACATACTCAAAACAATAAAAATACAGTACAGTTCACAACAAACAACGGTAGTGAATACATGCTCACATGTATGGAGTCTAGTAGGGTTGGGTATTGCCACTGATTTCCCGGATCGGTTCGATCCCGATTCACAAGGTCCCAATTCGATTTCCGATTCGATTTGATTCAATTCAATATCGAATCATTTAGGGATATTTCAGTTACAATAATATGTTTTGTTTGAATATGAAAAGAGATTTTCAGAGAACTAATGTGGTAAACGTACAAGGAACACTCAACCTACCATTACTAAAAACATTAGTGTTTATATGTTTATATTCACCGTATTTTCAGCTCAGCTAACCAAAATGAATACAATTACATGGGAGGGGAGCAGAAGAATTTCGAATAGGACAACACTGTCTCATCCAGGGTTAATAACACAGTGGGTGGGTTATATGAAAAGGTGGTATGAGGTTACCTACAGCGATGTTTTAAAATATTTTGTACTCTCGGAAGGTGTAGACGGTTCGGCAATGAAAAACTATACAAGTAGTGAAGCGTATCAGAATGCTAATTTTAAAGATCGATCTCGGGTTTATACGAATCGATATTGGATTATTCAAATGAAGATCGATTTGAATCGAAAAATCGATTTTTTTTAAACACACCCCTAGAGTCTAGTTAGAGTAGAAGCCCCACACGTGAAAGTGACTTGACTTGCATTGTGAGTAATGTAAATTGTATACGCATACAAACATGCACATGACTGCTATATAATTATATGCATAATTTAAAAATATATAAACTACAAAAAAATACATTTTTAAATACATTCACAGATACAGACTTATTCACATGTAAGTACAAATGTACATATACATACATACATACATATACACACATTTTCCTACATTTGTCTGCCATAAATAATGTACTGAGAGTGTAACGTCAGCAGCAGTAGATCAGGTAACATGATCAGCAGAAGTGAGTTGGGCTAATATAGCCCCTGAACCATATGTTCATAGACCAAAGTGTCTATGAAAGTAGACCTGCATGTATAAAGTAAATAAACCATACATAATAAACCAAATAGATCAAATCCCACAGTTCTTCAATCCTCTCTGCCCAACTCTGGGAAGAGTTGAAGAGCCTAACGCATTGTGTTGATAAACCATAAAGAATAAATTAAAACTTATGGCCACAACGAAGTTAATGAGATACTTAAACAGTTACTTAAAGCAGTTGCAGGCTGGTTGAAGGTGGTTAGAGGTTTAAAGTATGAAAGGATTGAGTGACACCAGCGAGAGGAGCATCCTGTACTGCATATAAACCTCATACTGTCCTAATGGTAGCATAATTTACGTTTACACGGTTGGTGCTGTCATGTATGTGTATTTTGAATGTGAATAAATGTGAGAGGGTCATTGAATGTCTGTGTTGCTGTGTATAAGTACTGCTAATTTATATTCTCAGTATTTATTCAATTCATAATACTTGATGAAAAAAACTATGATGTCTTGGTTACTAATATTATTATAGAAATCATTTCGTCCTGGAAGCTGAGACGCAGATAGAGGAACACTCTGTATTTGTTCCTGTTTGTAATGCTATATTTCTTGTTCTGCTCCTGTAGCTTCTCTCCCCTAGTAACGTAGCAGTCTATGGGGGGCTGTGCGCCCTGGCTACGTTCGACCGGCAGGAGCTGCAGCGTAACGTCATCTCCAGCAGGTAAGAGGACGCTGTTTGCTTTTATTTTTGTTATAACAATTGAGTTATGAGCGCCAGGGTGTTGTTATTTTCCCTGTGTACAATATGTCTAGGACATTAAAATGCTTTTAATAATAATTTTCTGGAAATTTACTGGCAAGTATTTCAGTGTAGAGATGACCACCTGTTCATGCGTATATATATATATATATATATATATATATATACACACACAAACACACACACAAATATATTTAAATGCCATTAGAAATTTTAATAATTCCATCTGAATTATAAAACCGAAAATGTGTTAAACTTGCTGATAAACCTCTCTCTCTTCACTTTCCAGCTCCTTTAAATTATTTTTAGAGTTGGAACCCCAAGTCCGCGATATTATCTTCAAGTTTTACGAGTCAAAGTATGCGTCTTGTCTGAAAATGCTGGATGAAATGAAGGTGATGAACGTTCCTTCTTTATATGTATGTATGTATGTATGTATGTATATTTGTTTGTGTAACATTTGATACATTTGTCTGAGCATGTTTTCTTTGTTACTTGTGTTTTAGGATAATCTCCTCCTAGACATGTATCTGGCTCCTCATGTAAGAACACTGTACACACAAATCAGGAACAGAGCGCTCATTCAGGTAAGAAAAAACAAAATTTAACTTTAACGGTTTAGGCAGCCGACTGGTGGTCTCAGCAGCTCTTATGATGTCTTTTGTCCTTTAAATGTATTGTGAAAGAATTATTATAGCATTGCATAAATAGTGTGACTGTATTGTTTAGCACAAAGCTTAATGTCAAGTAATATATGTCTTAAACTTGGAACTAGAGGTAGTGTTCCCACTGCATGCCAAATAAAATAATCATGATAATAATTAGGGGCGCATCAATACCCTTTTTTTTTTTTTTTTTTTTTTGACTACAATGTTAGTACTCGTTGATACCACACTGAGTGCAGCCTACTTAGAATGAGGTGGTTGTTAATGTAAATGACTAATGTACCTTAATAGGAACCCCGACTGGTAACACTTGTAAGCCTTAATATGGTGTAGTGACTCTAAATTATTAAGACACATTGCCAAAATCTCAAAAGTAGCAGATTTATTTATAAATTAACACCTTTATTCTAAATATTTAACGTATGAATGCAGTCATTATTACTGACGTGCAATGCCTACTGGGTAGATGAGGTCAAATGGTTGCAGTGCTAAACTGGACTGTGGTGTGAAGGAGTGAATGTTAGTTACTAACCCAGCTTAAAGAAAACCATGTACATTGTGTTGTTGATGATGTTTCAGTGAAAGGCAGTGAAAGACTGATATTAGTCTAAACAGCTTTCACAAACATAAACAAGGAGAATAGTTAGTGAAGCAGCGTGTGGACCAACACAGCTACCCAAAGACCCCCGCTCTGCTCTCCTCACTTCAGTCTGGATGAGTTTGAGTTGTTCAGTAGACCACCACTGGTGAGAGACTTGATGGAGGCTGTTGGTTTTAAGCGTAGACTAAAACACAATGCAGTGCCACAGTTTCCCCACACAGGAAGTCCAGAAGCTCCAGATTATGGAGAACCGCGAGAAGAAACGTGAACGTGAACATGCGCTGGATTCTCTTCTGGCATCCCGCCAACAACGTTTAGCGTTAGCGTCAGCTGCTTCTCCTCGTTTGTGGATCCTGAAGGTGAAAATACAGTCTTAGTAGTGAACATACTAGTTCACTAATAAAGGAGTGTGAAGCTCAGAGACACTCCCGTTCAGTGTATCTAGCTGTTTACTGAGCGTGAATGTTTCCTGCTAGAAAGCGGAGCTCCTTTAACAGACACTCTCCTTCTCCGTCAACACCAACACACAGCTTCACAACAACTCCAGCACTGTGTCCTCTCTCTCCTCCACCCTCTCTGTTCACCATTTACACTAACGTGGTGTGTGATGTCGCCGCTGATGTCAGAAATGTTGAGTTCTAGCTCAAACTGTAAAGACTGAACAGTAGCATGTTTAGCTAGCTAGCTGTGCTCAAGCGTGACGGCCGGTTACTGCAACCATTTGATGTCACTACCCGCTGATCACGTCAGTAGATACAACAATGGAGACCCACGTGCAGCGGATTTTACACAAAATCTAATAAATCTGTTACTTTTTGTGTTTACAACGTGTCTTAAGAATTTAGTCATTACACCATATTAAGACTTACATGTGTTACCAGCAGTGTTCCCTTTAACAGTTAAGCATTCAAATCTAGCTGGTTTAAATGCTATGCCACATTAGTTAGGTAGGATAGTTGGTAGTTCTGCTTTATTTTATGTCAAAACAGCTGTAAGTACAGTAGTTTTGGTCCTCTTGTTTCTGTCTGTTTAGCACAGTGACCATAGCCAAGGCTAAAGCACCTGTGAGACTCTGACTTTTCGAGTTTAATGTCCTGTTGCCGTGTTCTGATTGGCTGGTTGGACTTGCGTGCCTCATGTTTTATATATGTATATATATATATATATATATATATATATATATATATATATATATATATATATATATATACAGGGGTTGGACAATGAAACTGAAACACTGGTCATTTTAGTGTGGGAGGTTTCATGGCTAAACTGGACCAGTCTGGTTTCCAATCTTCATTAACTGCACATTGCACCAGTAAGAGCAGAGTGTGAAGTTCAGTTAGCAGGTAAGAGACAGTTTAGCTCAAAATATTACAGTAACACAACATTATGGGACATACCAGAGTTCAAAAGAGGACAAATTGTTGGTGCACGTCTTGCTGGTGCATCTGTGATCAAGAGCCACGGTATCCAGGGTAACGTCAGCATACCACCAAGAAGGACCAACCACATCCAACAGGATTAACTGTGGATCCAAGAGAAAGCTGTCTGAAAGGGATGTTGGGTTCTAACCTGGATTGTATCCAAAAAACATAAAACCACAGCTGAACAAATCACGGCAGAATTAAATGTACACCTCAGCTTCTCCTGTTTCCACCAGAACTGTCCATCAGGAGCTCCACAGGGTCAATATACACGGCTGTCTGCTATAGCCAAACCTTTGGTCCCTCGTGCCAATGCCAAACGTTAGTTTCAGTGGTGCAAGCAGCGCAAATCTTGGGCTGTGGACAATGTGAAACTTGTATTGTTCTCTGATGAGTCTGGTTGAGCTGTGGCTGAATGTTCTCTAAACACTATACACTGTGTGATTTTAGAAATCAGGTCCTGTGGTGACTCACATCGCACTGAACTCAATAGACCATTTTGTACAGACAGTTTCCACCTCTGTTGTGATAGCCTATATGTCTCCACCCATATTGGAGAAGCAGTTGTGTTTATTTGTGATCACACAGTCTATGCCTAGTGGGAATCTGCCGTAGATGGGTGTTTGAAGTAACTGTCTTTGTGTCTGACCTACACGCGGTCAGTACACTACACAGTGTGAGCAGACCCTTGTTTACTGCCAGCTTGAGTTGTTTGTTTATTACAGCAGCGCTAACTAGACTTCACATTGTGGCGTCACATGAGATCAGCTTGTATCAGATGTTAGTGCATTATTATAAGGCCCAGTATGAGCAGATAAGCACAGCATTGGGTCAAACCAGTATCAGTATTGATGCATCCTTAATAATAATAATAATAATAATAATAATGATAACAATAATAATAATTATAATAATAATAATAATAAAACTGCAATTAGTCTCTCACGTATGTCATTTAGTGGAGTAAGAGTAGAGTAATATAAGACCTTGTAAACTGATATCTAAATCCATGCATAAAAAAAGATGCATTTTAGTTCAACTACTGCAATAAAAACAAAATAATAATTAAAAAAGAGTCCTCTAGAATAAAATGTGGTTAGACTAAAGGTACAGTAAATGTCTAGATTGAGCTGCCTCGCTGAATAGAATAGAATAAACTGTAATAAGCTATGGTCACACCAGTGACAGCCTGTTTGTGTTTCTCTTTTTCTCTGGGCAGTACTTTAGCCCCTATGTGTCTGCAGACATGAATAAGATGGCCATGGCGTTTAACACCACGGTGGCGGCTCTGGAGGACGAGCTGACCCAGCTGATCCTGGAGGGTCTGATCAACGCTCGCATTGACTCTCACAGCAAGGCATGTACACTACACCCCCTCACTGCACTTCACTACAGACCAGGAGGGTCACAGCTCTGCAGGGCCGAGTATTCTCTTTTGATTCAGCTCCTGGAGGCCTGTGTGCTTAGCTGTTGAGTTGGATCGAGTGTGTGAGCTGTGACTTGCAGTAACTAAGGGCTAACACAGTCGGACTCTTCTACCTCCGTTTAACTTGGGCAAATCTCCTTTAGTCTCTTTGTTTTTTACACATTAGTCATAGTTACATGCAGCTTGATAATCTGGTAATAGTCTGATTGATAGTTAATTCAGAAAAGGATCCACGTATGTAAACACCTCAGTCGGAATAGACTGGTCTGATTAGAGCCATTCCAAATGCAGATTCTGTCAGATTGAATGAGGTGGGTAATCTGGTTAGTAATCCCTAAAAATAGAAGAAAAATAAAGGTCTGTGTCCAACAACATTCCCAGTCGGAAAGGTGAAGTACATTCTGTGCATGTGCATCATAGCAGAAAGGCGATGCACCGACGTAATCAATGGACGCGTCTCCTGAAAGCATGGATTTATCTGGAGGACTAGCTGCTGCTACAAACAATCACTCGCGTGTATCTAAAGTTGTGGGAGTGTTTCACACAGAAACACAACAGTGTGGTGCTCTGTCAGCTCTGCACAGTGGAGATGATCACAACAGTACAGCTGCTATACACGAGCACTTGAAGCTTAAACATCCCGTAGAGCTTCATCAACACAGCAGCAGGACAGCACCTGTTTACCTGTTTATCTTATCTTAGAGATTATTTTAAGATTATTAACACGTGTATCATGTTTCTTTCAGTAGTGTCACTTAAAAAAGTCTCATTGTTAACCGTTTCTTAATCGTCCAGTGTAGAACCTAAGATACCACGGGAGCTTTAAAACACGTAGCTGCTTCTCAAATGGCTTTCTGCAACATATGTAGTCCATAAACTATATATATATTTACACACGCACAAAATCATCCATTGGTTACAAATCCATAGCAAAATAATAAAAAATTTAATTCCTTACACACTCACATTACAGTAATCTAAAAATTAGTCATTAGATAAATCGACAAATAATAAAAAAAGAATTATTAGATTAATCGATTAGGAATTAAATCGTTAGGTGCAGCCCTAGTCGCAATACAAATTGAAGACTATTTGAGCCACATTGTTAAGGTCTTTGTGCAACAAAGTTTGCAGTTTGTATAGAATTTGAGGCTTGTGATCTCCAGCTCCAGAGTGCAGGCTGGCATTATTGCAAAAGGGGACACACCATCAAATTCAAAATTCTCAACAAACTTTTTAGGTTGGTGTGCAAATGCGATTTATAATGAAAACTGTTGCATTACATAAGAAAAGAATGCAAAATATAAGCATATTTATTCTCTTTCATTCATTTTTGGGGAAAAATAGTGTTTAAGAGGAATTCCACTTCCACAGCATATCTGAGATGTAAACATTGCGAAGTGCGTTTTGGTGTAAAATGGTTAAGTTGTTGTTTACAGTGGTGGTGATGGAAACAAGGGCGTTCCATCTTCTACAGCACAAATTTACACATTACATTTACTATAAAACCCACCAGTGAACCTACACGTGTCTTCTGAGTGTTTAATAAGAGATGTAGATGATTGGGGGACATCAGTCTCCCTCCACCGTGACTGGATTTTAAGGCC
The DNA here is from genome assembly GCA_021613375.1 of Megaleporinus macrocephalus. Lineage (NCBI taxonomy): Eukaryota > Metazoa > Chordata > Actinopteri > Characiformes > Anostomidae > Megaleporinus > Megaleporinus macrocephalus. The sequence goes on from CM038719.1 coordinate 6,854,873, forward strand.
AAACTCTTTCACCGCAGATCTTGTACGCTCGCGACGTCGATCAGAGGAGCACAACGTTTGAGAAATCTCTACAGATGGGGAAGGAGTTCCAGAGACGAGCCAAAGCCATGATCCTGCGGGCGGCCGTGCTGCGTAACCAGATACACGTCAAGGTAACGGGGTCGCCAGGGTAACGTGTCTCCTCACTCTGCTATGCCTGCTTTCCCCTCACCTCCATGTCCTTAACATCTCTCACCCTCTTTCCCTTCTAAGGGCGAGCGATATGATGTTATTATAATTGATTTTAAGAGCCTGTAAACAACCCGTGTACAGTAACTACATAAGTAGTAGCTGATTGGCAGCTCATTATGCTGTTATTATATTTCCAATAAATGTATTCCTTTTTATTGGCTTCTGTTTTGTCATATCGCCCACCCAAAGACCCCTGCACACCTCTCTGTCCTTTCTTTTTTCTCCTCTTCCACCTTCTTCAGCACTAGTCATGACATGTTAAGTAAAGTGAAGTTTATTTGTGTAGCGCTTTTTACAATGATGTTGTCTCAAAGCAGCTTTACAGAGTTTTGAACAGTTACAACATAAATCCCCCAGTGAGCAAGCCAGAGGCAACAGTGGCAAGAACACCTCCCTTAACTGGAGGAAGAAACCTTAGGACATGAATTCTCATTTGGCTTGTTTCCTCCATCAGTATTAATGCTGTTGTTAATATTGGCCAGATCAGCCTCTTTAAGCCTTGTAGGAATCATTGCCTCCTGAGATGAGAGAGACTTAGATTACGAAATTGGCCACGTCTCCTGAAAGCATGGATTTATCTAGAGCACAAGCTGCAGCTACAAACAATCACTCGCGTGTATCTAAAGTTGTGGGAGTTTCACACAGAAACACAACAGTGTGGTGCTCTGTCAGCTCTGCACAGTGGAGATGATCACAACAGTACAACTGCTATACACGAGACCTTGAAGATCAAACATCCCATAGAGCTTCATCAACACAGCAGCAGGACAGCACCTGTTTACCTGTTTATCTTATAGATTATTTTAAGATTATTAACACGTGTAACATGTTTCTTTCAGTAGTGTCGCTTAAAAGTCTCATTGCTAACTGTTTCTTAATCGTCCAGTGTAGAACCTAAGACTGTTCTAGATACAGTGGGAGCTTTAAAACACACGTAGCTGCTTCTCAAATGACTCTCTGTGAAAATATATAGTTCACAAACTGTTTGAGTTCTTGTGCGTGAGGCGTGTAGGCTATGTGTCACTTGTGCCAGCTGCAGCATAGACAGCAGCTAGATGGACTGGAAGACTCAATAGGTTCTGGTAGGCTGTGACAGGTATCTGGAGCCATACTGACTGCAGTGCATCCCACAGCTGCTGGAGGGAGAGTGGAGGAGGATCCATAGAGCCAACACCATTCAGTGGTCCCACAGATGCTCAGTGGGTTCAAGTCTGAGGAATTAGGCGTCCAGGGTAGCGCTTGGAAGTCTTGGTCAGCTCTTCCAACCAGTGTGGGACATTTCTAGCTGTGTGACGTGTAACATTGTCTTGCTGGAGGATCCCATCCGCCCCAGAGATGACCATCAGCATGTATGGTGTATGTGGTCTGCAAGGATGGATTCAGACCTAATGTCACGAATACATTCCCCAGACTCTAACGCTGCCACCATCCAAAGTAAGATACCTTGTGACGGCCTACCGGGACCTTATTAAGTCTCCCAGTCCATCTAGCTGCTGTCTGTGCTGCACATGGTGACCACTCAGGATGTTAGCTGGTGGTCATAATAATGTGACTCGACTGTGTACAGCACATTTTAAATGGAACAATAGAAGTCATATCGCCTCCTACACTTTCTGTAGTGGCTGTGTATCATATGAATAATTCACATTTCCAGTTCCATTCGTGCACGTCCGTCTCGTTGTCCCTCATAGACCTTAAAAAAAACTTTAATTTGAGTGGCTGAACGTCTCTGTGCTGTCTGTGCTGCTCACTGTGCTTCTCTCTTCACCCCCACAGTCCCCTCCCAGAGAAGGCAGCCAAGGGGAACTCACACCTGCCAACAGCCAAACACGAATGAGCACCAACATGTGAAGACTTAACCCGATGCCTCTCGTAGGAAAGTACACAAACACACACACACACACGTACACCAGGGGGCAGCAGCAGCATCGCCGCCCCCCTCACCCTGTTAGAATTCAGTTCTGTTTCCCTGCAGAAGAGAGAAAATCACAATCTAAAGACTTTATTTAAGTTGGGAAGAAGATATCTGTTGTCTGTATTAAAGACAAGCACACCCTGTTGGTCAAATTAAACAAAAGAACAAAAAAGAAAAGGAAAAAAAAAGAAAAATGAGAAAAAAACATGGAAAAAAAAGAGAAACGGCATTTACGCTGTGCTGGCCTGTTGTTGTTTGTAAGAGATGCACTTTCCTCTGTATCTTGTGACAAACCTTGATTACACATTGAAAAACCTCATCACAGAACATGCTTTTAAAATAAATATACATTGGAAAAGATGCTCCCAAAATGCCTTCGTTCTTCACTCCTTTCCTGCTCGGACTGAGCTTTTGAGGTGAACTCTGTTTCAGGATCATCTAAAGGGTGATCGTCAGAGTGCATTAAGAGTCTTAGCATGTCTAGAATTACTTTCTACCAATGATATGCCGCCACTTAATTGTCTTATTTTGCTACTGTAGCGTAGATACATGTACAGTTATTGATTTAGTTAGTTATTTATTTAATAACAGTAAAGTGCATTAAAGGGGAATTCCACCAGTATTTTAGAATTTGTAAATAACTCCATGGGTGCATCCGAAATCACGTACTTGAACAGTACAGACTCGGTTGGAACTAGAGCGCACTGCCTGCCTGTTAAAGCAGTACACTCTTTCAGTATGCGATTGTGCAGTGTCCTCGCAACCTCGGACGCACTACGTCCGCCATCTCACCAACGTCCTGTGACACACGGCGTCAGACCACCACTATTTATTTAAAAGCCCCGTTTACAGACAGATTTAGACTTTTTGTGACACTGTTCTGCATGTTTGTCTGAATATGTACTCACACAGTGTTGAATTGTAGCTCTGAGATGATGTATCAGGAGGAATTTAATAGAGATGAACAGATCAGCGTTTTTGAGGCTGATTCCGATCGCCGATCACCTTTCAGCACGATCGGCCGATAGCAGATACCGATTGAGGACGGGGCTATATGCTCCAGCAGGGCTACATGTAGTTATTAGCGCAAGCAAGTCATGAAACATGGTCTAAACTGATTTGTTACCATTTTTAACAAGCTCATGTGAAACAGCATAATATTTTTAACTAAATTAACAGTAAATAAATGTAAATCAAACAAATATCCTCAATACTGTAATCATTACATTTAGACCCTTAATTTAAAACTAAAAAAGCTAATTAAATAAATGCAGTAAAAACTGCAGTCATTAAACGCAGACTCTGTTATTTTAAACTAAATCTGTAATCATTAAATGTAGATCTTGAATTGTTGCTGCTGTTCTGTTTGTACTGGTCAGATCTGGTCTGTAGGTGTTCTGGGTTGTTTGTTTTGTGTTAGCTGTGTGTGTAGCTCTGCTGTTTGCTGATACTCACTGTATTCAGCTGTGTGGTGTATTCTAAAAACCGTATCAGATTATTAGTGTTAAATGTCTTTGTCTTGGTTCCCCAACGAGACACAGTTAATTTGACTAATTTTACAAAATGTCAGATACGGCAACAGAGAGACAGCACAGGCCTGAACGCACACTGTTTTCGCGAAGCCGCTGCTTTAGTCAGTCTGTCGAAAATAAAAGCGTATGTATTTCCACCTAGTGGTTCAGATAGGTATTGCAACCTGACCGGAGAGGGTTTCAACGAAACGCTAGCTGGAAATTAAGCTCCTTTGTTTAACGCCATCGTTCGGCTCTCGGGATCGGTTAAATTGGAGAAATATCGGCCGATCACATATTTTCTCTAGAATTTAATCATTGTTTACCTCAGCAGTAGCACTAACTTCTGTAGCGGCAGTTCACTAGTCGTAGCTACGTACACACAGCCGACGTTCCGCTTTTCACCGTTTTTTTCCTCTGCTTTGTATTCCTCCGCGGCTCCAGTGGAATCCTACGACAGTGTGCTGGGGCTGCCGATGTAGTACATCATCCGGGGACTTTTCACGTACTGCTTGACAAATACTGCGTATTTGGACACCCTAGTCACTCTCGCGTACTGCTTTTGCGCACTGTTCAGTATTTCGGACGCACCCCATGTTTAACATGTGAACAGAGTAGGTCTGGTGTGAAATGATTCAGGTGTTGTTTACAGTGGTGGTGGTGGTGCTGGTGGGACCCAGGGGACATTTTATTAACCGTCCATAAAAAAGTATATGGAATGTTGATGGTGGTAAAATCTGATAATACGTTTTAATAGCATTTAATAACACAGTAAAAGGGTAGTTCCACCAGTAATTTGGATTTTTTTAAAAATAATTCAGTGTTTGAAGTGTAAACAGAGGAAGTTTGGTCTGAAATGGTTCAGATGGTGTTTACAGTGATGAGAAACAGGAGTCTCCATGTCTACAACATAAATATAGACATTATATTTAATATCCAAAAAAATGTATATGGAAATTTGATAGGAAAATAGTGAAAAATGTGATGTCTATTCTGCATATGAAGTGACAATGTATTTAAACAAAGTTGTGGCAGCATCTTATGGTGTGAATTTATTGGCCGGTATCCGATTACTGTCTGACTTGCTCAGGGCTAGTTTCCACATTATCCAATTATTTTTTAAGTGCATGCAAATATCAGATTATAAAGATGCATGTAAATATACCCAGTGTGTGTCACACCAGGCAGTGTATTTATGACTGCTTTACATAACTTTGTGTGGGAGCTTTTAGGGGTGGACATCTGGTTCCATTCACCACCACTGTGAACAGTTCTGACTCTCATTTAATCAAAGCACTCTGAATTAACTTTTAAAGGGTCTTATTTTATTCTTTTATAATTGTTTGTTGTTTTGTTTTTTTTTACATTTCCAACATTTCTTTATCCTGGACATTTAAAACAGGCTGTTTTTGTTACTGTGTATTTAAGACTGATATGTAAATGAGCTCTGTTCTGATTGGCTGCCTTATATTGTACCTCATTCAGAAAGCACCCAACAGAGCTGAAACACTCCTTTGTAACTTCAGTGAGAGGGGTGTCCCAGAAAACACAGATATTTAAAGTGGGGCTGTGTCTGCAGTTCAGCTCTCATATGTACAGTGGCTTAAGTCATTTTATCTTGCATTTAAAAAAAAAAAAAAAGAAATAACTTTTGAGGTTCTTAATTTAGAAGTAGCGACTAGGATTATTTTTATTTCCTCACATGTGAAACGACCCAGAGAGAGCAAACTGAGCACCACGTCTGAAAAATCTCTTATTAAGAAAGTCAAACAGATCACAGCAGTTTTATAAACATTTTTATTATCATAAAAACCCCTTAAACATTAAAAACACACCAAAATAATAGAACCCACTCTATGATTTATGATAAAATGCCACTAGCAAACTGTTTTTACCTTTAGATTATGCAACAGGTGGGATTCTCTCACTGCAGAGAAGGCTCCTCTGTTACTGGAGCCTGTAGTGATGCTGGGAAAATGCTTTATGGTACATTTATGGTTATCAATCTGACCTCTAAGACAAAATAGACTTAATTTATGCTCGGCTTAATATCCATTAAACCCAACGTTATAATATAATCCCCCCTGAAGCGAGACTTTGGTATAAGATTAACCCCTAAAAACGTGTGATGTGTACTCAGCGGAGGCTGATTTGGGGAAGGAAACACCTGTTATCAATAAATAAATGTTTAAAAGTCAAGACAGATCAGAAAAAGGCAGGACTGACTTGGTGAGAACTGTATGGTTTGGTTATTCTGGGTGTATTTTAAAAAGCAGGGTTGTCTTAGATAATCCAACTGCAGAACTTACCAACGTTACCTGCAGAAACAACGGATTAAGTATGTTTGGAGAGGGTTCATGTTCATGGAAACACTTTAAAACCACTGACTGGCTGTACAATTAGATTCTGATGTAGATCCAATTCTCTAATACAAGGCAAGACTAAGGATTTTAGTCTGTAGTTTGGACTGAAATGAGCCAGCTTAACTTAAAAACCCTGCTTTGCAAAATACACACCACAGCAGTGGTCTTCAGGGACCCCCAGACGATTCACGTTTTCACGCCACCACTGGGCTGGAAGTTGGGATGGAGCACAAATGAGGATCCGGGTAGAGAGCCGCGGACCCAGAGCCAAAAAAAAAACCAAAAAAAAACACAGATGAGTTGTACTGTTGTGAGTTATTAGAAGAGAACTGTTCCCAGAAAGCTCTGAAGACGACACCCTTCCTTCACACCCAGAGTTCAGCAGCAGCAGAAGGCAGAGGCGCACGCCTGCAATGCAGCCCTAAAGGAAGAGTGGAACTACAGCAACAACGACAGCCACAGAAGTTCAGTCACTGACCAAACGTGCTGTAAGTACATAGATATGTCCAGCAGTGTGAGCGTCAGTTACTCAGAGTTGCCAGGTTATTAGAAACTCCTCCCTGTTTAGTCATTAGCCTGTAAATTTAGAATTCAGGTAAGTTACTGACTGTAGCCCATCTGCACGTTTCAGAACTGCTGTTGACCAGACACTGAGGCTGTGTTGAGGGTCGCTGCTAAGTTGACAGTGGTCCACCATCGCAAACCGTCCAGCCAAATAGAAACTGACCACTGATAGTAAACAGAAACCTGTCAGTGGGTGGAGCTACAAGGGAGGGGCTTCTGATAAAGTGGTCAGTGGGTGGAGCTACAAGGGAGGCATTTCTGATAGTGGTCAGTGGGTGGAGCTACAAGGGAGGCGTTTCTGATACATGGGTCAGTGGGTGGAGCTACAAGGGGGGGTTCTGATAAAGGGGTCAGTTGGTGAAGCTACAAGGGAGGCATTTCTGATACAGGGGTGCGGGGGGAGCTACAAAGGAGGGGTTTTGATAAAGGGGTCAGTGAGCGGAGCTACAACAGAGGTTTCTGATACAGGGGTGGGGGGAGCTACAAGGGAGGGGTTTTGATAAAGGGGTCAGTGAGCGGAGCTACAACAGAGGTTTCTGATAAATGTTCAGTGATTGGGGCTACAAGGTAGAGGTTTCTGATACAGGGGTCAGTGGGTGGAGCTACAAGGGAAGGGTTTCCACTAAAGTGACCAGTAGGTGAAGCTCCAGGGGAAGGGTTTGTAAACCTACATAGTGGTGCTGTAAGGTGTTTCTGATAAAGTGGTCAGTAGGTGTAGAGAGTTGTGGCTAATAACCTAGAGTATATAACTGTTCTCACTGTTGCTATAGTTACCACCGTTTGCCTTTTTAGGGCAGAATAAAGTTCAGATCCTGTTTGAACCATTGTTGCGTTTACAGCGTATAGGACGAGCTCCATTGGCACAGTGGATGCTAGAAGTTCAGCGTAAGCTCCCGGATGTTGAGTGAGAACTGCTTGGAGCAGATGTTCCTCAGGCTTCTCTATGCCAGAGCCTGGGCTGCAGGCTGATCGGGTACCGCGGCGCTCGGCTCTGTCTGGATGGCGCTTGTTCCGTTTATCTGTCCACCGTTCGCTCCCGAGCTCTCCTGCTTCTGGGCCTTGGTTTTGAACTTCAAGCCGTGACCTTCAGACCACAAATAACGGTTCATATTAATGTTCGGTTTAGGAACAAGGACAGCTGTGTGATTTTATTCATCATATAAAGTAAAATCTGTATTACACAGAATGCTGTTGGTGCAATGCTGAGGAATAAAGGGAAGATCCAGCTGTTTTTCAAAATTCAAGCATAATTTAACCTAATTTAAGATGTAAACAGAGTCATTCAGAGTGGGTTTGGTGTGAAAGGCTTTGTTCTAGAGAAATGTACCCAGTCAGAAACGTTCACAGTGGTAGTGATGGGAACCAGGGGTCACCATGTCTACGACGTCCAAAACCACCAGTGAAACTATTTTGCTTCACAACAGCCGGTGTGTATCCCTCCATCATGAATAGACTTCCATCCATTATCTTCTGCTTTATCCAGCTAGTCGGGGTCACAGCAGGGGCTGGAGCCAATCCCACACTTGCCCACACACTCCAATTGAATAGCCTTAAAGCCTGAAATCTTATCAAACCTATCAGAAATCATCATCTCAGACATCAGATGCTGTAGGAGCTTTTAGAGCTGGACGTCTGGTTCCATTCACCACCACTGAGAACCATACTGACTGAGTTTCTTTAAAAACAAATCCACTGTGAATAAGTCACCTGTTTAGTCACACAGGATTTTTTGCTGATCCCCCATATATATATATATATATATATATTCATATAAAGAAGCTTGTCATGCCGGCTGAGATGCTCACCTGGGCAATCAGCAACTTCCTTGAAAGCCTTTTTCTTACAGCAGCCACGGCACAAGTTAAAAACGCACTTATTTCCCTGTTAAAGAGAGAAATGTTATTAATACGGCATCATATAAACATTTATAAAGGCTTATTCTAGTAAGCAGAGGCTTCTATACGTCAGCTTCAGCGTCAAGTGATGGTTTACGCTGTGGGTGTTGACCTTCACAAGCAGGTCTTAAAACACTACACTGGACAAGCTGTTCCTAAACACCACATTATATGGGATTTATGCTTCATCCTTCATAATGCTTTAAAATCTGGTAAAAAAAAAAAAAAAAAGATTTCCATTAGAGATGGAAGAATTGATCGGCTATGTATCGGTATCGGCCGATATTTTAATCAAAATATGTGATCAGTGATTGGCCGATATTTCTCCAATTTAGCGGATTGATGACGTTAAATTTCTGTATTTCCAGCTAGTGTTTCATCCAGGAAGAGGAGCCCTCTGGCCAGCTCCCTGCAATGCCTATCTGAACCACTAGGTGTAAATACATACCCTTTCATTTTCCACAGACTGACTAAAGCAGCGGCGTCGTGAGAAAAGCATGCGCTGATTAAAAAAAGCATGTCCGTCTGGCAGTGTTTACCGTATGTGACTCAGACTCATCCAGGATGTAAAAAAAATTTAGTAAAATCAGTGTGTCTCGTTGGGGAACCAAGATAAAGATATTTAACTATTAATCTGATACAGCACTGCACACTGCTGAACACAGTGAGTATCAGCAAACAGCAGAGCTAGCACACACAGCTAACACAAAACAAACAGACCAGATCTGACCGGTACAAACAGAACAGCAGCAGCAATTCAATATCTACATTTAATGATTACAGATTTAGTTTAAAATAAGAGAGTCTGAGTTTAATGACTGCAATTTTTACTGTATTTATTTAATTAGCTTTTATAGTTTTAAATTAAGGGTCTAAATTTAATGATTACAGTTTTGGTGATATTTGTTTGATTTACTTTGTTTATTTACTGTTAATTTAGTTAAAAATATTAAGCTGTTTCATATGAGCTCAATAAAAATGGTAATAAACCAGTTTCCACCATGTTTCATGACTTGCTTGCGCTAAAATAACTACATGCAGCCCTGCCGTGGTATATAGCCCCGCCCTCGACCGGTATCGGCTATCAGACGATTGCTCTGAAAGATGATCAGAGATCAGAATTGTCCTCAAAAACGCTGATCGATCCATCTCTAATTTCCATGCATCAGCTTTCGTAAACTTAATATTTTTCTTTATACTATACATATACATTCAGTCTACGATCTGTTAGAGCTCCTGTGTCTATAAGCCCCACCTCCTGATGAGCTCAGCTCACCCACTATGTTCTTCATTTAAGTTCTGCTGTATCAGTTTGAGTCAGAGTCCGATCCTGAAAGTCTGGTAGATCCTAAAAGTTGTTAGATCCACTTTCGCAAGCTAGACTGGAGCAGGAGTGGTCAGTGTTTACTGTTTTAGCTAGCTGTGTGCTGTGTATACTGCTCACTTGTAATGATGAAGCATGGAAACTACAATACAGCAGATTTACATTTCGGTGTTAGCGCTATACATCAGACATTCTCACTTTTATTAACACAACCAGCACTACAATTCAGCCGTCATAACATGCTGCGTCATTTCACCCCGTAAAGAGTGACAACATACTAAAGTCAGCATGAACCTGTCAACCTGACACAGGTGTTACATCAACCTGACACTAAGAACTGCTGCTTACTGGAATTAACCTGTGTGATAAGCCTATGTGATCGTCATGTAGCCTCATAAAAACAGTCCTGCAGTGAAGCTTTACTGAAATTAGTCACAACAAAGACTCACATTCAGTCCTAGCAGTGCTGTACTGAGAGAAGTGAGATCTAAAAATATCAGGATCTAATGATGGAAGCTGATTACTTACCTTAGGGTTTCCACACTGCTCACATTTGATGTATTTGGCTGCAGAGCACAAAGAAAAGAGCATGAGCGTTTAATAATACCACAATAAGCATACTCCGCTCCACAGAATATATAAGAGACACAGGGGTGGGGGGGGGGTGAGTCTGTTGCCTCTCTCTGCTGTGCACTGTCATGTTACCATCACCTTCTAACAGTTACTTTATTTTCTTCAAGTTAAAATTAGTACGTCTTAGAACTTCTGCTTCAGTGGGTCTAATGCACCAGCCAAGTGAAGCGACTGGCTTTTACCATCAACTCCAACGTTTATTCCTACTCACTATTACATTATTAGAAATGTGGTTTCACTGAAGATTTTCATTAAAACAAACTCAAATAATGCAAATTTCTACATCATTGGACTGCAGCAGCTGTCATTTACATTGTGTCAAAATGATGTGAAGAATGGACCAATAGAAATGCTCCAAAATTACTTGGAAAAAATTCTGGTTCCATTGACTTAGATTAAAAGTAAAGAATGTTTTTGTTCTCTCCTGTAAAGCTGCCATTTTGGAGATTGGATTTTTTTTTTATGGATAACGACGATATACACTGAAAATAGAATAAAAAGAATTGGTCGTGTGTCAATGATCTCCCTGGCCTACCGCGCAACTCTGTTTCAGACCGAGGTGGATACCACATAAATAAATACATCAGTGTATACGCCTCTGAGTTAAGAGTGGGGCCAGACGTGATCTCACAGTGAGGATACATGCCTGGGGGCAACTTTTGGGGCCATAATCCATCATTAACAAAGGTTCCCCCGTCCTGACAAACTCCTCCAGTGCCCTATGGCTGTCAAACACTCACGTTTCAGTTCAGGACAGAAGTTCTTATGGGGGTTCCTGGCTTTCTTCTTCTGCTTGTTTTTCGACAGTGAGTCATTCGAGCCATCGCTGTCCTCCAGCGCCCTCTTCATGCTCACCGCTTTCACCTCCGGAGTTTTCCGTCCATTCTCCCGGCCTGGGTCCTTCGGCCTGGAAACACAACAGTCGCTCAGTTCCTCTCCAAGACTTTATTGATACACTGTAATTACTACTAATAAAAAATAATAATATAACAAGTAATAAGTAATAACAACAACTATTAATAAGGTTTACTACTAGCTCAGGTCCTACTGTTAAAGCAGTCTTAAAGGGCAATTCCACCTATTTTTCTACAGTTTTGGTGTGAAATGGTTCAGATGTTGTTTACAATGGTGGTGATGGGAACGAGGGGTCTCCATGTCTGCAAGTAGTAGAAAATCTGAAATGATAAACTTTCTATTTGGCCACAGCCCCAAATTTGGCCACATGAATTGATTTAAAGACCAAAGTCTCAGACAGTGTATTCATAACCATTTACTGTAATAACTTTGTGTGGAAGCTTTGAGGTGGACGTCTGGTTCCATTCACCACCACTGTGAACAGTCCTGCCTCGTTTTACTGGAGACTTCTTTCGCTCCCATTAAACTATTAGAGTCAACAATGTTCAATGAGCTTCTCCTCCCATTTAATGATGATCTGTGTGCTCTGGAACAGTCTCACTCTGCTCTATGAGCGTATAGACAGTAAAACTGTGTACTAACACAGGTCTGACGTAGGGCTGGCAGATCCAGTGAGGCAGAGGCAGTCCGGTGTGATGTCTCTCTGACTCCTCTTTAGCCATCTCCTCCTGAAATCCACACAAACTAACAGTCAGTGCCGTTTAAGAACCTACACTGATCAGCAGTCCATCAGATTCGCTGTATACATTGTTTATTCTGTTCTTTAATGGTCAGGACCACCACAGAGGTAGGGAATTTGATCATTCTCAGCACTGCAGTGATACTGAGGGTGGTGTGTTAGTGTGTGTTGCGCTGGTGTGAGTGGATTAGACACAGCAGTGCTGCTGGAGTGTTGGAGTGACGAGTTGGGACACTGTGAGAAGATCCTTCGCTCCTGTATGTACCTGGCAGCGCTGCTTCAGCTGTCTGTTCACTTCCTCTATCCCTGCCAGGTTTTTGGCTTTGGCCAGCTCTTCCCTCAAGTCCTGATGGATCTGCAGCCTGACAGAGATTAAATACATAAATAAATAAATAAATAAATACATAAAGAGATCATATGGACTGAATTTAAGAAAGCATATACGTGATAAATATTAATTGACGGTATTTTTTTCATAGATCCATCACTGTCCAATGAAAAACATGCATCTGCTTTTTTTTTAATCAATTTTTATTTTTTGCATTATTTGAACACAACAGCTGCCGTTAACATTGTCTGAAAATCTCATGATGAATGGACCAATAGAAATGCTCCAAAGCAGCTTGGGAAAAAATCTGGTTCCATTGGCTTACATTGAAAGTAAAGACAGTTTTTGGCCTCTCCTGTAAAGTAGTCAATTCGAAGAGGCTTGTTTGTCTTTGGACAGTGACTATTAGCAGCTGAAATCACTCACAAAGCAGCTAAAACTTACTCCGTGTCTATACAGTCGGATCAGTTTGTTCTTGTATGTGATTTGCATGTGCAGTACAGCAGCTATACGTCGAGGCAGCTTTTACATTAAGACACTAGACCTGACTGTAAGCTGTGCAGGAGGAGAGATCTAAAGGAGCTGAAAGGAATCGTCCTCCTGTACAGCTGGGTTGAGACACGAAGACAGAGGGGACGTACGTGTGGTGCCAGAGCTTAAAGAGATGAGCTCGGACGTAGGAGAGCGTGCAGGGTGGATGTTTCTGCACCACCTCCAGGTACTCCTCAGCCATCTCCCACACGGGAGGACTACAGCCCTCAAACAGCGCAGGGTTGTGCAGATTCCCTTCTGAGCTCCACAGAAATACACAGACACAAAGAAATCCAGTGTTAATCTATGATTAATGACGCACCCACATAACAGTAGGACACACTGGGCTGAAAACTACCAACGAGAACTGATATTAAATAAATGTGTAAAACAAAAAAGAAAATATAGAATTAATATGACATGTGGGCTACAGGATTTCAGAATAGTTCCTCTACTGCATCTTAAATGGTCACATACTAGAGTCCACCTTTTAAGGTGGAATGGAAAACAGTGGTTTACCTGCACTCATCACCCCCTGAACTCCGGTCTCCTCCATGCAGCGCTGCACGTCACTCAAATGCTGGATGTTTCCGTTGGCGAAAACCGGGATGTTTACAGCATCTCTAAGGAACAGAACACGGAGACAGTCGCTTACTTAATAAAAAAAAACTAAGACTTTAAATCGACCCCATTTTTTTAAATACATTGACTGTATGGCACACTTATCAAAGGGGAACTCCAGCCTAAAATTAGAGTTTAATATGTCTTTTGTTGCATTTTTAATATTCTTCTTAACTTCATCGAGGAACCTGATAACTTACGTCAATGTTCTCTGACTACAGTTCCCAGCATGCATTACACAAACACATCAGGACCCCTGTGACATCACACACACTGGTAGTACTAGCCACTGAGCTACAGGGTAATTAATACAACCAAGCTAGCGTTTGGATAGATGGATGGATAGATAGATGGATGGATGAATAGATGGATGGATAACTGGATAGATAGATGGATAGACAGATAGATGTAGGCCCCAGAGACTCTTATTCACATAAATGACTAGTAGAAATGGAAACCCCAATAATGTGCAAATATAGATGCACAATAACATGCGCACGTGTGTGTATATATATATATATATATATATATATATATATATATATATATATATACACACATACACACACACATATATATATATATACACACACATATATACATATATACATACATATACACATGCAATATTGTCCATTTCACAATTAATGTAAGTGTATCAGATGATTTTTAAAGAATATAATTGTTTGTATTAAAGTCTATTTTTATATAGAGGCTTATTTTACATATAGTCTATTATCAGTAATTCTCAGTCCTCTGTCTAAATCTCCTGGTACGACCACCAATCCAAGTTAAGGATGTTATTGGACTAATTGGTTGTTAGGACACTCTTGATCAATTGTGATGCACAGATGAAAAACATTCTACTAATAAGTGAGTATAAAAGGGAACAACATTCTAGGTTAGTTTAGTATCTGAAGATCAGCAGTTGATGGCTTGCTGACCGACTCACAATGACCAGAAAGAAACAACTTTCTTTAGAGACCCGTCAGTCCATTGTTGTGTTAAGGAAGAAGATACTCCATTAAAACAAGAACATTTCACTGTGATCCCAAACTTTTGAGCGGTAGTGCATACACACACACATACTTACACTTATATATACTTATGTAGCAGTAAGAGGACAGTAGGTTTATTTACAGTAGGTGTAAATAACAGTCCTTTATATGGGCTCTGTGGTACTGACTGATGATGATGAAAAGCTCTTACCGTACAGCTTTAATGTGCTCCCAACTTGCAACACCAGTCAGAGCTCCTTTCTGATCTTTGGTTCTGCCGTGAACTGTGAGCAGCTGAGGCGGAGGAAGAAAAGGAAGATAAACTAAACCCAAAGCCACAAATACAGGATTCAAAAGTCAGAGGATTAATTAGGGCTCTACCTGGCAACCTGCCTTTTCCAGCATCTTGGCGTATTTCACTGTTTTCTCCACCTCAGGGAAGACCCGGATTTTGCATGTGATCGGCACCGACAGTTTCTCATTGGCTAGTTTAACTGTGGAAGGCAGAAGTTACTGTATGTTACTGTTATTTATTTATGTTGTTACTGATCAGTTTATCCTATGCACAAAATATCGCATGCACACACTGTAGCATTTACGGTGTAAACATACTCATCTTCTCCAGAAGTTCCCACTCATCCTGAAGAAACACGCCGTAGTGCCCTTTAAAAGAAAAACAACATCAGCAGCTCCATAAGCACATATTCTTTTCCATACTTTAAACAATGGAACTCACACTGCCAGACATGAAACCAGACATGTTCATATATACATACATACATTTATATCCACATACATAGGTGTATATATACTGTATATATATATATGTGTGTGTGTGTGTGTGTGTGTGTGTGTGTGTGTGTGTGTGTGTGTGTACACATGTATATACATACACTTATATATGTACACTGATGCAGACAGACAGACATTAGGCCTGGCTACTCCTTTAATAGTGTTTACATAGTTAGGAGATATAACTGTATGTCTACCTCGTTTAGCGATCATCTGAGGACATCCCAGGTTCAGGTCGATGGCGTCACAGTAGTCCTGGGCGAGCAGAGCAGCCTGAACAAACACCTCTGGGTCGTTGGCACAGAACTGCAAACACACACACCATATAATCAGAATCTCTCACTGCAGTAATCACCCCAATCAGCAAACATGCACAGCCAGCCAAACATAGCATATTCTATATATATATATATATATATATATATATATATATATATATAAGCCTGTTCAATTTAAAGGGAAAACACTTATTTTAAAAATGTATAGATTTTAATAAAGAAATATTAAACTGTTTTACTTTTAAGATCAGTATTAGAAAAGAGTGGTACCATGCCATCTCTAAGTACAGCTGATATTATAAAAGCATACTGTGATATCAGAATAATATCGTCTACAGTATCATGATGTAAATGTTCAGTTCGTATCGACCACTCTCAGCCCTGCCTGACCTGCGTAATGAGCGGCCGGTCCTCCGGGTGGATTTCGTTGTAAAGGTTCTCTCGGCGGTAGTTGGCGTCTCTCAGGAACACCTGAGCGTGCAGCATGGGCGTGTAGCAGAGCTGAGCACCGTGTCTGCGGCTCAGCAGCCTCCAGGCCAGCTCGCTCTGCTCCACCATGGGCGCGAGGACGTAACGTGCAGTCTGCAGAGTCTTCGTCCAGAACTCGAAACCCTGCAGCTTCGCCATGACTGCCGTGCCGCCTGCTGCACAGGAACACAGACAGCTTCAAAGGAGCAGTCTGCGTTTTTTTCTCTTCGAAACAAAGAAGGTACAAGCGCAGAGCCACAGTACCGCACTCTCAAATCAAGATATCGTCGCTGTCCAGTGAAAAACAACTTTACAGGAGAGGCCAAAAAACCTTTCAATGTAAGTCAATGGAACCAGAATTATTTCCAAGTTATATTGAAGGATTTCTATCCTGGTCCATTCATCACAGATTTTTTTACATAACGTAAACAACATCTGTTGCATTTATCTGGAAAAATAAAACTCAGCAGCTACCGTACGTTGTCTTTTACTATAGGGAAGGCAGAGCAGCAGTGTTTTTAGAAACCTTTATACATGTTGGCTGAGTCCCAAACATCCTTACTCCCTACATAGTAGGGATCGTGTAAAACAAAACAAACAGCATCAGAAACCAAACCAATACATATAAAGAATATCTTTCAATATCTGTTTTGGGCCTTTACTATTAAGTTGACTACTCGGGAAAGCATTGCGGCTGTTACGTAAAAAATAGAAACGTATAACTAAACAGTCTCAGATCATTTATAAGATCACACACTGTCCAGCAGTACATTAGTACTTATATAGGAATTTTGCTGTCTCATTCTTCTCCCAGTGGAGGACTAAGAAGAGTGACTGCTGCACTATAGCTCCCTTTAGACACATACAATTCACACACAAATCTAAATATGGTTACATATGGTAATATGTAAACAAACACCAGAGACAGTAAACTACCCTCTTTAACTTGTGGCTACTGGACAGCAAGCAGACAATTAATTACTGATAACATAATATGGTTTAATGTTGAGTCTAACAGTGAAATATGAACTGTGGACCTCTAGTAAACAAACACTCCTCTGTATGTGCGAATACGATAAAATTCAGACTGGAAACTTTTCCCAAATACACTAAACACAGCAAACAGTTACCATCAAACAGGAATCAGCTTGTATGCTTTATTGTATGCGGATCTCATTCATAAACATGCTGATTCTCTGTGTCCTGGTTATAAATATTAAGCAGTAGTTTCAGTTTTAAACCACAAATTACAGCAAATAATAATAATATAACGCGCAAACTCCACGTACTTTACTCGCAGATTACTGACACTCGCCTGGTATTCGAGGAGCTGATCACTATAAGCCGAATATAAGCGTCTTATTATAAAAATCAGCTTTAATTTAAGAATAAAAATGTAATGTTTGTACTTACAGACACCACACCGTGCTCTCGGTGTCGCGCCGCAAACAAATGTGTCCGAAGGGGAATACGACTCATCACAAAACGTTCCGGGGCTGACGAGCGCAGGTCTCATAGCTGTTATTGCATAACATACATTATAACTTCTTTAAATGTCATTATCATTATTATTATTTTATAAAATATAGCTATTTTTTACAATTTCGCCACACCCTATTTTACTACTGATTTATTATTATTATTAAACCAGAATTTGCGTTGCTGTTGCCGTTGTTGGCCATTAGGGGGCGGTGCAAACCAAGAATTACATTTAGTGGCTAAAACAATTTTTTTTTTTAATCCAGTAAATGTTCCATAATGCATTGCTGTGTTGCTTGTAAGTAACAAGTAAACAGACATAACGTTATTGTCTGAAATTGTTTACAGTCATCACATATTCGGTTCTCTATATAATAGGGTTCTACCCTGTGATCCAGTCTAGGATATAAAGTTTAGGGGACAACTTTAAGCAAAGCTTACAAACAAAGCAGTGCATTATAAGTATCTATTATCTGCTAGGGTACATCAGTTGTGCACTACTTAGTTGTAGTGCACTGTGTTTTCTGCACTATGTGGAGCTGAGCTAATATAAAAGTGCTGTATATGCTCATTCTGAAGCAGCAAGGCAGTGGGCTGTGTCCCAATCTGTGCTCCATTCACAAGATAGTCCAGTAAAAACAACATCCAGTAAACACAAACAATTCCACAATGCATTGCTGTGTTATTGTTGATGATGAGTAATCAGTTTTAAGCAAAACTTACTTACAAACAAAGTAGTGCATTAAGGGTATCCCCTCTCTGCTAGTTGTAGACTACTTAGGGTGGTCTATTGTCAAACTGTGTACTGCATTTTCTGCACCACTACAAAATGACAGCATCCCAAAATAGTGCATTATGTGGTCAATGGGTGGACACAGCTTCCTCCCTACATATCCCATAATTAACACTTTCTCCATCGATCTGAAGCACCACCTCAACATGCAAAGAACCACGTCAGCAAGCATGCTTCACAGTTGTATATGAAACCACACCCTTTATTAAACATCTTTGAGGAAGCATCTATTTTAAGAGTGTAGTTATTGACCAACTGGAGTTAATCTCTATAAACACACACAGAAGCATCTTCCTCCCGCAGTGAACATTATCCAGCTGCTCCCTCTGACGATCATCACAAATCTCTGGCTTATCTTCATCCTCCAGGCCTGAGGGGTCACTGATAGGACACCTGTTCATTTGCCCTGTTTTTATTTTAAATGCTGCAGCCTCGGTCAGATGAGGCCGTAATTCCTGCTTAAAAGCCGCCCTTTTATGGAACGAGCACAGAAATAGGAGAACCTTTATTCTGAATAAGAGGGTAGCAGACTTCACAGGACCGGTGTCCTCCTACCTACACACACCTACATCTTAAACTAAAGAACAAAGAAGAGCATATAGAACAACCATAGCCTGTACTGGCCACATGGCCATACGCTTCTGTGTGCAGCCAGTTGCAGAATCCCACACAGCTCCTGGATGTATCTCTTCAAGTTTCCCTCTGCGTTACTCAGTAATTGCACTCTTGCTTGCTCAACCGCTGGCTGGAATATGCGATAACCCTTCATTATAGTTTAGCTTCCCCAGGTGAGTTTCCAGGGCTGCACCTGGAAGTGTGTGCACCACTGAAGGAGACTGTGATTGTGGATCAGACAGTCTGGAATACCTGCTCCAAATTTTCAAGAGGCCCACGTGGACCAGCACAACCACTTGAAGGTGCCAGAGCAGTCTTATTTCAATACCACAGCAACTACTTCAGACGCCAAAGCAACCACATGTCAACACCATAGCAACCACATGGGATACCATTACACCCACATAGCAACACCTTAGCAACTCCTTGACATACCAAAGCCACCTCCAAGCAACACCTTAGCAACCACCAAGGATACCATAGCAACCACTTGACATTCCATAGCAACCACATAGCAACCCCCTAACAACCACCTGGTAACACCTAAGCGATCACTTGAGATACCATAGCACCCACTTAACAACACCTTAGAAACCACTTGAGATGCCAAAGAAACCACATTTTAACACTTTAGCAACCAGCTGGCATACCATAGCAACCACTCTTGTAACACCTTAGCTACCACTTGAGATCTCATAGCAACCACGTAGGATACTATAGCAACCCCCTAGCAACCCCCTAGAATACCATAGCAACCACCTAGTACCACCTTGGCTACCACTTGAGATATTACAGCATTGTTGCAACACCTTAACAACCACTTCAGATGCCAAAGCAGCTGTATGTCATCACCACAGCAACCACTACAGGTGCCAAAGCAACTACATTTCAACACCATAACCACCACTTCAGGTGCCCATGCAACTACATATCAACACCCGCATGGCAACACCTTAGCAATTCCTTGGGATACCAAAGCCAGCTCCAAGCAACATCTAAGCAACCACATAGGATACCGTAGCAACCACCTAAAGTACCTTAGCAATCAACTAGCAACACCTTAGCAACCATTTGAGATACAATAGCAACTGCCTAGCAACACTGCCTAGCAGCAGCTGCACAAACGCTCTGTGTTTCTTCAGGAAATTCACAAAACACTGTAATTGAACCTCAGGAGTAATAGACACAGGAGAAAAGTAGCACATTGGCCCTTTAATCCTGCCTGTCTTCTGTTTATTTCTTACTGAAAATCAATATCAAACATTTAATAAAGTAAACAGTTCTCACTTTAACACAGTACTGTTTTATGGTCTTCAGGGTGTATTTTGTTTTTCTTACAAGTATATAATAATTTAAAACTTTTATTCTCTTGGATTATTTTGAATTATATCTTGTTTTCATATGTCAAAGTCAAGTCAAGAGGCTTTTATTGCCATTCCATCTACGTACAAGTACACAGTGTGGTGAAATTTCGTACAAAGTACAAAGTGCAAACGAGCAGACACAAGTTTTTAACTAGAAACAATAAATACGATAAATTAACAAACATTAGCCACAATAAACTGACAGGACAGCGCATGTAGTACTACATGTAGTAACAGGAGTTCAGGTGGAAGTATTAAATATGAGCACGTGTTAAGCTGCTTCACTGTCTGCTGCAGTGTTTTTAATGTGTTATAGGATGTGGTACTACAGTGTAAAACCGCACACAGAGCCTGTATCGGTGAATTATTATTAAATACACTTAAAGTTACATCTTCACCGCTTTTTAATACCCCCCCACTTTTAAGTCATGTTTGTAGATGTGGAGTCTGTGAATGAGAAACATACGCGAGACTGTCTGTTTTTGAGTTTCGTGCTACTTTTGTTTTCGTTCCTCGCGCCAGCAGTACTCTAGAGAGAGAGCGCGTGCTGCGAAACCTTCTCAGCTCGTGGTGGGCGTTCACGCGCATGTTCGAGTCAACGTGACTCCGCACGTGCTCACAACAGTAGGACAAATCCACCACGTGACCGTTAAGAGCGACTTCTGGCATCGGCTGCGCACCGGCCAATCGCAGCGCAGGGATTATAATATTTCCTGCTGTGGGCGGGGCTACACACTGTGCACGCTGAAACGGAGCACCCTATGAAAAACAGGCTGATGTTATAAGTTTATAAGAGATATACTTTCAGTGCATAGTACATGAATAATAATAATAATAATAATAATAATAATAATAATAAGTGCATATATTGCTACACTATACAGCCATTTCTGCTTCTTTTACTAGATATTATAATGTTTTATATTAATATGCTCAGTCTAACTATGCTATACATACAGTTACAATTCATTATTGAAAGGAAACTTATGATAAAAGGAAAAAAAACTTTAAAAATAGTCAGAATCCATTGATTTATATTAAAAGCAAAGTCAGTTATTTTCCTTCTCCTGTAAAGAAGATCGGCACCCTTAGAAAAAATGAAGAACGAAGTTTGAAGTTTGAAGAAGTTTGGGAAATCTGTCTTCCAAATGCCCTGGAAGCCTCGTTGGGATACATGACATCATGGAGATTTTGATTGAAGCTCCAAAGGGATCCAAAGTGCACTTCCACAGAAAAGTGGTTAACCACCGAACCAAGCCATCTGATATATATATATATATATATATATATATATATATATATATATATATATATATATATATATATATATATATATATATATATATATATATATATATCAGTCAAAGTATTAAAACCATCTCATTGTATCTACACACATTGTGGATTGCTCCATTTACAATACATGTGCAGTTACAGACTGTCTATCCACCCGTAACACACATTAACACACAACCATCATGTCAGTGTCACTGCAGTGCTGAGAATAATCCACCATCCAAATAATACCTGCCCTGTGGTGGTCCTACAAAGTGCTCCTGTATGGTACGTGGAGCTGATTAAATGGACATTGTAAGCATAAAATTTGACATTTGTAATTTGAATAGGGGTCTCAAACTTTCGCATATGACTGGTAAGCTGAGTTTTGTGGTAACAGTCTTGTATCATGTTCGAAATAATTAGCACTGCTTTTCCCAGCAACATTGTCCTAACGAGTCCTAACGATGAGTGATAATGCTGACTTACTCCTTTAATCGCTTTAATCTGAGTCATTTCACTCACGTCACGGTTAACAGGAATCCACATGTTGCACCCTCCCAGGAGCGCCATGGTGGGTCTTATCCCACGTATGTAATGTGAATAAATAGAAACCAGTCTGAACTCAATCACATCCTGAGCGTGTGCTTGTTTAAAAGTGCTCCATGAATATAACTGGGTCCTTAAAGGTTCATTCAGGCCTAAAACTTTTGTGTGTCTTTTTGTGTGTATTTTCTTTCACCTGTTTCTCTCGTTACACTACCCAGCTTACAATATACAAATATGTTATATAACCTTCAGGAATCCCCCCACAGTAGCAAACAAATCCTCCACTCTTGTAGAGGTTAATAAAACAGATATATTCATGTTATTAGCACTGTTGGCTTGTATGGCTTTCATCTGCGTTAATGAATAAAGAAGGCCCAGTGCTATCTATACTTCAGCAATTGTTCAAGACCTCCCTGTGCGAGGCGTCCTACACAGCCAGCCTCCTGCCATCATTTGGCCAACCTCCGTCACCTCCTCTACAATTTTCACCACCCAATATTACCGCCATGCTCCTTCCTTAAAGTCCTCAGCTCGGTGTGGTCCTCTTTATCATTCCTCTCCAGTCTGCTGTAATTGCTATCCCACTTCTGACACCAATGTAGCATCGGTGCACAAACAGAAGATGAGGGAACCATGCTTTAAGCAAGCACTCTTTTATTGGGACAAAAGCAGTCCACTTCTAACTTCATAACTCTACTTAATGGTGCATACTGACTACACAAACGTGTATACAACTTTAAAGTCTTTTACTGAGAGTCTGATGCCTATGACAGATTTTGCATGTTGATGCTGTTTACGGCCACACCTTCTACGCACCTATGACTGAACTGGACAAGAAAAAAAAACCAACAAAAAACCTAATATACAGAGAAGAAAAGTAAAATTAATGGAAGTTAGGAATGGCATTTCAAAGCTATCTAAAGACCATATACAGATATATACTATACATACAATGTAAATACAAACAGTGTTAGTAAACTGAAGGCCTTAATAAAAGAATAAAATGAAGTTTGCCTATAAAAGCAGGCATCGTGCTGCACTATGAGGCCTCAATCTTGTGCAACATGCTGCTATTGAGCAGTATCATCGTTCCACTGTCTGGTTCTCTGGGTGTGTATCAGTGAGCGTAACCCACTTATCCTCTAAAGGCACTTTTTGCTCAGCTGTTCCTGCCAACAGACAGGGATACACAGGCCTTTGTGACGGGTTAAACCTGTACCGACTGAGACTCACTCACTAAGTTTGCACATGAATTGCTCCAGCTCTCTGGACCCACCCTAGCTGCCCTTAATGAGTAATATAGCCTTCTTCTCTGTAACATGATCATGGCAAACTTACACAATAGTCCTATCAACAGCAATGCCTACGAGACTGCTTACACAACCCACCTGCACTCTCTGTAAATCTCTTCTGTTCACATTTAGTGAACATTTCTCACAACCTGTAAAAGCCATACACCTCTTCTCCAGCTGTTTTAAAAGTTAGACCTTAGTGACAGGGTCAGAACAAAAGAAATTCAGCCATGCCTTTTGTTGTTATTGTCCAGCCTTCCTCAGTGCCCTCCCACACGAATCCCCCTTGTTTTACAGCCTCCACTAGACGATGTGTTCCAATATGCAGACTTGTGTCCTAGCTAGGGTGGCAAACTAGCGTGTATAGTTACGGTCGCTCTTTAGGACTCTATTACAAAATAAAGTCAAGTCAGAACAACAGAATTAGAAATCTCAAGGATGAATATTGGCATACTGAGCAACTTACATTAGCTAGACTTTTTATTTTAGCTAGCATTTTAATTCAACACATTAACTAGATGAATAAAGATGATCACAGCTATATTTCATGTATGTGGGAAATTAACCTTTACAGCACTGTTATTGATTAAAGAAAACCTGGCAACATGGTTAGCATGTATCTGACTATATCTACATGATGGTTTTGATTACTTATTTAATTGATTAATGAAGCCCATGTTAGGAAATGATGGCCATCTATCTTCCTTCTAACTGCTGTTGCAAGTTTTGCTACTTAGCACAGGTTTTATCGTTTATTCCTAAGAGTTCTGTATTAGTGTTGGACATGCTGCAAAATCTAAATTATTAAGTATGTGTTTACTTAGTGGTTAAAAAAACAAACAAAACAGTAATAACTGCCCATTGTCTTGTTTTCTGACTTCTAATCAGTCTTTACAGCATTGTTAATAAAAAACTAGCAACATGGTTAACATGTATCTTACTATGTCTGACTAATTTGGATTTGTTTTGATTTATTAATTTAGCCAAATAAGGGAAAAGGATAATACATAAAACGTTGAATTTCCCCTCAATCATATCCAATCTTGTCTTTTTAATCATTTTTGTACTTTTGCGATATCAGCCTTTCTGTGAAGTGAAGTTTATGTTTATATTTTTAGTTATTTCGCCATAAAGGATAACAAAAAAGCAACGATTTCTGTCCATGCACCCTATTTAGGGCAAAACGGGGCATATTAGGACGCGTCCGCGAGTGACGTCGCCGCTCACGTTTCTAAGATTCAACCAATCAGGCTTCGATTCTGCTGTACGTCGGTGGTCCGCGGCGGAGCGTTAATGGTAGAACCGAAGAGCGAAGCGGAACAAGGACGATCAGTTTTATACGAAAATCCGTCTTCATCCTCTACCTAAACGGTGGATTTCTGACACGAAACCGCGCAGAGCATAAACTTTACACTCTAAACTTTCCAACAAGCCCGATATTGCGGCAATATCGCGTTCGGCATGTTAGAAAACAGATGGTGAAAGCTGGGTGATTGTTGGAGGAGAATTAGCCAGCTAGCTAGCAGGAGGCTGGCTTGGGTTGAGAGAGAATAGACGGACTGTGTTGATTTATTTCTCTCTGTTTTAAAACAGTTTTTTTCAGTTTGTCAGTTTTTACATCGAAATCGTTACCCGCATACATTCAGTTACGCACTGTTATTGAAGCTAGCTCCACCGCTAGCTTTTATTTAGTCGGTTACGATGGAGTTGAGAGTGGGGAACAGGTACAGGCTGGGCAGGAAGATTGGCTCTGGATCTTTTGGCGACATTTACTTGGGTAAGTTTGAGCTCCGACGTTTCTGAGATCAAATTAAATGCTGTTTATTCCTCTGTGTTTACCTGCTTTTATGTTTGTGTTTGTTAGCGTACGTTTTCGAGCCTGTCCATTGGGCTAAGCTCAGGCTCTTTAGCTCCAGACAGCTCGAAAGGCTGACAAGTTGGTCTGTACGCTGATTTTTGTGGTCTTTAATTTACTCTGACATGTCTGTCCACAATTTCTTTAGTTGCAGGTCAGGTAAAATAGCAGTCAGCTGCTCAGTTATTAGGCTATATATAGACAGGGTTAGCTAGCTCGCTAGCTACTGATCATTCTGCTCTAGCTTGTTTAGCTAGTCAGCTAACAAAGCAGCTGCTTTGGTCCCTTTTTAAAACTAAAATATTGAATTTTCGGAGCTTTGTGTGTAGCAGACGTTACAGATGTGATCCCATGCCGGTTGACACTTAGCTGGAGTTTAGTTTTAGCCCATATATGTCTCTCAGTTGCTGCAGTGTTGTATCTAGAGCAGCTCTAGTGAATAGCAGTTGATTATAATGCATTGTCTGGCTCACATCAATATCTGGATTCTTCATGTTGATAAATTGTGGCTTTCCACAGACTATAGCCTCGATTGCTTTGTTTATATCAATATAAAATGCATCCAGAGACCATTTAAGCATGTAATTTCCTCTGTCTGATGGCCACAAATGGAAATTACACCCATATCTGTTTAGATTGGTTTGGCAATAGTCCTTACTTGTCTTTTGGAATGGTCAGACGGTTAAAAAGGCTGTGGAAAATATGATGGATCGTTAATACTTAAGAGTAGTTTATAGGGATTGGTAAACAGATTGCAGTCGTTCAATTGGAAGACATAAAAATTTCACCTGAACATTTTGTACAGAGTCTCCCTGTGTTATTCTCTGAGTCTTCACAGATTACGATCTTCCTCAGTTGCTTATGCAGCACATCTCTGGACAAAGTAGATCATAACCTGTGCTAAACGTTCATGTCAAGGCTGTCTAACATACAGTAGCCGGGCTTCTGTATAAACATTTCACCAATGTTTTGCACGTATGAAATTATGGCTGCAGAAAACGCGAATTCAGTCACATTTGGGTTCCGCGAAGAAACTTTGATGATTGGGAGATATTTAACTCTGTTTTTGCTGTAATCAGAATTGTTGTTTATAGCCGTTTGCCATGTTTTTATGCCCGTGTTCCAGCTCAGAGATGAGTGGCTGAATAAGCAGTGGCCCACCTAATGAGGGCTGAAATCTCTGTGCTACCCCCAAGGCCTAGCCAGGGACACAAACGCACCAGACAGTTCTGGGGGCATGTTGTACAGAGCAGCGTTTCAAACAAGCCTTGGATTTGGCATTTCTGAATGTTTAAAGTAATCTTGGCAAAGCCATGTGTTGAGCCAGTCGTTTCCAGTCAACAACTGATAAGAGAATGCGTTATATGAGCTGGCCACTTGGGCGCACAGGGTCGTGGGGGAAGTGTTTGGCGCAACCGTAACAACAATTGACATCAGTGTGTACGCTGTACACCGAACTATAAGATCAGGTGGAATGGATTCATTTGGGATTGTGCCGTTGACATTATTTGAATAAAACTTTTTCCGTCACCTTTTTCGCGGATCAGCTCAAGCTGTGTTCTAACTTTCCTGCTCTACTTAGCGTAAAAACTGTGTTTAGGATAGTGATGGGAGAAATTTGTTGTTCTGAAGCTATTTGCCAGTTGATCCAATCGACTGAAAATGAGTGTGTATATATCGTATGACACTAATTTATTACAATGGATTTTAATTGTTATTCATTTGATCATCGAATTTATGTACATGATTTAGGTCCAAACATAAAAAGACAGCTTTGTGTTTTAATCATGTTTGTCATCTTCAAACATGTTCATCTTTTAGTAGCACAAATCATATAGTCTTGACATTAAGATTCTGTATGGAATTAGCATTTTTGAATGTATATGGTGTAGTGAAGTGACATGTAGCATTTGTACAACTCAGCATGTCGATAATTTTCAGAATCAGCAAAGTGGTTTTGTCTAAGTATGTTAATATGAACCTAATTTATGACAACAGACCCCCCCCCCCCCCCCCCCCCCCCCCCCCGCCCCCCACACACACACACACACAAGCAATAATTTCCAAACAGTAGCAATTTAACAAAGTTTTGTGTCATTCGCTGACACCATGTGACTTGGTTATCTTCATACACACCCTTGAAGTATTGCTTCGTAATGGCAAGGGTGCAAAAGCTTTGACGTGTTTCAGAAAAGACCACCTCTTGGTTTAGGTGTCTCAGGCTTTTGCATCCAGGTTAAATTTTTTTCCAGAATTTGCAGAAAGTTAATTTAAAACCTGCTTGTGTCGTCAATGTAGTTTCTACCCAACAAGGCCGTATGCAAAAAGGTGTGTGTGAGTTAAGAGACGAGAGGATTCGGTTTTGCTGAGGAAATGCTGAAGAATTCCTTTAATAGTCATGTTCTGATGTGAAAGCTTGTGTTTGCGTGCAAGTCTTGTCATTCATGTTGCTAATATACACTGATGACATAATATTTACTTGCATCACAGGCGGCCGCAGGCCATGGAGTATTGTTGCAGGCATCTGCTCTTTTCAGATGAACTAACTTCACCCCTGCTGTGTGCAGTTTGAATTGTTGTATTGGAACATTTAATGCCATTACGCTCATGTTTTTGTGTTTTTTTTGTTGTTATTGATGTGCAGGTCCGTGCAGCCCAATTTCTGCCCAGCTTTCTTATTTTTCCTTTTTATGCGGTCACTGTAGCTGGTTGTAATGAGATCATAGCTGGCCAGTGCTGTGTTTTGTGAGGATTTTTGTAGAACAGCAGTATGTTTAGTTAAAAAAAAAAGTAGAAACCTCCTCCAGCCTTCTGTACTCCTTTCCAAGAACGTCATAAACTTTAGTGCCAAAGAACAGTCGCAAGGTTCGCGCTGTTAATCGGCTCGCTGTGCTGTTGCAGTGTTTCGCAATACTTTTAAAGGGCCTGTATACTGGAAAACAGAGTTTTCCTTCTTTTGTTGAGCTTACATAGTATGTGAAGGCAAGTGTAGTTCAGTTCGCCTGTTTTTATAAATCTTGATATAAACAAACATGGCAGCTGTTAAGAGGCACTCACTGCCAAATTACTGATGATCCAGTATTTATTTAGGAAATTATTCTGTGTTTGTCCTTCCAAAAGTAGTAGGTATTTATTTTTACACGCACCAATAAGTATTTTGTAAGTATAATTTGGAATGAATCTGTCCCTATCTCACAAAAGGCAATCTATGAAGTCTGTAAACATGAGAATGACATTGGGGTTTTTACCCACTGTCCAGTGTATAAGGCATTGGAATTAGGTGAATAAAATAATGAAAAAATTACGTATTCATCATTAGGATAACAGACCAAAGTAAAAAGCTACACTTCAGGAATTAATTAAATGTCTAATGTGTAAATCAATTATATGTAATACAGCTTTTTCAGTGTTTTCTGACTTTTTCATTGAACCCTTTGTTCATTTTAAATCTGGTAATGTAAATCATTGTATATGCTTTGTTAAAATCATTGTTTTAGTATATAAATGTAATTATAATGTAAGTATATAATCAATTATGAGTATTTCATAATTCGTTATTCGTTACATTGTCCTACTATTCAGTCTACTAGGGTTTAGCCATGCCACTTCATACATGGAGTGTTTTCAGTTTGGGCTCCTTTTGAATAAGGTGTATTGCCTATCAGAGCAAAGATGCTTAAAGATATGGTAATGATGAGTGTTTTTGGTGCATATTTGGAACAGTGTAGCATAGGCCCTTTAAGAAAGACCCCTGGGCCAATCTCATTGCAAACAAAGAGTATATCCAGTGCTGTTACACTGCTACATTGTACTTTTTAAAAGGGCCCTTAAGAAGCTTAAATGTATAAACAGTCCAGCCCAAAAGCTCCTACCATGGAAACCGGCGTTGTATTAGCTTGGCAGGACTGTTTGTGTATGCAAACATTTTTTCAGGGTACTTAAAATGTAGATGTGTAAGGCATTGGGCGTGATGTATCTCATGTGCTTGTGCACAGTTTGTTACATCATCAGCAAGGGATTGTATGTCAGAACTGCATTCATATGGAAAATCCTTGAATTGTGATTAAATTGTGGGAAATCTGGTAGTTGATATATATAATTTGATATATATCTATGTAATTTGTTATACATCACTGATTGTCTTGAGTATAAAATGTGAGTTACAGTGCAAATTATTAATATTAAAATGTGTAAAAGTGATAATGGATGGTATATATGACAGACTTAATCTGTTTAGGGTTGGGCTTTAAAACAGTGTTATGAAGGTACTGTCAGCTGTGACTTAATGTTTTATTGCCAAGAGAGTATAATTAGGCCCGATTGATTAGTTTGTCATTTGGAATACATAGAATAGAGTTTATTGTCACATGTATAGGTTTGCTATTGGTGGTGTTGTAACCATGTAGAACAACTGATCTACAGAATGATATGAATGTTGTTTATCCACATGATGGCTGAGTGGATATGTGTGGACATGTTTTGAGACAGTTTCATGAGACAGACCACGATTTTCGATCTGCAGAGTACTTCTCCAGCTCACCGTTGGCTCTGCAAAGTGGCAGATTTTAATCCATGTCGCAACATCGTTACTTGGCGTCGGTACATTCCAAGTTTGCACATTGCTAAGTGGCTAAACATTATGCAACATTGGTGATTCAGCTGGTGCGCTGTGAAAGAGTCGTGTCCGTCTACTTAGTATGGGGCTTATGTAAAGACTTCAATCTCCCCACACCTGGGCTGCCCAGGCCTGATGAAGTGCAGCTGGGGCCGAGGGGCCAGCCTGGCTGATGAACAACATGCGCACTGAACAAGCCTCTTAGAAAACTGCAGTGTTGGCTTCCCCATGTGGAAAGAACCGGATCAGGGACACTTAACTCACGGAGCACCGGACAACCCGGAACTCTCTGATTATGCCATACGTGTCTATGAGGCAACGGCCGACCAGTAAACAGAGCTGGACGCAATTCAGGATCTTGAGCTTGCAGCATATGTATGAAAACAGGGTGAAAGTTGGAGTTGGGTTTTGTAATTAATGCATAGAGAAGTAATAGTTGCCCCATTTAATACATAGTGTCATTAAGCACTCTGAATATGGTATCAGTGATGAGGTTGACGATGTGGAGGACTGAGACATAAGACACAAGTAACACAATTCAACAATAAGGGATACTCATGGAGTATACAGCCAAAGCTAATGTTGCATTCACATGTTTGCAATAGACAGGCGACAACAAAATTGAGGATCTCCGAATACACAGTCAGGAGTTTCAATTTAGCAATCTACGATGTGTTAGCATCCTTTTTCCCCCAGTAACAGCGCCACCATGCCATCTTTTTACGTGTATTCATGCCTCGATCGATTTTGTATTGCAAAATAGGGATGTGCAGTAAGAAACACCCTTGCACACACGTGGCAATGTTTATTGCAAAGTAAGGAAACAAGTTCATGTCACCATGTAAACCATTAGCTCAGCCCTTTTTCTGTTGCAAAGACTTACCATCTTGAAAGATAAAACCTGATCCCCGGGCAATTTCCAGCATTGTGTCCACTTGTACTTTTGCTGCGCTGGATCTATATGCAATTTGGAGATAATCTCATTGCACAGTCCAGGTATGTTATTTTAGCCAAAAATGCTTAACGTATGACTGCCAATTACCTGTTGGTGTGATGTCACAGAAAATAGTCTTTTGGTTGCTTCTGATTGGTCTAACTCCTCTACAGGCAGATTACAAACTCTGAAAACTGTATCTCTAATGTTGTGCTCTAGAACGAGTCGAACTGCAATTTACTCTTCAAGCCTCACTTCATTATAGATGTTCTCTCGGTTGCCGTAAAACAGGTCTAATTGTTTAGTCACCCCTGTGTCATTAATCACTCTGCCTTTTGGTGTGACCTTCAAGTGATCTTTCTCTAAAAAGCCTGAGATGGTTAGTCACTTGCCAGTTCCTAATGCTCCATCACAGCCTTTTCTAGCAGAGTGCTTATACAAATTACAATGAGTTGAAACATGTATGTCTAACAGGTACAGAATATTTAAAAAATCATTCAAACAGTACATTTTGTAATATACGGAATGGTGAAATGGTACAAAAATCTTGGGATAAACTTGTTACATTACATCACAAGCAACCTATTTGACGGTCTATTGTACCATCTTTTTATCTGTTTTTACAAGAAAGTCTAGTATTTTATTCAGTGCTGTTGGTATTTGGTTTTGCAAAGCAGCATTTTGGTAAAATTACTCTAACCTACAGCTGCCTTGCAAGATTAAGCTAAGCATATGCACACAGATGATGCCTGTGCACATCCAGATCGTTCTACAGGCAGGCCTAACCCCCTTTTTCCCTTGAGATTCCTCCTCTGCGATGACTGATGTGGGAGGGGTGAGAGACGTACCAGCTGCTTTAGGGGCCTGGAACGGCTGTACGAGATTGCCAAGTTGCTTTCTCGTGGATTTATTGATATTATTTTAAACTAAGTCGGCCTCTGACATTTTCCTTCAGAAATTGGAGGAAAATGAAGAGTTTGACACTTTGAAAACACATCAAGTTTGCACCGTCCTCCCTTGTTACTTCAAATGTAGTTAATCAGCAAAGACATTTTTGGAGTCTTAAGTTTGCTGCTTTAGATTTAAGCTGTAGCTGCGGGGCTAACCTAGCTAAAGGATGCTTATGTAGAGGAGATATACATAGGATAGACTGCACTGGACTAAATCCAATTAAATATGCCTAATTCTACACACTTTGTAATGAAAATGTTCTAAATAATTTAAGTTCTGTCCAAATTTGCCATCTCAGTCATGTTTACAAACTGTGTGCCCCAGTGTTTCTGTCAAACAAGCTGTGGGCATTATTACTATTATAATTGCATTCATTATGTCTGTTGTTAGCTCTTGGCTGAAAAGGAGCCTGTACGTACTGATCTGTCTCAAACAGTTTACTCTGAACGTTAAAATGTACAATTTACAGAAGCAAAGTTTATGCTGTGATGTTGACTGTTGAATGTAAATTATATTAAACTAATATTAATCCTAATGACACAGTATGTTTACTTACAGGAGTGTAGCATAGCAGTGAGGTTGCATATTGAGATTAAAAAACTGTGTACATAAATTTTGGCCAAATAGTTTCTTGAATGCCTGTCTTGGGCATGTGTATACAGTGTACAATGATTGAAATGTCCATATTTAAATGAGGTAAGCTCCGTTTCAGTGTTGGTTTCTGTCCTGTAGCAGGAATTTGTCTGAACATGCCTGGTGCGCTGACAACTGGAGAGGGTTGGTTCTGCTAAATGTGTCTAGACAAGCTCTGAATTCCACTAAAGATGGCAGGGTTGCTACTTTTTAAGATCTGGAACTGTGATATTTGTTTAAAGCAAGGAAAAATGAGTTTGCTGTGAAAGGTCCTAAAAGGCCCATTTTCTATATGTTCTTGGTGCAGGTATGTTTGTGCAGTTTATATGTCCCAAACGTGACATCACAGCCACGGCCTGATTTGCATATATAGGTCACTTTGAAAGTGAATGGGTTCAAATTGTAGCAATGCATATGTAGTATTTTAAACTTGTATTTGAATAATAAACACAGAAGTTTAGGTCTTTTCATGACACGTGGGCATTTTCCACTCGTCGTCATGCTAAGAGAAATGATTTCAGGTCGTTCCGGATTTGGACGGTATTGTTTCTGGAGGGGAGAAAACATGAAGGAAGATGTTTCTATGGTGGTGTTGTGTGCTCGCCCCGGAGCAGGGACTTTGGCTGAGGCGATAAGGCGGATCTCTTGTCTAGGCCCGCTCGTGTTCGTTATGATAACGTGCTGCGGAATCTCTGAGAAACATCTGATGTGACGTGTGCAGTGGCGCAACTACCGGCAGTGCAGGCGGGGCAGTCGTACATAACGTCTTTATCAGACCCATTACATTGTACTTGAGCCCCTAACATGAAAAACTGATTATTTTATTTTGTTTTATCATTTTGAAAATTTGATTTTTTTGTATTATGTAAAATTTAATTCTGTAGTCTGTTTACATGTCTGCCTCTTCAGCCTGCTGCAGTTTAGCCCTGTCCACTTTGAAGTTATAGAGAATTTTTCATCCTAGACTGCTGTTTGAAGTGATCACAATGTTTATTCTTATTATATTTATTTTTCTTAAATGTGCAGTAACACAACCTGTGTTAAAGGGGTAAAGAGAGGATGTTTCCCACATTTTAAGGGAACCCCAGGAAAAGTAGTCAATATGGTCGTTGTTTACCTCCATGGTCGTTGTTTACCCCGCACACACTGATGACTACTTTAAATCTCTTGTCGCCCAAATGGCCAGTCGTTTAATGCTTGAGGGTGTTTCTGGACTCAATTGTGTGTATTAGGTTTATTCAATTCCAGTCTAATGTGGAGTGTCTGTGTAGTCGATATGACAAAAATATGGCGTTCAGTCTTAATCCCTTCAGTAGACTGTGTTAAGACACAAACATAATGCCTGTCACTTTAAATAATTAAATATTCATGAATTTGTTTTAATCAATTGCTTTTCGTTAGTGGCATCTAAAGTTTCCTTTCTGGATATGTTGTTTGTGTCTGGCTAACAGTCACAGTTCAGTCTGTTCAGTCAAGTTTGTAAGACATTAACCATACAGACCTCATGTGATTAAATAGATTTGGAAAGCTGTCGTGTTGATAAGGATGTGTTCACACTCACACAGTTCTGTTTAGGAACAGCTGTAATTGTGTTTTCAGGTTTGGTTTGGTTTTTGGTGTAATGCTGTTCGTATCTGGTTTTTGATTTCATTTCTTTGGAGCTCTGATTGAATTTTTGCAGCAGCACCACCCAGCTCAGGGCCTGGGTGTAGTCTCCGTCTCTCTGCCGTCTTAATGCAAGGCTAGAAAAGGCCAGGGGGGTTCAGCCGTCACTCATGTGTGACGGAAGAGGCTTTTACCCTCATCTCTTACCCTGCTTCGAACAATGGACTTTTCAATTTAGATGGAAATGGGGTTGCTGTGGCTTCCAAACAGTCGTAAATACTGAAGGTTCTCTGCCAGCTCCCTTGAGAACAGGAGTGCCTAGGATCTGCTGATTGGACAATAAGTTTATTACCAGTGTTTTTGTTTCTTTTGTTATTTTGTGCTTGAAATATTGTGCCGTCTAGGGCTGCACAATGCTCTGTGTATTAACTGTATCGTGACCCTGGCTTTTGTGATATGAATATGTAGGGTTGGGTATTGTCAGACATTTCGGTAATTGTATGCTTATATTTATAGTCATTGTCATAAATTGTGTGTCGGTGTGCTTATCTGAGCATATTGCTAACACCAGCTATATGTTTCATTACAAAGAGCATCTGAGTAATCCAATTAAACTGATTTAGTACTATGTAATTTGTGAAATGCTCAGTGTTTACATCTGCTCATGATTGGATTTATGCACATGTATGATTATTCATGTGGTCATGTAATCAGAGTACCCAGATTTCTTATAACAGATGAGAGCCTAGAAATTTGTTGGAGAGCTTGATTTTAGCTGAGCAGTCAGACTCCTTTTTCTTTTCTAACTAGTATATAATGAGCCAAATAATCAAAGATGCTCCTTCGTCACAGCCCTAATGATTACCTTTAAATACTATGAAGATAGTGAATATATATATAGAAATGATTAGGGAGAATGATAATGACCTTATTGACTTGACTGCTTGCTTGTTTCTCTGAGGAATATCAGTGAGGTGCTGCATTAAAATGCCAGAACAATAGGATTAGTGCTTATTGTATGTGAGGACGTACATTACGTGTATATATTAGGGCTGTGTATTGGCAAGAACCTGAGGATACAATATGCATTGTGATACAGCGGTCACGATTCAATATATTGCGATATGCTGCGATTTTTGCAAGCAAAGTGAAACAATGCGATCCTACTATTAAAACACACCACTATATGAGCAAGTTTGCCAATGCTTACTTTTTATTTTGGAGTGGAGCTGAAAATGTGTGGTTAGAGGTTTAAACACAACACACTAGGATTGACTGTCTGCCAGGAATCTGTGTATCAATACTGTGTTTTTGAGAATCGATACAGTATCAGGAAACAATATCCCGATACTCTATTTCTGATATTTTCTTACACCCCTAGTATATATACGTACAAATATATAAAATGCATAATTAACATGTGAAAAATGTGTTATAAGAAGCTGTATATGATGAGAACAGATGACTAGGGAATAAAAGCCAACAAAGCTGCTAAAAATCTAGGGGGCTCCACCCTACCACAGTGCAGAATTTATATTGGCTTTGTGGTGTTTATTTTAGAAATATAACAATAGGGAACTGACGGTCATATGACAATGGACAGTTGTCAACAGTTAGTAAAGCACTGATTTAAATTGGCGCTTGTTACATTTTTCAGTTAATATTTTTACTTATTGGAAAACCATACCAAAGCTGTAGTAAAATTTTATTGGTCACAAAACATGGAACTGTAATTGAGCTGTATCTTATTTTATTAAATTCCATACTTTATCTCCATGCAAACAAGTCCTGGACTGGTGCCACTCATGAAGTAGTGAACGCACCCATTGAGGGGTGGAGGCCTGTGTGATGCTCTCACACTTATCAGCTGTTACATAAGCATTCGGCCTGTGTTTATCCTCTTTCGGTTTGGAGAGCACAGCAGAAACTCATCTCACTTCTTCTTCACGCCCCTTTTTAGCACCGGACTTTGAAGGAATTGCAGGCATTTAGTTACAGTGGTACTTCATATATTGTATTGTGTTGTGCGTTTCTATTAGTGTAATATTGTTCTTGTTACATGTCAGGTGTGCCTCACCAAGACAAATTTTTTGTATGTGTGACATACTTGGCGAAAAAAAGATTCTGATTATGATAAACATGTATTCGCTGTCTAGGCTATTGAACCAGAAGTTGGGTGTAGGGCAGCTATAGATTATTTCATAATCTGTTATCCTATTTAATATTGTCAGATTACGCAACTAACTTTTCTGTCGTCTTTGTTTTTTTTCCATCATGCAGATTTTCATCTGTGCTGCTAGCAAGGGCTTTGTTTATGGTGCAGCACAACAAATACTTCCTGTGATGTTCAAGAATCTGGCATAATGATCTCATGATCGTGTTGTTGCTGTCCAAAGATGAACAAGTGCCTAAAATGTCAACTTTACAGCAAAGGGCTACTTTCATTTAACGCAAGCCACTGGAGCCATGAAATTTTCCCACAAATGGCATTGTTCAAATAATATAGGAAATTAAAATTAGAAAGAAACAGAAATACATGCTTTTTCTTTGGACAGCAACAGTATGAACATTAGAGAGCAACGATAGTAGCCACTTTGCTCCTTATGTCAATATTTTCCAGGGCTTAACTCAGTTGAGTCAGATTTGGCTGTTTAATAAGAGTATTTGACTATTCTCTCGTTTTGTATTTTCTAGCAATCAGAAAATCTGTTGGCATGATATCTAATAATTTCAACCATGTTAACACAGTCAGATGCAACAGATTAATGGAAATAAATTCATGCCATTGCCTGCAATACAGTTACAGACAACTATTCAACAGAATCTGTCTATTTTTCTGTTGGCATACAAACTCAAACCTCAATAAATTAATTTATTTTAATATTTACTTAGGATTGGAATTAGTTTTAGATTAAAATAAACAGACTTGAAAAATTTCAGTCAATTGATGGGGCTCCGACTGATGATTCGAGCTTTTACGGCGCCGCCCTACGTTTTCCCACAATTGACATAGTTGTCTTGTTTACTTTGTTTACTAATCCTGTCACACCTTTATTAAGGGGATGTCCCACGGCCTCTGGGTTGGGTCTGATCTCAGGTTTAAGCAGTGCAGTCAGCTTCAGTCTTGCCTGCCTGAGCCTGTGCTGTGTGTGTGTGTGTGTGTGTGTGTAATGGGGGAGGGGAGTGAGGGTGACCCCACCCCACACCATTCATCCTTCCTTCTGCGTCACGTCCCTCAGGCACACCATGCGTGCTGAGTTCCTGAGAAAGCTGCTGCTGTGTTATTTGAGGTTCTTTTTGGTTTGATTGTAACTGTGTTAGAGTGGTGTCGTGTTGCGTTTGGAGGGGGTTCAGATTGAATGTGTTTCTATGGGCTGCGCCTCCTTCTCAGTTGTTGAGCGGGCCCAAATGGTGGACAGGAGGTGGTTGTTGTTGTGAAGGTGACAGTCAACTTGTTTTAATGGTTTAGAGTAGATGATGCAACATATTAGCCTTATTGTTTTTTTTGTTGTTTTTGGTATATACAGAATAGGAGAAAAAATATTGTTCTTTCATAGTTTAGCCTAATTGTCCATGACACTATATAGCTGCAGCATATGCAATGTCAAGTAGGGCATATTAAATCATGTCATCCTACAGCTTATTGCTGCTTTATTTGAAAAGAAAAGTTATTTTCCATGACTAATCTACTAGAGAAGCCTGTTTGGTACAGCATAATATACTCTGTTTAAAGGTTCTTGGACACAAAACGCAGCCGCAGTGCTTGTCTGCTTTTGTATTGCATTAAAGTTTAGGAAAGAATAGTTCACTACCAATCTTTTAGTCTTTTTATTATTATTATTATTATATTATTTTTTTTATACTTTTGAATTCTGTGTAGATGCACTCCACTACCAAATCACCCTAATCATTCTAAAATGACTTATTCTCTCAAAAGGAACTGTTAAAGTAATCTGGTGAAAACTCCTGTTTATTCATTTAGCAAAAATTAAATTTTCCAATATTGTGCAGTCCTTCACTATAAAGTGTGACATTTATTGTTCGTGTAGTTGTAAAAAGGCCATAAGGCAGTTATAGTGGTTTAGGTGATGTAGAAATAGAAACAATAGGCAGTAGTTGCTTCTATGTATGTTATTTAGGGGTGAGAATCACCTCTAAGGGACCACAATATGGTACTGTTTCAGTTTCATGATATGCAGAGTTTTCATAATTTTGAGTTATAGTCACATAGGAGTCCACTGCCCTTCGTATTCATGCATTGCAAGTTAATTCTGTCCTTTCTGCTTTAATCACAGCACTTGATTTGATTATTCTGTTAACAAAAATAGTTACTTGGTGTCCCTGAATCAATAGTTTGGCCAAGCAAAGTATTGCTATGTGTGGTATCGATTATTCATATTTATATATGCATTGTGCATATACTCTAGAAGAGAAGAATGTTAAGACTCATTGAAATATATGCAGTTAATTAGATGTAGTCCCATTTTCTGCATCTTATGAATGTTCATGCATCATCAGCAGCACATTTGTATGTGGAGAATATCAGATATTCCCAGAATGCCCAAATCAGTGCCTTTCTGAATAACTTTCTGCTTCAGTGGCTCTCTGAACGCTCTGGGAATGACTAGATTGATGCTCACTCCTAAAAGATAGCATGCTGCCAAAAACCATTTCTCCGTCCACTTCCAGCTGGTTTCTTTTTATTTATTTATTTTTCTGTTTCCTTTCTGACTAAGCTGACTTCCTGTGAGCCTGACCCAGTTCTTCCTGTTCTTCAGGCACAGACATCTCAGTGGGGGAAGAAGTTGCCATCAAGCTAGAATGTGTGAAAACGAAGCACCCTCAGCTGCACATCGAGAGCAAGATCTACAAGATGATGCAAGGAGGAGGTACGTTCCAGATTTCCCAGCATTCACTGCAGCTTTCAGACCCCCTGGTGCCTTGTTGCTCTGATTTTACTGGGAACCATTATTGTAAACTCCACAAAGCCCTGCATGTCCATCGCTGTTCACTCTGCATATGTCTGCTTCTAACAAAGCATTATTTGTTAAACGTTACTTCAGTAATCTAAGAGATTTAGAGAAGAGCTGTAATCAGGCCTGAAATTTTGTTTCAAACCCAAATACAGCCAGGGATTTTACCGGCCCACTTAAATTTAGATAAATAAACTAGCAGAGCCTTCACTGTAACAAGAGTCTGTGAGCTGTATAAACAAGAGCCTACAATTACAGAGGGAAAGAACCACTGGCTGTTTGTGAGGTGTTAGGGGAGGGTGAAATGGCACAAGTATATATCACAGTACTTACAATTTACAATAAAAATGTACACAATATGCAATATACAATATTTTTTTTATCTTGGAAAGCATCAAATTGAATATGTAGTGCTGTGTATAGAAATAAACAATAATACTAATAATGGTAATACTAAAAATACTGCTCATAATAATATATATTTTTTTATTCTTAGTTACAAATTGTGGTGCACTTGGTCAAATTATACAAGCCTAATCATGCCCTCATAAGTCAAAGTTCTTTAATGACTGATATTACCAATATGTTCAGAAGTGTTACATAATATAACACAGTAACAATTAAATATTGTGATATTTCAAATATGATCAGTAACACGGTGCTGTAGGCTACTGTTCATAAGGCTACATGACACCTACATAAGCTTGTCATGACAGCTGACTTAACCCTATGTGAATGTGGTTATAGATGCTAATGAGACTGTATTGGAATAAGCATTTATGTAGAGTTAAGCCAGATCTTATGACAAGATTATGTAGATGTCAGGTAGCCTTATGCACAGTACAAAATGATCAGTTCATATGATAATGGCAATTATTTTAATAGTTTGACAGCAGTAATAAGAGGTCACTGGAAATGATTAAAAATGGTCTTGAACATTCTGTCTGAGCCAAGTCGGGAGCTAAATATAATAAAATTCAGTCCCGAAGTGTCCAGTAAAACCTGGCAGTACAGTGCTAAGGACCATATAGTGGCAATATCAGCCATCATTAGGTAGCCTAAAAGTTAAGTATAAAATATTATTGAGTAATATGCTATAATTGTCAGCTGTTCAATAATTAAGTGTATATTCAAAAAGAAGAAATGTGTAGGAAGGTGCCCAGCAGGTTCCCAGAGATTCAGCCAGCATAGAAGACAGTGGCACACATGATTATTTTACACTTTTCACTGATGTGCCTGGGGTTCATATTCGTGGATTAGTCTGGGCCATTTTAAGGCCGTTTGAATTATTGATTTCTCCAGTGGAACGAGGCTTTGTTTAATTCAGAATAATTAGCTTAAGAGGGGCTGGCCCTTTTGAAGTCAGCTGTAGGCTGGGATATCCCCCACTTCAACATTCATCTAAGTCTGTAACGACATCTAACAATCCTGCACTCATCTCTTTGCTAAGGCAGCACGCACCAGCACTGTGAACACTCTTAATTGATGGAATTTTATCAGTATCAACTGGGGCAGAGTACAAAATACTACCATGTTCACCTTTTTTGCCCACTGAAACACAAATTTGGGGCATAAGTGTACAAATTAATATAAGTGATTCTATTAATGCAATAAGTCAGTCAGTAATATATAATCGCTGTAATAAGGCAGCCACTCTGTAAATCTGTGTGACTCTGAATCATAATTCACTACCAGTTCTATAATTTTTTTTTGCTGTAGAAAGGACAGTGAATGTCCTGCTTAATGGTTGCGTTGTCTTTGGTTGCTGGTATTTAGTTAACCCATTCTTGTCCGAACAGTTACATTTCATTTTGATAATAAATAATGCCCCATAACCTCGACTGAATTGGTGAAATTTGGTGTACTTATGCCTTGAGTAAGCATGTACTAGTTTGCATTAGGTGTTTTTGGGATTGTGTTGTGATTGTAGAATTTTATTTATTTATTTGGTCTTCGCTTAGCTCTGTTTTGCTGTAGGGCTGTACAGTATGACAGTATTTATCCTGATAAATTGGATCACAGTGTCACAATATGGTTTTTAGCAATACACTGAATTACAAATTACAGAGAACATAATCTGTTTTTACTGAATTTGGTGCAGTACAGGATGTGTAATTTTAATTACAAGCCACTGTATTCTTTGTTTTTAGTGTTTAAATGTATATCTACTTTGGATCATTTGAGTGTTTTCTTTTTTTTTAGTACTCATTTATTTGGGTTATACTTCCAGTTCTGAATCAGTACATAACAAACCGTTTAAGGTGTTAAACATTATAGAGAGCAATGGGAAGAAGACCCTAAAGAAGGGGAAAAAAACCCCAAACAAAACCCCAAAAACACATACCAGCTGATATAATTAACCTTTAAATCATCAGCACACAATTTAGTCCATTCCAACGTTATTAATTAGACAGATTGAAGTCCAGACCACAGGGATCCACCAGATCCAAGACTAGTTGCCATATTTTATCTTATTAAATCCCTCAACGTTTTTATGAAGGGCGTAGGTTGTTTCTCCAGGGGGAATACTCTCAGTACGTCCTTATACCAGTCGCCCAGTGTAGGGATGTGCTTAGAAATAACATTTCTGCGTTTTTTTTTGGTTTTAGATAGAAAATTTAGTTTTGATTATTTTACCAAGTGCCCACAGTAATGCGTAAAATGCCTTTAGTGTGTCAGTATCAGTGAGAGCTTCATCTGACTGTTATGATATCTATATCAGCATGTTTCATTGTAAATATTTCTCTGTTGAAGAAGCGTTTGTTCTCCTGCCTGGGTGGCTGACTGACTGCTCTGTTCACACTGTGAGTCAACACACCACACTCGGCGAAGCGTGTCGTCACAGAGTTTAAACACACACAAACACACACACACCCCGCTCTCGCAGCTGCTGGACACGATGTTGGACACTCTGTCCATGTGATGTTCAGAGACAGTCGAATCACACGGAGGATTAATTTAGCCTTTCAGTAATTATACTGCCCGTTTAAGGGATCGTCACAGAACATGACTGTTTCCAAGAAAAGCCCAGTGTTCCCAGGTTTTTCCCTGACATGTGTAATTGGTCCCTGATGCTGATTTTTGAAGAGGATATATGTTGTTATAGCTCGTAATACAGACTGAAATATTTT
Source organism: Megaleporinus macrocephalus (assembly GCA_021613375.1). Classification (NCBI taxonomy): domain Eukaryota; kingdom Metazoa; phylum Chordata; class Actinopteri; order Characiformes; family Anostomidae; genus Megaleporinus; species Megaleporinus macrocephalus. Next base: position 6,896,983 of record CM038719.1, read on the forward strand.
TTTTATAGTCAGAATTAAACACTCTCTAGTTGCCTTATGCACTGATATGACTTAAGTTTAATAATGTGGACACATCCTAGCAGAGGCTGTATGATGTCATGACAGATTTAGTTCAGTAGAAGTGTAATAGTTTTATTGCTGTTGATTGTCATAACAGAAACCATAAAGCTTAGTTTGTCACACTAGTAATATCCATTTCCCTTTTTGCACAATTTCTTTGGTTCTGATGTTTGCATATATAGCTGAACATGAGGGTGTATATATATTGTTTTCCTCTCTTAACTGGTTCTAAGAGTTGGCAAAACCTGTGTACTACATCTTCTGTGAATATGCAGCCTTGGACTTCGTACCAAACACCCTCACAAACCTTGATGTACCAAACCCACCTTGATTTTAAGTACACTGTAAAATAATATCTTTGCCTTTCCTCTACTAAGATGTACTCTAAAATGAACAGTCCCTTAGCTTTTGATGGAACTGTATATTAATGACGTGTTAAAGCTTGCTCTGCAAGGTAAAAAAAAAATGTGGTGTTAACTTGGAGGCATTGGGAATTGTCAATACTACACTTTACATGACTAATCGCTTAATCCTTTATCTTAAGGTTCCCTAGAAACGCTTGTGAACAGGTTCCTTTACATATCCAGTCATTGTCCTCATTGTGCTAAAGAAATAAACAGCTTTATTGTGCTGTGCACTTAAAGAATAAGTGAGCCACTTTTGGCAAATTGCACCTCAGCACAATAAGCAACATAAGCGTGTTGGTTTAGTAAGGCTCACCTGAACATCCAGGCTGTGAAATGGAAAGATAATAAAGGGCTGTATGTTTTGTATTTAAAGTACAGATTAGAGAAGGCACACTACCACTTATAGGCCGATGCCAGTATATTGGTGATATGTATTATTATATATATTTTTGGGTAATATGCTTTAATGTGAAGGAAAGTGTAACTGATATAGCAGTGTAAGAATGCATAATGTTGTGGTATAAGCAATTCTGTAATAGGCTACATTTGTTATGGAATGGCCTTTAATTTCTTTCTCCTATATCTGGTTCAGAACTTTTTTTATGATAACGAAATCGGGTTTTGGCTCAGTGCCAGCTCTAACATTTTAATCAGATCTTTAATATAGTGCAGTTTATTATAAGCAGTTGAATTTCAGAGCTTTACATATTGAGAAGTACTGAGAAAATCTAAGAGTGAGAGCAGTAGCACTATAAAAAGAATACAGTGGAAAAATAAAGCAGCCATGTGTTTGCGGTGTTGCATTGTGCTCAGAGTGGATTGAGGATCCTTGATGTTTGTCCTGGAGTCCTGTTTGTTTCCTGATCCTTATGCATCATTATTGGTCATAAATCAGTAACGTGAATATGAATAAGGGTCCTGAAGGATGTTTGCAGTTCAAGGCCCATCCCCTCCCCCCAAAACTGCCCCTAGTGTCTGTAGTGTAGCTGGGTAAACGCATGCCAGTGGTACCGGGGGCATGGCACGCTTCCAGCAGCCGTGTGTCTCCCTGTGGTGTTCATTCTGTTAAGCGCTGTTCACTCTCACTAACAGCAGCATGACTGCAAATGCTGCCACATACTGCTTCTCTCTCGTTCTCCCCCCTTTCCCCTCTCTCTCTGATCACATGGTGAGTAGTGTCCAGATGGTGAGTGGTGAGTTTTGGGGGAGGGAGGGAGTCAGGGAGGGGCGGAGTCTTTGCGTTTCTCCTCCTTAACTGGGTCTGTTCTTTCGCCTCCAGCCTTATTCAGCACAGTATCAATATTCATACTTTCACAACTGAGGGCTGTAAATATCTGACCTCGCTTCCATTCCATTACAGTTGCTGAAATAAAACCATCATTCAGTTTGATTATTTTACTGTGATTGAGAGATTTTTGGCAGAAAAGCACAGAATACACTGTGACCCGAACTGTCTACACTGTAGTGGACATATAATAACTTTAAAGTGTATAATTAGTACCTAAAGCCCCTTCAAGCAAGTACATTTGAATCAAATATTAAATATTTTTAATAATAATACAGTGAAATAGTCTCTCTACAGGAAGGGAACTATCCTGAAGTACAAACAACTGGTGGGATTGCATTATCAAATATATAATCTCTCCAGGCAGATCCATTCATCCACATTCATTCAGTTAAACCTGTTCAGGATTAAAGTCCAGACGCAAGTGCAGGGGAACCAGGAGGCTCGTAGATGCAGGATGACCCAGACTGAGAGATATATTTACCCTTCTGAGCGTGCTCAGAAATAGCTGACCTGGAAGATGTGTGTGTGCTAAAATGCTGAGCTGCAGAAGCTCCGTGCTGTAGAAGGGAACACGCACCACTGATCAGTCAGCAGCTGCCCTGATGGGCCTTCCGTCTGTAGCCCCAAATATCTGTGCCTGAGTCCTTACATGGGGCGTGAATACCTGAACCACAAGGCACCCAAAATGTCTAATTTAGCTGTCGGAGATCAAAGGTTAGCACTGTTCTTATGTGCTTCTTATAGTAAATTGTTGCCATTTTAAAGAAAAACAAGTATTTCCAAAATGAGAGGGCAACAACATGCTTTACTTCTAATGCAGGTCAATGGAATCAGAAATTTTTGTTATTTTGGAGCTTTTCTATTGGCAATATATAAGGCAATGTAAATGGCAGCTGTCGTGTTTCAATGATGTATCTCAATTTTTGTCAATTTTATTTTTATTATTTATTTGAACAGCAAATATACCCATGTTGTAGGATGGCACATTGTACAAGCTTGTTTTTTTTTGTAGCCAAGCTATAGATTATTATTTTAGTCTTCTGTCTTCTTTGCCTTGGGATTTAAAGTGATTTATCTTTAATACCCTAATTCATTATGCTTCTTAAGACTATTATAGAACATTTTGAAAAAATGAAACAATAGAAGCCATGTCGCCCCCTACACTTACTGTAGTGTTACAATCAGAATGACTGTGTGGCTCATAAGATCATAATAGAGTGTTTTTTAAATGTAGTAGAAATCACATCGCCAAATGTAGGGACACATTTTAGAGGGGTAGTTCAGGGTACCTCAAATTTGTGCCCTACCTATTACCATTGTGCCTAGAATACTGAAAGTATGTGGTGTTGTTTAGCAATCTTAAATAAAGTAGACTAAGAGTTTTTGATGTGCAGTATTTGTTGCGGTATTATCCATAAAAATGGACAAACCTTTGTCAGTTTGGATAGGTATCTGAACCTTGTTGCTGGTAAATAGACCCCCTCCGTCACAGGTACAAGAAGCTCACCCAGCGTCCGCCGATAACGGCACAAACTCAATTAGGCCATATTAAACTCTATATATTACCTGTGAAAGCGCCGTGTCAGCTGGCATGTCTGTGGCTGAAACATGGCTGCTGGGCCAGAGAGGGCAATCAGTATAGAGCAGGGGCGATATTGTTGCTCTGATCTGATTGGTTTTCTGCTCTCCTGCTGAGGAGGCCTTATCCTTTCCCCCAGCGCCACCTTCAAGGTCGCCCCGCAGTTGTGCTTTATAGCCGCTGCTTTATATCTCCTGCCTGAACGGACCAACCGGGGCCCGGAGGTTTATACGAGCCGTACCGCTGCGTGGCATTTTATCACACTGCTGTCCTAAAACTGAATCAAACGGCATCCCCACCCCCACCCACCAGCTGGAGAATATCATCTACAGTGGAGGTCACCTTCACTCTCTGGGTGTCTTGCAGTCTACAATAAGAACATCTCTGACGATCAGCGATAACTTTATAGATTAGCGGACCATCGCTGCCTAATTTTCAGTAAGGGTACTAGTTCTACTCTGTGGTTTAATTAAATTCAAGAGAATTAATGAAATGATGCAAACAGAAAGGTTTTTTTTGGAAACCTAGATTGACTGGGCAGGTCTTTGGGGCAGGGGGTTTGGAGATATGAGAAATGGTTCTGACAGCCGCGGTAGGTGATGATATACCAAGCTGGTGCCAGATTTGCCAGATTAACTGTTGGATTTGGCACAAATTAAGTCCTGAATGTCTTCCATGCTTTTGAAATGTTGCTGGTGGGTGGCATACCGCTATAAAAGTGAACACCAGTATGACGTTCTCTGATGATATGGGTTTTGCCATACCGTGGAAAAGCGCAAACACAGTGAATCACAGGGCCGCCCACGGAGACAAACTAAACATGAGCCATAGCGGCTCGAATAGCTCAACAAAATGGTGTTTTAGGCAAAGTAGCAATGCATAGCAATTCATTACAAATCAGTGAGTTTGAGGGATATTATCTTAGCAGCTTCATCTGTACAGGTGGGCATATGAGATATATATGATTTTGCAGGTAATACTGCAAAAATGGAGGGTTGCACACCATCTGTGAAACACTGCTGTGAAAGTGTAACTAGTGCACACGCACAAAGAGTGTATTGCAGCTGAGTATGTGCCACATACATGAAGCATCATGAACACGTTCATTTATGATGGTCGTGCTGCGCAAAGCTTGTGTCTACTAGTACTCAGCAAGGCTCCATTTCAACTGTTGCTTTACTTCATTGAAAAATTTTATTTCCCCCATCGGTCAGGGTCGCCAGGTTCACCAATTTTCTGACAAATCAAGCTAGTTTGAAAGCAGTGCAGGTAAAATTGATGGTTGTGTGGAACATCTTAGTTTATTTAGAAAGCAGTTCAAACTATTAAAAATAAAACTAATAAAAATAATTTAATAATTTCTATTCTTTTACCAAGTGAGTTAACAGAAGGAAAGAACTTATACTAGCTCTTATTTATTTATCGCTGCTGTACTAATAAAAAATAATAATGGCAGAAATAGCAACAATAATAGAACTAGTAATAATTAACATTTGGAGTGTTTTGATAATGATATTTTTCAATAATAAGTAATAGAAAATACTGTGATATAAATTTCCACTTATCTGGCCCACCCCTATTAAATGCTGATCATAGTTATTTTTGCTTTTAATTTAATTACAATTGTCATATTTAACTATAATTTAATGTCTGCACGCCTTTGCACTTGTCAAAACAAGTCACACATGACAAAATAAGGACTTCCAACAACTTCAGTATCACTACTTTTAAAATAAAGATGTGGATTGTTTCCTATCTGTACATAAAAAAGCTCTGTGTCTCAGTTATTGGTGGGTGCAATACAATTTACATTGCAGTTGACATTGTTATGGAAAGTTTGATTTCACAATAAAAGTTTCTGTTTATATGCTGCCGTTAGAATGCTAGCTCCCTGAACCGATACACATGCTTTAAAACAATCCTGTTTTGAATTCTTTGTTTCTTTGGTCTTATGAAGGCCAGTTTATGTATAGAGGATTAGCCCCGCCTTTCCACACTGAAGTTATAAGAAGTGTTGGAGCTCTGGGTGCCTCATTCAACCAATCAGAACAAAGCTCTTTTACATAAATCAGCCTTAATGATGATTGTTTGTTTGTTTGTTCTTTCCCCAGTTGGGATCCCGACGATCAAATGGTGCGGCGCTGAGGGCGACTATAACGTGATGGTGATGGAGCTCCTGGGTCCGAGTCTGGAGGACCTGTTCAACTTCTGTTCCCGCAAATTCAGCCTGAAGACTGTTCTGCTCCTGGCTGACCAGATGGTAATGCTGCAGGCCCGCTCACCTGCATCCACTCCTGTCTGTGCAGCGCTCCACTTAATTACAGAGGGCTTCTGCAGCTGAGTGACTATTAAAGGGACCGGTCTTCACATTGTAGGATCAGATTTAAGCGTCGTCTTTCCTGCTGTTTTACATCAGCTCTGTAGTTCCTCCTCCACCTGCTGACTGATAGAGCATTAGTTGCCTGAGGGCTTTTCGGTTATGAAAGAACTTGTTATTCTGTGTAAGCCGTTCGATCATCGCCTTATTTGCATTGGCCGGTTTGCATGATGGCAACACATTCTCGCACTGTGTTTACAATGGCCACTTGTTAACCTGTTCATTATGTGGCACTTACTGTGTAGGGAACTGATGGGAGAGTAAAATGACAGGAGGACCTTTATGTTGAGAGCTGTACATCATACCTGAGACACTGCAGGTGCGTCTGAAATCACCTACTAAGTCAGTAGGTACTAGATTGGAGCCTGTATGTACTGCTCCAGCGGTACAGTAGTAGGCAGTTTCGGTACGCTAGTGTTTAGTATCTGCGCCTGCCATAATATCTACGTCATGTGACGCAAGATGTTGAACCACCACCGTAAACGTCCTGCTATTCATTAAAAGCTCCACTTACTGACAGATTTAGATCCTGTTTGTGACACTGAGCTGTACTTTTGTCTGAATCTGTACTCAGACGGTGTTGAGCTGTAACTCAAAGATGAATCAGAAGAGCTTAATCTTTCTTTACCTCAGAAGTTCAACAGCAGTAGCTACATACACACAGCCGACGCACAGTTTTTCATCATTTTTTCCCTTCGCTTGATCCGCTGCTCCAGCTGAGTTATGGGATAGCACAGTGTGCTGCAGTCGCATATATAAAAATGGCTCCCAATTCAGTAGGTCATCCAGGCAAAGTTTTGTACTGCTAGATGACTACTAAGTATTCGGACATACTAGCCATGCTCGCCTACTGATTTTACCTACTGAGTAGTAGGTGATTTCAAACGCACCCTGCTAGGGCTGTGTCTTGGCAAGAACCTGGCTATGTAGTACATATGGCCAATGTTTACAATAGCATTGCGCCCTTGTGCTGCTTGTTTATGTTGGAGTGGAGCTGAAAATGGATTACAACACTGCCATCTAGAGGTCAGAGGTTTAAACACAAAACACAATGATTCACTGTTTGCCAGGAACCTGTGCATGTAAACACTTACTTATTAATCTATACTGTTTCCGAGAAGCGATACTGTATCACTAAATTTAATCTCGTGATATTCAACATTTCGATATTTTCTTACACCCCTACACCCTACATCTTATTTTGTTTCTTTCTTGTTCTCTTGCTCTATTCTATCTTGTTCACTCTTGTTTTTCCTGCTTGTTCTTGCTTACTGTTTCCCGCTCTTGCTCACTATTTCACTTTCTCACTTTTGGTCAGTGCTAGGCATGCTTCTTGCAATACGAAGTTTACAAGCTTGCGTACTTTCTTCAGTTTCATTTAGGTTGTCGTGCGTAGGGCTGTATGTTTGCAAGAAATCAGCGAGATGATTCATATCATGGTTTAATAGTTTGTTTTAAATTGCGCTTTAGTAAGCAAGCCGTTCGATCTCCATTTAAAAAAAAAAAAAAAAAAATATATATATATATATATATATATATATATATATATATATATATATATATATATATATATATATATATATATATATATATATATATATATTAGTTTTAGAAAAAATGTCTTAGTACATAAACACACTATTGTATGCATAGGTTTACTAAAGCTATCACTAGCAGTGGTCAAGGGTTTAAATGCGGCACAAAGTCAACCGCAATCTGCCACAAGTCTTAGGTCCTAAACTGCTGAATCAAAATCAGTAGTGTTTTTGAGAATCGATACAGTATCAAAAGGCGTTAATGCAATATTCAGTGTTTTTAATATTTTATTAAATCACTGGTTGTGTACGCTCTGCTACTGCTTCTCTGTATTTAAGGTGGGATGGGCAGTTCGTGCTGGCGAATAGGTAGCCAACTTTAGCCTCATGCTCTTGTAAACGTAAATACAAGATATATATTCCTTGCAAAACAAAGCTCTTCAATTTTTCCATTCTTGTTTTATGGCTCAACTTTTTTGTACTAACCATCACTGACTTGGTTGTGTAGTGTTTCCGGTTGCTCTGTTTGAGTTCACCCAGCTGCCATGTGCACAGCATGGCAAAAGAAGCCTGGGGTTCTTCATTTTCTTAACAGTTACATCACATTGTTCGTTGAAGGCAAGTAGTCTGTGCAAGAAGTATGCTGAGGCTTTTACGTGCTCTTTCTTGCCTCATTTTGTTTTTCCCAGTTCTTCTTCTTACCTCCTCTGTTTTTCTCTTTCTCTATGTTGCTTGTTTTTTTTCCCTATATTGTTCTCATTTTCTTTTTACTTTCCATATTGCTTCTTTCTGCGCTTTTCTACTCTATTTTTTCCAGTAGTGTTTACTCGCTGTCACGCTTTCTTACTTTCATAATCTCCCCTGCCTCTCCTGCTCAACCTGTCCTCTGTTTCGCCCTCAGATCAGCCGTATCGAGTACATCCACTCCAAGAACTTCATCCACAGAGACGTAAAGCCGGATAACTTCCTGATGGGCCTGGGGAAGAAGGGCAACCTTGTTTACATCATCGACTTCGGCCTGGCCAAGAAATACAGAGACGCCCGCACGCACCAGCACATCCCCTACCGCGAGAACAAGAACCTGACTGGCACCGCTCGCTACGCCTCCATCAACACGCATCTCGGCATAGGTACACTTCTCAGAAACTCTGTTTTATATACATGTTGATTAGTGTACAGTGTTGTTTGCGTTATAATGTGCATTGAGGTGTAGTGTCACCGTAATGCTTTAACAGCAAGTTCAACTTGGTGATAGGCCTATCTGTAAGATTGCACTTGATATTTAATTCCGTAATGTATCATTATTCAGAGCTTTTGCAGCTTGAGGCGACTCTAATTATCCCTATGGTTTGAAGTGTAAATGAGATTTCTTGACGTTTTCCCCCTCCTTGTTTCTTTTTCGTCACTACAGAGCAGTCCAGAAGAGATGATTTGGAGTCTCTTGGCTACGTGCTCATGTACTTCAACCTGGGCTCTCTGCCCTGGCAGGGCCTGAAGGCTGCCACCAAGAGGCAGAAATATGAGCGCATCAGTGAGAAGAAAATGTCCACCCCTATCGAAGTCCTGTGCAAAGGATACCCATGTAGGTTAAGTTTTCTCATGTGGCTGGCTAAAATAATTTGTGGTGATCTTCATGTAAATGTGTCTAAACTTCTGTCCAGTTTTGTATTTTGCATTTGTTTGATTGGATGTAGCAATGCACAGTAAACCAGTCAGTAAAGAAAATGGTTGCAGGCATAGGTTATTGTTTTTAAATGTAGGAGCGCTGGTGCAGGGTGTTTTTTACAAGGTATCAACCCTCAGATAAACAAAATATAACACACCAAAATATATCACCACTACTTGCAGCAGTTCTCATATAGTTTGACACATTTGTCCTCCTTATCTTACTCAGCTGAATTCGCCACGTACCTCAACTTCTGCCGCTCCTTACGCTTCGACGACAAACCGGACTACTCGTACCTGAGACAACTCTTCAGGAACCTCTTCCACAGACAGGGTTTCTCCTACGATTACGTGTTCGACTGGAACATGTTGAAATTTGTAAGTATCAACCAGCAAAGAGCAGGTATTTTATGGATGTCTCTCTTTCATCTAGAGATTTCTTGCTCATGCACGTCTGCTGAATGTACCAAAATCAAATATAGTTGAGCAAGTATATAACCAGACTGTGCTGTACGATAACTCCTCCTAAAGAATCTGAGATTTACACCTTGTCTCCTGATTATTCAGTGAGATTTAGCACGCCTGGCTGTTTTGTGTCTGTGTCAGTGACGTTCTGGCATGTGCTGTGGTGTTCAGGGAGCGAACAGAGCAGCTGAAGACGCTGAGAGGGAGCGCAGAGATCGAGAGGACAGACTGAGGCACGGCAGGAATCCAGCCGCCAGGGGCATGCCATCGGCCTCCAGCAGACCCAGAGGAACACAGGAAGTAGCACCGCCCACACCCCTCACCCCAACCTCACACACAGGTGAGTGCGCAGGGGAGTGTCTCAAGCTGGTTATTTAAGGCAACGTTGTTCAACTTTGCACCATACTCACAGTGAGCTGTGCCTAAAACAGTCCTGTTCTGCTTATCAGGGGTCACCAGTCTTATCTGGGAAGAGCCGTTTGTGTGAAAATTGTCATTCTGATGGATCAGGCGTTCATCTGATTCTGCTTGTATAATTACTTGGCCTTCGTATATATAGTGCTTATATTGTATGGTCTGATATTACCAGTTTACTTTGTAGTGACCTCTATTTTGTACTACACCCCATGCTGTACACTATTTTGGGGAAGTTGGGGAAGTAAATTACCACCAATATTTAAATATCCAATTGAAAAACACCTTGATTTATAGAGGACATATATCCTGACATATATGTTATTTTCCATGACAGATAATTCAGTTTCTTTTTGTTGTAACTTAACAAAACACTGTCTGACTGCTTGTTCCCTTTAAGACGTTTTCCATGATCAGTTTGCTTTAATAACCTAGATCTGATAACAGTAATACAAAAATATATTCAAAGTAACGTTCCTGTTAAACCAGATTTAAAGGTACACAATGTTATTATATGTATTACACATTGTGCAATACAATCAGCTTTTTATTATATTTTCGAGACAGGCGTCAGCAGCAGTAGTACCTGGTCAACAACAAATAGGAATAACCCTTTCCAAACAAAGCTTAATTTTCACAGCAGAAGCCCAAGCACTACAACTAGCATTACAGTATACTGAATCAACGAAGGACACTCTTAAAATTCATGTTCAGATTCAAAATCCTGTCTATAGGCACTCCGAACTCTGGAAACTAACCGCCCAGCAATAACACATTCTGCAGGAAATACTACCTAGAACAACACAGTTACAATATCATCTTATATCTGATACCAGGATACTGTGGGCCCCTGGACAAAGAGAGAGCAGATCAAGCAGCAAAAAAGGCCACATGCATGCCAGATCCAATGTACAAGACCCCACCAGCAGACATCCAACCGAATAATAAATTGTACGACTGTTGTTGGCGGGAGGGGGGGCTAGAATGGGACCAGACTGTCTACACAAGATGACGTATTAGAAATACCAGACTAACGCACATGTACCTGATAAAAGGTGAAACTGTCCCATATTGTGCAACATGCCAAACACAGATTACAGTAAACATGTACTGCTGGAATGTATCATCTATAACCCAGAAAGACAACAGATCCTATCAGCATAAACAAACTCTTTACCGAGACAAAAGCAGCAACACTCCTAAAACATCAGTCATTAACAAAACTGAAACACACAAGCAAGCATACATAGACAACAGACACAACTTTCTTCAAGTCAATAAAAACAAAATAAGCAAATAATAATAAAGGACAGGTCACATCCATTCCACCAACTAACTAATAATAATATTTCGACCATAGGTTCAAAATTGACAGCATATTTCTTTTGTTCTGTGACAACCAACGAATGGCCAACTGTTTCTTTTTGGCTGTATCAGCCACTGTGCCCTCTTTACTGTATATTACACTATTTTACTATTCAGTCCTATAAGGCACCTGTGGTGTTATACATGGTACTCTACATAATGGTGATTAGGAACATGTCACATGACTTCTTTAGAAGTGTTATGGTTTAGCCGTCGTACTAAATGTTCTTGCGTCTGCTTGTGTTCTGTCTTCACATATTCAGTCTGGTCTGGTTTATTTCCTGTTGTGTTCTTCAGTAGCAACAAAAACTTTCTTTTTTTTTTGTTTGTGCTCTCAGCTGAGAGGAAGTGGTAAAGCATTTGCACACGTTTCCCTCTAGACGGGAAATCACATGACAGCAAGTGTTATGTGGAAACATCAGTTGTTCTCTGTACATTTGTCAGGTGATGGATGTGTCCAGGTCTCTGATTTGGAACCAGCCTTTGAGCTCTCACGTAGAACATGATTGTAGCCTCGGCTGACGTTCCCAAATAATGTGGACAAAAGTAGAAGTAACCTTAAAAGTATAATTATTTGACAAATGACAAAAATCTAAATACCTTCCCAAAACAGCCTGAAAATGGATGAGTTCTGAGTAACAGTGGGGCAGTGCAGTGGAACTTCTTAATACATATAGCATATATCAGTCTTGGTCTATAACGTCAAAGATTTGGCCAATCAGAAAGCAGGTTAGTTGTTCTCTTCAACACATTGAAATCAAACACAACAAAGGAACTAGTAATGGTCGGTGTGTTAAAGTAAGAGCTATGATTTGAAAACACTGAGTACAAAGCAATCAATATTTTAATGAAGTGCATTGAGTTACTAGTTTACTACCCAAATCAGAATGATTGTAATCAGTTAGTTTAGCCAGCTGCAAACAAGGACCACAATGGACAGAAGTATAATCAAGGCTTCATTGCTGCTGTTTTATCTGTTTTAAGTGACATAGCTTAAAGCAAGTAAAATAGTCATAGGATTTTTGTGTTTTGTGAGTTTAAGATTAGAGAAAGTTGATACTTGGTTGACGATCATGCTGCACTTGGCAAGGCAAGTTTATTTGTATTGCACCTTATACAAATACATAATTGCAACACAAAGTGCTTTATATGAATAAAGACAAAGAGAAATTCATGGAAAAAAATGGCAATTAAACGTTAAAATAGATCACAAATATAACCAAAAAGAAAAACAAGGTTTAAAACTGCTGTTGGACTATGAAAGAGAACTAACAGGGTTTTAAACTGAGCTAAATGCTCAGGAATGTTTTCAGTCTGGATTTAAAGGTGTCCAGTGTTGGGGCTCTTTTAATGCTCTTGCTTAACTGATTCCATTTAACAGCCGCACAGTAGCTAAACGCCCTTTAGGTAAGGGGCCGTTGAAAGCTTGTTGGTTGGTGTTGTTTTGATCAATGTTAAGAACAATGTGAAATGAACTGTATGTGGGAGCTGCACTCATTTTTCAAAAGCGCTACATGATTATATGGTTGATGTAAACAGTCATTTGAAGTGCTCTGTTTTGGAGAAACTTGCCCAGTCTGAATTGTTCAGTAGTGGTGAAAAGAACCAGACGTCCATCTCTAAAGTATCCCTCACAGAAAGTTGGAATGTGAATTGGTTAGAAGTGCACTGCCTGATGTTGATGATGTGTTATGATTTAACATTTAACCTTAACTGTTTGGTGGAAGGATGCATTCAGGGCTTGTGAGACATAATGGCCCCCAAAGAAAACTTATTTTACCATCAACAGCATTCCTCAGTGAAACATGTAGGTTCACTGGTGGGTTTGATAGTAAATAAGGTGCCTGCATTTGTGTTATAGGCAAGCAGACCCCTGGATGCAATCATTGCCACTGTTGTTAAGATGTCAGGCCTGTCCTCATGAGGTGGTTAGGGGTGTAACTTTTGGGCAATCCTGAATTTGGGCTGAAAATTTCCAGCCTACTGAGAAAGTCCAGTACAAGTCAACCTGTCGGTGTCTGTTCTGCTCCACGCTTAAGCTGATGTTGTGTTTTCTGTCATTTGTGTGTCAGGCATGGAGCGCGAGAGGAAGGTCAGTATGAGATTACACCGCGGCGCCCCAGTTAACATCTCCTCATCTGACCTGACCGGCCGACAGGACACTTCGCGGATGTCCACATCACAGGTAAAAGCCCAGATCATTTAATTTCTTTTTGTTAGAAAGCGTTAAGATGGTTGGTATCCTCATTAGTGCTCTGTAGCTGGAGTTTTTTCTGGCTGTAATTGTGGCCACAGTGCTGGTCACTATGCTCTTCTATGGCTCCCTGTCATTGGATGTAGATCAGAGTTATTTCGGACTCTTGACTCTGTGTGGAAAAGGAAACCGTGCTGGGGAGCCATTCAGGTGCACGTCTGCTGTGGCTGGCATGGAAATGCTGGGGCTGCCTCCTGGCTTTAAAAGCTAGTAGCATGCAAAGTTGGTGGGTTCAGATCTTCATTCATGGTTTAAAACATTTAGGGCAAAGTGGTACTGATTCACATAAATCTTCAGTTGTTTATTGATTGTCTTATGTAAAACTTGGTACAAAGCGTAATATAAACCGTCAATGAACTGTGCAATATTAAATAATACAAATAAAAAAGACCCCCTATGTGAATTAAAAATCTTAAAATGGTAACTGTGAGTGTACATTAATGTAATGGGATTTAATTTCTAGTTATTTTTGGTCCAATCTTTACATTTTGATCATTGCAGTATAAAGAGCTGCTTGTGGTTTCCAAGTAAGTATTTAAAAATGACACAAACCTGAAATGGAGATGACAGGATGGTATGTTCATCTACATTGTTGTCTAATTTAGATTACAGACTGACATGTAGGGCTGGGTATCAAAATTCAGTACTTTTACACTAACAAATGAATAACTCCAATGTTTATCAAGTAATTGTCTTTTGCTACCAAGCCTCAGTAGCTCTCTTTATAGGCATACGTATAAAAGGAGTTTTCCAAAATCTAGATTGCCCATTTGCTGTCTATATTACGTTATATGCATGTTATTAATGTTAGTGATGCTTTTTTAGACTTTAGATCATTGAAGTCAGTAAATATACCTTGTTTATAGCAGTGCTCACACATCACTGGGTTAAACCACAACAGCTTTTGGTCTAAAGTGCAAGTTTAATGATTCAAACTGTAAAATTTAATTAAAAATTAAAAGTTGCACCGGTTTTGGGCATGAAGTCTTTTGTTGCAATTATCTTCTTACTAAATTAGATTCTGCCATAAATCACCAAGTCATCCCTTGTTTAGTAACAGTGAATACATGTGTATGCCGTTTTGAAGCAACATGATCAGAACTAGTCTTTAATCCTGCTGCGATGGAAACCTGACTTTGTACATATAAATCCGGTGTAGACGTGAACAATGTGTTCAGGCTGAAAATAAACCTGAACTCCTGTAGCTGCCGTCTGCTCTTTATTTTCATGCCACAAACAAATGTGCAGCTTTTTAAACAACTGTTAAACCGACCAGCATCTTCAGTTTAGACGTTTGGGCAGCTGTTGAGCTTCACTGAGCTGAAGCTGTTAAATCAGGGAGATGATTAGAGCTGAGAGAAAATCAGTGATTTAATGTTTGAGTTTGGAGTTTGTGCTTGACAAGTGTCATATAAATAATTGCGGATTTGTCTTTTCTTGATCAGTGTAGAAACTATTTACAAGACCCAATCAGATGTACTTTGACCATTTCCATGCTTAAATGATTCTTTGTCTGGTGAAATTATTCTTTAGATTAATGGAGCTTGTATTGCATATGGTTCTGTTGACCAAACAGTAGTGTTCTGTTACAGTGTGAGTCGTTCTTCGTGCTATGTAGGACACTATCAATCCAGAAAACCATTTCACTATTCAAAGAGTCATTTCAGCATGAAAATAGTTACAGATACAACTAAATCATTGTAAATAGGCTCCTTGACGTTAATTAAAAAAAAAAAAAAACAAAAAAAAACTCTAAGTACCATCTTAAAAAATACATGAATAAATGCTGGTCGTCTTTTTAAAATAACACCCAGCATGCACACACATGTCCACAGTGCATGCAAATATAAAATATAAGCCAAAATCGCTGTCGTTCATGCTAAAATGTTAGGATTAGCTGCTCTAGGTGAGATGTTTCTCGCCCCAACAAGTCTTAAAGGATTAAACATGTTTAAATTGATTTCACAGAACAGTTCACAGGAGTTAGTTTAATTTATTTTCTATGTAATTCATAGTTGCTGTACATTTTAAGTGGAGAACATAACCTAATAATGAATTTAAATTCTTGAAGCCTTAGGCCTGAATAAAGGGATTTGCTGCACATCTTGAAAAACGATTCTAGTGTTAAATTACTGTATTGACCAAAAAGGAATCAGTGCAGTTATCAGGCCAGTGTCTTTACTGCTTATTGTTTACATTCATTTCTTAATCTCAGCACACTCGTGTCCATTTTTTCAGTACTGCTGCTGATTTAAATACTTTTTTAAAATGTCAACTTAACTAAACCTGTTTTGAGAGGTTAGGTAGTAGTTGTGACAGACCTATTTGTTAACACAAAAGGCCATGTTATCGCACTTCACAGTGCTCTGCGTTTCTTTTTGCTTTCAATAGAGCTTAGTTCTGCTTAGTGTAGCTCAGCATTAAAACTAGTTTGTGTGGTGCAACCCGTTTTGAAGTAACGCATAAACTTAAATTTAGAAGCTTATGTCAGCCGTACAGCCGGGACCACAGTCTCCTGGAATCTGAAAGAATCTGAGCGGTCTACATGACCACCATGCCCAGCCCAAGTGGTATAAACGTCCAATCAGCGATACAGCTGGAGAGCAGCTCTAGTGTTCCTCCTCAGAGCACTGTTTGTCATGTGCTTGCCACATTGCCATTGTTTGCTTCACATATAAATGTTTTTCCCCCCTCCACCCCGCCCACCCCAGAATAGCATTCCCTTCGATCATCACGGCAAGTAGCTGCTCGCCACGTTCTGCTGTGAGAGGCAGTGGCAGCCCCGGGTGAGTGACGGTTGGGTGCCATCTTATCTGGCGTGTCTGCACCTCCCTGCACCCAGTAAACCCCTTCCTGGTCTTCCTCCCCGCTTTACTCCTGCTGTCCCACCCAGCACCTCCTCCAGTGCAGAGTTCAGGGATGTGTTACGGATAGGCGTGTATAAATGTGTTAATTCACCCGATTTAACACTATTAACTGGTTATGACAATGTTCAGTAAGACATTTATTTATTTATTTTTTAAGCACAATTATTGATCAAATTGATCACCAATTTTTATTATGGACTACACTGTCAACAGTGTTTTAAGCGGGATAATTTTACCTCGCAACCACAGCTAACTGGCACTCTTCGCTTATTGATCAAGTCAGAGATTCATATGGTTAATCAGAGATATCAGTAATTTAAGCACCATTGTATGGATGTTCACTTCAGCAATTTTTGGAATGAAGTGAATCCAGACAAACTACATAATTGACCTTCCAGTTAATACTAGCATTATATAAGTGGAGTGTTCTCAGAGATTTTGTCACCAAAATTGTGTTAAAGTATAATTTTCGATTATAAGATAATAGGATCATTTTCGATATAGGATTATAGGAGCTTCAAATGTGAGTTATTACAGAAGCTAGTTCTCTTATCAGTTCAGTTATCTCATAACTGATTTGTAAAAACTACTACAGGGATTGCAGATTCAGTCTTTAATAGTTTCTTCAGTTTAAAAATTAATTTGAAATAATCATTGACACATTCAGCCTTTTCAGTTTATTTAAAACGAGAAAAATCTATACATTTGAGACATACATTGAACGTTTGAAGTCAGTGATTTAAACCTCTGCTGAATCCTAGCTGGGAAAGCATAGATCAAGTGTTGAACGGAGGCCCTCCAGTAACCTTTTCTCTGGACAAGGTGCCAGAGCCAGTGCTTTTTAAGAACCCCGTCTCAAGTTTCCAGCCAAAAGATTACATAAGTGGAAGTAGATGTTGCTTAGCAAAAAATTAAGCACATCAAAATGCACACCCCTGTTTCCAAGTACACCTTTGACTTTCCTTTAGTGACTTCTATTTGTCTTGTATTCTCCTTGAGACTATTTCCACCACTGTTAGTTGTGGGTTCACACATTTGCTGTGGTTTTCACTCGTGTTCTTCCCTAAATAAACACGGAAAATTGAAGTTCTTTTTCTTCTCCTGCTGCTGCTGCTCCTCCCTTTTCTGGACGACAGCAGCTCCACTCTTGTAAACAACTTTATCTGATGACATTACCTTTCCTCATGACGTCTTGCCTGACTGGCTCGTTGCTTCCAGTGCGGCACGTTTTTCTGACTTAATTTTTTTCTCCTTTTTTTTAACCTTTTTTTTATTTATGCATTAAAACCTTGAGTGAAAAATCAGTTTAAGTTGGTTGAATTTGGTATACGTTGTGAGAGTTAAATATCTACACGAGAGCGGTATGTGTTATCTCTCATACGTAGGATGGTTTAGTTGTCTTCTCGTTGCCAGTTTTGCTTTGCGGGTTCATTGCCTACGCAAATGACTCAGATGGAAAAAATTAAACTGTGTGAACAAAATAATTCGCTGCACCAGATGCCTGCTGTTACTCTTCACAGATGGGCCCTGGTTGAAATACTGCTGGATTACGCTTCTTCAGTATTACCCATATTAAAATATTAGAGCTGCAATTTAACCGTAATGTTCTGCTGTACTAAGCCAAATGCAGCTTTGGGCTGTGGTAGGGTTTCTACATGGTGGAGCTACAGTTCCAGCCTAACCTGGGAATGTTTCTTAGCTTTTAAGGCAATAGTTTCGTAATTCTCAAGCCTCAATTTTCTTCATACATTGGTCCATTTTTATAGAAAAGTCCCATACAGTGTCAGAAGCCAGTAAACAAAGTTAATTCAGAGTGATTTGGTGTAAGATGTTTCGTTCTAGAGAAACATGGCGAGTTAGAACTGTTCACAGTGGTAGTGAATGGAACCAGACGTCCACCTCTAGGATAGTTGTTGCATGTAATGGTAATCAGTACACTGCTTAATGCCACCACTGTAAAGAACATCTAAACCATGTCACACCAAACCATTTAACTGTGCACCGGATTGTACAGAGTTATACAGTATGAGTGAAGCTTGTAGTTAGCGTCACACATAAATAAGCTTCTGTTAACTCATGACACTACATTTCAGTCATGTCAAGGCTGATAGATTGCACTTGTTAAAGGATGTAGTTGTGTAAATTTAATTTCTCTTATCTAGCTCTTTAATTCAACGCTGAGTTTCTGTGCAGTTCTCGTCGCTATGGGAGATTTGGATGCAGACGCACAGTTTTGGAGGTTCAGACTGTGCCTATAGTGCTGTAGATGTGTCTTTACGCAAAGGCAGAAGCCCACAGAGAGCTGACCATATGCCCGCTCCACAGGCAGTTTGGATCCAGTGGAACTGGGTCAGCTTCCTTTTGCGTAGCCAGAAGATTAGCGATCGGCTGTGTCGCTCAAACCAGCACTCTTAGAGAGGCTTTAGCGGGCCATCCTGCGCAGTGATACTCTTATTAAATCCATTCACTCTGCACTCAGCACTCTGATGCAAATAGTGACCACACCTGGATCTCGTTTAAGGCGTAAAGTGCAGCGTGGGAATGAAAACTAATGTGCATTTTGTCTTTACATGGACATCTGCCGAAACTGCAACTGTCCAGTAATACTCAACGGCAGCAGCCAGGAATCTGTCCATCTGTAGCTTTTACTACATAACCTTTTTACTAAAAGCCTCAGACGGGTTCTGCTGGAGGTGCATGTAGAGGTTTGAGTGCATTTATAAAAATCTACAGTACATATAAGGAGTCTAAACTGCTAAAACTGCTTTTGTGATGTTATAAAAAGCAGCACTTATAATTTTATATGGATATATAAAATATACACATGCAAAATATCCTACTCGGTCTTAAGAAATGGGGGAAATGTTTTTATCAGACTTTCACTGCTATTTATTATTTCACTTAATATGTCTATGTAATATGTATTTTGGCTTGTTTGTCTGGCTCTGGTGGCTCCTAAAATCTTAAATAATTATGTTTATACTAAATAGTAAACAAAGATCTTTTTAACACAAAACAGTCTATTTGCATTCTATCTAAAAGGTTGAAACAGTTGTTTACTGAAGAAAATAGTGATGAACGATTGAATAAGCAAGTTGGATGTTAGATAAATTTGTTTAATAAAATGCATATTACACACATTGTATACAGATATTTTTCTGTATTTTAGAAATAACTTTACTGGTATGTAGGAAATGA
Source organism: Megaleporinus macrocephalus (assembly GCA_021613375.1). NCBI lineage: Eukaryota > Metazoa > Chordata > Actinopteri > Characiformes > Anostomidae > Megaleporinus > Megaleporinus macrocephalus. The sequence goes on from CM038719.1 coordinate 6,916,457, forward strand.
TTAGGTTTTGTTTGTTTGGGGCTGTTTTCCCCAATAATAAAATGTTTTTTAAATAAAATGTTAAGTTATTTGCTTATGGAATGTTTAGAATTGTTATATACATTAGAAACACTCCTGAAATAAAGGTAACAGTGATTGATTGGTGTCTGTAGTGCCTGTAGTGCCATCTGCTGTGTTCTTTGCTTGTTCTAAACAAAAACAAGAGAAAACATGATAAATCAATAGAAAGACTGAGTTCTGTGGAAGAATAAAGAGTGAGTGTGGTTACGTACCTACTACTATAGAGCTACAACACCTGGGGACAGTACACTGGACATTTGGAGTGAGGATATGTGGTGTGGGATCATTTGTAGGACATAACTTGGCTAACTTTGAAGCTCCATTGTGTTGAAACAAAATGGCAAAACACCAAATATCTCTTAAATGATGGACCACATTTAGTATGAGGTCGAACATTGTCTCCGTTGTGTTTTTTTTTTTGGGTTTTTTTTGCAGAACTGTTTCTTTAAAGTTGTAACCCAAACTCCACCCCCACAGTGGCTGAGAGTACTGGTGTGATGTTCTGTGGCTGTGCAGTGCCCCCTGCCTGTGTGTCAGTGCAATAACATAGCCCTGTGTAGCTGCTTGGCTATGGTATGGTTTCTCTCTCTTTAACCTTCTTTCAATCTCCACTTACAGTCTTACAAATGTACAGCTGTGATGTGCACTCTTGAGTCTGGAAGTGTGCAGATTGGAACACACCCGCTCTTCTCTCCTTTAACTCAAGTGTTTGAACCTGGTGTACTGATCACTCTGTCTCCTGCATGCATCTTGTGCCTTTGCTGCCACCTGCACTGTGTTTGCAGTGATGATTGATGTGTAAATGATGCTTTCGGTTGTTAAGAATTAGGGGGAGGGATTAAAAACTAAAAAATCTAAAGCAATGCAGTATTGTTTTTGGCAATATTGCATCAATACACAAATGCCATGTATGGATGTTTTTATCGTAGTAATGTAAAGTAAGGTATTTATGATTAAAGAGAGATTAACAGACAAAAAACGTTCCCAGCAGATAAAACAGATATTGACGGGACAAATCTGCAGTTGAAGAAGAGTAATATGAAGCTATGTGTGTTCTCAAAAGTGCAGTAACATGATATTGTGGGGCCTTTGGTGATTTTCAGCCTTGCTACATTCTTAAAGAAAAGGATCTAAAATGTTCTTTACATGCTCAATTTTTTTTGATTTAATATAAGAGTTTTTATTATTTTTTATTATTATTCTTTTTTGGAAACCAAGTTGTCCTTCTGGGTTATTGCTGAAAAAATCCTTGGGCACCCTTTTTAAAGAGTCAGTGACTAATTTAAATGTTTTTCACATTTTTATTTAGGCTTCAAAGGATTAAAAAAAATAGTTTTTTTTTTTAATTATTTATTTTTTAAATCCTCCAGCTTTTAACTCTGTGTCAGGTATCAGTGTTAGTTCTGAGGGTCTCACCTTTAACATCTCCATTGTTTCCTTTGTAATGGCAAAGATGGTTTGCCACCGACCCCTAGAGGAGAGAAAGAGGCTCGTGATTGGCTGAGCCCTGATCCTCCTGGGTCTTCTGTTCTTTTTTCTTGCTCTGACAGAGCGTCATGAAAAATGTATTCTCCTTTTCTCCTTCCAGCACTTGGTCATCTCTCCATCTTTTTGTTCAGCAGATAAAAGGCCCACTATTGACTTTCACTTCAGAGCGTTTCCTTTGCTTCTTATATACGTATGCATATATGCTGCTTTACACAGTATCAGTATATGATCATCTGAGGCCTCCCACTCCTCTTTAACGTAGGCTTAATATTCATGAGGCAGGCAGTGGGGGAGGGTATCGTAGGGCAGACCCTGTCAGACATCTAATTAAAATGAATTTAGTAGTTATGCATGCATGTGCATTTAATAGTGCTGCTCATAAACAAGCTATTTTAAAATCGTATCAGAGCTCACATGGCCTCAGGGCCCCTCCGCGTCCCCCACCCCATTCTAGTTTAATCATTATTAGGCTTTCCCCCCCCCCCTCATCTCAAAGGCTTCCAGACTCATATGAGCATATATACAGTCTTATAAGGTCTTGTTTGGAAAATGAGCATGTTGAATTAGAAATGAATAATATATGAATATATTTACAAATGTAAGTGTTTTCCTGATACACACTGTAGTACTTACGGCTGTTTTCATTTAGTCCAGTCATTCGGCATGCCTTTCAAATAAGTCGTCTCTTTCGGCTCCCAATTGACTCTATTTTATACCATTGTTTCAGGTTTTAGTGCCCAAGGTTAGTCACGATAGCGATTTTATCATCTCTCTTTAAAGCCGTAGTGTACAATATTTGTTTTAACTTATTAACAAGAGTTACGTTGGTTCATAAAGATTAAAGTCAGATATAAAGTAGTTTCACTGCATAGATTTTGGAATGCAGTAATTATAAAAGATCGACTTAATCCCTGAGCCAGCCATTAAAAAGGGGCGGGGCCAAAACATTACAAGTAAATCCAGGAGGACTGTGGTTGTCTGCTATAGTGTTATAGACCCACTTTTGGATTTGTCTGAATTTACTAAAGACATTAATGCTTTCTAATGAGAAGGGTCCCAAAGTTTACCTTCGCAAGTGAACCATAACTAAACAGAACACAAAATAGACCAGAAAAGAAACGATCAAAGCCGCTGATCTGCTGCAAATCCAATTAAACTGGAAAAATGGTAGTTACGCTCAGAAACAATGTTATGATATAATTAATCACAGTAACGTTGCATATCGTTATGTTGCCCCCTCCTGTGTGAAATAGTATAGAATGTAAATGTTTCACTCTCCTCTGAGCATCTCATTTGCTGTTTTTTCCTGAAACCACTGCTAATGTGGGTTCAGTCTTAACAGAGTAAAGTGAGCAAAGAGGAGGCGGTGCTTAAAGACCTACACCTGAATGATTTGTATTTCTTTTTTTCCTTTTTTTGGGGAGTTTTTGTTAGGATGGGGGCAAGGGTTTAACTGGGAACTGGGAATGATATTAATGTAACAAAATATCAAACCTTCCTTTCATTTAGTGTATATTGCTGCTTTCCTACTCCCTTGTCTTCAGGACTGTCCTGTTCAGCAATGTGGACTAGACTTTAAACTAGCTGAACACTTTTATATCGAAGTTGAATGACACACAGTTAGTGATTTGCTTCCGAAGATTCCCTCTCCTTTCTCTTTGTCTGGAAGTCCGTTGAACACAGACTCTGAAGTGCAAGTGGTGTCTGCTGATTGGTTATCTGCTGAACATGATCCGCTGTCAGTGCTGTTTCTTACACACAGTTACAGGTGTCGTTCCAAAACATGTCACATCATATATTTTTTGTTATTAGAACTTAATTTTCTATGTACAACTATGACAATGAGAATCATAGACAAACCTGCTTTTTAATGTGTCAAAATAAAAGATCTAAAATAATAAATAAATAATTTTATAAATAACTATTTCAAACTTTTATCAGTCTATTGTAGGCTGAAAATAAAACATTCTCCGGTATTTGAGTGATTTTGAGAATTCGAGAGACTGACACAGAGAGAGAGAGAGAGACAGAGAAAGCAGTAGATGGATAGCGAGACAGACAGATAGACAGAGAGAGAGAGAGAGAACTTTATTAATCCCAGATGGAAAGTCAGGTATTACAGCAGCACAAAAACTAATCCAGTGTGTGTGTGATTAAGAGTGAGATATGTGATATTAACTAGGTTTATTTCTCTCCGCAGGCACTTTCCCGCGTCACCCCCAGTGGCCTGCAGTCTGCCGTACCTCGATGAGACCCACACGGGCCACCAGGGGGCGCCAGCAGCCCTTTGTTTTCTGCACCAGGACTTCTCCAGCATCTGCAGTCAAACCTGAGCAAATCAAAGCCAGACAGACTTTATTTCTTTGTTCTTTTTTCCAGCGCAACTGAATCCAGTCACAGAGGGAGAGACAGACACCCATGCTCTCTCTCTTTCTCTCCCACATACACAAAAGCGGTTTCACCCAACCACACGTGCACACTCCAGAAAATGCAAATAAAAACGGAGCACTTAAACCACCGTGCTCCTTCACCCGGGTCCGCGTGGGCAACAGTGGCCTTTCCAGCTCCTGTCCGTCTTTTAATGCAGTCCTGGAGTGACCCATGGCCCAGCGCGAGTAAACACATACGATACTTCTGCTCACCCTCACTTGTTGCAAAAAAAAGAAAAAGTACCCATCTCAGGGTGGAGCTGTACCGATAGCCATGAACGTTGTGCTTCTATACCTTACTTTTCTTTTTATTTTATGTTTTATCAAAGATTTAACTCAGTTTTTGCCGATCAGAATCGAAAAAGCATTTAAGCGCTTATAGAGCTGCTTATGGAAACTGCAGTTTGAGCTTTGAGGAAACCAGCGAGTAGATCATCTTCTTCTTTTTCTTTTCTTACTTTTTAAACACACCAGACTTGAGTTTGGACGCGCTGCGTCGCCTTCCAGATCTGACTTTTAGTTGCTTTTAGACGTCAAAAGAAAAAGGAGACATATCCGATACGTCAGCGGAGAAGATCTGATATGGCTGCTTGTCCGAATGAAGCCAGCTCTGAGACTCGTTTATTTCCTGTAGGCCGCTTCGTTCTTTAGGTATTGGTGTAGTTTAGGTGTTTGTGTAGTGATGAAGGCCAGCCTCAGTGAATTAAACAAATAATAATAAACTCTGAATCGGAGAACTGTAAACACGCCAATACCGCTTTAGCATCATGCATTTTGGGTGAATAGTTTTTTTTTTCTTTTCTCTATTTTTTTTTATTTTGGTTTTGTTCTTTCTTTCTTTTTCTTTTCCTCCTCTGTCCGTTTGGCTCTCTCTGTCCAGTTGGTCACTGTTTTGTTTTTTTATTGCATTCCCTGAAGCTGTGGAAAGCTGTGAAAATGCCTGTCTTGTGGAAACGTTCATGTTTGTTTTAATCTTGCAGCCAGTGATGGAGTCCATAGCGCAGGAGAGCGTGCGAACGAGTGTGTGTGCTCTGTGTTGTGTGGAATTATGATTTTTTTTGTTTTGTTTTGTGGGGGGTGTTTTGTTCTTGCTATTGGCTTTTTCTTTCTTATTTTATTTTTAATGCAGGACTCTAGCATGTATGGATCTGGGTCTCGGAGAAGGCTGGGGGGAAAAGCTTTAAACGTGAATACGGCCAGTTACGCATTGCATTCATGGATGATGAGTTTTGTCCTTTAAGATAGAAACGCTGGTCATCAGCACCCTTTACAGCAGCGTGTAATGTTTTCGTTCTTTTTAAGAGATTTGTTCTTTTTTTTTAACTGAGATTTCAGTTTTATTTACTGAGAGCCCCCCCGCTCCCCCCAAATTTCATTATTTTTCTTTTCTTCAAGTGCTTCGAGCTGTAGAAGAAGCAAACAGGCGCGTGTGCGCACGCGGCCTCTCCATGTTCATCGTTAGTAGAGCATTTAGGCGTTTTCTGTAGTCGAGATTGGGATTGGGGGGTAGTGGTGAAATTGAAACTCTTTGATTCTGTTATGTATATAGGATGTTTCTAGTGATGGCGAGGTACCATTTTTACAGCATAGCCTCTGTCCGTCCGTCCGTTCGTTCGTCCGTCTGTCTGTGTGTAGTGTGTGGGGGGGAAGATGGTAGCGTTTAGAGGGATGAGAGGGACTTTGTTCCGTTCTAGATTCGTTAAGTTAGACTTTTTTCTTCTCTCCATGGTCTCACAAACAAAAAGAAGAACCAGAGCAGCTCCCCGTACTGGTGCAGTGTTCAGCCTCAGCGCGAGTACACTTCGGGATCAGCCGATTTTATGGGTTTCTCTCTTTTGCTTTTTGTTTTGATTTTTAGTCTTCGCCGGTTCGTTCGAGCCGACCCTTCTGCATCACCCAATCGCCACACTGTGCTGTACCAGATGGAATTATGGGAAATCTTCCCGCTCCGGAAGATTTTTTTTTTTTTTTTTCCTCCTCATTTGTAATGCCACTGTATTTGTGTATTTTAAATTGTGTAAATAAATTAATAAGTACTTGTATGTTGCATTAGTCACATTCTTTTTTTCATTTGTGTGAAATTGCAGTGTTTGATTTTTATAGGGGCTCAGATGAAGCTGCAGAGTAAAGGTGGACGAGGTGGCAGGAGTATTACCAGGTGCAGCAAAACCAGCCTAGAACAGGTAAAGCATTTTTAGATGTACCAACGTTAGCGCAACCAGACTATTAGAAAGCCTTTAGAGGTGCCTACAGGAAGTCATTCTGGTGTTTGGGGTCTTTTTTTCCTTTACATTTCCATTTATGAACTGAAGTTCTAGTTTTATTAATTCAAATGAAGTTTGTGAACCAGTTACAAAACAAACATGCGATTAAAACAGAAAACAAATTTTCATATTATTCATATTAATGAAAAACACCAAATTTTATGCTTTAACAGTTTTTTCTGTCTGCTCCGCATGTAAGTATGTTGTAACGTTATACTCACAGTACATGCCAGAGGGAGAAACTCTTTCCCATGTTTCCCCAAATTTTATTCTTCGTTGCCTGAAACGCTTTGTCACAGCCCTTTTCTCTGTTGCAAGGTGACATCATCTTGTAACACAAGCTTTATTGCCTGCCTACCAGCAAACTTGACATGCCCTCACACAGAAAGCTAAAACAGTAAAGCCTGACCACCCTGAAGCATCCTGCTCCAGTCTAGCTTGTGAAGTTGGAGTTAGGGTGAGGGTTAGGGTTGAGATTTCTTCTTTTGAGAAAATAAAATAATACACTAAGTCTAAATTTTACACTATTTTACCTTCAACAGTCCATATAAACACCTAGAAGACGAGTGTAGGTTCACTGGAGGCTTGGATAGTAAATAAAATGTCTAATGTTTTTGTTTATATTAGACATAGAGACCCCTGGTTTTAATTACTAACACTAACATCTGCACCATTCTACACCAAAACCCACTCGGAATCACACACACAATTTAGGAATATATATGATTCCTGTGAATTACTGACTGTGACCTGTACATAATTTGAGTTCATAATGTGAATGTTTAAAGACTAATGTATTTGCTGCTCTTGGCTGGATGACGATGCTATGGTGGTCTCTTTCCAAAGATGAATGTTAGAGGGATTATGCAGCAACAGATTGTCTACAGCAGTGGTCACCATCACTGGTTGTGAAGTCCCCTTCCAATCCCACACCATCATCCCAGCTAAAAAAAAAAAATCTCATTAGAATTTTGAATTGACTGGATCAGATGGATTCCTCACAGCTAGAGAGGTTGATACTAAACTGTTCTAAAGACCTGGTGACCATCGACGACACTCTGTAAATCTATACAGTGGACCTGTATAGTAGGTGTTTCTAATAAAATGGCCAAACTGGCAACTCGGTGTCCGGAAATGTTCTCAGCTTGTTTGTATGTGGCTGTAAGTATGGAAGGAAGGCTGAGCTGCTGTGTCATTTCCTGTGTGTCTCTGTTCACCTCTGATAAGTTAAAGGCTAGAGTGTCATAACTGCACCGGCTCAACCCCCCAGCAGAACTACATTGTATGACCTTCAACTCAAAACTTAAGTTCCCAAAAAGTTGGGACAGTATGTGGAAAACAGAAAGCAGTCCATTTCAGTACAAATCCAATGTGGTTGGGACGGGATCTTGTTTACCCCTGCGTTACATCACAACACAGGGTTCCTACGAGGGGCAGCACTGTATATCGTTTCTGCATCGTCATCACAAGTGTGTGCATTTACAGTAGTCACACTGCAGGACCTGCACTGTCAAGTACTGGAAAGTAAATACAAACACGTCAGGCTGCAACGTTCTCGCTCGATACAGAAGAAAAAGCTGCTGCTGTTGTGTTTGGTGCATTGAATACAACTCTATGGCATCAGGGATGAATGCTAAAGGTCATTATTAAACTTTTTTTTTGCTGTTATTATTAGTTTTCTATGCAGATGCACTCCTCTACACAATAACGCCCATCATTCTTGTAAGACTAATTTTCTTCTAATAGGAAAATAGCTGCTGTTCTGTAAATAAGTAAGCCTTATTTGACTAAGCTACAAAGTGCTTCACAGCAGGGGTGGGCGATATGGCCCTACAATAATATCATGATATTTTTGTGTTAACGATACTTTTGGCGATATGACAAATTAAATTAAAAAAAATATTTCAAGAATACACTACTGCAACAAAATGAAAATTAAATTTTATTATTGTATAGGATATGATATGGCACACCCCTAACTGAGATATTAAAAAATACAAGAATTTTCATCAAGTTGTAACAGAAGTCAATGATCCAGAATGTCACGATACTAAATAATGCACTCCAAATATCTCCATATATCCAGGACTGAAGTAGAATGAATGATACTGAACAGATAAAATCTGTCTCTAGTATGTATATAATGGGAAATGAGAAGTGTGAATTTTTATTTTGCTAAAAACAGTAAAAGTAGTTTCCTGATGTGATAATTAGAGATGGGTGATATGGCCTGATATTTCAGGGTCTAATATCGTTCACCATATTTAAAAAATGTTGGTGATATTGTGTACGATACGATATGGCACACCCCTACTTCATAGTTAATAAAATATAAGCATAAAAGTATCAAACACACACACACACATATATGATCAACACTCAGAATTCACGCGCTGTTTGTTGGAGCGTCGGGTAGCTCACACCAACTTTAAACGTGAGGTCAGTGATGAGAGCAGTGAACATCAACGATGACCATATATTCCTGCTATTTTCCATGACAACACTGGGGGGGGTCATCTTTGTTTACTTTGTGTTAGAACTTCCGGTGAGACCGTGGATACGTTGATACTGATTACAAGCAAAACGACAATAAACATAAAATGACTAGAATAACATGTTCAGTTAGAGGGAGTCAGTAATTGGAAGAAGATGAAAACTTGGCTTAAACAACAGAGTTACAAACACAGCACATAAAGGTCAGAGTGTTGGGGGGCCGCCTTCCAAAGAAGACCACCTGCGTCTCTGACTGAAGCTCTAAATCATCCACCCAAACCTCCGTATGTCTGCTCTTACCATTCTGTGGAGGAGAACCAGCACCAGAGCTTCCTTATCCAGAGAACTGTCTCGCTTATGAAGCTCCGAGGAAGCAGACGTGTCGGGTGCTGGTGAGTCTATCAGTTCAGTAACTGTTTTCTGATCAGTGTCCACCGCGCTAGGCTATCTGGACTGTAACTAACGCCCACGCAGAGCGGCTCGGGCAGCTGGCTGGACTTGGGTTTAACCGGCTTTCAGAAATATAAACTCACCGTCTGTGTGTAGGAGGACACGCCCACCTTCCCACTGTGCAGGTACTAATACGCTTCAGTACTTTTATAGTTTTTCATTACTGAACCGTCTACACCTTCCGAGAGTACAGAGTAATTAAACATGTCTCCATAGGTAACCTCAGACCACCTTCTCATATCATCCACCCACTGTGTTATTAACCTCAGACCACCTTCTCATATCACCCACCCACTGTGTTATTAACCTCAGACCACCTTCTCATATCACCCACCCACTGTGTTATTAACCTCAGACCACCTTCTCATATCATCCACCCACTGTGTTATTAACCTCAGACCACCTTCTCATATCATCCACCCACTGTGTTATTAACCTCCGACCACCTTCTCATATCATCCACCCACTGTGTTATTAACCTCAGACCACCTTCTCATATCATCCACCCACTGTGTTATTAACCTCAGACCACCGTCTCATATCATCCACCCACTGTGTTATTAACCTCAGACCACCGTCTCATATCATCCACCCACTGTGTTATTAACCTCAGACCACCTTCTCATATCATCCACCCACTGGTTCCATTCACCACTACTGTGAACTGCTCTGACTCAGTGAGTGTAATTATTCTCGGGTGCATTGTTTTGATAAAGTGGCCTCAGCCATCCTCCCTCAGCACTCCTGGATGCCTCTGTTATACGTACTCTTGATGCTTTTTAAAAAAAAAATCCAGTGTTTCTGGTCTTGAATTGCTGTCTACGTTGCATAAATTCTTTGTGCTGCTTTTAGTTTTAATTTTGATCAAAGTTATCAAAATCAAAAAAGAGATGATCTAAAAGAACTGCTTTTTCATTTGATTTTGTGTTTCTTTCGTATTGTGGTTGTGGTGGGAGTACTGCAGTGTGTGTTTTGTGGTCAGTGTGTTAGATGATCGTGCAATGCTGCTGGGCAGTGCTGTCACTTCTACTGCCCTTGAAACGGAGCTGATGAGGTTTGGAGCGTTCTTCTGTGCCAGACATCTTCTAATTAAGACAGTTCTTCTAAAATTAGGAAGCTGTGTGGCTCTTTGTAAGATCTCCCATGACGAAGTGTCTGGATCATCTGCAGCACAAGCCGAAACAAACATTGATACCCAAATGCTAAGAGTTTTAAAGGGAAATTTCAGCAGTTTTTCAAAAAATCCCCACATAATTTAGTGTTTGAGATGGAAGATGCTCTTCTTGAGGTAATGACTGTTCTCCCGTCTGTTGAACGCTGTTAAAGGACTGACCATCAGGGCCTCCTCCTCACCATCACCAGCCAGCTCTCCTGTCTACTTGTGTCAACTGCTACACCCTCAGTTACATCACTGTACACCATCCAGATGTACCAGCACTGAGATAGGATGGGACTGTTTCAGCTCACGCCCACTTTACATACAGACTCAGTCAGAGACTGCCTCAGTCAGAGACTGCCTCTATCTGTGCAGCTTCTAAAGCTTTGCTATCCAGATTTCAAACAGAGACTCTTTTCTTTGGTATTTAGTTGATTAAACTGTAAATACTGTTTGATCAGAGGAGGACGGGTCTCCTCTTGTGAGTCTGGTTCCTCCCAAGGTTTCTACCTCCAGTCTGAGGGAGGTGTTCTTGCCACTGTTGCCTCCGGCTTGCTCACTGGGGGAGATATGCTGTAACTGTCTGTTTTCAAAACTTCTGCAAAGCTGCTTTGTGACAACATTGTTCTAAAAAGCGCTACACAAATAAACATTGTTCTAAAAAGCGCTATATAAAATAAAAAATGGAATTGACTTAAACAGAGTGATTCAGAGAGGGTTTGGTGTGATATGGTTCAGTGATATGGTTCAGACAGTGGTGGTGATGGGAACCAGGGGTCTTCATGTTCTACAACACAAATATAGACATTGTATTTACTATCAAACCCACCAATTAATCTACACACGTCTCCAGAGTGTTTATTTGGATTTTGATGATGGTCTTTTGTCTCAAAGCACTCTGCATGTATCCCTCCGCCATAATTGGATTTGAGGGCATAAATCTTCCCATAATTATCATAATGTCCCAGATATTAGGTAACATAACATCGCTGCCCAAAGAAAAATATGTATCTCCGTTTTTTTTTACATAATTTGAATGCAGCAGCTGCCACTTATGTTGTGTACAAATCTTGTGTTGATAGGACCAATAGAAATGCTCCAAAATAGCTTGGAAATTTTCAGGTTCCATCGACCTGCATTGTAAGTGAAGTAGGTTGTTGGCTCCTCCTGTAAAGTTCAGATTTTTGAGATACCTGTTTTTCTTTGGACAGCAATGATGTCCATAATGATTTTATGTAATAACTTTCTGTGAGGAAGCTTTTAGAGGTGGACGTCTGGTTCCATTCACCACCACTGTGAACAGTTCTGCCTTTCTCTACAACAACTGTTACACGCCAAACCCACTCTGAATGACTCTCAATGAGAAAGTCATTTGGAATGTTGGGAAAATCTGAGGAATTCTCATTTAGGACCAGCTGACAAAGGCTTGACAGCAGAAAGAGACCCAACCGATACAACGATGCACCAAACAGATGGAATGAGTTGGTTTACATCTGAACCATTTATTAATACAGACTTCTTTGAAACAATTTCTCTTATAAATGATTAAAATAAGACTTAAAAGTCTCAACTCATGAAAAGCTTTCCCCTCCAGTAATGTACATATACCCAACGTGTCCAAATTTAAAAAATGGTAATGAATGTCTCCGCAGTATAGCAGCACTCCAAACATAACGAACAAGAAATACAGACATAGAAATAAACATTTCTCATATAACAACTAATACTGATAAGCATCTACAGATATTTTAAAATATCCCAATATTTGATGGGAAGATATGCTCAAAACAGGAGGCAGTTAAAATACATATGCACACATACTCACATAAAAACAGTTGAAATAACTTTGAAACAACAACAGATTACACCGTTTGATTAGACCAGAGAAAACAGGTCGTCTGTCAGAGAACACAAACTGAATCTCTTCACTACTGGAATGCAGGGAAAGCATAACGTTGCAGTCCAAAGAAGAACAAGTATCTCCAAAAGAGTAACTTTACAGGAGAGGACAAAAACATACTTCACTTTTAGTGTAAGTCAATGGAACCAGAAGTGTCAAGCTATTTTGGAGCATTTCTATTGGTCCATTTATCCTAAAAATCATCCAAAGTACACGACAGCTGCCGTATACAAATGATACAAAACAATGCACACACACCTTTCAGCCTTTTCCCTTCTACAGGGGTTTACACGCCATCTTAGATGCCATGTCTGAACAACACACTCACTTAGAGTGAGTGATCAATGCTTGTGTTTGGACTGTGAGAGGAAACCGGAGTACCCGGAGGAAACCCACTCAATAACGGAGAGAACATACACACTCCACACAGAACCACCCAGACCGGGAATCCAACCCAGATCATCTTACTGTGAGGAGACAGTCCTGACCACTACAGCATCGTGCCACCAGATATAGAAAAATACAAATAAAAAAATGGAGATGTTTTTCTTTAGACGGTGACAATATATTCTCTAAAATGTGTGAGCCAGTTTCCTCCATCAGGATTAATCCAGATCTTAGACGGGGTTGTGTCGATTGTATTTTTTTGGTATCGCCTCCGTCGAGGTTCCAAGCGAGTTGAGCTGATACCAAACGCTGGAGACTACTGGCTGGTCAGAGATAAGCATGACCACTATCTAAACACATGTCGTCACTCTCCAGAGAGGAACTCGCCTCTCCATTTAGACAATTATTAATTTTTTTAATGTCATGATGAATGGACCAATAGAAATGATCCAATTGCTCCTGGGGAAAATTCTGGTTCCATTGACTTACATTGAAATTTAAGAAAGTTGCCATTTTGGAGATACAGGTTAGCAGAGCCTCTTGTGTCACCTTTGGGCACCAGAATAGTCCTGTGGTCTAAACTCTGAAGTAGTATTTCCCAGACTGTCCTGTTTTTTGGCAGTGTTTTGTCTTGCTGTCTCTTCTCAACACCATTGGTTGCCTGCACGTAATGACAGTTTCAGTGGTGTCGCTGTGATGACCAGCTACAGTGAGGAGTCCAGCCGTACCCAATGCTAGCACTCTTTTGTTGGCCAGTACAGAAAAAAGGGCTGTGAGAATCTAACCCCCCCAAAAATGTGGGTTCATATCAAGAAACACCCCATAAAACCCCATAGCATGTGGTTCAAATCGCCTACTTAGTCAGTACATACTAGACTGGACTCAGTGGTCACTGCTGGACCGGTAAAGCAATCAAGCTCTTTCAGTACGCAAGTGTTTAGTATCCATACAATCATACCATCAACACCAGACCATCACTGTACATGCCCACTATTTATTAAAAGGTCCATCCAGACATTATTTAAGGTGCCAGTTTATTAAAGGTGGCAGTTAAATTTAAGGTAGTAGTTTTTAAGTAAAGGTAGCAGGGAATTTCAGGTAGCAGTGTATTTAAGGTGGCATAAAATTCATATGGAAGTTCATTGAGGGTCCCGATGGCAGTGTGGAAGTTGGCGATTTGAGACACAGCCTACATCAAGAGCACACTGTGTAGTGTCAAAGTAGGCGATTTCAGACACAGCCTACATCAAGATTATACTTTGTAGTGTGAAAGTAGGCGATTTTGGACACAGCCTACATCAAGAGCACAATGTGTGATGTGAAAGTACGCGATTTTGGACACAGCCTACATCAAGAGCACAATGTGTGATGTGAAAGTACGCGATTTTGGACACAGCCTACATCAAGATATCCACAAAGGACCAGTTTGTTTTTTTCCAGTGAGTGCTAACATTAGAGCCCACTGGCACCAAACTGTTTTTCTTCATTCGTTTAAGTATTGTAACCTTAAACAACTCTTCTCTTTCTCTTCATCACACGTGCTAGAATGATAACTGAGTAGTTTATTGGACTCAGATCCGTTCAAACAACGAGAAAAACAGAACTACGGTATGCTGAAAAGACGAGAGCCTCAGCCAACGCAGCAGACCTTGGACGTCTTAACAAGTAGATTGGAGGTTAAAGAATACTTTTTAACCCTCAATGGTCCCTCATTTAAAAAAGGAATGGTCGTGTAATGGCTAATACATCACACACAGACTCAAACTTAACAAGCAGATAGAAAGCCACTTACAACACAGACAGATAGCAGCATATTTATTATATTGTCACTGTCCAAAGAAAAACATGTCCATACTCATTCTTCTACATTATTGGACCAGGACAGCTGCTCTTCATATCACTGTGAAAGTTTCATGATGAACTGACCAATAGAAATGCTGCAAAACACTTCTGCATATATTGACTTACAATGAAAGTTAAGAATGTTGTCTCTCTTGTAAAGTTGCTTTTTGGAAATACTTGTTTTTCATTGGACAGTGACGAGATTAGACTGAACGTGAGGTTCAAACAGGTTCTAATGCACTTAAACTGTATTTTTTACCACTGTGTTGGCACCAGAACAAGCAGAAGCAGTGATAGTGTGACCTTTAACCTCTGCATCTCCATACAGGCCTGTTTTTTTCTACTTGTGGCAGTGCAGCAGTGGACACAGTGAAATAACATGTGGTCATACTGGTCTTCACAAGTTCCCCTGTAGTGTTCTGGTAGATCACAGAGCGAGACAACATCGAGACAGCTCACACGAATACTGTGGACGGTCTATTGCTCTAATCTGGACAATCCTCGGTTTTGTCCAGTGTCTCCACTCACAGGCTGGTTTCTGGGTTGGCACTCACACTGCCGTTCTGCACGTGTCCATCTGAAAGGATAGTTTCTTCTTGTGATGTTCTTTCTGTGTCTTCTTCAGCCTCCTGATCGTTTAGGTCCTTCGGCCTCATTGTTTCTCCGTTGGCTTCCTTTGGCTCCTCGGTGGGGTTCTCGTGGAGCTGTTCCAGCTCTCCAGCCACTTCTCCAGCTTCTACTGCAGCATCTGCCTCCTGAGGCTTTCTCTTAATGAACAGGAAGTTGCATATGGCTAAGACCAGAGCGGACAGAACCACCTCGGTGCCAGCCAGGAGGAACACAAACATGTAGTTTTTGGTGTAGTCCAGAAGACGACCTAGAGAGCCAATGGAGAAGTTATTAGAAGAGTTTAGATGATCTTGGACTATAAACTAAGTTGTTAGTTCTTCAAATATAGTTCAGCCAAGACATGTTTGGTGTTCTAAGTTTGCTTTTTGAGTGGTTCACTGGAACAAGGAGGCATATACTAACTGATAATATCTTAGCCCCCCCCTCCCCACCATAAGTTTTATTTTCAATGTTTGCATCACTTTTTCAGTTATTTTAATAACTAAACTAAAATAACTTTTTTTTTAAATACACATTTAAATATTTCAACAATGAATACAACTACAGAAAATACATAATGACAAACATATTGCAGTACTTGCAAGTCAAGAAGAAAAAATTACCTGCCACCTTAAATAAACTGCCACCTTAAATTCATTGAGACCTTCAATTAACTGCCACCTTAAATGCATTGCTACACTGCTACCTTAAAAAAAACACTACCTTAAGTTTATTGAATCTTTCAATTAACTAACACTTTAAATGCCATGCCATCTCAAATGCAAAGCTACCCTAAATACACTTTTTTTCATTTTACTGCCACCTTAATTTCTATATTATATTCACCACTGACTGTGAGTCACTGTTTAAACAGGTTCTGGTTAGTTGTTAGGACGGTAAAACAGCAGCGGCAGCTCTGTACCAGGACTCTTTATTGGTAGACTCACTATAAAACTGATATTCATATTTATTCTATAACGACCAAATAATGTATATAGGAATTATTACCAGGTTAGCCTAGTTCTGAAGTACTATTATAAATCCCACAGGGGAGCCAGCAGAAGAGGTGTTTTTACATTATTTACTAAAGGCCTAGTTCTCAAAGCCACAGGTGAGCACTGCTTGGCAGCTCATAAGTACTGTGAAAACCACATGTCTAAATCATCACACTTGCCTGAAACTGTGTGGAGATGTTTGGTGATCTTTAATAAACACACTTACTGGTTTCCCGTAAGTTTCCATCACTTGTTAGCTACATTAGTCTCGTAGCTTTAGTGCTAAAACTAAGAAAGCAAGCATGTCTTGGTTGATTGACTACATTGGGGGAAACTGTGTAAACAACATCACCAAATATTCTGAATTTCTGCATAATTAAATGGGGTTTGGTGTAAAATGGTTCAGATGTTGTTTATAGTAGTGGTGATGGGAACCAATGGTCTCCATGTCTGCAAAACAAATAAAGACATTTACTATCAAACCCACTAGGGAAACTCCTGAGGGTTTATATGAATGTTGATGATGGTAAAAAAGTGTCAAATCTATAATTGTAAATAATCTATGTGGACTATATTTTGCATCAAACAACTTGCATGTATCCCTCCACCGTGAATTCATTTTAAGACCAAAATCTCCACAAAACTATCATAAAACAATGTTTCAGACATCAGTGTATTTATAACTTGGTTCAAAACGTTCTGTGAGACGTTCCATTCACCACCACTGTGAGCAGCTCTCTAGAATTGAGAGTTTCACATTAAAATTATCCAGCAATTTTGAAGAATCAGAATTTTATTAAAGATGCTATCCTCACCAGCAGAAGGAGGTCCAACCAACACAGCTAAGGCCTCCAGGAGAAGCACCAAGCCAATGGCACTGGAGAACTTCTGTGTGCCCACGATAGCCATGAGCACCTCAAACTGCAGGGCTCCAACCATTCCGTAGGAGATGCCAAAGAAGATGCAGAAGACCACCAGTGAGGCGTAGTCTTTGGACTGGGAGCCTATCAGGTCGGTGATGCCGTTAAAGATGAGAGCGAAACTGAAGAGGTAAACACACCGAGGTCGCACCCACTTCAGCCCCGCGATGATTCCGCACGTGGGCCGGGCGAAAATGTCAATAAAGCCCAGGATGGTGAGCAGCAGGGCTGACTTGGTGTCCTCGTTGCCCAGTTCCTTGGCATAACTCACCACAAACACCGGAGGCACAAACAGACCCAGGACCATGATGGAAGCAGCCACAGTGTAGATGACGAATCCTCTGTCCTTAAACACGGTGAAGTCCAGCAGCTTGGACTTGGCTTTGGTCTTCTCTTCATGCTCCTGAACCTCCTGAGTCTCAGAACTCTCTGCTTTCTTCGGGGCGACAAGGGGTCTCATCAGGGCCCCACAAGCACAACAGTTGAGCAGCATGCCCCCGAGAATAAGAAAGCCCCCTCTCCAGCCATAGCGGTACTGAAGAACCTGCCCCAGTGGAGACAGACAGCACAGGGCCACAGGGCTGCCTGCAGCGGCCAGGCCATTCGCTAGAGGGCGCTTTTCACTGAAGTATCGGTTCAGCATGATGAGGGACGGCTGGAAGTTTAGGGCCAGTCCAAGACCTGCAATCAGAAGACTTCAGCTCAGAGTCCATCACTGAGAACAGAATTGGTTTCTCAAATCTGATTGAGATATCAAATCCATATTGAGATGCAGGGTCTTCAGCACTGACCTGTTAACACTCCGATACACAAGTAGATGTGCATGATGCTGGTAGCAAACGATGCCAAAACCATTCCCAAAGCTGCAAAAAGACCCCCGACCATCATCACAGGACGACAGCCGAAACGGTTCACCAGCACGCTGCATATGGGACCTGTACACAAGCACATTCCCTCGTATAGTACATGTCATTGAGTCATGTAAATTCAGTTTATTGAAGCAATAAGCCATGAGGGATTAAATTAAATGAAATAAATAATATTAGAAATAAAAAAAGATATTTAAGTAAATACTTCAAACAATAATAATGTAGGCAGGGTTGGGTTTGGCTTGGTTTAGCCTGTTGTCTTGTAGCCATTTTATCCTGTTAGCTATCCTGTAAACTGTTTAGACCATTATCTTGTAGCTTTTTAGACTGTTAGCTGTAGTCTGTTATTTATTTAGCTTTTGTTATTCTGTTAGCTGTCTGTTTAGATCCTTTTAGCTACCCTGTAGCCTGTTTAGCCTGCTAACTATCCTGTAGCCTGTTTACCCTGCTAACTGTCCTGTAGCCTGTTTAGCCTGCTAGCTATTCTGTAGCCTGTTTAGCCTGCTAGCTATTCTGTAGCCTGTTTAGCCTGTTAGCTGTCTTGTAGCCTGTTTAGCCTGCTAGCTATTCTGTAGCCTGTTTAGCCTTTTAACTATCCTGTAGCCTGTTGGCTATCCTGTAGCCTGTTTAGCCTGTTAGCTGTCCTGTAGCCTGTTTAGTCTGTTAGCTGTCCTGTAGCCTTTTAACTATCCTGTAGCCTGTTAGCTATCCTGTAGCCTGTTTAGCCTGTTAGCTGTCCTGTAGCCTGTTTAGTCTGTTAGCTGTCCTGTAGCCTTTTAACTATCCTGTAGCCTGTTAGCTATCCTGTAGCCTGTTTAGCCTGTTAGCTGTCCTGTAGCCTTTTAACTATCCTGTAGCCTGTTGGCTATCCTGTAGCCTGTTTAGCCTGTTAGCTATTATGTAGCCTGTTTAGCCTGTTAGCTGTTATGTAGCCTGTTTAGCCTGTTAGCTATCATGTAGCCTGTTTAGACCATGAGCTTTCTTGTAGCCTTTTAGCTGGTTAGCTATTCTGAATCTGTTTAGCCTGTTAGCTATGATGCAGCTGCAGTCTTTTATCTTTAAAATGTTTGTTATAAAAATAAGTTGTCTTTAGTTTAAACAGAACAAGGTCTTCATCTATCAATACATTTTTCAATAAATTCAGTTGTTCTGATGCAGTCATAGTTGTGTAAGTGAGTATTTGTCTTGGGGTTTTTTTTACAGTATGGCTCACCCTGACAAATTTTAGGACCAAAATGATCCTGAAACAATTCCTTTGGCTATAAGCCAGCATACAGTGGTAAACAGTGTGGACACTGTATAATATCCATTAACATAAACTAAAGTACATTAGCTTAACTAACAGTCACCTGGAAAACTGACTTTTGATCTTTTTGCTGTTTAATAAATAATAATATGTTGTATTTGATTTTTCATTGAACTTTACCTGTAATTAGACCTACCAGTGCCGTAAAGCATGGCGAGCAGGATGGAGGAGATCCAGGCGGTGTCGCTGTATCCGACGCCAAACTCTCTGATCAGCTCTTTGAAGAAGACGCTGACGGCCTTGGGGAAGGCATACGAGAAGCCTGTGATGACGAAGCAGCCGAACAGCACGGCCCAGCCCCAACCTCCATCGGGGGCTTTAACACCACTTGCTCCATCATCCAGCACTACACCTCCCATGATGCACTGCTGAAACCTGTGGAGATGCATGTATTCATTGTGTTCACATTTTAATGCTTTTCAATGATCGCAAAGCAACAACCTAGCAACATCTTAATAATCACCATGCAACACCTTAGCAACAATTATGACACCATAGCAAACACTTGTGATACCATAGAAAGACCTTAGCGACCATCTGAGATACTATAGGAAACACTAGCAACATCTTAGCAACCTAATTTCATAGTACCCCAGTACCCTAGTACCCTAGAAGCCCAGTACCCTATTATCCCTGTAGGCTTCTAGGCTTGTAGCATAGTAACCTAGTACACTATTTTGTATCCCTAATACCCTAGTACCCCAGTAGACTAGTTCTTAGTTTTAACTTAGAGTCTAACTTGGAAGTACAACATGTATGCGACCATTTGCAGCAGAAGCAAAGGAGAAAAAGCACATGGCCTTAATTAGGTTAGCCTGAATTTTATAAGCTAACAAGCTAAAAGTGAACTAAGTAGCTTTTAACCCTTAACATTTAAGAAGTTTCTAAAATTACATTTATAAAACTTGTGAATAATTGTTTGTGTGGTGATAAACTTTGGTTTATATCCGTGGTGTGTTTTTGTTTTTGCTAGCTGTGAAAACCTTGCTAGCATGCTAACCATCGAGAGTAGTAAAGCAGTGATGTGTAACAGCTGCTGTAGTTTCACTGTATACATCTCAGCAGATCAAATGTTACAGTTTTAAAGGTTTGTTTTTTTTTGAGATGGTTGAAAAAAAAATGATGAGGACTTGTGTTCATTTGATCCTTTACTCCTCAAAGGGCACATCTAACAAAGTTTCCTAATCATTTAAGCGGCCAGCAAAGTTGTTCAGAGTGCTTTAGGTTTAGTCATAACTGTTCACAGTGGTGGTGAATGGAACCAGACGTCCACCTCTGAAAAGCTCCCTCACAGAAAGGCATTTTGCGAAGTGCGGACCACTAAGGCAGGGCAAGGAGGAGGAACTCTGAGAAACTTGGGGCTGGAGTTCTGAGTGGCTTCTGCTGCTAGGTTTTGAGCCAGACCCCACCTTTGCCAACGAAGAGTGAGTACAATTTGGAAGAGATGGAGGAGCTGGGGAGGTGGTGGGGTGCGAATTTCATCAGAAGAAGGTGAGGGCAGAGGAGTGGTTTATATAGAGCATGTGATGACAGAAAGGAGGAGTTTGGGCATGGTCCTTCTCCCAAACTTAATTTATTTCATAACTTCATTATATGAAATGGTTATTAATACACTGTCTGAGACGTTGAGAAGATTCCGTCCTTAAAATCGGGGTGGAGGGATTCAGGCAGGGTGTTGTGAGGTTAAATAGTCCCTAGAGAAAACATATTCTTTTCAGATGTTCCACTAATTTAGCATCCACATCCATATAAACCTTCAGAAGACACATACATAGAGACCCCTGGTTACCATCACCACCACTGTAAACAATACCTAAACCATCTCACACCAACCACCTGGAACACCATAGCAATCACCATGCAACACTTTAGCAACAATTATGACACCATAGCAAACACTTGTGATACCATAGAAACACCTTAGCAACCTAATTTTACAGTACCTCAGTACCCTAGTACCCTAGTACCTACTCTGAATCACTGTGTTTACACCTCAAACACTGAATTATACAGAAATTTAAATGATGGAATTCCTCTATAGAGAGAGAGAGAGAAGCAGCTATTACTCGTTTAAAGGTGTCATCTGATAACAGAATAATCCTTGAGTACGACTCAGCATCCATTCAGGCGCCACATATCAGCACTGTGTGTATTGCAGATTGTTACTGTTGACTCAAAAGCGTGAGTCATGGTTATTAATCATTTTCAAAGAACACACACTGTAATTACAGCCTCACACAGTAACGTTGTCCTGAAAGGAGGGATTTATATGCTTCTCAGTTTAGCACCATGATTTGAGAGATGACATCAGCACCAAAGGACAGACTGTCCATGCAGATCAACATGGAAACACAAATGAACAGTGGGACGGATTTGCATACAATCAAACGAGTGTCTGATCAGTGGTTAAACAAAAACACCTCAAAAGAACAGGTTACTGATATCCTGCTGTGATCATCACCGTGAAGGAAGCTGATGACAGAGTTCCACCCCCAGCTGAGGCCTTGTGTCTGTAGCGCTCCACAGGGAGCTGATTTACAGACTGTAGTGTCCCACAGGAGACACACAGTCTTCTCCCAGCACCTCTGCCTGAGGTGCACTGAAGTCAGCCCGAAATCTAAACTGACCTTTTTAGCCTTGTAAGTTCATCACGTTTGCTTTTTCCCCCCAAATATGTTAAAATATAATTAATATTCAGCATCAGTCTAGACGTGGGAAGCATAGCATTTAAAGCAAATGCTCTTTTATTAGAACCGGGTGGTCCCCACACAAACCTCCTTGATGGCCACCCACGGCGTTATAGACGCCACCGAGTGTGCTGCACGTGTGCACTGGAGCGCTGACTCACTGCTGGTGCCTGCTCAAAATGTCTCTGGAGGACGGCGGTCAATGCTGGCAGGCTGCCCGGCTGCTCCTCCAGGCAGGTCCTCACAGGCCGATGCCATCTAAACGTCCTTGCTAGCTATCTATTTTGGAGAAGCTCATTACACTGCATCCTCCACAGTCCCTGTCTTCACCGCCCTGCTCCTTGTTAGGGCTCGATCCTCTCTGCTCTCGCTCTCCTTTGAATTTGTGGTAGCACCATTACTTCTCAGACCACTGTAGAGCCCTGTTCCACCTCTGACACCAGTGTAGCGTTGGTGTAAGACACATAGAAACATAGCACTTTTAGTGCGGCTACGATATGTTAAATTCTGTTCACTTCAATTATGACCTAATTACGTCACTGTCGACTAGATTACATCATCGTGTAACACTAATGCCTCGTAATTGGTGAAGTACAGTGACTGTGATTCTAAACAGTTCTCAGATCTGCTGAGGTGGTCAAGAGAGGCGGTTTGCAGCTCTGTGTACTCTGATATAACGTGTGTAACAAGAACTAATGAGACAAATAAAAGTCACACAGAGGCAAAATAAAAAGAGGAGTCACTTCTCATACACGGGTAACTTCCTGGAGACCTGAAGGGCAAACACACAGGAAGGATTCAGGGTTGCTATCTTGCTAGTCACTACTCTGGATAAGAGTCATTGACAACATTTTCATGGCCAAGTCAGTTTATATTCCCAAGAAATATTTTAATAAATACATACCATATATCCAATTAATAAAATTTCATTTTAGTTTATTTTTCCCTCTAAAACTCTAAAACTGTCAGGCAGGTCAAAAAGGTAGTTTAGCTCTATAAAAATCTTGAAAACGTTTTGAAACCTTCAGGGGTCAGGTGGTACAACCTCCTCAGGAAAGCCAATGAGTGATTATTGTAACAATATTTTTTTTAGGAAAAATGTAAATATGAACTCAAGTTGAAGAATAAGGTTTTCTACAGGTGGGTTTTCTAAATAGATGCCTGTGTAATTAGCAATTAGTCTGAAGAGTCAGGCGGCACAACCAGTAGGTCAAATGGTGCAACCAGACAAAAACATTTTGATAGGTCTAATATATATAAAATATATGACACGCATAGATATACATGCAAAAAGAACACCTTGTTATTTTGGTGGTCAGCCTTTAGTGTTCGTTGTCACTGGTCTGAATATACGGATGAACAAATGACATGATGGGGTTGGGGTTGTTTCAAGTTTGGGGGTGTTGGCATATATGTGACGTGAACAATAACGTCATCCTAAATTATCTGCCTTTTAATATATTACATTTTTATGCTCAATTACATCAACCAGAATGTTTGTATATCATAATCTGGCATGAAGATGACAATACATACATATAACTGACTGAGATATTGAACCATTGACTGTCCAGTCCCACAGGAGAATGAATGTTATTATTATATTCAGTGACTAAAGTGAGTAAAAACAATAGCCCATGTGTATTTAAATTCTTAGAGTAGTAATACTGATCTCAGATCATCTTATGCTGGAATAAAAAGAATAAACAGAATAACTGTGAATCTAATTTGATGACCTGATGATACCTGATCTTCGATCAATGCTCTGCTATTATAGAGTTTAGAAATATTTAATTGCTGCGCGATCCCGGCCCAATCTGGCAACACTGCCAGATGGTGTAACCCCCCTGCCACACACATTGACAGCTAAACAAAGGGCAGGTGGGCAGGGCTTGCAGGAATACAGGTGGGAAATAGAGAGGCTGGTTGTGGCGTGCTGATGAAGACCCTCTCACTGTTGCTCAGTAACAGCCACACATTCTGCGCCACTTACAGCGTCTATTATCCACCACCCGGCCAAACACGACAGCTGCTCGTCTTACAATCCTCATTAGAAAGATGAACAGTTTGGATCCTTTAAGTGTAGCCAGTAAGATGACATGGTGATTATTTTTTTTTAATGAGGCATGTCCACAAATCAATATACTGGGGCTACAAATCAATATACAGAGGCCATAAATTAATATATTGAGTTCACAAATTAATATAACGAGGCCACAAATTCTTATATTGAGTTCACAAATGAATATACTGACGACATAAATGAATATATTCAGGTCACAAATGTATATATTGAGGCCATACATTACTATACTGAGGCAACAATGCTATATAGTAAAGTCACAAAGGAATACATTGAGGTCATAAATTCATATATTGAGGTCACAAATGAATATACTGAGGCCAAACATTTATATATTGATACCATAAATTCATATATGGAGATCACAAGTTAATATGTTGGGGCCATAAATTTATATATTGAGGTCACCAATGTATATATTGAGGTCACAAATTAATATATTGAGGCCATAAATTCATATATTGAGGTCACAAATTAATATATTGAGTTCACAAATTAATGTACATAGGCCACAAATTCATATGTTGGGGCCATAAATTCATATATTGAGGTCACAAATTTATATATTAAGGCCATAAATTTATATACTGTGGCCACAAATTAATATATTGAGGCCATAAATTCATATATGGAGGTCACGAATTAATATGTTGTGGCCATAAATTCATATATTGAGTTCACAAATTAATGTACGGAAGCCACATATTCATATATTGGGGGCACAAATTAATATATTGAGGCCATAAATTCATATATTGAGTTCACAAATTAATGTACGGAAGCCACAAATTAAATATTGTGGCCACAAATGAATAAATTAGGGTTACAAATTAGTATATTAAAGTCACAGATTGCTATATTGAGCCACAAGGTAATATATTTAGGTTTGATTTGCAGGGTTTGAAGAATGTTTTTGAATGTTTAAGAACATTTTGAAACAATTTGGAATGTTTGGAATAATTCATAAGGAAAGTCTGAAACTTAAATGACTTTCACTGTAAAACACTGCTTTTAAAATTGTGCTTCATTCGTTTTGGTTTACCTATCTCTTCATCCTAATGAGTCTAATCTAATAACATTCTATTTCTGTATAATGCTGAGGTACTGCGGTGAATCTAATTAAGATCATTCAATGAATTAAAGTCCTGCTGACTGAAGACTCGTCCGCTTAAAAGGATTCCTGGCAGTCTTATAGGTTTTGTTGGCTCTTCATTTTTCATTAGTTCTCTTTGCATAATAATGTTGTGTTATAGTTTATTTTCATTGTAAAATGTGAAGTTTGGCTGTGTTTTATATGTTTCTGTTATTCTTTCTGTGATGGTGTTGCATGTTCAGGTTTATCAGTTCGGCCTGGAGCCAGGAAAGCTATCAGGTGGTTAATGCCAGCATTAAGTAGCTTCTGAACACAAGACAAAGCTGCTTGAACCTGTTTAGGTTCTTATAAATGTGATTCTATTTCATCATTGCTGTAGGAATATATATATATATAGGATCACTTTAGAATTTCATTTCATGCAATTCATGCAATTTTCATGCAATTTACAAACAATATTGTCCATTTCACAATTAATGTAAGTGTATCAGATGATTTTTAAAGAATAAAAATGTTTATATTAAAGTCTATTTTTGTACAGAGGCTTATTTTGCATATAGTTCTATTATCAGTAATTCTCAGTCCTCTGTCTAAATCTCCTGGTACGACCACCAATCCAAGTTAAGGATGTTATTGGACTAATTGGTTGTTAGGACACTCTTGCTCAATTGTGATGCACAGCTGAAAAACATTCTACTAATAAGTGAGTATAAAAGGGAACAACATTCTAGGTTAGTTTAGTATCTGAGGCATCAGCAGTTGATGGCTTGCTGACCGACTCACAATGACCAGAAAGAAACAACTTTCTTTAGAGACCCGTCAGTTCATTGTTGTGTTAAGGAAGAAGATACTCCATTAAAACAAGAACATTTCACTGTGATCCCAAACTTTTGAGCGGTAGTGTATATATATATATATATATATATATATATATATATATATATATATATATATATATATATATATATATATATAAAAAACGTAATGTTTAAAGAGATGCAGTTGTTTCTCAGTTGACCTCACTGCACTACACACAGATGGATATCAGCAACAAAGCACAACTAGAAAAGTGCATTTCCTGAAGGAAGCAGCTTAAGCAGTGCGAGGAACAGGGGGGAATAAAAAGTGTAGTTAGACTGAGTGATTTGAGACCTTTAAGAACATAACAGAGAGCTTAAGAACATTCTAGAGCGTCTGGATGACTGCTCATAAGTAATAACCCCTCTTACTGACCGGATCAGCACAATGATGCAGATGTTTACTGTTGCTGTTATCTAAGCTGATGCTTTAAGTCTGTTGTCTGTAAAGTCACATGCAACTATCACACACACACACACACACACACACTGTGGCTGTTTAATATTCCTCTAGTGCTCCAACAGTAATAATACTTTAGTGTCCTGTAATAAACTACAGAAATGACCTGAATTCACTGTATGAAGCAGCATTGCTGGGCATAAAATCATGCAGATATGGTCCAGCAGCATCAGGTAATCTTCACATCCACTGCCAGAATGGGGAGAACATGAGCGTCGCATGGTTGTTGGTATCAGACAGGCTGAATTAAGTACTAAGGAACTTCACCCACAGCAGTCTCTAGAGTTACTCAGAATTAAGCATTAAAGAAAAAACACCCAGTGAGTCGCAGTTCTGCAGGACTTGTTGGTGAGAGGGGTCAGTAGAGAATGGCTAGACTGGTTCCATAGAACAGCTACACTAACTTACACTCTGCACAACTGTGGTGCAAAAAAGAACATCCAACACATCCAAGCTTGAACTACAATAGCACTTCTATCCACAAGACCACAAGACTACAAGACCACTTCTATCAGCCAAGAACAGAAACTTAACTGGACAGTTGAAGACTGTAACAATGTTATGAACCTTCATTTCTGCTGAGGCACACAGATGCTAGGTGCAGAATTTGGCACCAATAACAATGAATCCATGGGCCCAGCTTGTCTAAGCTGGTGGAGGCGGTGTAATGGTGTTGGGGCCGTTAATACCAGATCAATCATCGCTTGAAGGACCTATTTGAGTGCTGTTGCTGACCATGTTTTCTTCCCTTCATGGACACAGTTTACCTTCTAACGGCTACTTCCAGCACAATGATGTCCTCAGACTAGACCTAAACTAAATTCTGTTTCTGTTTGGAATGAATGGAGAACAACATGCAGGAGGTGCGACTTCTGTGAGTCAGTATATACGCCAGAGTTACAGAGTTACGTCAAACCTTTAATATCAAGAGTTACAGGAGTTTTTAGTGGCTACTTGTGTCTGTGATTTCACGATGGGCCTGTAACTTCAGCCGAGAGCAAATATAAAACTTGTAAAACCATAGAAGGCCAACGCAAATACGCAAGTATAGCAGAAACGATCTGGACGAGGTGTTTCAAGTTCATTATTTGGAGGGCTGTGCAGCATGAACTCGTCCCCCAGGGACGGACCGCCAATGCTGGGTTCTGCTCTGCAGCTCTGGGGCGTCTGAAGGAGAACGTTCATCCCAGACGAGCTGTTTTGTGCCTGAATGGCAGTGTGGTGCTGTGTTGCGACACCATGTCTGCTACCCACCCTCCAATCTTACTTTGGCTATTTGACTTCAAGCTAAAAGGTCACCAGTTGGTGGAGATTCAGTGTGAATAGCAGATGGTGCTTGCTGCGCTTACGTAAAGGGGGCCTGCAGGGAGCGCAGCAGGAGCGTTGAGAGCGGAGAATCGCTGTGAGTACTTTGAGGAAGATGGCGACCAAATTAGAACTCAAGTCAGACACAGAGTATGTACTTTTCACACCTCATATGTTATAATTTTAATAACAGTGTTTCCTCTGATTGTGATTCTCATTTTGAAGGTTCTGGTCAGAACTGCCCACGTTTCAGGGGTACTGACCTGCAATTACAAGCTCTGTATGGGCTGTTGGGCTTTAAAAAGATTCTACGACAAAAACAGACCCAAATGAAACAAAGCAATGTGTGGCTGTATCTTATTATTGCTTCAAACGAAATAGCTTTTTCTATCCAGTCACTACACAACTGTGTAAAAGTCTTAGACACCTAAGTAGATGGTTTAAAAGTATTTATCTGATCAATAAGTGTGTGTTCACCAGTAAGAACACCAGATCTGATTAGAACAGATGTAAATAATCATACATACAATACAAAGTAAGATGAATATCTTATTGTGAGAGAAGTAGATCAGATCTTGATCCAGTTTGAAGAACAAAGTGTAGTTCCAGATTTCTCCTGGACGCCCCAGACATTGTATGAATGTGTTCAGTTCCTTCAGCAGTAATCTTGATTTAGCTTAATGAAGTACTGAGCAGTCAAAGCAGGTATTAGATGAGAACTGTAAATAATACTGGGTTGTTTATAGAAAGAGAAGCTTGGAAAGGGTTAAATAAACACACTGATGTATGTAAAATCTGGAAAATCTAAAACCTGGTATTATTTTTGGTATCACCTGCGCTGAGAGTCCAAGCGAGCTGAACTGATACCAAAAGGTGAGGGTGAAAAAAACTGCAGACTAATTCTAATTGGTCAGAGAAGATCATCTCTATCACAACACATATTGTCGCTGTCCAAATAAAAACTAATTGTAATTTTAATATACGTTAATGGAACCAGAAATTTGCAGGCATTTTGGAGCATTTCTATTGGTCCATTGATCATGAAACATTCACAACATATAAAGAGCAGCTCTCGTGTTCAAATAATATAGAAAAATGAACATTTTCTTTGGATAGTGATGATATACTAACGCTTGCTACCAGGTTAGCGTAGCCTCTTGTGTCGCCAACATTTTTTCCCATAGAGAATGAATAGTATAGAAAAGTGCACATCAATCTATTGAACTTCCACTCGACCGACAGACACCGTTTTGCATACACTAACTCAGGGCAGACCCCCGACCACGACTGTAATGCTGGTTTCACCCACACTTGTCTGTTTGTGTTTTTTTCACCATCCCTCTTTTTCCTCCATAGAGTCCCATTCATTTTCAGACACACCCAAATCTCATGGTTTCATTTAACCTACAGCCTCCAAACTGCATGTACTCTTTTAAGCCAGATCCCCAAATACTAATCCACAGACATACTGACCCGCACTCATTTATGTTGTTTATTCATCCCTCGTTCCTCCCATAGGATCCCATTCATTTTCAGCCGAACCCAAACATCATAGTTTTGTTCAACCTACAGCCTCCAAACTGTCTGTACTCACTCAGAGCAGATCCCCAACCACTAATCCACATACATACTGACCCACACTCCTCTATTTGTCGTTTGTGAGCAACTACCCCAGTGTTTTCTTCAGGAAATACACTTTTCTAGTTATATATGCTGTGTAGTTATTGATAGTGTGTGTGTGAGATTGTTTATGTCAGCTGACTGGCAGCTTTCTAGGGTTTTTTCTGCCTTTCGGCCAGTAAGCACTGGGATACGCCACCCAGAAGGACAAGCGGTGTAGATGGTGAGTGAGTGAGTGAGTGGGTGAGTGAGTGAGCGAGTAGTTATTGATTATTGATTGGAGTGGCACCTGCTGGATGTAAAGGGGCAGCTCAGTCACAATCTATCAATCAATCCATGGCGATATGAGTTTTGCTTTCTTTTTTTGGAGGGAAATAATAAAAAAGCAGCTTCTTTTTATAATATAGCTTTATTATTTATCTCAGCATTTAGTTATCTACTTATCTCTGTCCAATGAAAAACAATTATCTACAAAAACTCTCCAACTTTACAGGAGGGGACAAAAACGCTCTTTCTTTTCAATGTAAGTCAATGGAACCAGACATTTTTGCCAAGTTAGTTTGAAGCATTTCTATTGGTCCATTCAGCATAAAATATTCAGACAGCGTAAATGACAGCTGTCGCATTCAAATGAGGCAGAAAGATAAAAATCGATAAAAAAAAATAGAGACACGTTTTTCTTTGGACAGTAATGATGTGTGAGTGTACGCTTGTATGTGTGCATACACTGACTTTATGGCTGCTTTAATATAAACACTGTTAAACCAAAAAGAAAAAGAAAAACAAGCTCTAAATATATGTTGTCTGCTCACCTTGACTTGACTTTAGGTTCCCGATGCTGCTGCGCGTCACTCTGCTATCACAAACACGAACAGGTGGCCTTCAGCAGAGCAGAAGAAGAGCAGAGTCTATGTGAGTAGTGTATATGTGTATGATTAATAAGCACACTCAAGCTAGATATGAGTCTCTGGAGCATCTCTCTGATCTAATAGCCTAATAAAGAACAAGGACACTGAAGGGCAAACGAGTCATAAACAATCAGACATTCATCTCCTATCTGTACCTACATGTCAACATTGATGCTCGTCCAGGGTTCGTATTCCTAGATTACCGGCTAATCACTCCCTCTATTAATAGGCCTAGTTATGATATGTTAATTAGCCTAATTAGGCAGCAACATGTAGTCTCCCCTCTCTCTCTCTCTTTCTCTCTTTTCTTTCTCTCTCTCTCTTTCTCTCTCTCTGTCCTGTGTGTATGTGGTAATAAGAAAGCAGATCCTACCTCCTCCTGATGCTGCTGCTGCTGCTGCTGATGCTCCTCCACTTTCACGCTCACGTTTATCCGGGCACGTATGACTGTACGGACGTCAGTGTGAGGAGGAGGAGGAGGAGGAGAAGGAGGACGGGGAGCAGTGTGCCGCTGGGTCCTAAAGGCCGCATATCTGTGTCTGTCATGGTTAAAGGGCCCATATTAAGTTTTTTTTAGAATATCAGTTCAGTGTCACACAAGTCAGGTCTGTATGTGGACCCCGCAGAAACAGAGCCCTTTAAATGTGCTGTTTTTGTGATGTCACATTCGCCAGTAGGCTTACGTGCTGCTCGGCGCTTCCTTAACAGGAAAGTCTTGTTTTTTAAAAAGTGCAGTTGGTTACAAGAAGACTCTGGCTCGGTTCCAACATCGATTGATTTGTTCAGTTCTGTCGGCTGATTGAATTAAAGTAAGTACTGATTGGATGAAGCAGGTGTCACTCAACAGAATACGGAGAACAGACTTGAGTTCCTCTTCTTTACAGTATACACTGATACGGTTTAGATTTTATTTATTTATTAATTCACAGGAAGGAAGTAAGAGTAACTGCTTAACAAGATTATGGTTTGTTACTCGTTACTCTGTAGACAGTGTGTCACCGCTGTCCAGAGAGAAGCACATATCTCAATTTTTGTTGACTTTCATTTGAAGACGACAGCTGCTCTTTATATCCTGTAAAGGTTTCATCATGAATGGACCAATAGAAATGCTCTAAAATCACTTGGAAATCATTCTGGTTCCATTGACTTACATTGAAAGTTAAGAATGTTTTGTCCTCTCCTGTAAAGTTGCCATTTTGAAGATACTTGTTTTTCTATGGACAGCGATTATAGGCCACTGATGAATTTCCGGGTTTCAGGACAGAGCAAGAATACATACAGGTACTTTAATCGTTCTTGGTACTTAAGTTATTGAGTACTGGAATGGAACTTGGGCAGGAACACGTGGAGGAACACGAGGACGCAAGAATGCATACAAATTGAGAAACAGCTGTAGTACTAGGCGGCATGGTGGTGTAGTGGTTAGTACGGTGGTGTAGTGGTTAGTACGGTGGTGTAGTGGTTAGTATGATGGTGTAGTGGTTAGTACGGTGGTGTAGTGGTTAGTATGGTGGTGTAGTGGTAGTACGGTGGGTAGTAGTGGTTAGTATGGTGGTGTAGTGGTTCGTCCGGTGGTGTAGTGGTTAGTATGATGGTGTAGTGGTTAGTAGGTGGTGTAGTGGTTAGTATGGTGGTGTAGTGGTTAGTACGGTGGTGTAGTGGTTAGTATGGTGTTGTAGTGGTTAGTACGGTGTTGTAGTGGTTAGTACGGTGGTTGTAGTGGTTAGTATGGTGGTGTAGTGGTTAGTACGTGGTGTAGTGGTTAGTACGCGTGGTGTAGTGGTCAGTATGGTGGTGTAGTGGTTAGTACGGTGGTGTAGTGGGTTAGTATGGTGGTGTAGTGGTTAGTCCGGTGGTGTAGAGGTTAGTACGGTGGTGTAGTGGTTAGTACGGTGGTGTAGTGGTTAGTACGGTGGTGTAGTGGTTAGTATGGTGTGTAGTGGTTAAGTACGGTGGTGTAGTGGTGAGTTACGGTGGTGTAGTGGTTAGTATGGTGGTGTAGTGGTTAGTATGGTGGTGTTAGTAGTAGTATGGTGGTGTAGTGGTTAGTACGGTGGTGTAGTGGTTAGTAAGGTGGTGTAGTGGTTAGTAAGGTGGAGTAGTGGTTAGTACGGTGGTGTAGTGGTTAGTACGGTGGTGTAGTGGTTAGCACGGTGGTGTAGTGGTTAGTATGGTGGTGTAGTGGTTAGTAAGGTGGTGTAGTGGTTAGTACGGTGGTGTAGTAGTTAGTACGGTGGTGTAGTGGTTAGTACGGTGGTGTAGTGGTTAGTAAGGTGGTGTAGTGGTTAGTATAGGTGGTGTAGTGGTTAGTATGGTGGTGTAGTGGTTAGTATGGTGGTGTAGTGGTTAGTACGGTGGTGTAGTGGTCAGTATGATGGTGTAGTGGTTAGTACGGTGGTGTAGTGGTTAGTATGGTGGTGTAGTGGTTAGTATGGTGGTGTAGTGGTCAGTTACGGTGGTGTAGTGGTTAGTATGGTGGTGTAGTGGTTAGTATGGTGGTGTAGTGGTTAGTACGGTGGTGTAGTGGTTAGTAAGGTGGTGTAGTGGTTTAGTACGGTGGTGTAGTGGTTAGTATGGTGGTGTAGTGGTTAGTATGGTGATGTAGTGGTTAATACGGTGGTGTAGTGGTTAGTATGGTGGTGTAGTGGTTAGTATGGTGGTGTAGTGGTTAGTACGGTGGTGTAGTGGTTAGTATGGTGGTGTAGTGGTCAGTATGGTGGTGTAGTGGTCAGTATGGTGGTGTAGTGGTTAGTACGGTGGTGTAGTGGTTAGTACGGTGGTGTAGTGGTTAGTATGGTGGTGTAGTGGTTAGTATGGTGGTGTAGTGGTCAGTATGGTGGTGTGTGGTTAGTCACGGTGGTGTAGTGGTTAGTACGGTGGTGTAGTGGTTAGTATGGTGGTGTAGTGTGTTAGTATGGTGGTGTAGTGGTTAGTACGGTGGTGTAGTGGTCAGTACGGTGGTGTAGTGGTTAGTATGGTGGTTGTAGTGGTTAGTATGGTGGTGTAGTGGTTAGTATGGTGGTGTGGTGGTTAGTATGGTGGTGTAGTGGTTAGTATGGTGGTGTAGTGGTTAGTATGGTGTGTGGTGGTTAGTATGGTGGTGTAGTGGTTAGTATGGTGGTGTAGTGGTTAGTATGGTGGTGTAGTGGTTAGTATGGTGGTGTGGTGGTTAGTATGGTGGTGTAGTGGTTAGTATGGTGGTGTAGTGGTCAGTATGGTGGTGTAGTGGTTAGTATGGTGGTGTAGTGGTTAGTATGGTGGTGTAGTGGTCAGTATGGTGGTGTAGTGGTTAGTATGGTAGTGTAGTGGTTAGTATGGTGGTGTAGTGGTTAGTATGGTGGTGTAGTGGTCAGTATGGTGGTGTAGTGGTTAGTATGGTGGTGTAGTGGGTAGTACTGTCTCCTCACAGTAAGATGATCTGGGTTGGATTCCCGGTCTGGGTGGTTCTGTGTGGAGTGTGTATGTTCTCTCCGTGCTTGAGTAGGTTTCCTCCTGGTACTCTGGTTTCCTCCCACAGTCCAAACACAAGCATGTTAGGTTGATTGCTCACTCTAAACTGCCCGTAGGTGTGTGTGTGTGTGTGTTGGCCATGCAAGCGACTGGCGACCAGCCTTCACCTCATGATGCTAGTATTCGCTTCAGCCCCCCTGTGACCCTAACTAGCAGGATAAAGAGGAATATAATGAATTTAATGATGTTTGTATCTTTTCTAATATCAGCTTTTATGAACAAATAATCTCTTATTTCTTTCATTATCTGTTAGCTGCATTAGCCTCATAGCTTTAGTGCTAAAGCTAAAGACACAAAACACTACTCAGGTGACACACCTGCACACCACGAGACTAGATAATCTCAGGAGTTTCACTCTCAGCCCTGCTGTTTGTGTGTGTGTGTGTGTGTGTGTGTGATTTTCCAACTCACTCTGACTCAGCTTAGATCAGCTCGGAGCTCACAGTCACCTGATCAGCTGAGTCAAACTCTGGAGCTGCAGCACCAGATCCCTTTAAATACACTGTTTGTGATGTCACAGAAATTAAAGGCGTCTACTATTAATTATTTGATATCTAGTATGAATCACTCCATAACTACTATAAATTATTCCATAATCATAATCACAGGTAATATTCAGATCATTGCAGAAATCTGTTTACCGCTGTGTGATTGGTGTGAATGTAAACACACTCACTGACTGACAACTTGATGGTGTCCAATAACAGTGGCAGGGCCCGAAGCTCTGCCCTGATTGGCTGTGCCTCCTCCAGAAAGCCGTGCAGGCTGAAACACTCCTTATAACTTCTCTCTGAGTGGGCGGGGCTAAACCGCTACAGATAGAATCGGCAGATTTATTCAGTAACTGCTATGTACTATGAATTATTCAGTAACCGCGATAAAGTACTGAGTATCTACTATAAATGATGTATTATCTACTGTGAATTATTCAGTTGCTCCCATAAATTATTCAGTATCTGCTATGAATTATTCAGTATCTGCTATAAATTACTCAGTATCTGCTGTAAATTACTCAGTATCTGCTATAATTACCCAGTATCTTCTATTAATTATTTACTATCTACTGTGAATTTTTCAGTTTCTCCTAAACATTATTCAGTATCTGCTATAAATTATTCAGCATCTGCTATGAATTACTCAGTATCTGCTATAAATTATTCAGTATCTGCTATAGTTACCCAGTATCTACTATAAATTATTTATTATCTACTGTGAATTACTCAGTATCTGCTATAAATTATTCAGTATCTGCTATAAATTATTCAGCATCTGCTATAGTTACCCAGTATCTACTATAAATTATTTATTATCTACTGTGAATTACTCAGTATCTGCTATAAATTATACAGTATCTGCTATAAATTATTCAGTATCTGCTATAGTTACCCAGTATCTACTATAAATTATTTATTATCTACTGTGAATTATTCAGTATCTACTATAAATTATTTATTATCTACTGTGAATTATTCAGTATCTACTATAAATTATTTATTATCTACTGTGAATTATTCAGTATCTACTATAAATTATTTATTATCCACTGTGAATTACTCAGTATCTGCTATAAATTATTCAGTATCTGCTATAAATTATTCAGTATCTGCTATAAATTATTCAGTATCTGCTATAAATTATTCAGTATCTGCAATAAATTATTCAGCATCTGCTATAGTTACCCAGTATCTTCTATTAATTATTTATTATCTACTGTAAATTACCCAGTATCTACTATTCACTACTCAGTGTTTGCTTTAAATGATTCCGCATATAGTTATACAGTGATGGATCAGCATACAGGTGGTCAGAGTTTAAAGGGTTAGTGTTATGGAAACAGTGATGATAGTGTAAACGGGTTTAGAGCACAATGGCAGATGCGTGATGTTTGTTTAGTGTGAAACGAGCTCCAGTTTAAGGCTGATGTGCTGGTTAAACAGTCCCAGTAGACGGGATGATGTAATTCCTCCGGCAGGCAGGAATGTGACGTGATGAGGATGATTCAGCATTTTCCCTACAACTAACCAGTCACAGCTGGACGTACCTGCTGCATCTGCACATCTACACTGGTGAACACTGTTCTAGTGCCACTCCACAACAACAACAACAACAACAACAACTACAACAACAACAATAATAATATAAATAATAATAACTAGAAGGAAACGCAGTATGGTTGCACAGTGTAAGCAGTGTGAGAAACAAGGGCTGAACTAATGACAGGTAGAGGAACTCTATGAGAGTAACTAGTGACTAATAAAGGACAGATAGAGGAGTGTGGGTCAGTAGGTCTGTGGATTATTGTTTCGGGATCTGCCTTAAAAGAGTACATGCAGTTTGGAGGCTGTAGGCTAAATGCAACCATGAGTTTTGGGTGTGGCTGAAAATCAATGGGACACTATGGGGGAAAAAGAGGGATGGGAAAAAAATGATAAACAGACAAGTGCAGGTTAAACTAACACTACAGTCGTGGTCGGGGGTCTGCTCTGAGTCAGTGTATGTGAAACGGTGTCTGTCGGACAAGCAGAAGTTCAGTAGATTGGCGTGCACTTTTCTATCCCATTCATTCTCTATGGGAAACAATTAAATCCGCAGTTTTCCAGAATCCGTGTATCCGATGTACACAAGCCCCAATCACACAATCACACAATCACACAATCACACAGGACAATCTGGACTTGAAACAATGCTTTTCAATGCGCAACCTTAATAATAATAATAATAATAATAATAATATTAATCATCATCATCATCATCATCAACAACATCATCATCAGCATCAGCATATTTATTATCATCATTATTTTTATCACTGCCGTTGCTGGAACAGTCTCGATTATCATTTTGTAAATAAACAGATCAGCCCTTTTTTCCCCTCTCTTTTAAAAATTTTAATTAAAGGGTCCATATGTTGAAAACGACTCCCGGTTAGTTCATTTCAGGACAGGTAGCCCGTGATGATGAACATTTCTAGACTGGTTAAGGAGTGAAAGGAGTGAAGAGGAGCAATCCTCAAATCATCCGCACAGTAACAAAAACAGACACCACCATACTAACCACTACACCACCATACTAACCACTACACCACCATACTAACCACTACACCACCATACTAACCACTACATCACCATACTAACCACTACACCACCATACAAACCACTACACCACCATACTAACCACTACACCACCATACTAACCACTACACCACCATACTAACCACTACACCACCTTACTAACTACTACACCACCATACTAACCACTACACCACCATACTAACCACTACACCACCGTACTAACCACTACACCACCATACTAACCACTACACCACCGTACTAACCACTACACCACCATACTAACCACGACACCACCATACTAACCACTACACCACCATACTAACCACTACACCACCGTACTAACCACTACACCACCATACTAACCACTACACCACCATACTAACCACTACACCACCGTACTAACCACTACACCACCATACTAACTACTACACCACCATACTGACCACTACACCACCATACTGACCACTACACCACAATACTAACCACTACACCACCATACTGACCACTACACCACCATACTAACCACTACACCACCGTACTAACCACTACACCACCGTACTAACCACTACACCACCGTACTAACCACTACACCACCATACTGACCACTACACCACCATACTAACCACTACACCACCATACTAACCACTACACCACCATACTAACCACTACACCACCGTACTAACCACTACACCACCGTACTAACCACTACACCACCATACTGACCACTACACCACCATACTAACCACTACACCACCATACTAACCACTACACCACCGTACTAACCACTACACCACCATAATAACCACTACACCACCATACTAACCACTACACCACCGTACTAACCACTACACCACCATACTAACCACTACACCACCATACTAACCACTAAACCACCGTACTAACCACTATACCACCGTACTAACCACTACACCACCATACTAACCATTACTCCACCGTACTAACCCCTACACCACCATACTAACTACTACACCACCATACTAACCACTACACCACCATACTAACCATTACTCCACCGTACTAACCCCTACACCACCATACTAACTACTACACCACCATACTAACCACTACACCACCGTACTAACCACTACACCACCATACTAACCACTACACCACCGTACTAACCACTACACCACCTTACTAACCACTACACCACCTTACTAACCACTACACCACCATACTAACCACTACACCACCGCACTAACCACTACACCACCATACTAACCACTACACCACCTTACTAACCACTACACCACCATACTAACCACTACACCACCGTACTAACCACTACACCACCGTACTAACCACTACACCACC
Source organism: Megaleporinus macrocephalus (assembly GCA_021613375.1). NCBI lineage: Eukaryota > Metazoa > Chordata > Actinopteri > Characiformes > Anostomidae > Megaleporinus > Megaleporinus macrocephalus. Next base: position 6,954,554 of record CM038719.1, read on the forward strand.
GTACTAACCACTACACCACTTTACTAACCACTACACCACCATACTAACCACTACACCACCATACTAACCACTACACCACCGTACTAACCCCTACACCACCGTACTAACCACTACACCACCGTACTAACCACTACACCACCTTACTAACCACTACACCACCATACTAACCACTACACCACCTTACTAACCACTACACCACCATACTAACCACTACACCACCATACTAACCACTACACCACCTTACTAACCACTACACCACCATACTAACCACTACACCACCATACTAACCACTACACCACCGTACTAACCACTACACCACCGTACTAACCACTACACCACCTTACTAACCACTACACCACCGTACTAACCACTACACCACCGTACTAACCACTACACCACCACACTAACCACTACACCACCATACTAACCACTACACCACCATACTAACCACTACACCACCACACTAACCACTACACCACCATACTAACCACTACACCACCATACTAACTACTACACCACCATACTAACCACTACACCACCATACTAACACTACACCACCTTACTAACCACTACACCACCATACTAACCACTACACCACCGTACTGACCACTACACCACCGTACTAACCACTACACCACCGTACTAACCACTACACCACCGTACTAACCACTACACCACCGTACTAACCACTACACCACCGTACTAACACTACACACCGTACTAACCACTACACCACCGTACTAACCACTACACCACCGTACTAACCACTACAACCACCATACTAACCACTACACCACCATACTAACCACTACACCACCTTACTAACCACTACACCACCTTACTAACCACTACACCACCGTACTAACCACTACACCACCATACTAACCACTACACCACCATACTAACCACTACACCACCATACTAACCACTACACCACCATACTAACCACTACACCACCTTACTAACCACTACACCACCATACTAACCACTACACCACCATACTAACCACTACACCACCTTACTAACCACTACACCACCATACTAACCACTACACCACCTTACTAACCACTACACCACCATACTAACCACTACACCACCATACTAACACTACACCACCTTACTAACCACTACACCACCATACTAACCACTACACCACCGTACTAACCACTACACCACCATACTAACCACTACACCACCGTACTAACCACTACACCACCATACTGACCACTACACCACCATACTGACCACTACACCACCATACTGACCACTACACCACCATACTAACCACTACACCACCATACTAACCACTACACCACCGTACTAACCACTACACCACCGTACTAACCACTACACCACCATACTAACCACTACACCACCATACTAACCACTACACCACCATACTAACCACTACACCACCGTACTAACCACTACACCACCGTACTAACCACTACACCACCATACTAACCACTACACCACCATACTAACCACTACACCACCATACTAACCACCACACCACCATACTGACCACTACACCACCGTACTGACCACTACACCACCATACTGACCACTACACCACCGTACTAACCACTACACCACCATACTAACCACTACACCACCATACTAACCACTACACCACCATACTAACCACCACACCACCATACTAACCACTACACCACCGTACTAACCACTACACCACCATACTAACCACTACACCACCGCACTAACCACTACACCACCATACTAACCACTACACCACCTTACTAACCACTACACCACCATACTAACCACTACACCACCGTACTAACCACTACACCACCGTACTAACCACTACACCACCTTACTAACCACTACACCACCATACTAACCACTACACCACCATACTAACCACTACACCACCTTACTAACCACTACACCACCATACTAACCACTACACCACCATACTAACCACTACACCACCTTACCTAACCACTACACCACCTTACTAACCACTACACCACCATACTAACCACTACACCACCATACTAACACTACACCACCTTACTAACCACTACACCACCATACTAACCACTACACCACCGTACTAACCACTACACCACCGTACTAACCACTACACCACCGTACTAACCACTACACCACCATACTGACCACTACACCACCATACTAACCACTACACCACCATACTGACCACTACACCACCATACTAACCACTACACCACCATACTAACCACTACACCACCGTACTAACCACTACACCACCATACTAACCACTACACCACCGTACTAACCACTACACCACCATACTAACCACTACACCACCATACTAACCACTACACCACCATACTAACCACTACACCACCGTACTAACCACTACACCACCATACTAACCACTACACCACCATACTAACCACTACACCACCATACTAACCACTACACCACCATACTAACCACCACACCACCATACTGACCACTACACCACCGTACTAACCACTACACCACCATACTGACCACTACACCACCGTACTGACCACTACACCACCATACTAACCCCTACACCACCATACTAACCACTACACCACCATACTAACCACTACACCACCATACTAACCACCACACCACCATACTAACCACTACACCACCGTACTAACCACTACACCACCATACTAACCACTACACCACCGTACTAACCACTACACCACCATACTAACCACTACACCACCATACTAACCACTACACCACCGTACTAACCACTACACCACCATACTGACCACTACACCCCCGTACTAACCACTACACCACCATACTGACCACTACACCACCGTACTAACCACTACACCACCATACTAACCACTACACCACCGTACTGACCACTACACCACCATACTGACCACTACACCACCATACTGACCACTACACCACCGTACTGACCACTACACCACCATACTGACCACTACACCACCATACTGACCACTACACCTCCATACTGACCACTACACCACCATACTGACCACTACACCACCGTACTAACCACTACACCACCATACTAACCACTACACCACCGTACTGACCACTACACCACCATACTGACCACTACACCACCATACTGACCACTACACCACCGTACTGACCACTACACCACCGTACTAACCACTACACCACCATACTGACCACTACACCACCGTACTAACCACTACACCACCATACTAACCACTACACCACCGTACTGACCACTACACCACCATACTGACCACTACACCACCATACTGACCACTACACCACCATACTGACCACTACACCACCGTACTGACCACTACACCACCATACTGACCACTACACCACCATACTGACCACTACACCACCATACTAACCACTACACCACCGTACTGACCACTACACCACCATACTGACCACTACACCACCATACTGACCACTACACCACCGTACTGACCACTACACCACCATACTGACCACTACACCACCATACTGACCACTACACCACCATACTGACCACTACACCACCATACTAACCACTACACCACCTTACTAACCACTACACCACCGTACTAACCACTACACCACCGTACTAACCACTACACCACCGTACTAACCACTACACCACCTTACTAACCACTACACCACCATACTAACCACTACACCACCATACTAACCACTACACCACCATACTAACCACTACACCACCTTACTAACCACTACACCACCATACTAACCACTACACCACCATACTAACCACTACACCACCTTACTAACCACTACACCACCTTACTAACCACTACACCACCATACTAACCACTACACCACCATACTAACACTACACCACCTTACTAACCACTACACCACCATACTAACCACTACACCACCGTACTAACCACTACACCACCATACTAACCACTACACCACCGTACTAACCACTACACCACCATACTGACCACTACACCACCATACTAACCACTACACCACCATACTGACCACTACACCACCATACTAACCACTACACCACCATACTAACCACTACACCACCGTACTAACCACTACACCACCATACTAACCACTACACCACCATACTAACCACTACACCACCATACTAACCACTACACCACCATACTAACCACTACACCACCGTACTAACCACTACACCACCGTACTAACCACTACACCACCATACTAACCACTACACCACCATACTAACCACTACACCACCATACTAACCACCACACCACCATACTGACCACTACACCACCGTACTAACCACTACACCACCATACTGACCACTACACCACCGTACTAACCACTACACCACCATACTAACCCCTACACCACCATACTAACCACTACACCACCATACTAACCACTACACCACCATACTAACCACCACACCACCATACTAACCACTACACCACCGTACTAACCACTACACCACCATACTAACCACTACACCACCGTACTAACCACTACACCACCATACTAACCACTACACCACCATACTAACCACTACACCACCATACTAACCACCACACCACCATACTGACCACTACACCACCGTACTAACCACTACACCACCATACTGACCACCTACACCACCGTACTAACCACTACACCACCATACTAACCACTACACCACCATACTAACCACTACACCACCGTACTAACCACTACACCACCGTACTAACCACTACACCACCATACTAACCACTACACCACCGTACTAACCACTACACCACCATACTAACCACTACACCACCATACTAACCACTACACCACCGTACTAACCACTACTCCACCATACTAACCACTACACCACCATACTAACCACTACACCACCGTACTAACCACTACACCACCATACTAACCACTACACCACCATACTAACCACTACACCACCATGCTGCCATTTAACTTCTGCCAGAATTTCACTTGCAGGACTGTTTGGGAAAAATGTTCTACTAATAACATTTATTATTCAGTACTGCACTTTATTATAATCCACTTGTAGTTCATCTCCTCTCTCACAAACAACTGCCTACATCATACAAGTTCACATCCAGGCGTAAAGATAAATGTTGACTGGGATTATTCACTGCTTCAGGCTGCTCTCGGGGGGGACAGGCTGAGTGTAGGTGGGTGGATGAGGCATCTCGTGAGTATTCTCAGAGGAAAGCTTTATTTAGCCTCTGCTCTGACTGGCTCTGTCTAGCTTTCATACGCAAAGCATATCACACGCAGGAAGCGGGCCTGAATGACCATATTTGGAGAAATGCTGCTGGAGGCTGCTTTGTGTTGGCATTACATTGTTTCAGAAAGCAGGATTTCTCTGTACCTCTCCTGTTGAGCCTTAAACGGGGCATATCATGTAACATTGAGTTTAATGGAATAATGGAAGTTTAAAAACTGTCCACTTCCTTTTCCAAACAGTCTAGTAGTGTCATAAAAACTAACACATTTACACACACTCACCTACCCGGCCTATAACAGAGTAGCACCAGCCCTCATACTGCAGTTACATTATATGACCTAAAGCAGGGTTTCTCAACTATTGGTCTGTGGAAGTGTCCTCTAGTGGTCCGCCTTTAGCAGCAGTAACACTACATACACACCTGATGAAGTCCAACTGTTAGTAATGGAAGTGGCTAATACACCTAAGGGGTGTCCACATACTTTTGTCTGTATAAAGAGTGACCGCTTGGACAGTAACATAAACTCTTTGAGGGTTTATAAAACTAAGAAAACAGCGTGTGTGTTCTGAGTGATGGATTTGGGGACCTGTGTACAGAGTTAAAGGGTTAGTTGTTGGATTAAGTCTTTTCTTCCACAAAGCATCATATTATTTTACATCCTGGTGACGGAGATGTGAGACATGCGGCCTGCATAGCATCGTCTCTGAGCGTTACAGCACACTCATCTCTATTTCTCTATGTACTCGTGGTGAGCAAACAAGATGCATCATGTCCTGATCAAACCTTTCAGACTCCGTCACCAGAGCTGCCGGGTTTTTAAATACACACACCAGGAATTTGATTGCTGTGATCCAGGATTTTCTTTAAAGGGCCCTTTGCGAATTTGCACACCTGTCCATCTTTTTTTAGGCAAAAATTGTTTGAAAGACAACCATGAAAAAAGAAAGTATTTCTTTTTGGGGCATGCTTAACAAGAGGCCCTTCATACGTCAGTGAATTGTGAAGTCATTATTGTGAGATATCTCATTAATATGAGGTACGAAATTATTCTTTTGAGATAATAAGAAATTATTTTAGATAAGATCTCATTAATTACAGATTAAGTTATTACTTTGAGATAGTAAGTGATTTTAAGTAATAATAAGTTATTCATTTTTTGAGATGCTATGTCATTATTTTGATATATAAAGACAATATCTCATTCTGATAAATTATATTCTTAATATTTTGTTTAAAAATTCTCATGACTTTATATAGGATAAGATATGATATTTCTTTATTAGTTCCACACTGGAGCAAGGCACTCAGAAATTAAAACAGATAAATAAACAGTACAGTATATGCAATAAAAATAATAAAAAGTCGAGAACTGATTGTATTTACAAATAATTGCACTGGGGTAATGGAAAAATATTGCACATTATGTTACACTGAAAAAAAATCTATTTTCTGTAAGAGTGTAGTGTTTAAGCAGGAGTAAGGACCTGTGATACAGCCTGTCGCTGAAGGAGCTGTCCAAGGAAAAACATGTATCTCGACTTTTGGCAATTTTTGTTTTATCTACATTATTTGAATGCAGCAGCTGCTGTTTTTAGAAATGCTTTGAAATAGTGTGGAAATAAAAATCTGGTTCCATTGACTTACATTGAAAGTAAAAAAGTTTTTAGTTTCTAATGTAAAGTTGCCATTTTGGAGATACTGTTTTTTCTTTGGACAAAGACAATATTTATATAAGAATAAAGAATAAAGCATTTCAACAATTCTAAATTATTTTAATACTTCAACAAGAAAAAAGCATAATAACTTTGTATAAAAGGATGGCATAATATTTAACTGTATTTTTATTGTAAGTGGTGAAAATGGGTCTCATAGGCAAGATTAAAACAGTTAAAATATCAAACTGACTGTACGTAGTGGCAAATTCTAAATTCTAAATTCCCTTCTACCCAGAAAACGTTTGTTTACAGCAAATGTATACGTGTCATAATAAAAATAACCAGTGAAATATATTGTAACAGATAAAACTGTTATTATTTTTAGGCGCGTCTTCAGCGACATCTAGCGGAGACTCCTGTATGCGCACACCAAGCGCGCCGTGACGTCGTCCAATCAGAAGCGATGCGGAAGAGCGCGGACTGAGTTAGTGTGAATGCAGGAGTGATAAAAGTGTGTTTTTGTGTTTTTGTGTTTCTCCTGAATACGCTGTTTTTAATGATGGACGGAGAGAACGTGGAGAAAGATGGAGGTGCCCGTGTGAACAGGAGAAGGAAAAGAGAAGAGAGTTCTGAGGTTGGAGGAGAGAAACGAAGCGAAACTGAGTGAGTGAGAGCTAAAACGTGCAGCTAACTGTGTTGTGGGGAGAGAATAAACCTTCCGTTCCACCTTAAATGGTGCACAAGTTACATTCTGGCCCCTCAGGCTAAGAAGTCCCACTGCTTGGAGCTGACGACCTATTGGAATTTTCCGTTCCACCTTAAATGGTGCAGAAGTTCAATTCAAGCTAAGAGGTTCCAATGCATGGAGGTGAAATATTCAGTTCCACCTTAAATGGTACAGAAGTAATATACAAGCTAAGAGGTTACACTGTCTGGAGTTGGAATATTCAGTTCCACCTTAAATGGTACAGAAGTTACATACATGCTAAGAAGTTCCACTGCATGGAGGTGGAGTATTCAGTTCCACCTTAAAGGGTACAGAAGTTACATTCAGGCTAAGAGGTTCCACTGCATGGAGGTGGAATATTCAGTTCCACCTTAAATGGTACAGAAGTTACATACAAGCTTAGAAGTAACACTGCCTGAAATTAGAATATTCAGTTCCACCTTAAATGGTGTAGAAGTTCCATCAGGCTACTAAGTTCCACTGCCTGGAGGTGGAATATTTCATTCCACCTTAAATGGTACAGATGTTACATTTTGGCTAAGAAGTTCCACTGCTTGAAATTAGAATATTCAGTTCCACCTTAAATGGTGTAGAAGTTACATTCTGGTCCCTCAGGCTAAGAAGTCCCACTGCTTGGAGCTGACGACCTATTGGAATTTTCCGTTCCACCTTAAATGGTGCAGAAGTTCAATTCAAGCTAAGAGGTTCCAATGCATGGAGGTGAAATATTCAGTTCCACCTTAAATGGTACAGAAGTAATATACAAGCTAAGAGGTTACACTGTCTGGAGTTGGAATATTCAGTTCCACCTTAAATGGTACAGAAGTTACATACAAGCTAAGAAGTTCCACTGCATGGAGGTGGAGTATTCAGTTCCACCTTAAAGGGTACAGAAGTTACATTCAGGCTAAGAGGTTCCACTGCATGGAGGTGGAATATTCAGTTCCACCTTAAATGGTACAGAAGTTACATACAAGCTTAGAAGTAACACTGCCTGAAATTAGAATATTCAGTTCCACCTTAAATGGTGTAGAAGTTCCATTCAGGCTACTAAGTTCCACTGCCTGGAGGTGGAATATTTCATTCCACCTTAAATGGTACAGATGTTACATTTTGGCTAAGAAGTTCCACTGCTTGAAATTAGAATATTCAGTTCCACCTTAAATGGTGTAGAAGTTCCATTCAGGCTACTAAGTTCCACTGCCTGGAGTTGGAATATTCAGTTCCACCTTAAATAGTGCACAAGTTACATTCTGGCCCCTCAGGCTAAGAAGTCCCACTGCTTGGAACTGACGTCCTTTTGGAATTTTCTGTTCCACCTTAAATGGTGTAGAGGTTACATTCAGGCTACTAAGTTCCACTGCCTGCAATTAGAATATTCCATTCCACCTTAAATGGTGCAGATGTTACATAGAGGCTAAAAGTTCCTTTGTTGTCCTGTTGGAATTTTCTGTTCCACCTTAAATGCCGCGGCACCGAAAATTCCAACTCCAGGCAGTGGAACCTCTTAGTCTGAATGTAACTTCTGCACCAGGCGGTGGAACTGCGTAGTCTGAGGGGTCAGAATGTATCTTCTATAGCATTTAAGGTGGAATAGAATATTCTAACTCCAACTTAGCTGTTGAAGTTCGTAGGGCTCTATCTTTTCTCAAGTCTGACTAGAAAATGAATTTAAAATAATTTAATCTTCATGTTATGTTAAGCTGCAGGCAACAGCACATTGTCCTGGCAGGGGGCATTGTGGTCAGGGACCAGGATAATTATCCTAATTGGATACCCTGAATGTCTTAAAATCAAAATTCTAAGTATGAATTTATTCTATCTCATCCATCACACTTCACCCACCAATCATTGAGTTCCTGTCTCCGCTATAGCAAATAGTTTCACCTGGATGGTCCTTCGTAGCATAACAACTGTAACTATGAAAAACTGATTATATTATTCATAATATACATATATTTACATATTCATACATATAATGCACATATATTTTCTTTGAAAAGGGTCAGATTGACTCGCATCATAACAGGAGGGTTAAAAATGGAAATTTGACCGGGCATTGCTCTGGAGGCTCCGCCATTTAAGGTGGAACGGAAAATTCCAATAGGATCCACCAACTTTGTAGTGCTTTCTGCATAGAAACTGGAAATGGAAATTTGACGGGGCTCTATTTCTCTGGATCTCCTTTTCTTCACAGTGTCAAGTCTTGCTTGGATGATTCTGCAGAAGTGGAAGTTCATGAAATCATAACCCTCCAACCGTCTACACTGCCAGGTACCAGATCTCTGCCAAACCACATGCCTGACGCTTATGAGTGCAAAAGACTACAGCAGTGCATGTGCAGTTAACTTGAATTCTATAAACAATCTTATAAAAAAACAATAAGCATCAGTCGTAAGGGTCCTGTCTCGTCTTTCAGTGCAGCACTACGACCCCGACACCACAGAGCCCATCAGCTCCAGTCTGAAGACTCTGGATGAGCTGCTGTCGTGGAAGCGCAGCGAGGCGAGCCCTTTTAATATAGCCACGGTGCCCCTGGCCAGTAGACAGCCACCTCTGGCTAACTCCCTGAAGAGGACGCTGGTCTGCCATGACATGATGGGAGGATACCTGGAGGACAGGTACAGTCTGGACTTGAATAGATTGATACTATGTGGCCAAAAGTATGTGGACACCGGATTATTGTGTTTTAGCAACTGGCACTGAAATGGTTTGTGACATGCTGCTGTCAGTTTGTGAAATTGCTGCCCTGCTAGATCTGCCCCAGACAACTGTAAGTGACACGGAGCACTTACAGCAACTTGGCTGTACTTGAGCAGTTGCACACAAGCCTAAGTTTACTATGTGCAATGCCAAGTGTTGAAGCGGTGTAGAGTACACTAGGACTGGACTCTGAAGCTGCAGAATTGTCTTCTGGCTGTTCTCTCTAAAATTAAAAACCAAATACTTACCCAAAGAATGAGTATTCAGATATTTAATATTTGGTTTCCAGTCCTATACTAACTTTTTGTTTAAAATCAAATGGACACAATAACTGGTGATGTAAAAAGCCAAGGCTGTGCTTTTGCCGTGGTCCTATTGATTATTATAATAATGTTAAATAAGTGATGCTCTCATAGTAACAATAAAATCTCTGGGCTATTTGCAAGCGTGAAAATCTCCCAAAAGCTGAATTCAGTTGAGCCCATCAGCTCCAGTCTGTTTTAGAACAGGTACTATTCGTATCATAAAATAAACGTATGAGGTAGAGGTTGCATTAATGCAGAGTTAGTTTCACTGCACTGAATTGAATTCTATGTTACTGACTGTGTATTCATGTCGTTGTGTTTTCTTCTGAGGTTTATTCAGGGCGCAGAGGTCGGGGCTCCGTATGTCTTTTATCACTGGCAGTATATCGACATCTTCAACTACTTCAGCCACCACATGGTCACCATCCCTCCTGCAGTTTGGACTAACGCAGCTCACAAACATGGCGTTCTCTCATTAGGTAAGAGTGCAGTTTGAACTCACATATACACCTGCGTACTTACCTGAGCTGCAGTAGTTAATCAATTTGCATTTCATGTAGGAAGGGGCTAAACTGTTGTAGGCTGAATGGGTGGAGCTAAACTGTTGTAGGCTGAATGGGTGGGGCTAAACTGCTGTAGTCTGAATGGGTGGGGATAAACTGCTGTAGACTGAATGGGTGGGACTAAACTGCTGTAGTCTGAATGGGTGGGGCTAAACTGCTGTAGACTGAATGGGTGGGGCTAAACTGCTGTAGTCTGAATGGGTGGGACTAAACTGCTGTAGACTGAATGGGTGGGGCTAAACTGCTGTAGTCTGAATGGGTCGGACTAAACTGCTGTAGTCTGAATGGGTGGGGCTAAACTGCTGTAGTCTGAATGGGTGGGGCTAAACTGCTGTAGTCTGAATGGGTGGGACTAAACTGCTATAGTCTGAATGGGTCGGACTAAACTGCTGTAGTCTGAATGGGTGGGGCTAAACTGCTGTAGTCTGAATGAGTGGGGCTAAACTGCTGTAGTCTGAATGGGTGGGGCTAAACCGCTGTAGTCTGAATGGGGGGGGCTAAACTGCTGTAGTCTGAATGGGTGGGACTAAACTGCTGTAGACTGAATGGGTGGGGCTAAACTGCTGTAGTCTGAATGGGTCGGACTAAACTGCTGTAGTCTGAATGGGTGGGGCTAAACTGCTGTAGTCTGAATGGGTGGGGCTAAACTGCTGTAGTCTGAATGGGTGGGACTAAACTGCTATAGTCTGAATGGGTCGGACTAAACTGCTGTAGTCTGAATGGGTGGGGCTAAACTGCTGTAGTCTGAATGAGTGGGGCTAAACTGCTGTAGTCTGAATGGGTGGGGCTAAACCGCTGTAGTCTGAATGGGGGGGGCTAAACTGCTGTAGTCTGAATGGGTGGGGCTAAACTGCTGTAGTCTGAATGAGTGGGGCTAAACTGCTGTAGTCTGAATGGGTGGAGCTAAACCGCTGTAGTCTGAATGAGTGGAACTAAACTGCTGTAGTCTGAATGGGGGGGGCTAAACTGCTGTAGTCTGAATGGGTGGGACTAAACTGCTGTACTCTGAATGGGTGGGGCTAAACCGCTGGAGTCTGAATGGGTGGGGCTAAACTGCTGTAGTCTGAATGGGTGGGGCTAAACTGCTGTAGTCTGAATGGGTGGGGCTAAACTGCTGTAGTCTGAATGGGTGGGGCTAAACTGCTGTAGGCTGAATGGGTGGGGCTAAACTGCTGTAGTCTGAATGGGTGGGGCTAAACCGCTGTAGTCTGAATGGGTGGGGCTAAAGTGGGTTTGGTATGTTTTCTCTGTCTTTCTTAGGCACGTTCATCACAGAGTGGACGGATGGAAGGAAGATGTGTGAGATCTTCTTGGCGGAGGAGGAGGCGTATCGATCAGTTGCTGATAAGATGGTGCAGATCACTCACTGCTACGGCTTCGACGGCTGGCTCATCAACATCGAGAACGTGCTGAGTGTGAGTAAACGTGAAAACAAAACCTGCTGATCGCAGTCGGACTGACTTCTGATGACGAATCCACACAAACAGAGTAACTGATTCCATCAGTCAGCTGTGTTTGGTTACATAGTGGTGAACTGTGAGAGCAGGGTCTTCAGTTTGAGCCATAAAAGTAAAAAAAACCCATAATGCTGTCATTTCTGTTAGCGCCCCTATAGATTTTTTACTGCTATAACAGCGCTCCAAGATGATCCGGGTTGGATTCCCGGTCTGGGTGGTTCTGTGTGGAGTGTGTATGTTCTCCTCGTGCTTGAGTGGGTTCCTCCTGGTACTCTGGTTTCCTCCCACAGTCCAAACACATGCATGTTAGGTTGATCGCTCACTCTAAATTGTGAGTGCGTGAGCGTGTGTTGGCCAAGCAGTTTAGACCATTACAGTGATCAACTCTGACATTACAGTGATCAACTCTGACATTACAGTGATCAACTCTGACCATTACAGTGATCAACTCTGACATTACAGTGATCAACTCTGACATTACAGTGATCAACTCTGACTATTACAGTGATCAACTCTGACCATTACAGTGATCAACTCTGACCATTACAGTGATCAACTCTGACTATTACAGTGATCAACTCTGACCATTACAGTGATCAACTCTGACCATTACAGTGATCAACTCTGACATTACAGTGATCAACTCTGACTATTACAGTGATCAACTCTGACTATTACAGTGATCAACTCTGACTATTACAGTGATCAACTCTGACCGTTACAGTGATCAACTCTGACCATTACAGTGATCAACTCTGACCGTTACAGTGATCAACTCTGACATTACAGTGATCAACTCTGACCATTACAGTGATCAACTCTGACCATTACAGTGATCAACTCTGACTATTACAGTGATCAACTCTGACCATTACAGTGATCAACTCTGACTATTACAGTGATCAACTCTGACCGTTACAGTGATCAACTCTGACTATTACAGTGATCAACTCTGACTATTACAGTGATCAACTCTGACTATTACAGTGATCAACTCTGACATTACAGTGATCAACTCTGACCGTTACAGTGATCAACTCTGACATTACAGTGATCAACTCTGACTATTACAGTGATCAACTCTGACATTACAGTGATCAACTCTGACCACCACAGCGATCAACTCTGACCATTACAGTGATTAACTCTGACTATTACAGTGATCAACTCTGACCGTTACAGTGATCAACTCTGACCGTTACAGTGATCAACTCTGACCGTCACAGCGATCAACTCTGACCATTACAGCGATCAACTCTGACTATTACAGTGATCAACTCTGACCATTACAGCGATCAACTCTGACCATTACAGCGATCAACTAAATTGTGAGTGCGTGAGCGTGTGTTGGCCATGCGATTGACTGGTGACCTGTCCATGGTGTGCCCTGCCTTTGCCCGATGACTCTGGGATTGGCTCCAGTTTAGACCATGTTTCATGACCTGCTTGCGCTAATAATATGTAGCCCCGCCCTCGATCAGTATCGGCTATCGAGTCGATCGCACTGAAAGGCCTTAAAAACGCTGATCGGTCCATCTCTAGTTAGAGTATTAATGTGCATGTTGTAGCCCTCTGTGGTATCAGTTGTGTGAAGGCTCATATCACAACAATGATAATATCCGTTTCTGACTGTGCAGGCCACTGCGGTGAAGAACATGGCTCCCTTCCTGCGGTATCTGACTGATCAGCTACACGAGCGAGTGCCCGGCAGTCTGGTGATCTGGTACGACAGCGTGCTGGAGAACGGAACCCTAAAATGGCAGAACGAGCTCAACAGCAGCAACAGGTGAGATTACACATACCTGAGAGTCTGAACATTGAATTAAATGCTGAACTACAGCATTCTGAGTGTTTTGATGTGTTCTAGACAAACTTTAGGTGGTGAATGGAACCAGACGGCCATCTCTTAAAGCTCCCGCACAGAGAGCTATTACAGTAAATGATTATCAATATGCCGTTGGGTGTTTGAGACGTTGTTTAAACTAGTAAAAAGCAGGTAAATAAGAGTAAACATGAGTTCACAGGATGATCAGTCAATAAAATCAAGTAGAACTGGAGAAGTGCATGTCCTGAAGGAAACGCAGGATGGTTGCACATAAACGACAAGTAAAGGAGAGTGGGTCAGTCTGTGTGGATTAGTGTTTGGGGGTCTGCTCTGAGTGAGTACAGGCAGTTTGGAGGCTGTAGGTTAAATAAAACCATAATGTTTGGGTTCGGCTGAAAATGAATGGGATACTATGGGGAAAGAGGAGTGGAGAAAACACAACAAAGAGACGAGTGCAGGTAAAAGCAGCACTGCAGTCGTGGTCGAATCTCAACTCTGACCATCACAGCGATCAACTCTGACTATTACAGTGATCAACTCTGACTATTACAGTGATCAACTCTGACCGTTACAGTGATCAACTCTGACTATTACAGCGATCAACTCTGACCATTACAGTGATCAACTCTGACCATTACAGCGATCAACTCTGACCGTTACAGTGATCAACTCTGACCATTACAGCGATCAACTCTGACCGTTACAGTGATCAACTCTGACTGTTACAGTGATCAACTCTGACCGTTACAGCGATCAACTCAGACTGTTACAGCGATCAACTCAGACTGTTACAGTGATCAACTCTGACCATTACAGTGATCAACTCTGACCGTTACAGCGATCAACTCTGACCATTACAGTGATCAACTCTGACCATTACAGTGATCAACTCTGACCGTTACAGCGATCAACTCTGACCATTACAGTGATCAACTCTGACCATTACAGTGATCAACTCTGACCATTACAGTGATCAACTCTGACCATTACAGTGATTAACTCTGACTATTACAGTGATCAACTCTGACCGTTACAGTGATCAACTCTGACCGTTACAGTGATCAACTCTGACCGTTACAGTGATCAACTCTGACCGTTACAGCGATCAACTCTGACCATTACAGTGATCAACTCTGACCACCACAGCGATCAACTCTGACCATTACAGTGATCAACTCTGACCACCACAGCGATCAACTCTGACCATTACAGTGATTAACTCTGACTATTACAGCGATCAACTCTGACCATTACAGTGATCAACTCTGACCACCACAGCGATCAACTCTGACCATTACAGTGATTAACTCTGACTATTACAGTGATCAACTCTGACCGTTACAGTGATCAACTCTGACCGTTACAGCGATCAACTCTGACCGTTACAGCGATCAACTCTGACCGTTACAGCGATCAACTCTGACCATTACAGTGATCAACTCTGACCATTACAGTGATCAACTCTGACCGTTACAGCGATCAACTCTGACCATTACAGCGATCAACTCTGACCATTACAGTGATCAACTCTGACCACCACAGCGATCAACTCTGACCATTACAGTGATTAACTCTGACTATTACAGTGATCAACTCTGACCGTCACAGCGATCAACTCTGACCATTACAGCGATCAACTCTGACCACCACAGCGATCAACTCTGACCATTACAGTGATTAACTCTGACTATTACAGTGATCAACTCTGACGTTACAGTGATCAACTCTGACCATTACAGTGATTAACTCTGACTATTACAGTGATCAACTCTGACGTTACAGTGATCAACTCTGACCATTACAGTGATCAACTCTGACCGTCACAGCGATCAACTCTGACCATTACAGCGATCAACTCTGACCGTTACAGCGATCAACTCTGACTGTTACAGTGAACAACTCTGACCGTTACAGTGATCAACTCTGACCGTTACAGTGATCAACTCTGACCATTACAGTGATCAACTTAATTCTTAAATGATAAGAAGCTACTTTAGTGTCTGTGTTTACATGTGAAATAAAACTGAGCTCAGAGTTTAAGATCACACCCAGATTACATACTTCAGGTTTGATATTATATTAGTAGTTAAAGAACTAGTAGTTATTAGTAGTTACGAGTCTCAAAAATACCGACTCTTGGTAATAAAACTAAAAAAAATTAAAGATTTTCTTTTAGTTTTCTTTTTTTCTTTAGTTTTCTAAATCTGACACACGGCTCATAGGTCTGTCTACTGAATCTTAAGTATCAGGAGGAATAAAAACGTGTAATTGCGTGTCATCGGCGTTTACACCATGCTTTCTAACGACACCACCTAGAGGTAACATGTACTATGAGAAAAGCAAAGGCCCTAGGACTGACCCTTATGGTACCCCTCAGGAAATATTACATTGCTTTGATAAATAGCTTCCTAGTGCAACAATGAACTGTCTGTCTGTTAAATATTGGCATGCTTATGATTGATCTGTTTTTTCAGAGAATCAATAAAAGGTATGTATTATAATAAGGTAATATATTCCTACCTGTGTGTTTGACTGACTGTATGATGTGCTGTGATCCATAAACATGGGCTAACCTACAGACAGCATTCAGGATTTCTGTCCATACAGTGCTTCATACAATGTATTTTTTTTTTCTTTTCTCCTTCAGAGTGTTTTTTGATGCATGTGACGGCATATTCACCAACTATAACTGGACGGAGAGCAGTCTGGAGGGAATGGCCTCCTACTCCGCAGCTCAGGGTCGTCAGGCTGATATTTACATCGGGATCGACGTGTTTGCGAGAGGAGACGTGGTGGGAGGGAAGTTTGAAACCAACAAGGTCAGAGAACCTCTTAATCCTGAAGTGGTTCATGAGAAGAAGTAGAGTTTTAGAAGATCAGGCTGATGTTCACAGTACTCATTGCTTCTCAGTTGGGCGGCTGGGGGTGGTTTTCTCATATTGATTGCTATGGGTGACAAATAAGCACATAAGGATATGATTATTATATCTGATTACACAGTCGAGTCACGTTATTATGACGCAACCAGTGTGTGTTCTTTAACCAACGCTCACATAATGCGAGTCGACTGCGTATATTTGCATTTATATCTTATGTGCATTTTGATCCTAAATATATTTTGTGTTATCAAATATTTTAATTGCCTTTTTAATTTATTAAAACTGTTCTTGTGCAGTTGCGCCATTTAGTGGTTATTATGGTGGTGTAGTGGTTAGTATGGTGGTGTAGTGGTTAGTATGGTGGTGTAGTGGTTAGTATGGTGGTGTAGTGGTCAGTACGGTGGTGTAGTGGTTAGTATGGTGGTGTAGTGGTTAGTATGGTGGTGTAGTGGTTAGTATGGTGGTGTAGTGGTCAGTACGGTGGTGTAGTGGTTAGTATGGTGGTGTAGTGGTTAGTATGGTGGTGTAGTGGTTAGTAGGGTGGTGTAGTGGTCAGTACGGTGGTGTAGTGGTTAGTACGGTGGTGTAGTGGTTAGTATGGTGGTGTAGTGGTTAGTATGGTGGTGTAGTGGTTAGTACGGTGGTGTAGTGGTCAGTATGGTGGTGTAGTGGTCAGTATGGTGGTGTAGTGGTCAGTATGGTGGTGTAGTGGTTAGTAGGGTGGTGTAGTGGTTAGTACGGTGGTGTAGTGGTTAGTACGGTGGTGTAGAGGTTAGTATGGTGGTGTAGTGGTTAGTACGGTGGTGTAGTGGTCAGTATGGTGGTGTAGTGGTCAGTATGGTGGTGTAGTGGTTAGTATGGTGGTGTAGTGGTTAGTATGGTGGTGTAGTGGTCAGTATGGTGGTGTAGTGGTCAGTATGGTGGTGTAGTGGTTAGAATGGTGGTGTATTGGTTAGTATGGTGGTGTAGTGGTCAGTATGGTGGTGTAGTGGTCAGTACGGTGGTGTAGTGGTTAGTATGGATGTGTAGTGGTTAGTACGGTGGTGTAGTGGTTAGTACGGGGGTGTAGTGGTTAGTACGGTGGTGTAGTGGTCAGAATGGTGGTGTAGTGGTTAGTATGGTGGTGTAGTGGTTAGTGGTTAGTATGGTGATGTAGTGGTTAGTATGGTGGTGTAGTGGTTAGTATGGTGGTGTAGTGGTTAGTACGGTGGTTGTAGTGGTTAGTACGGTGGTGTAGTGGTTAGTACGGTGGTGTAGTGGTTAGTATGGTGGTGTAGTGGTCAGTATGGTGGTGTAGTGGTTAGTACGGTGGTGTAGTGGTTAGTACGGTGGTGTAGTGGTCAGTATGGTGGTGTAGTGGTTAGTATGGTGGTGTAGTGGTTAGTATGGTGGTGTAGTGGTTAATAGAGTGTGCAGGAGTGTGTTCTCAGGACGTGTTTACTTATTTATGAGAATTTGACCAGCGTACACAAAATGTTGCATGTGAGTGTGCAGTGCCTGCCAGAGTGACGTGACTATGTGTGGATGATGAGTGTGTCTCTAACACTAAGGGTCTGTGGTGTTGTGCTCCTGCTCTCTCAGGCTCTTCAGCTGGTTCGTAAACATGGCTTTTCCACGGCGATCTTCGCTCCAGGCTGGGTGTACGAGTGCCACGATAAGGCAGACTTCCGCAAAAACCAGGACAAGTGAGTCCATCACAACAGTCCACTGCAGTTCTAACTGATTTCGTTACAAGCTTGTGTATAAACTGATTCTGATACAATGATAATATAGTATAGGCTTTAAGAAGCTTTAAAAATAGGAAAGTACCACAATTAACATAATAAAATTAATATCCATAATAATTCTGTCCCAGAATTAACCCTCCCTCTTCAGCCTACAGCAGTTTAGCTCCACCCGTTCAGCCTACAGCAGTTTAGCTTCACCCGTTCAGCCTACAGCAGTTTAGCTCCACCTGTTCAGCCTACAGCAGTTTAGCTTCACCCGTTCAGTCTACAGCAGTTTAGCTCCACCCATTCAGTCTACAGCAGTTTAGCTCCACCCGTTCAGCCTACAGCAGTTAAGCTCCACCTGTTCAGTCTACAGCAGTTAAGCTCCACCTGTTCAGCCTATAGCAGTTTAGCTCCACCTATTCAGTCTATAGCAATTTAGCCCCACCCATTCAGTCTACAGCAGTGTAGCTCCACCCGTTCAGCCTACAGCAGTTTAGCCCCAACCATTCAGTCTACAGCAGTTTAGCTCCACCTGTTCAGTCTACAGCAGTTTAGCTCCACCTATTCAGTCTATAGCAATTTAGCCCCACCCATTCAGTCTACAGCAGTGTAGCTCCACCCGTTCAGCCTACAGCAGTTTAGCCCCAACCATTCAGTCTACAGCAGTTTAGCTCCACCTGTTCAGCCTACAGCAGTTTAGCTCCACCTATTCAGTCTATAGCAATTTAGCCCCACCCATTCAGTCTACAGCAGTGTAGCTCCACCCGTTCAGCCTACAGCAGTTTAGCTCCACCTATTCAGTCTATAGCAGTTTAGCCCCACCCATTGAGTCTACAGCAGTTTAGCTCCACCTGTTCAGTCTACAGCAGTTTAGCTCCACCTGTTCAGCCTATAGCCTTTTAGTCCCACCCGTTCAGCTTACATCAGTTTAGCCCCAACCATTCAGTCTACAGCAGTTTAGCTCCACCTGTTCAGTCTACAGCAGTTTAGCTCCACCTGTTCAGCCTACAGCAGTTTAGCTCCACCTATTCAGTCTATAGCAATTTAGCCCCACCCATTCAGTCTACAGCAGTGTAGCTCCACCGGTTCAGCCTACAGCAGTTTAGCTCCACCTATTCAGTCTATAGCAGTTTAGCCCCACCCGTTCAGCCTACAGCACTTTAGCTCCACCTGTTCAGTCTATAGCAGTTTAGCTCCACCCGTTCAGCTTACATCAGTTTAGCTCCACCCGTTCAGCCTACATCAGTTTAGTCCCACCCGTTCAGCCTACATCAGTTTAGTCCCACCCGTTCAGCCTACATCAGTTTAGCTCCACCCGTTCAGCCTACATCAGTTTAGTCCCACCCGTTCAGCCTACATCAGTTTAGCTCCACCCGTTCAGCCTACATCAGTTTAGCTCCACCCGTTCAGCCTACAGCAGTTTAGCTCCACCCATTCAGTCTATAGCAGTTTAGCTCCACCCGTTCAGTCTACAGCAGTTTAGTCCCACCCATTCAGTCTATAGCAGTTTAGTCCCACCTGTTCAGCTTACAGCAGTTTAGCTCCACCCGTTTAGCCCCTTACAAAATCACACTCCTCACTCAGAACAAGCCTGTTTCTCTGTCTGTTCAGATTCTGGTTTCTGTTGTCGGATCACCTGTATGTTCATCGTCCTGCTTCTGCTCTGCCCTTCATCTCCTCTTTCTGTCAGGGCTTCGGCAAGAGAGTCTACTGGAAAGGGCAGGTAGGTCCTACTTCAAGTTTAATCTCTCTACCACCTGACTTCTGAGCGGCAGTAGCTGATCTATTGAAATGTGGCACCAAAACTTCTAGAGCTGAAGACATGATCTCCTCCAAGTCAGCCTACACAGCCTATGTGGGAAAATAATCAAACGATGCTCAAGTCTGTTCTGTCTGTACATGTAGGTGGAGCAGGAGCGAAGCTGGTTTAATCTGAATGCTCAGGAGCTCCAGCCTCTGTACACAAAGCAGAGTTTGGAGGATGGGGGCTGGTGGGGAACCCGCGGCTGCTCAGAGGACGCCTGGGCTGGGGGCAGCTCGCTGCTGCTGGAGGGAAAAGTTCCGAAATCACTGCCTAAAGTCGTCGCACGGTAAACACCGTTTAAGTGTTTAACATACATATTTAACTACTTTCTGACTACTTAGGTGTACTTTTAGACTCCTTTCTTTTGAATCACACATTAAGACTCTGCTAAAGAGTCTTTCCATCTCCATAATATTTCTCGTGTTAGACCCCTTTCAGCGTCATGGCCCCCAAACTGTGGACCACATTACAACAATCTCTTTGTGACTGTCGCTTACTCTCCTCATTCAAAGCTGCTCACTGATTCTTTTTTTGTTTGTTTAGTTTTTTCTCTCTTTCTCTCGATGTAAAGCGTCCTTGGGTATGAGAAAGGCGCTATATAAATTTAAATTATTATTATTATTATTATTATTATTATTAGAGATGGATGGATGGATCGGCTGTGTATCGGTATCGGCTGATTTGTAATCATGGATGGTGTTTAACAAATGAGCCTAATTTCTGTATTTCCAGCTAGCGTTTCATCCAGGAAGAGGAGAAACCCCTCCCTGCAATTCCTATCTGAACCACTAGGTGTACGTGACTCAGACTCATCCAGGACGTTTTTAAAATTAGTAAAATCAGTGTGTCTCGTTAAGGAACCAAGACAAAGATATTTAACTCTATTAATCTGATACAGCACTTCACACTGCTGAATATAGTAAACAGCAGAGCTAGCACACACAGCTAACACAAAACTAATAACCCAGAACACCTACAGACCAGATCTAACCAGTATAAACAGAACAGCAGCAACAATTCAATATTCTACATTTAATGATTACAGATTTAGTTTAAAATATCAGCGTTTGTGTTTAATGACTGCAGTTTTTACTGTATTTATTTAATTAGATTTTTTTAGTTTTAAATTAAGGGTCTAAATGTAATGATTACAATTTTGGAGATATTTCTTTGATTTACTTTGTTTATTTACTGATAATTTAGTTAAAAATATTATACTGTTTCATATGAGCTTGTTAAAATTGTAATAAACCAGTTTAGACCATGTTTCAAAAACGCTGATCGGTCCATCTCATTATTATTATTATTATTATTATTATTATTATTATTATTATTATTATTATTATTATTATTATTATTATTATTATTATTGTTATTGTTATTGTTATTGTTATTATTATTATTGTCTGCACAGTCTTATAGGCCTGCCTCCCTGTTTCATCTGGCCCATGTGCCCTGAGTTGTTATCTCCTGGGCTTGGGGCAGATATTCTTGGGAGGTTCCTGTCATAAAATGACGGCATGTGCTTAGTCTTGTAATCTTTGTAGCATTTTGTGCGACGGTCATCTTTGTCTGAACACACTCACTTTAGCAGATGTGCATGGTATGTAAGAGATATTTACAACACTGGCTAGAGGATGCGTTTATCCGTAATACACAAAATCATCAGACAGTTTCTGCATTCGAGGTTCTGGACATGACCAAGAGATCTGTATGGTTGTGGTGTAGATATAGCTATACAGAGATGTCCAGCCACTGTAACTTTGGCCAGTTAGTTGGATCAACAGTGAGTATGTGTCAGGAAACCTCACCCAGTGGCTGAGTGTTAGAATATTAGTGGACAACCTGTCTCGCTGCTGATAAACCATTCAAAACATAGGAAACAGTTTCTGGATGATCCATATTCTATATATTTCTACACCCAACACCACTATGCTGTCACTTTCTGCCACTGGTTAAGCTCCGCCCACAAAATGTTGTATAAGCTTTCCTTACTTACATTAAATCAGCATCAGCTCCGGCGCTGAAACTAAAGAAGCAGATTCAGACACTGACGTTTTCCACTCTGGGTTCCTCACGCAGGATATTTTCTCTCCATGTTCCTCTGGCCACGAGGACGTTTATCTCCTTCATCTATAAGCAGTCGCTGGGGGTGAATGTGTCCCTGGAGCTGAAGACCACGGACGCTGATCTGTGCACATACTCAGGAACAGAAGAAATACCAAGTGAGTTCTTTAAATGTTACTGTGGATAAAAACTGCTTCCTATATCTGTATAAACGCCGCCCGTCACCTCAGAACGTTTGTACGGGTGGAATTCTATTACATTTTCAAAATACCTGTGTGTGTGTGTGTGTGTGTGTGTGTGTGTGTGTATATATATATATATATATATATATATATATTATTTTTTTTTTTTTTTAATTTATTTATTTTTAAAAAATTAGTAACTACAGTAACTGTTCAGGTGTTTGTGTTTATCAGCCCGTAGTGTTCATCCATTACATTTAAGGGAAGATCATCAGCTCGTGGATCAGTTTATTCAGAGCTGCGGTCAGTGGAGGGCAGATGGCTGGACCATCAGGTGAGACACTTCATGGACACTTTGTGTGGAAACAAAGATTAACATCCAGAATAAAGTGGATATGAATAAACGATTAATATTAATAACACTAATATCCAGAATGAAGTGGATATTAAATATTAATATTAATAACACTAATATCCAGAATGAAGTGGATATTAAATATTAATATTAATAACATTAATATCCAGAATGAAGTGCTAATATGATAAACATTTAGAATGACGTGGATATTAATAAAATATTAATATTAATAAAGTTAATGAATGTAGTTCATTAGAAAATTACTGTCCCGAAGGTGTTGATTAAATATTGGTGCAAATGAATTTTTACTATGAACAGATACTGTGTGTGTGTATATATACACACACATATATATATATATACTGCTAAGTAAAAAATTAAATGAAAATATAGAGTGTAGTGTAGTTATGTAATTAATTGTAAACTGTTTTGTGTGTGCAGATGTTTTCAGCTGGATGTTACAGGCTGTGCGCTGAGCGAGGTGTTTGTTAGTGTAGAAAGAGATGGAGAAGAACAGGATCTGGATTTTACCTGCAGGATCGGAGAGATCATGGTACAGAATAGCTGCACTATATCCTATATAAACTGCCCGTAGGTGTGAGTGAGTGAGTGAGTGTGTGAGTGTGTGTTGGCTGTGTAATGGACTGGCGACCTGTCCATGGTGTACCCTGTCTTCTTCCGATGATGCTGGGATTGGTTCCATCCCCCCTGTGACCCTGACTAACGGGATGAAGCAGAAGATAATAAATGGATGGTTGTAAACACACTGCCTGATGTCTGGATGTTAGATGTTTTATGGTGGAGGGATACAGGCTGCAGGGTGTTGTGAGTAAAATAGTCCCCAAAGAAAACATATTATTTTCAGATTTTATCATCGTCAACATCCATATAAACACTCAGAGGATGTGTGTACGTTCACTGGTGGTTCTGATAGTAAATAAAATGTCTGTATTTGTGTTGTAGAGATCCCTGGTTCCCATCACCACCACTGTAAACAACATCTGAACCATTTCACACCAAACTCACTCTGAATCACTCCCAATCCCAATCACTCTATCATGGAGAAGCATTTAAAATCAGTGAAATTCCCCTTTAAAGTCTTAAGACCTCTGGTTCCTATCACCATTGCTGCTTGCTAGAACTGAGCAGTTCATGTAAAACAACTCTATCAGTGTTATATCTTTGTTAAAGAAATTTTTACATTTTGGTGGAAGTCCCCTTTAAGTGATCTGCCCAACAATCTCTTGGTTAATTACTGTTGTAAATGTGTGTTTGTGCAGGTGCTGGATGCGGAGAGTTTGTTCAGGCCCCCACTTGCCGTGCGGAGCATCTGTGTGTATGACGTGGTTTGGCAGAGAGGAGCTGGAGATGGAAGCTCTCTGAAGGTCCACCTGAACGCCACGCTGCGCTGGAGCTACCCGCCCCAGCTGGTCCGTCACTGGCGTTTGCACTGGCGGAGGCTGCGTGGGCCGGACCCCCGGGTGGGCCCCGGACCACTGGTTCTGATTGGGCGCTCGCATTCCACAATGTACCGCATAGTGGAGCTGGAGGTGCCGGGCGCTCCGGGGCTGCTGGAGCTGCTGGTGGAGCCGGTCAGCAGAGAGGGCTTCACTCTGAACCAGAGCTACTGGGGGAGGATAACGCTGAGCTATACACACTCCACTGATAACGTATAACCACACACACACACACATATATATATATATATATATATATATATATATATATATATATATATATATATATATATATTTATTTATATATATATATATATATATATATATATATATATATATATATATATATATATATATATATATATATATATACACACATACACACACACACACACACACACACACACACACACACACACACACACACACAGTAACGTGGAAGTGCAGCCAGGTGCTCTCAGTTTATATTCAGGCTACACCAACTGTGCTGCTAACACAACAACTGGAGCTGGAAGAACACGGTCCGGCCACCGAAACATTGGCCACAGCATGGAGAGATTGAAGTCACTACGGTGGAAAAACACAATTTTCCATTTAAAACATGGTGAAGAAGTAAAGAAATAGTGATACGGTATCAAAATTAATAGGCACAGCTACATTAAAGGGGAACTTCACTGACATTTCAGAAATTCTGCATAATTTATTGGTTAATACAGACTAAGATAAGCTGAGTGATCACTTTTATCAGTCTTGAAGAACATTTTCTGCTCACAGTCTACCCCACACTGATTATTAGGCCATGTTTGGAATATACAGCTGTGTTATTTGTGGGCTGTAGAAAGAAAGAAAAGCTTGTCAAGCTAACAAAAAGCAGCTAGAATTCTTTGTGCATGTCACAGTGGTTTATTCAGTCACCTTTGGATTTAACTCACCCCCATAGAATAGTGGAGGAAGGCCTGGAGCCCGCTTCAGCGATACAAGTAAATGGATATGCACTGTTCTAAGAACTAACAGGCTGAAGATATTTATGATTATGTATTGTAGCTGGATTAAACTTGTAATATTTTAGTGTTTCTTTTATCTTTAGATGCCCTTATTTTCGTTTAGGTTGTTCTGTTTTTTATATGAAAATGTAAATGTTGGTTGTGTGTTGCTTGTTGTGTACAATCTTCTGATCAATTCAGTGACGTAAAGCAATTAAAAGCACATAAATGCACTTAATATAAAGACTCCGGTGACGCGTGTAGGTTCGCTGGTGGTTTTGGAGAACAAATAAAATGGCAATATTTGTGTTGTAGACATGGTGACCCCTGGTTACCTTCACAACCACTGTAAAGAACCATTTTACACCAAACCCCCTCTGAATCACTCAGTTTACATCCCAAACACTGAATTATGCAGAGCTTTTGGACTGGAGTTCCCCTTTAAATGATTGTAGAGGATCTCTTTTCACGTTTTACTGCCTTCCATTGTTTTCACTGTTAAGAAAAGCAGGACTATGAAAAAGTAACACACTGTGGGTCTGTCTCAAACCCTAGTGAGTGTCTAAGTAGGCTGTCTAGGTAGCAGCTGTGTAAGTATCAGCGTTCTCTCCTCATCTCTCCTCATAAAACAGATTACTGAGACGCTCTAGTTAGAGAGAGACTGCGTCACGGCTTGTTCCCGCCCACTGCAGCACGTGACCAGTGGTTTAGCTGGTTGCTAAGCTACCGGCCGGCATCCAAAACAATAGCCCGAGGCTTAAAAATCCCTTAGCATAAATGCTAATGGCTCGAGTATAAAAGTGTAAATGGTGAAGGACTCGTTACAGAGTTGATCATAAAATACTGTTTTGTGTGATTATATGACCAGAAACACATTAAAACTCCAGAGAGAATCAAAATAACTCACATTTTAAAACCACTCTCATGTGAAAATAAGGTTCCTCAGTAGAAGCATGTTTAAGGTATGTAAGAATTGGGACAGTCTACATGTCGGGAGTGTATACTATGACGTAGAATGCTGCCTATGTAGGAGCTCAGTAGGTTTTGAGACACGCCCTATATATCGTTTATTTCTACAATGGTTATTGGATTTTAGTGTGATGTGAGTTCCTCTCCGTACCCCAGGAGTGTAAAATGCTCCATGCTGCATTGACCTGAAGGTGCTAACCTGCCTGCACACAATGAAACTTTCATGCAACGAGTACCTCAAAAGTTGCATGCAACGCATTTATTACTTTACTGAAATGAGCAGCTCAGCAGTTCATACTACAGAAAATCATCTGCGACCCGTTATTCACGTCTGCATGTTTACAGCATTTTTGGCTCATATCTTAATTTCTACATCACCATTTTCTGACCTCTCTTTATCCCTGACAGTTACACAATGTGTTTTTATTAAAATCTGATATGTTAATTACTTCTTCTCTGATTGGTTGACACATACCACTGTACTACATATTCTACACCAGTGAGAAGGGATGTTTGTTTACTGCCGTTTGTGCTATTTTTAAAATGCGGTTTATTATTGCAGTGTGTGACATTCTGTAAGGCTGCTAGATAGCATGGCAACACGTTAGTAACCACCTGGGACAGCTTAGTAATGACCTGGCAACACCTTAACAAGCACCTGGAATAACATACATAGCAACTTACTTTAAACACCTAGGCAACCTCCTGGTATATTACGGCAACTGCCTAACTACACCATAGGAACCTCTTGTGGGTATCATAGCAACTTTCTGACAACACCTATACAACTGACTTGCAACATCTTAGCAACCTCCTGGGATACCATAGCAACTTTCTAACAACACACATACCACTGCCTGGAAACATCTTAGGCAGTTTCTATGGTATCCCAGGAAGTTGCTAACACCACCATAACAACTGCCTTGCTTAGCAACTTCCTGGGATACCACAGCAACTTCCTTACAACGCCTATACAACTGCCTTGCAACATCCTGGAATATCATTGCAACTGCCTAACAATACCTTAGCAACTTTCTAACACCTATACAACTGCCTTGCAACATCCTGGAATATCATTGCAACTGCCTAACAATACCTTAGCAACTTTCTAACACCTATACAACTGCCTTGCAACATCCTAGCAACCTCCTGGGATACCATAGCAACTGCAACTCCCAACAGTTCTCCAGTGTTTTAATAAAAAGGAAGAGGATGAAAGCTGCAGATGATTTTATGTAGTAAAAACTGAAAGGTTTTGTAAACGTGTGCTGCTGTTTAGAGCATGTGTTGAATTGCAACGTTGCCAGTTTGTGTAGCTGTGAAATTCTGCTGCGTGCAACTCACATCATACAGTTATTCGCGTGAACGTTTCGCTGTGCAGCTGAAATGTGACTGCTTCAGCTTTTCAGCCGTGCTTAGAATATGAAATAAAGTGTTTGGACAGAGTCTCAGCTGTGCTGTTTTCTTTTTTAATGAATCTAAAATGTGCCTCAGTATTTGTTTTAGATCTCAGTACAGATACCGTCTAATTTTAATCACCAAATCATCAGCGTTCTCTCTCGCGTGTCCTGTAGAGCAGAGGTCACTAATAGGACACAGTCCAGACCCAGACGTTATCCAGTGCAGACTCCTCAGCCAATCAGATCTGAGCAGATTCGGGAGTGCGGCATGCACACTGGCGAGGTATGAAGGGAGAAGCAGGAGTCTGGGAATAAAGCGAGTCTGGGAATAAAGCGAGTCTGGGAATAAAGCGAGTCTGGGAATACAGAGAGTCTGGGAATAAAACGAGTCGGGGAATACAGAGAGTCTGGGAATAAAGTGAGTTGGGGAATACAGAGAGTCTGGGAATAAAACGAGTCGGGGAATACAGAGAGTCTGGGAATAAAACGAGTCGGGGAATACAGAGAGTCTGGGAATAAAACGAGTCGGGGAATACAGAGAGTGGGAATAAAACGAGTCGGGGAATACAGAGAGTCTGGAAATAAAACGAGTCGGGGAATACAGAGAGTCTGGGAATAAAACGAGTCGGGGAATACAGAGAGTCTGGAAATAAAACGAGTCGGGGAATACAGAGAGTCTGGGAATAAAACGAGTCGGGGAATACAGAGAGTCTGGAAATAAAACGAGTCGGGGAATACAGAGAGTCTGGGAATAAAACGAGTCGGGGAATACAGAGAGTGGGAATAAAACGAGTCAGGGAATACAGAGAGTCTGGGAATAAAACAAGTCGGGGAATACAGAGAGTCTGGGAATAAAGCGAGTGGAAATATAGCAAGTCGGGGAATACAGAGAGTCTGGGAATAAAACGAGTCGGGGAATACAGAGAGTCTGGGAATAAAACGAGTCGGGGAATACAGAGAGTCTGGGAATAAAACGAGTCGGGGAATACAGAGAGTCTGGGAATAAAACGAGTCGGGGAATACAGAGAGTCGGGGAATAAAACGAGTCGGGGAATACAGAGAGTCTGGGAATAAAACGAGTCGGGGAATACAGAGAGTCTGGGAATAAAACGAGTCGGGGAATACAGAGAGTCTGGGAATAAAACGAGTCTGGGAATACAGAGAGTCTGGGAATAAAACGAGTCGGGGAATACAGAGAGTCTGGGAATAAAGCGAGTCTGGGAATAAAGCGAGTCGGGGAATACAGAGAGTCTGGGAATAAAGCGAGTCGGGGAATAAAGCGAGTCGGGGAATAAAGCGAGTCTGGGAATAAAGCGAGTCGGGGAATAAAGCGAGTCGGGGAATAAAGCGAGTCTGGGAATAAAGCGAGTCGGGGAATACAGAGAGTCTGGGAATAAAGTGAGTCTGGGAATACAGCGAGTCTGGGAATACAGCGAGTTGGAGAAAAATTGTGTCAGAGAATAAAGCGAGTAAGAGAACAAAGTGAATTTGGGAATACAAGAAGTCAGGGAATACAGTGAGTCAGAGAATAAACCGTGTCAGGAAATAAAGCATGACGGAGGATAAAGCATGTCAGAGAATACAGTGACTCGGAGAACAAAGCGAATTTGGGAATACAGCGAGTTGTTCTGTCATTGTACGTGTTCTACCACTTGGTGGCAGGGTTGCTGTCGTTCCCAATCACTTCCACTTTGTTATAATATATATAAACTTTATGTCCACTGTGGAATATTTAGTAGTGAGGAAACTTCACGACTGGACTTGTTGCACAGGGTGTCCTATCACGGTACCACGCTGGAGTTCACTGAGCTGGAGTTCACTGAGCTGGAGTTCACTGAGCTGGAGTTCACTGAGCTGGAGTTCACACATTAATGTGTGTAGAAGCAGTCTGCATGTCTAGGTACTGGTTTTACTGGTTATACACCTGTGGCCATGGAAGTGACTGGAACACCTGAATTCAATGATTTGGATGGATGAGTGAATACTATTGGCAGTATATTGTAAAGTCAGATACCTGCTCTCTGGCTTCTAAGGCATTTTGTGTTCTTTCCTGAGTTTAAGGAACTCCCTATGTGCTGCATCCTGATTTAACCTGTGTCAGATAGAGATTTGATTTCTAGCAGATTATAAATAAATAATGAAGATGTAATGAGCTGTTTCCAAACAGTCAGACATGATGATTCACTAAACAGACAAATGTGTAAAAAAAAACAAATTTATTGTGGATACACATTCAAAAAAAGAATCTGGAGATTTGGTTAGGTGTGTCATCAGAAGCAGGGAGTTGAGGTCAAAGTAAAAGCACTTGATTTTGGTAAATTTATCTTGATTGTCTGAAATGGGCTGGAACTAGTCATCACTCCTGCAGGGTGACCATCTTCAGCATCCTCAGAGCCATCGGGCCCTGATCAGAGGGGATCTACAAGAAACAAGACATGTTTACTTTATGATTGTAATGAATTTATCTGGAAGTTGCTCTCAAACTGTATTAATATTGAGGTCAAAATCTACAAATTTATCATAATATCTAAAATCATAAAATTCTAAATTCTGTATATAAACTTTCCAACAATAATTAAATGGCTAAAATGTAAACAGGGTCACTCAGAGTGGTTCCGTGTAAAAGGCTCTGTTCTAGACAAACCTGCTGAAT
This sequence comes from Megaleporinus macrocephalus, assembly GCA_021613375.1. Classification (NCBI taxonomy): domain Eukaryota; kingdom Metazoa; phylum Chordata; class Actinopteri; order Characiformes; family Anostomidae; genus Megaleporinus; species Megaleporinus macrocephalus. The sequence goes on from CM038719.1 coordinate 6,985,442, forward strand.
CACAGTGTTGATAATAGGAACCAGACGTCCACCTCTAAAAGCTCCCTCACAGAACATTATTACATGAAGTGGTTATAAATGGACTTCCTGATGTCTGAGATGTTTTTTATGATAGTTCTGGGGAACATTTTGCCTTAAAATCCATTCATGGTGGAGGGATACATGCAGGGTGCTGTGGCAAAATGGTCCCCAAAGAAACATATTATTTGTATTATTATTATAGATTATTCACTACTTTACCATTAACGTTCATATAAACACGTGTGTAGGTTCACTGATGGATTAGATAGTAAACTAAATGTGTATATTTGTGTTGTAGACATGGAGACCCCTGGTTCCAATCACCACCACTGTAAACACCATCTGAACCATTTCACTCCAAACCCACTCTCAGTCACTCAGTTTACATCTCACACAATCAATTATACAGAAATTCTAATCGACCAGTGAAATATTAGTCTAGGACCAGTGGTTTACCATGTGTCCAGCCTTGAGGATCCAGTAGAAGGCGAAGTTCTGGTAGGTTTTGTAAAAGGCTCCAGTCTGTCCTGCTGATTCAGGGTCTTCCAGAGCTGTCCACTTCATCTTGTTGAACTTCTGAAGCCCGTCCCACTTCAGCTTCTTCACCCACAGCTCCTGACCTGCAAACAAACCACATGGATACAGTCAGTGGATGTGCAGAAGCGCTCACTGATTAAAGAGGTTCTAACAGGACAGCATGGGCTCTGGTGCTCATAGAGAGTCATTAAAGGGCCCATTGTTTTTACTCTCTATCAGAGGTCACTAATAGGCGGACCGCAGTCCGGGTCCAGACCCAGACGTTGTCCAGTGCGGACCAAAACTGATAAACTATTGAGAAGTATTTAACGTTGACAGTGTTTATTTGAACTGGCGGAACTTCTATAGGGTATACAGGCTTTGCAGCACAGTAACCTCACAGAAACCTCAAAACAAAAACCAAAAAAAGTCCTGGCTGGACAACCAAGAGCTCACTTCTCTCACTGAACAAAAGAAAGTGTGGAGGAATACAAGAGAGAGACAAACTGTGAGATAAACTGTGATGTGAAACTCAGTTAACAAGACTAAACATTTTATTTCCATTTTTTATTATAAATAAACACTTTATGATGTACTTTATTAAAAGCATTTTAAATGCAGCCCTTGTTTTTACTTAGTGATGAAAAAGCATTTATTAAGTTTCAGCATTTCAGTTCAGTATTTAAACAGTAAATATACTGAACTGTATGTGTGATGTGTTGGTGTTTCAGTAGCTGATGGTATTAGATGCTGATACTAGGCACCACTGAATCATAACACAAGTTAGAAATGATGACAGTCCGGACCTTGGCCTGAGGAGATCTCCTCTAGGTGGACCTTACTGGCTCTAATTAACTGGCTCTTACTGGCTCTGCTATATATAGTATGTAAGCGTTTGAGTCCAGTCGCTCTCCAGACCATCCATACAAAACTAAACAGCAAAATCAGCCTGTTTTGAATTTTCTGGTTTGGCATATCCATCTACAGCAGTTTAGCAGTGATACAGGACAGCCAATCAGAACAGAGGTCATTTACATACATCACTTTTGAGGGCACAGCAAGAAAAACATGTTTAATTCTTTAACACTGTAAATGATTCAGATGACAGTAAATTAATTTAAATGTGTGTATATTGATGTGATTTTCCACACCGAATGCCATGTTCATTTTATTTGCTGTCTGTTTAATTTTTAAAAACTTACATCAGTGACCAAAAAAAACAACAAAAAACAAACCTACTGACCAATCACAGTCGCCTCTGCTATTAGCATGGCAACAACCGAGCTGATGGACCAACTGTGTTCCAGCAAACAGAACTTTTTCACAAACACTAGAAAGATGTGATTCTCCAAAAGCAGCTCAAACTGAAAGTACAAACAGACTTTTAGTCTGTATGGAAGCACCCAGAGGTTCATCTCCTGAGTGAAGTGATGAAGACCTCCACATCACTACCTCCAGAACTAGAATATTTATGAAACATGTTTAATCCGAGCTTCTTACTGTATGCTTTATAATATAATTAACTTTGTTGCTCTTTTTCTCTCCAGGGTTGACCAGAGGAGGATGGGTTCCTCCCTTGAGCCTCGGTTCCTCTCAAGTTTTTCCTGCCACAGTTGCCTCTGGCTTGCTCTAGGGGGCTTGGACCTCGATACCTTTTCTCATGTTTTGCTATGCATGGACTCTTTGAGACAATATGGTTATAGTGCTATATAAATAAATGTTGATTGATTGACCTTCATGCTACTTTTTAATTTTTCCAAAACAGACAGTCACCGTTTGCTCATTCTGTGAAGAATGAAGATCTTATTTGCTCTTGAAGTTTTACACGAGACAGAGCACAAAATCAACTTGGGCTCAGTTACTACGATCCGAGCGGCGAGTCAAAGTTTCAGCTCCTGAAGTAAAGAAACTCCACATTCTCCTTGAAACTTCTGACTGTTATTTAGGTAAGAAAACTATCCTCTCAAGGGTTTATTTAATCTCATTCTTTATAAAGATTTGAGTTTTCCTTTGCAAACTGCTGTTAAAAGCTTATACTGCCACTCGTTCAGTCCAAAGGTGCTTTAAACACCTGACAGGTTGGAGTGCTGACCTCACAAATAAGAGGGAAATAAAGAGTGGACTTCGGCTTTAGTCTCGAGGTAGGACTAGGCTGTTCCTTTAGTGTTTGTGAAGAAAAGAGGGAAACAATCTGTTCAGTTTACTCTTTTAAACTAATTTCTTCCCAAGAAAATTTAATTTTTATTTTAAACACTAGTTTATTGTCTGGTCCAATCACCCCCGTCTCTGGACTTGTTACAGAAATGACATCAAACTGTTCTGCATCCACAAAGTACAACACGTCTTACCCATTGTGTCCACAATCAGGTCCAGCTGGCCGTTATAGACGGTCACATTCACTCCTGCAGACAAGAGCTCATCCACAATGTCCACTACAGGTTTCATGAAGTCTCCAGCCATGCTCTCAAACACCTGCTCAGCCTGACCTGTGGGACACATGTAGTTTATAAGTCACGTCCACACAATAATTAATATGTACATAAGCAGATGCAGACAATTTTTAATGGCTAACAGAACCAAGTGCTTCCACTCAGTGGCCACTTTATCAAGAACAAAGAGCACAAAGAAGGTGTTTCTAAAAAGCGCAACTGATAAAGGTAGGTGTTTCTGATAAAGTGGCCAGTGGGATGGCTCTACAAGGTAGGTGTTTCTGATAAAATGGCCACTGAGACAGTAAAACGATTTTAGGCACAACATTTATTTTGTCGTTTACCTCCCCAAGTAACGTTCGATGGAATAACGCCAAGCTTCTTTCTGATTGGTCCGTTCATCAGCTGGGAGAGTGACTGGCGGTGTAGGGGTCGAACGTGGCGGAGTTTCAGAGCAGCTAGAACACAAGAGTAAAGTCAAACACTTGTTTCACAGAGTTTGAACAAAAAACATCAGGATAAGAAATTTCTCTGGTCTATCTTACACAGATAGCCTTTGTCGTTTGCGCTGGTCTTCACCAGGTCATCATCATCTTGTTGTGTGAGGATGTTGTAGAAGTTCACACCGTTCGTGTTCTACAATAGAATACAGAGGTGAAGGGCATTGTTGATTAACTTAACATTCCTAAATGTAAAAGAAAAATCAGTAATTTGCTTTGTTATGGAAGAACAGCACTTAAAAATGTTAATGCTAAATAGAAACTAGAGATGGACCCATCAGCGTTCTTAAGGCCGATTCCGATCGCCGATCACCTTTCAGCGCAATCGGCTGATAGCCAATACCGATCGAGTGCGGGGCTATATGCCACAGCAGAGCTACATGTAGTTATTAGCGCAAGCAAGTCATAAAACATGGTCTAAACTGGTTTATTACCATTTTTAACAAGCTCATGTGAAACAGTATAATATTTTTTACTAAATTAACAGTAAATAAACAAAGTAAATCAAACAAATATCTCCAAAACTGTATTCATTACATTTAGACCCTTAATTTAAACTAAAAAAGCTAATTAAATAAATGCAGTAAAATCTGTAATTATTAAATGTAGAATATTGAATTGTTGCTGCTGTTCTGTTTGTACCGGTCAGATCTGGTCTGTATGGTGTTCTGGGTTGTTTGTTTTGTGTTAGCTGTGCGTGCTAGCTCTGCTGTTTACTGATACTCACTGTGTTCAGCTGTGTGCAGTGCTGTATCAGATTAGTAGAGTTAAATGTCTTTGTCTTGGTTCCCCAACGAGACACACTGATTTTACTAATTTTAAAAACGTCCTGAATGAGTCTGAGTCACATACGGTAAACACTGCCAGACGGACGACATTCGTTTTTATCAGCGCATGCTTTTCTCGCGAGGCCGCTGCTTTAGTCAGTCTGTGGAAAATAAAAGGGTGTGTATTTACACCTAGTGGTTCAGATAGGAATTGCAGGGATCTGACTGGAGGGCTCCTCTTCCTGGATGAAACACTAGCTGGAAAAACAGAAATTAGGCTCATCACGCCATCGTTCGGCTCTAGGGATCGGCTAAATAGAAGAAATATCGGCCGATCACTGATCACATATTTTGCTTAAAAATCACTCAATACCGATACATAGCTGATCGATCCATCCATCTCTAATAGAAAGGTATAGACCCTTCTCACAGTTGCGTTTTCAACCTCCACCTACACTACTTAACAAATAAAAATTTGGCCAATAGGAAAGCAGTTGGCATTTATGGAAATTCCTCCAACATGGGCAAAAGACTAGTCTGACTTGGCCACCTTAAAAACTTTAAAACTTTGTATGAGCAAGCACATCTGCTACTGTTGACCGTTGAGCTCTCCGCTGAGCTCTCCGCTGAGCTCTCCGCTGAGCTCCACGTAAACCGAAATTGGAAATAATGTGTTTGAAAACATTGAGTGAGAAAGCAGGTTTGTTCAGACGGTGGAGACAGACTGGAAGAAGTTAAACGTTAGTCAACGCTGGGTTTCAAAGAGCACTCAATTTTTAAGGTCACGACTCTAACTTATATATTTTTTGGACTTAGCAAAAATAGTTTTGGTGATTTGTGAGTGACACTACTGACCTGTTCAACAACATTCTCTGTTATTGACCACTGCTCAGTGGCCAGCTCGTACTGACCCTGCTCCACAGCCTGCTGGACCGCTTTAGCCGCACGGGTCACCTCCACCAGCCCATAGTCATCCAGCAGAGACTGCAATACAAAGCAATTCACCGGTGGTTTATATAGTAAATACAATGGCTATATGTGTGTTATAGACGTGGTGACCCCCCCTTTAAAGAACATCTAAACCACGGGTGCCACTGGTATCAAATCCACCCTGAATGACTCTCTCTACATCTTAAACACTGAATTATAGGGGAATTTTGGCACATTAGTGGAATTCCCCTTAAACAACACAACATTAGCCTCATAGCTCCAGTGCTACAACTAAAGACACTTTAGACAGCAAACATCTGATGGACTACGTTTAGGATGAAAGTGGAAAAGCTGTGATGAAGCTGGGAGGTCAGTGATGTACTCACAGTGCTGTAGAGATACGGCCCCCAGGTCAGCACAGAGTCTGAATGAGATGTTTATGATGGTGAACATAAAACAAGATGATCAGTCAGGTTTTATAAATGACATGTTACAACATTAGCACATAATAATGAATGTTATGAGTACACATTCCTGATCTCACAGTGATTTACTGAGATTAGGACCCCCTTTAGGAAGGATTCAGTACATAAAACGTACAAAATGATGTGGTATCCATACGATAAATTAAACAGAACCTAAAATACATATAAACCAAAACTTACACATAATTTAAACTCACTTGACAGAAAAGAAGCAACAATGGCCAATGAATGAATCACATTTTGATAAGTTAGCAGTTTAATACACTAGGACTGTTTAACTTAACTCAATATAAAATGTGACCGTAGTATATTAATGTTTTTCCAGTATGTTAAATTCAGTAAACTAACTATAACTGTGCATTAATGTGTGGAAATTAGGGCTGTGTATTGGCAAGAACCTGGCGATACAATACATATCGTGATACAGTGGTCACGATTATATATCGCGATATACTGCAATACTGCAAGCAAAGTGATTTACTGTGATTTTTCAAATCCTACTATTAAAACACACCACTGTATGAACAGGTTTATCAATGCTTACAATAGAATTGCACCCTTGTGCTGCATGTTAATGTTGGAGTGGAGCTGAAAATGGATTACAACACTGCCATCTAGTGGTCGTAGGTTTAAACACAACACACAGTCACTGTCTGCCAGGAATCTGTGTATCAATACTGTGTTTTTGAGAATCTATACAGTATCTCGAAATAAAATATCCCAATATTTCCATATTTTCTTACACCCCTAGTGGAAATGTGCTATCTGTACAGCATACATTAACTTATTTACAAAATCAACAACAATGTGGAATTCGGCAAGGAGCGGTCAAACGACCTTGGAATTTTCATTCAGCCCAAGATATGAATGATTAGATTACACAACTGATCAACATTCAATCACAGCAGATTAAACTCCTGAATATAAATGACTGAGATCAGCCAATAGTGCTGTTGGTAAACGGGGTTATTCATTTATACTTTTAAATAAAAAGTCTTATAACACAAACCTAAAGGAGAAATCCAGGAGTCTCCCAGGGCCACCCCAGCAAAATTACACTTAATAGAGCCTTTCTGAACAGCCTGAGCAGAAACACAGAGCAAAGAGCATCACAGACAAAAACAAAACCACAAACATGACTGCACAAACTGTTACTCACTCTCAGCACTCTGCACTCAGAGCTCAGGAGGACTATATGAGGAAGTGGACACTCACTGGACACTGACTGTTCCTCTCTAACACATCATGAGTTGAGTGCATGACTGAGAACACTTGTGGGGGGAAAAAAATCAGCACAGCAGAAGCCACAGGGTTAAAAATATATGTATATTCAAGAAATGACATCATTTTAAAATCTATTTTAAAATCTCTTCATGGAAAAACACACAGTATTACTGTTTTTCCTTTAGTTAGCAGTTTTCAGAGAAGAACTTAAGGATCTGCCATTAGTTGGCAGAACTAATTATTAATAAGAAAATAAACAATTATGTTGCTGTACTGTATCATACTGCTTTCATAGCTGCTTATTATCACCTTTGTGCATTTATTTCACTAAACAACTACACAGAATTCAATTAAAGCTGCACTATGCAAGATTTGGGGTTTTTGGAGACCTCTCTGGTGGAAAAGTGGAATTGCATGCCGAGTTGTGCAGTAATATGTGCAAATATGGTGTTTTAAAAATTTACTTTGAGGAAGTGGACACACATTTATTTTCCACATAGGCTCATAGTCATGCACTGTCAAGCTGCTGCTGTTGATGTTCATGTTATATATGGCAAAAAAAATACTTTTAAACAATTTCTTGGCTGTCCAGAACTGTAATATATGGTCGTATGCAAAGGTTTGTGCACCGCTGTTTTTTTTGTGGTGAAAATAAGGACCCATATTTAACTGCCATATTTAACTGTGTTCTTTGTAAAGGATGTATTTACATTTACATAACGCATTTACACCTAGAAAATAAAAAAAAAAAATCTAAATCAATGGCATTTGACCAGGGGAGAAAGAAAAATTTATATAGCAAATCATCACAATATTTTTTGGGCAATATTGTATTGATACACACATTCCAAGTATCAATACTTCATAAATTGCTAAAATAAATTGAAAATAATTTTTTTTTGGTTAGATCAGCAGAGGCAGCATCCAAGCAATAAAAATGATTGAATTAAAACAAACAAACTGAAAATATTGACAATATTTTTCTTGGGGACTAAATTTGCTGTTGAATAAAAGGTAATAAGCAGGAATATCTATCACATAAATCTGCATATCACAAAATGTTGACACTGCAGACATATTATAATATTAATATAATTAAAGTGTTCCAATTATGCATGTGACAGTGTGCTGTTTTTATAAACCCCCCATTGAAGGAGAACCTTGAGGTGAGGTTGTGTGTTCATTCACCTTTGTGAGTGACAGTGAAATAGCAGCAGCCATTTTCCCTCCGTAGGATTCTGAGAATATGTAGAAAGGAACCCTCTGCAGGAGAGAAAACACAGTGAATTTAATTACATGCCCTGATAACTTACCATCATACACTAACAGCATACAGGTGTATTCACTACCTGCAGGTCGTACCTGAAACTCAGTCTGTTGGGTGAAGAACTTCTGCAGGAGCACCATCATGTCCGCTGCTATCATGTCAACGTCCTTCGTCAGGGCTTCCTCCGAGTCAGTGTAGCTGTAGCCAGTACCCACAGGGTTATCCACAAACAGGAGGTTCGCCGCACTCACCTACAGCACAACACACACAGGCCTGGATTAATACACACTTGTGTAACACTGTCTCTTAGTGGGAACACTGACTTTAAACTTTAGGAACCAAACACAGATCTTTTTGCGTTTAGTCTTTTGAAATCATTATATTATTATCAGCATCACCATCAGACACATACACACACAACATGGCCAAAAGTATGCAGACACCTGACCATTATACAGATGTACAAACATGAGCTTGTTGGACTTATTCTTTCAAAACTATGTTTGTTAATATGAAGTTGCCCCACTTTTGAAGCTATAACAGCCTCAGCTCTTCTAGAAAGGCCTTCAACAAGACTTAGGAGAGTGTTTGTATGCATTTAGTCACAAGAGCTTTTGTGACGTTGGGCACTAATATTGGATGAGGAGACTGCTCAAGAGTCCAGTGCTGGCTCTTTACAACACTCCAGCCGACGCTTGGCATTGTACATTCTGCTCCCAGACTTGAGAGCACCTGCTTGGCTATGAAGACCCATTTCATTAAGTTCTGGAAACATAGTTCTTGTTTATGTTGCTTCAGCTTCGTAGCAGAGCTGTTGTTGCTCCTAAATGCTTTCATAGCAAACAGTGCCACTCTTCAGTAAGATCTATTTTACTACGAGTACTTGTCTATCAAGAATGCATGGCTGTGTGCTTGATTGTATACACCTGTTAGTATTGGGTTATTTACTCCATAAACATGTTTTAATGATTTTACCCAGGATGTTTTCCTTGGTTCTAGGTCAGTGTCCAGAGGCCCAATCTCTGCAAAGTTTCCAAATCCACAGCTGGATCCTCCGGGACCCCCCTGAAATATATTTTAAAAAAGCAAAACAACCCACATCAAGATGTGCTCAGAGTTACTGAGACAGTATAGGGCAGTTGAGTGTAACAGACAGTTCCAATGGAGATCACCTGCTGAATCACCTTTATAGCTCACTCACCTGAAGCCACATGACCAAAGGAAGGTCCTGGAAGCTAGAGCTGTTGGCATAGTACAGCCACCAGAACATGTGGGCACCTTCTCGGACGTCTACGTAACCCCATGTCTCCTTCGCCTGGACTGGAAGTGATCCTGTGTTGAAAATAAAATTGTTATAGTGATTAGTTTAGACCAATTGTTGTGCAGTGTTTTGTTAACCTGCAGTTTCTTTAGAATTAAAGGAAGTGAGTTCAGGAAAATACTACAATTCTGAGAGAAACAAAAATCTAGAAAATACTGCAGTTGTGAGAAAAAGAGACCAGTGCTGCATCTCTACTTAGTTAAGAATACCAAAGACAGAAACTCACTGTTTTATTGGTGAAGATGCTTATCAATGAACTTCTCTACATTTGTGTCTGGCTGTCTGCATGTTCTTTACCAAGTGCATGGCATAAAATCATAAGATCATCTTCTAAATGTTATATAAGAGTTATATAAACATTTTTCAGGTAGGATGCAAAAACCTACACAACACATTCCCTATCTATCTGAAAAACAATGCAACAAGCCATTTAAGCATGATATTAATCTAAACAGAACCAGTCTTTTTAATAAAGGACCCTTTATAGGTGTACAGATGAGTATTTTATTAAGCATCAGTTGCCAGAACCAAGTATCATTTACATGGAAAACTGGTTCTTCAGATTTACTATATAGAACGTTTTTTAAATGGCTATATATAACACCAAAACTGAGAACACTGAGTTCTATTCAGAACCATTTTAATGCATAAATGGTGAAATGGTTCTTCAAGTCAATGGAGATATATATATACACACACACACACACACACACACACACACACACACACACACACACACACACACACACACACACAGACCCATTCCAGAAAATTAGAATATCATGGAAAAGTTGATTAATTTCCATTATTCTATTCAAAAAGTTAAACTTTCATAGATTATAGATTCAATTTCAAGTATTTATTTGTTTATTTTTGCATAATTTGGGACACACAATAGCAGAACCCAGTGCTTAATTCGTAAAACATCAGGTAATGGAACACTAAAGGTGGGGTGATCCAGCAAGTGGCAGTGAGGGAGAAGGTCCTGGAACGCATAGACACAACAGTGCTTCAAGTGTCCATCTAACATAGTAGCATTTTATATAATAAAATAATCCTGGTTTTAATGAATGCAATAAGGAGCTGAAACCATAAAATCTCAGAGATGCCACTGGACGAATAGCTTTTGGTGTCCTACAAAAAAAAGACGTCAAAAAGGTGGTGGATCCACATAAATAAGTTCTGGAACACAGGTACCTGAAATATGAGAGGTGCCGGATCTTGTTCCAGCAAGATCCAGCACAAATTAAGCACTGACAGAACCCCTTTTTGATACTTAAGGAACCCTTTAAGAGTGTCGTATGTCATCAAGCGTCAGACAGTGTTGTGCACTACTGTGCAAAAGTCTTAGACACCTAAGCTGATTGTTTAAAAACCTTTTATCTGATCAATAATTGTATTTTCACCAGTAAGAACACCAGCTATCATTAGAACAGATGTAAATAATCATACATACAATACAAAGTAACATGAATATGTTATTGTGAGAGAAGTAGATCAGATCTTGATCCAGTTTGAAGAACAAAGTTAGGTTCCAGGTTTCTCCTGGACGCCCCAGACATTGTATGAATGTGTTCAGTTCCTTCAGCAGCAATCTTGATTTAGCTTAATGAAGTACTGAGCAGTCAAAGCAGGTATTAGATGAGAACTGTACATAATACTGGGTTGTTTAGGAGAAGCTTGGAATGTATGTAAAAGCACTAATTACTCTATTAATACTGTTCAATAATTAAATAGTATGGTGTTTTTCTGAGCAATTAAAATATGATAATATGCCTAAAGTCCTGTATGTGGTTCTATATAATAAACGCTCACCATGCAGAGAACCATGGTTCTAAACAAAACCTTTAAAAAAGGTTCTAACTCAAAAAATAGTGTTACCCAGTTAAAACAACTTTCTGCCAACAAAGTGAAGAATGTTTTACGAGGAAATGAATCTAGTTTTGTCATTAATATTTAGTTCCTAATTCTATTTTGGTGGTTCTGTTGTGTTGATACAGCTGAGCTGCTTACGTCTGGCTTTTGGACCTTATTTAAGACCAGAACTCTGGTAACAGTATTATGGTAATATGATATTTTAGTAAAGATTTCAGGTTTTAAATTCAGCACCGAGTTCTGTTTTCCTCTTTTACTTTCGCTTCGTATTTGAATTCTCGGTTCCACCTTAAATGCCATACTGTAACTGCTGCACTATTTAAGGTGGAACGGAGAAGTTGAATACGAACCTACGAACTTAAGCCTCCTTAAACTAAATACTAAACGACTTTCAAAGTCCCCGATTTTCATTCTGAACTGCTAGAAAGGGCGAAGATCGGTCAGCCACAGCCCCAAATTCACCCACAAACGAGAGTTTTGAGCGAAGGTTCAGCGCCGTGTTCTCTTACCTCTGCTAATGCTAACAACAAACAGCAGAACCGCAGCAGCAGCCCGCGCGCCGGTCCAACTCGGTGCCATCGTCTCGCGCTATGCCTCGCGCTGCTGTGGATCCGAGCATGCAGATGGAAACTACATCATCACATGACCTCAGTCAGCTGACACTGACATAAGAAATAGCTACGTCACGCTGGACAAGTCTTCACAAAAAAGTGTCCCATCAAATATTTCTTTAATCTTTTGATGCACAACCTGAGATTCTATTTTCTGTCAATCAATTAATTAATTTATTAGTTTCATCATTCAAGCTTCTATGAATTCCTCAGTTTACTTGTTTCTGTTAAGGATTTGTGAGAATCACCTTCTTTGATTTCTTCAGTGCTTTTAACACCATACAGCCAGGGCTCCTGAACAACAAGCTGGAACATAGTGGAGTGGACAGTCACCTGTCTAACTGGATTCTGGACACAGGACATGTGAGGGCACAGGACTGTGTGTCTGATAAGGTGGTCAGCAGCACAGGGATGCCTTGAGGAACAGTCTTGGCACCGTTCCTCTTCACCCTGTACACTGCTGACTTCATGTACAGCTCACCGAACCGTCACCTCCAGAAGTTCTCGGATGACTCAGTGATTATCTGCCTCATAACTAATGAGGAGGACAGCGAGTACAGAGAACTGGTCTGCAGAACCACCTCCAGATAAATGAGGGGAAGACCAAAGAGCTGGTGGTGGATCAGTGAACATCCAGTATATGGATAAGAGAGAGTGGACTCTTACAAGTATCTGGGTTTTCACCTGAACAACAAGCTGGACTGGTCAGTTAACACCACTGCAGGTAGGTAGAGCAGACTCTACCTACTGAGGAGACTGAGGTCATTTGGAGTGCAGACAAGAAGAGACTGGACAAACTCATAGCCAGCTCTGTCCTGGGAAGCCCCCAGTGCAGGTGGTGGGAGTTAGCCAAGCTGGCATCCATGCTGGAGAATGACTCCCACCCCGTGCATGAGACTCTGGCAGCACTGGGCAGCTTCAGCGACAGGCTGCTTCACCCCAAGTGTGTAAAGGAGCGGCGTCGCAGGTCCTTCCTTCCTGCTGCTGTTAGATTCTACAACCAGCACTGCTCCCAGCAGACCACATACACACAGCAGACCACATACACACACACACACCTAAAAACTACACACTTAGAGAAAATGTAATTTTTTCAGTGTAACATAATGTGCAATATTTTTTCATTACCCCTGTGCAATTAATAAGCAACGTGCAATTATTTGTAAATTTGTAAATAAAGAGTTCTTGACTTTCTATTATTTTTTTGTACATACTGTACTGTATTATTTATCTATTTTTTGTATTAAGTGTCCTGCTATCCTTTTGCTGCTGTAACACGGTGAATTTACCCCACTGTGGAACTAATAAAGGATTATATTGTCTTATTTTATCTTTTTTTTAACTTTGTTAATAAAAATATTAATATATTAATTATAATAATATATTAATAATATTAATATTAATATATTTATATATATATATATATCCCCTCACTTTATTTTATTTAATAATTATATATGCTACAGTCTGTCTCTATTGCTGTTATATGTGCATGTATTTAATAACACAATGACATGTAATGCTTGAATCAGGTCACTGTGTAACACTGTGTGTTATTGTCCAGACTTTAGTGCCCTCTAGCGGCCCCCATCGTATCTGCGGTTCTCCTCCAGGTCGGTAGGGGGAGTGTAGTGATTAAGTTTGCACGCGTTCCTCCTCCTCTCTCCGGCAGGCATGGCGGGCAACAGCGCGGTGAGGCTGAGGCTCCGGTTCGACTATCCTCCTCCCTCCGGGCCGCAGTGCCGGATGAGCTGGATCCTGCTGGACCTGAACCGCTGCAGGGTCATAGCGGATCTGTGCAGTGAGATCAGGGAGAGGTTCGGCTACAGCCGCAGAACCGAGCTGGACCTGTTCATAGAGGACTGTTACCTGCCGCCCGCGGAGAGCATCTACCTGGTCAGGGACAACGACAGCATCAGGTACCTGAACAGCACATACGTTCAGTACAACATCCAGTGAGACAGAGTGAGCCAGGTAACTGAACAGTACATACATTCAGTACAACATCCAGTGAGACAGAGTGAGTCAGGTAACTGAACAGCACATACATTCAGTACAACATCCAGTGAGACAGAGTGAGTCAGGTAACTGAACAGCACATACATTCAGTACAACATCCAGTGAGACAGAGTGAGTCAGGTAACTGAACAGCACATACATTCAGTACAACATCCAGTGAGACAGAGTGAGCCAGGTAACTGAACCAGGTAACTGAACAGTACATACATTCAGTACAACATCCAGTGAGACAGAGTGAGCCAGGTAACTGAACAGCACATACATTCAGTACAACATCCAGTGAGACAGAGTGAGCCAGGTAACTGAACAGTACATACATTCAGTACAACATCCAGTGAGACAGAGTGAGTCAGGTAACTGAACAGTACATACATTCAGTACAACATCCAGTGAGACAGAGTGAGTCAGGTAACTGAACAGCACATACATTCAGTACAACATCTAGTGAGACAGAGTGAGTCAGGTAACTGAACAGCACATACATTCAGTACAACATCCAGTGAGACAGAGTGAGTCAGGTAACTGAACAGCACATACATTCAGTACAACATCCAGTGAGACAGAGTGAGTCAGGTAACTGAACAGCACATACATTCAGTACAACATCCAGTGAGACAGAGTGAGCCAGGTAACTGAACAGTACATACATTCAGTACAACATCCAGTGAGACAGAGTGAGCCAGGTAACTGAACAGTACATACATTCAGTACAACATCCAGTGAGACAGAGTGAGTCAGGTAACTGAACAGCACATACATTCAGTACAACATCCAGTGAGCCAGGTAACTGAACAGGTTTAGTACAGCATCCAGCGAGGCGGAGTGAGCCAGGACTAAATCATGAAGTACAGCTGGTTTACATTCTGGCCTCTTTAGTAAAGAATCACAGCAGTTGACAAAAGTTCACACAAGACATAATTCTCTGCACATGTTTAACAGTTGTATCGTTTTCTTGTGACTTGACCCCCTTTATTAGTTTTCTTAAAAATCTCTTATTAAAAATAGTACATGAGAATTTGCAAATTAAAACTAAAATCTAGTTTGAAACGTAATGAAAGGGCAGCTATTGCTTTTCAGCTTGCAGTACCTAAAGACGTAGGGAATCTGTGTTAATCTTTAATGAGCCAGTCTTCTTCCTGCATGTAAACAGTAAACATGTAATACGTAAATAATTAGAAGTTCCATGGATCAATAAATGGCCAATATATTTCACCATATTTCTCTCCTTTCCATGTGAACATGGCAGCCCTAATCTTGGGTAGAGCTTCCATCAGTGTTCCCCTGACCAATCACAAGGCTGGTGACGGAGTGTTCAGCTCAACCCTGATTGTATTTCACCGTTTTCTCTGTTAGTGCATCCGATTACATTTAAAAGAGGCCGTCCACTGAAATCTATAGAAGTCCCCCATTTTTAACAATGGATAGAAATTGTTAGACCAATCTGTATATTAAAAGTTTTGACTGAATGGAAATATACACTATATTGCCAAATGTGTTTGCTCGTCTGCCTTCAGAACCTGGTCCCACAAAGTTGGGAGCATGAAATTGTCCAAAATCTCTTGGTCCGCTGAAACATTGGTTTCTTTTTTCTGGAACTAAGGTTCTGAGCCCACCTCCTGAAAAACAACCCCACACTATAATCCCCCCTCCACCAAACTTTACACTCTGCACAATGCAGTCAAGTACGGTTCTCCTGGCAACCGCCAAACCCAGACTCGTCCATCGGATTGCCAGACAAAGAAGCATGATTGGTCACTCCAGAGAACTCGTCTTCAGTGCTCTAGAGTCCAGTGGCGGCGTGCTTTACTCCACTGCATCCGATCCGACTCTTTGCATTGCGCTTGGTGATGTAAGGCTTGGATGCAGCTGCTCGGCCATGGAGACCCATTCCATGAAGTTCTCTACACTCTGTTCTTGAGCTGATATGAAGACCTCATGAAGTTTGGAGGTCTGTAGTGATTGACTCTGTAGAAAGTTGGTGAGCTCTGTGCACTATGCTCCTCAGCATCCGCTGACCTGCTCTGTTATTGTACGTGTTCTACCACTTGGTGACTGAATTGCTGTCGTTCTCAATCACTTCCACTTTGTTCTAACACCACTGACAGTCCACTGTGGAATATTTAGTAGTGAGGAAACTTCACCACTGGACTTGTTGAACAGGCGTCCTATTACGGTACCACGCTGGAGTTCACTGAGCTCCTGAGAGCGACCCATTCTTTACTAATGTGTGTAGAAGCAGTCCGCATGACTAGGTACTGGTTTTATACACCTGTAGCCATGAAAGTGATTGGAACTTCCGAATTGAATGATTAGGATGGGTGAGTGAATACTTTGGCAATATAGTGTATTTGCTAAATAAGGATGAATAGACTGGAATAAAAGAACTTAATTGATACTGTAACCTCAAATACTGAAGGTAGAAGTGTCTAATAGAGTGGACAGTGAGTGGACTCAGTGTTTAAAAACTCCAGAAGCACTGCTGTGTCTGATCCACTCACACCAGCACAACACACACCACCACCATGTCAGTGTCATTGCAGAGCTGTGCCAAATAATACCTGCTCTGGTGGTCCTGATAATTGAAGAACATGGTAAAAAAAAATATACAAAGCATCAAATGAACTACAGTCTGTAAGTGTAGAACTACAAAGTCCATCTGTATTGTAAATGCTTTAAGAAACTCTGTTGCGGTGAGAGAGCTCATGTATTAGTTCTAAAGGAAACTGTACAGATCACTCTAACATGGGGAGGAACTATAATGTGTGTCCTTCTTTGTAGGGTGAAGGTTTCCAGTTCAGGCAGTGTACAAATCACTGGGAAGAAGAGAAGCAGAGAAGATGAGTATCTGCTGGAGGACGACGTAGCTGTGGGACCAAAGAAGAGCAGAAGTGAAGAGAGCCAAGTAAATGGCTTCAACCAACCAGAGGAAACCAAGAAGAGAAAGAAGAAAAAGAAGAACAACAAAAAGAAAAAGCCTGAGTCTGACACAGCTGTAGTACCCAGCGCCCCTGCTAAAGAACAGGTGTCCCCCAAGACACAATCAAAGAAAAAGGCATCAGGTTCTTCGGTGTCCACCAACGGCAAAACATCGAAAACGAGTAAGAAACATACTGAAACGTCAGACTCCTCAGACAGCAGCCCCCAGAAACCTCCCCCACCCAAACCTAAACCCAAGCCCAAGCAGGCTGTAGCAGCTAAAGCAAAAGGAAGCTCGTCTTCAGAATGTTCTTCATCCTCTGAAGACGATGCACCTTCAAAACCAAGCAAACCCAACGTGACTGTCAAACCGTCACCTGTTCCACCAAAACCCACCGCCACAAAACCGCCAGCCAAAAAACCTTCTACACAACCATCCTCAGATTCATCTTCTTCGTCCTCCTCATCACCACCCTCTCCAGCTAAGAAGGTACCTCCACCCTCTGCAGTCCAGAATGGACCAACCTCTGCTCTGTCCACTCCGGTGATCAAAAAGAATGAGAAGAAGCCAGAAAGCTCAGACTCGGACAGCAGCAGTGAGATAGAGCTGGTGATTAAGACCCCCAACCCGCAGGTCCTGGGAATGACCCCACGCGGGGGTGGTAGGGTCAGGGGTCGTGGAGGGGTGCGGGGAGGTTACGGGAGGGCCAGGGGGACGCCATGGAAACAAAACTTTCACTATAACTACGACAGCGGGGAGCAGCCGAAGCACGACGATCTGCAGACCAACAAAAGCCTGGTGATAGAGGTGGGTCGACTTGTGGATATTCACACCAAAAAATAGAAAAGAGATCGGTTCTGTGTCGTCTCTATGGAGCCGGCTGCATGCTTAGATGGTTCTTTGCATGGATGGAGAATGTGTTGTGTATGTGTCTATATAGAACTTTTTTGAAGGTGGTTCTAGATACCACCAAACTAGATCATCTATTCTTACAAACTTGACATCATAATGATAGAAGAAGCCTCTTTGGTGCCATATAGAGACATTTCACCATTGCAGAGACCCATTTGAGCATGAAATGTTTCTATATAGAACTCATAGTTCTAAATGGAACCATTCCCTTCACCAAAGAACCCTTGATGAACCATAGGTGACGCTCAAATCATGTGGGGAACACATCAAAAACCCATTGGCACTTTTTGCTTATTAGCCACTCTAGAACCGATTGGTTCTCCAAGCTGGCCCGTACTGTTCCAAGAACCCATCTTTAAAGGTGTAGGTGAAGCTCAAATTGTGAGGGGAAAACAAGAGACTCACTAGCACATTTTACTTTATGACTCTAAATGGTTGTCTGGGCCGTGCTACGTTTTCCCTGCTGGCGTGAAATTGTTCAGGGTTTGTAAATCAGAACCGATCAGAACTGAAGAACCCTACAAACAAGTTACTCAGCTTTGTGTCTTTATTTAGATTGAGAGTGTTTATCTTCTACATTGGTGTTATTATAGTATCAGCTAGCTGAAATCGAGCCTGTGCTGTGGTGGGTGATACCTTGAGCTTGTGCACTAACTTTACGTTAGCATTAGCTTAGCCTCTTCTGTGGTGATTAAATCTGTAGGCCGCTATGTTAGCTTTCCAACACCAGCCAATCAGCTTTGCTTGCTCAGATTTTATTATTGTTTTTTTTTTTTAATTAAACAAAAAATATTTGAACTGCTCAGCTTTCATTGGTTTGGTGTCCGTGTGAGTGAGCTGAACCTGTTTGAGTGTTAGTTGAGTGTTTTAGCAGGACATGCTGGCACAGTAGCCATGGAAACATAGAGCACGTCAGGTGATATGCAAGCTTTTGCTATGTTCTGCGGCCTTGGGCACAGTTTGCTGACCGTGTTGGGAAATTAATTCGTGTGGAACTCAGTCCGTGTGGAAATGCTGCTATAACAGTTGCTCTTTGCGGCCCTGCAGTAGAAACAAGGTGTCACCATATAAACATAATTATTTTGTCGCTGTCCAATAAGAAACAAGCATCTTCAAAACGACAACTTTACAGGAGAGACCAAAAACCATCTTTACTTTTAATGTAAGTCAATGGAACCAAAAGTTTTTCCAAGCTATTTTGGAGCATTTCTATTGGTCCGTTCATTATGAAATTTTCTCACAATGTAAACGCTGGCTGTTGTGTTCAAATGAGGCAAAAATAAATAAATCAACAAAAATTAAGTTACATCTTTTTCTTTGGATGGTGGCAAATTGCTCTTTAAGGAGCCCAATTGGAATTTTGTTATAAATACAAGAAAAGTTGATGGTTACAGTTCTTCCTGCTCTGGTTTTCTTGTATTTATTTAGTTCAGTGGCTAAACTAGCTGTCAGGGTTGGGTACTTGTGCAATGCATGCTGGGGCCTATAGTGAGAGAACAACACAGATCAATAAAACCTTAAATCAGTCGAATATCTGACGAACAGATAAACTGTGAAATACGGCCTAACACCACTAAAAACAGTTCTTAGTACATTAAGCTCTAGCTCTTTGGGCTGGAAGTCTGTATATAGTTTATTAGAAGCAATAAAAGAGTTTCATAATTCTCCTTCTTGTGTTTGCTGCAGAATCCTCCGCCACCCAAACCCCAGCGGGACTACAGCGTTCTGCCTCTCCTGGCGGCTCCGCCTGCAGCGGGACAGAAAATCGCTTTTAAGGTGCGTCCGAGTGGAGGAAATACAGGACTGCTGAACTGCCATTCGCTTCACTTCGTTCGTTTCTTTATTTGACCCATATGTGCAGAATAGGCCGTTATTTAGTTTAATTACAGAGAGAACCAGAGTTTATTGCTTTAATTAATCAGACTGCGGCTCTTTCAATAACTTTTCTTTTTCAGTTGTTGGAGCTGACGGAGAACTACACTCCAGAAGTTTCTGATTATAAAGTAAGTCCGGTTCTGTGTGAAGGTGATGTAATAATAATATTTTATTGTATGTAGTCACAGTTCATATGAGAATTTCTTTTCTTTTCTGTTTCTTACAGGAAGGGAAGATTATTGGTTTTAATCACAGCACTAACATGATTGAGCTGGAACTTCTCACTCACACTCAAGGTAAATCCTTATTTGTGTACTGACTGGAATTTCACCTGTGGCGTCCAATGAGAGTGACAGGTTTAAAGTCACTGAGCTCTTCAGTTAGTTCAGTGTTTGTCTATAGAGAGAGAATTTTTTTTAAACTCCAGGTAATAACGAGACACTTGAACTCAGTGATTAAGGGTGGTGTCCACATACTTTTGGCCATATAGGCTGGAAAAAGATCCACCACTGTATCACTCCCAAACCTCACGCTATTGGCACACATGTACACGTCGCTCAGTAACACACACAGAAATTACTTCATAGCATCACTCTTTGTTATTGCAGGTGCTGGTACTGTATTTAAAATCGTCCATAATTGAGTGTCTGAGGTCTAAACAGAGTGAAATGGGTCAGATGTTGGAGATGGGAACCATGGGTCAACAGAAATATAGACGTTTTATTTACTATAAAAGCCACCAGTGAATCTACACGTGCCTACTGAGTGTTTATATGAATGTTGATGGTAAAATAGCAGAAAATCAGAAAATACTAATATTACTTGCCAACTATTTTGCTTCACAGTGCTCTGTATGTATCCCTCCACCAGGAATAGATTTCAAGACCAAAATTTTCTCAAAACTGTCATAAGCATACATCCTGGCCATTCAAAACCAACTTCTATAACGACCACCGCATGCTTGATTAAAATCAGAATTTGGCACGACACCGGAACGGTTTCTCAGCGCATCACAGCGCATGACTCAGAATTTTACCATTACTGCCTTTTATTAAAGTCAAATTGAGAGACAAAAAGACACAGTAGTGGTTTGAAATGTACACAAGCGAAGGCAGCCAGTCTTGTAGGTGAACATACAAATGCAGCTAACGTTAGCCTAGCCTTTCAGCTGGAAAGCAGCCAGTCTGTGAAGAGGTAGTGAACTGATACTAAGTGTTATAAGTGATACTGAACGCTTCTTTTCATTCAGTTTATACAAAGAAAGTGTAAAAATGAACTTAAACCTGGCAATCCTGCTTAGAATCTCTGTCATTGCAAACCTATATACTAAGTTTGCAGATGTAAAGCTAGAAGAAAGTCAGAAAAGATGGTTCTGAAGGCACAGCGGATGTTCACGGTAACCTCTGTGTGTTTCCAGCTCGAGCCGAACCCGGGAAGTTTGATCTGGTGTATCAGAATCCAGATGGTTCAGAGAGAGTGGAGTACGCCGTCACAGTCGGATCTCAGGTAACACACACTCTGTATACACTAACATATGGCCTATCAGAAACATCATGTACTCTGTAGATCTGCTGTTTCTATAGCCCCCTGTATGCGACTGCAGGCAGTGGTCCACTCTTAGCACAGCAGTGACCCTGACATGTTAGCAGGGTTTCTAATAAAGTGGCCAGATTGTCGCAGGAACAAATGGACCACAGTGTGTGAGTGTACCTACCTGAGTCTACCTGTGTACATGGTATGTATGCTAGTCATTCAGTATGTATCACCTTGTTGTGACGTCAGCACTCAAACCTTTCTGGTATTTAAAGCAAAGGGTTACTGTCTGACCCCTCCCACTCCTTCACAGAGCTAATGAAAAACAACTAATTTCTCTTACTATGGTGTGGACTGTTTACCTGTTCCACTGTTTACCTGCCTGATGCACACATGGACCAGTGTAGTTGTAACAGCACCAACCTATAGGCCTGAATACAGCTCACTATAGAGGACCAGTAGTAATGCACTTTGCTGTTTCATAGTGAGGTGGACAATAGGACATTGTTGTTGCTGTATATGCCTGAACCTGGTTCTCTTTAAACTTTTTTTTTACTGATTAGACAATAAGATGGGATAAAAACATGTTAAAAAATAGCAAACATACAAAATAGCGAGCTAACCATGTTACAATGTGGCAAATAAGAAATAGCAGGCTAAACATGCTACAGTATAGTGTAGCAAACGTGCTAAAACATGCAAGCATGTTACAAAATAGCAAACATGCTAAGAAGATAGTGGGCTAAACACTTTACAATATAGCAAACGTGCTAAGAAGATAGTGGGCTAAACACTTTACGATATAGCAAACGTGCTAATAAGATAGTGGACTAAACACTTTCTAATATAGCAAACTTGCTAAGAATATAGTGGGCTAAACACTTTACAATATAGCAAACTTGCTAAGAAGACAGTGGGCTAAACACTTTACAATCTAGCAAACGTGCTAAGAAGATAGTGGGCTAAACACTTTACAATCTAGCAAACGTGCTAAGAAGATAGTGGGCTAAACACTTTACAATATAGCAAACGTGCTAAGAAGACAGTGGGCCAAACACTTTACAATAGAGCAAACGTGCTAAGAAGACAGTGGGCCAAACACTTTACAATACAGCAAACGTGCTAAGAAGATAGTGGGCCAAACACTTTACAATATAGCAAACATGCTAAGAAGATAGTGGGCTAAACACTTTACAATCTAGCAAACATGATAAGAAGATAGTGGGCCAAACACTTTACAATACAGCAAACGTGCTAAGAAGACAGTGGGCCAAACACTTTACAATACAGCAAACGTGCTAAGAAGACAGTGGGCCAAACACTTTACAATAGAGCAAACGTGCTAAGAAGATAGTGGGCTAAACACTTTACAATATAGCAAACGTGCTAAGAAGACAGTGGGCCAAACACTTTACAATAGAGCAAACGTGCTAAGAAGACAGTGGGCCAAACACTTTACAATAGAGCAAACGTGCTAAGAAGATAGTGGGCCAAACACTTTACAATATAGCAAACGTGCTAAGAAGACAGTGGGCCAAACACTTTACAATAGAGCAAACGTGCTAAGAAGATAGTGGGCCAAACACTTTACAATAGAGCAAACGTGCTAAGAAGACAGTGGGCCAAACACT
The DNA here is from genome assembly GCA_021613375.1 of Megaleporinus macrocephalus. NCBI lineage: Eukaryota > Metazoa > Chordata > Actinopteri > Characiformes > Anostomidae > Megaleporinus > Megaleporinus macrocephalus. Next base: position 7,008,275 of record CM038719.1, read on the forward strand.
TTACAATAGAGCAAACGTGCTAAGAAGACAGTGGGCCAAACACTTTACAATAGAGCAAACGTGCTAAGAAGACAGTGGGCCAAACACTTTACAATAGAGCAAACGTGCTAAGAAGATAGTGGGCCAAACACTTTACAATAGAGCAAACGTGCTAAGAAGATAGTGGGCCAAACACTTTACAATAGAGCAAACGTGCTAAGAAGATAGTGGGCCAAACACTTTACAATCTAGCAAACCTGCTAAGAAGATAGTGGGCTAAACACTTTACAATCTAACAAACATGCTAAGAAGATAGTGGGATAAACACTTTACAATATAGCAATCAGGCTAAGAAGATAGTGGGCCAAACACTTTACAATATAGCAAACATGCTAAGAAGATAGTGGGCCAAACACTTTACAATATAGCAAACATGCTAAGAAGATAGTGGGCTAATCACTTTACAATATAGCAAACATGCTAAGAAGATAGTGGGCCAAACACTTTACAATATAGCAAACATGCTAAGAAGATAGTGGGCCAAACACTTTACAATACAGCAAACATGCTAAGAAGATAGTGGGCTAATCACTTTACAATATAGCAATCAGGCTAAGAAGATAGTGGGCTAAACACTTTACAATATAGCAAACATGCTAAGAAGATAGTGGGCCAAACACTTTACAATATAGCAAACATGCTAAGAAGATAGTGGGCTAATCACTTTACAATATAGCAAACATGCTAAGAAGATAGTGGGCCAAACGCTTTACAATATAGCAAACATGCTAAGAAGATAGTGGGCCAAACACTTTACAATATAGCAAACATGCTAAGAAGATAGTGGGCTAAATACTTTACAATATAGCAATCAGGCTAAGAAGATAGTGGGCTAAATACTTTACAATATAGCAATCAGGCTAAGAAGATAGTGGGCCAAACACTCTACAATATAGCAAACATGCTAAGAAGATAGTGGGCTAAATACTTTACAATCTAGCAATCAGGCTAAGAAGATAGTGGGCTAAATACTTTACAATCTAGCAAACATGCTAAGAAGATAGTGGGCTAAACACTTTACAATATAGCAAACATGCTAAGAAGATAGTGGGCCAAACACTTTACAGTATAGCAAACATGCTAAGAAGATAGTGGGCTAAATACTTTACAGTATAGCAAACATGCTAAGAAGATAGTGAGCCAAACACTTTACAATATAGCAAACGTGCTAAGAAGATAGTGGGCCAAACACTTTACAATATAGCAAACGTGCTAAGAAGATAGTGGGCTAAACACTTTACAATATAGCAAACGTGCTAAGAAGATAGTGGGCTAAACACTTTACAATATAGCAAACGTGCTAAGAAGATAGTGGGCTAAACACTTTACAATATAGCAAACGTGCTAAGAAGATAGTGGGCTAAACACTTTACAATATGGCAAACGTGCTAAGAAGATAGTGGGCCAAACACTTACAATCTAGCAAACGTGCTAAGAAGATAGTGGGCTAAACACTTTACAATATGGCAAACGTGCTAAGAGGATAGTGGGCCAAACACTTTACAATAGAGCAAACGTGCTAAGAAGACAGTGGGCTAAACACTTTACAATAGAGCAAACGTGCTAAGAAGACAGTGGGCTAAACACTTTACAATATAGCAAACGTGCTAAGAAGACAGTGAGCCAAACACTTTACAATATAGCAAACGTGCTAAGAAGATAGTGGGCCAAACACTTTACAATATAGCAAACGTGCTAAGAAGATAGTGGGCTAAACACTTTACAATATAGCAAACGTGCTAAGATAGTGGGCTAAACACTTTACAATATAGCAAACGTGCTAAGAAGATAGTGGGCTAAACACTTTACAATATGGCAAACGTGCTAAGAAGATAGTGGGCCAAACACTTTACAATCTAGCAAACGTGCTAAGAAGATAGTGGGCTAAACACTTTACAATATGGCAAACGTGCTAAGAGGATAGTGGGCCAAACACTTTACAATAGAGCAAACGTGCTAAGAAGACAGTGGGCTAAACACTTTACAATATAGCAAACGTGCTAAGAAGACAGTGGGCCAAACACTTTACAATAGAGCAAACGTGCTAAGAAGACAGTGGGCCAAACACTTTACAATAGAGCAAACGTGCTAAGAAGATAGTGGGCCAAACACTTTACAATAGAGCAAACGTGCTAAGAAGATAGTGGGCCAAACACTTTACAATAGAGCAAACGTGCTAAGAAGATAGTGGGCTAAACACTTTACAATATAGCAAACATGCTAAGAAGATAGTGGGCCAAACACTTTACAATCTAGCAAACGTGCTAAGAAGATAGTGGGCTAAACACTTTACAATATGGCAAACGTGCTAAGAGGATAGTGGGCCAAACACTTTACAATAGAGCAAACGTGCTAAGAAGACAGTGGGCTAAACACTTTACAATATAGCAAACGTGCTAAGAAGACAGTGGGCCAAACACTTTACAATAGAGCAAACGTGCTAAGAAGACAGTGGGCCAAACACTTTACAATAGAGCAAACGTGCTAAGAAGATAGTGGGCCAAACACTTTACAATAGAGCAAACGTGCTAAGAAGATAGTGGGCCAAACACTTTACAATAGAGCAAACGTGCTAAGAAGATAGTGGGCCAAACACTTTACAATCTAGCAAACCTGCTAAGAAGATAGTGGGCTAAACACTTTACAATATAGCAAACATGCTAAGAAGATAGTGGGCCAAACACTTTACAATACAGCAAACATGCTAAGAAGATAGTGGGCTAATCACTTTACAATATAGCAATCAGGCTAAGAAGATAGTGGGCTAAACACTTTACAATATAGCAATCAGGCTAAGAAGATAGTGGGCCAAACACTTTACAATATAGCAAACATGCTAAGAAGATAGTGGGCCAAACACTTTACAATATAGCAAACATGCTAAGAAGATAGTGGGCTAATCACTTTACAATATAGCAAACATGCTAAGAAGATAGTGGGCCAAACACTTTACAATATAGCAAACATGCTAAGAAGATAGTGGGCCAAACACTTTACAATACAGCAAATATGCTAAGAAGATAGTGGGCTAATCACTTTACAATATAGCAATCAGGCTAAGAAGATAGTGGGCTAAACACTTTACAATATAGCAAACATGCTAAGAAGATAGTGGGCCAAACACTTTACAATATAGCAAACTTGCTAAGAAGATAGTGGGCTAATCACTTTACAATCTAGCAAACATGCTAAGAAGATAGTGGGCCAAACGCTTTACAATATAGCAAACATGCTAAGAAGATAGTGGGCCAAACACTTTACAATATAGCAAACATGCTAAGAAGATAGTGGGCTAAATACTTTACAATATAGCAATCAGGCTAAGAAGATAGTGGGCTAAATACTTTACAATATAGCAATCAGGCTAAGAAGATAGTGGGCCAAACACTCTACAATATAGCAAACATGCTAAGAAGATAGTGGGCTAAATACTTTACAATCTAGCAATCAGGCTAAGAAGATAGTGGGCTAAATACTTTACAATCTAGCAAACATGCTAAGAAGATAGTGGGCTAAACACTTTACAATATAGCAAACATGCTAAGAAGATAGTGGGCCAAACACTTTACAGTATAGCAAACATGCTAAGAAGATAGTGGGCTAAATACTTTACAGTATAGCAAACATGCTAAGAAGATAGTGAGCCAAACACTTTACAATATAGCAAACGTGCTAAGAAGATAGTGGGCCAAACACTTTACAATATAGCAAACGTGCTAAGAAGATAGTGGGCTAAACACTTTACAATATAGCAAACGTGCTAAGAAGATAGTGGGCTAAACACTTTACAATATAGCAAACGTGCTAAGAAGATAGTGGGCTAAACACTTTACAATATGGCAAACGTGCTAAGAAGATAGTGGGCCAAACACTTTACAATCTAGCAAACGTGCTAAGAAGATAGTGGGCTAAACACTTTACAATATGGCAAACGTGCTAAGAAGATAGTGGGCTAAACACTTTACAATATGGCAAACGTGCTAAGAAGATAGTGGGCTAAACACTTTACAATATGGCAAACGTGCTAAGAGGATAGTGGGCCAAACACTTTACAATAGAGCAAACGTGCTAAGAAGACAGTGGGCTAAACACTTTACAATAGAGCAAACGTGCTAAGAAGACAGTGGGCTAAACACTTTACAATATAGCAAACGTGCTAAGAAGATAGTGGGCCAAACACTTTACAATCTAGCAAACGTGCTAAGAAGATAGTGGGCCAAACACTTTACAATATAGCAAACATGCTAAGAAGATAGTGGGCTAAACACTACAATCTAGCAAACATGCTAAGAAGATAGTGGGCTAAACACTTTACAATATAGCAAACATGCTAAGAAGATAGTGGGATAAACACTTTACAATATAGCAATCAGGCTAAGAAGATAGTGGGCCAAACACTTTACAATAGAGCAAACGTGCTAAGAAGATAGTGGGCCAAACACTTTACAAAATAGCAAACGTGCTAAGAAGATAGTGGGCCAAACACTTTACAATAGAGCAAACGTGCTAAGAAGATAGTGGGCTAAACACTTTACAATAGAGCAAACGTGCTAAGAAGATAGTGGGCCAAACACTTTACAATATAGCAAACATGCTAAGAAGATAGTGGGCCAAACACTTTACAATATAGCAAACATGCTAAGAAGATAGTGGGCTAAATACTTTACAATATAGCAAACATGCTAAGAAGATAGTGGGCTAAATACTTTACAATATAGCAAACGTGCTAAGAAGATAGTGGGCCAAACACTTTACAATATAGCAAACGTGCTAAGAAGATAGTGGGCCAAACACTTTACAATATAGCAAACGTGCTAAGAAGATAGTGGGCTAAATACTTTACAATATAGCAAACATGCTAAGAAGATAGTGGGCCAAACACTTTACAATATAGCAAACGTGCTAAGAAGATAGTGGGCTTAACACTTTACAATATAGCAAACGTGCTAAGAAGATAGTGGGCTAAATACTTTACAATATAGCAAACATGCTAAGAAGATAGTGGGCCAAACACTTTACAATAGAGCAAACGTGCTAAGAAGATAGTGGGCCAAACACTTTACAATATAGCAAACGTGCTAAGAAGACAGTGGGCCAAACACTTTACAATAGAGCAAACGTGCTAAGAAGATAGTGGGCCAAACACTTTACAATCTAGCAAACGTGCTAAGAAGATAGTGGGCTAAACACTTTACAATATGGCAAACGTGCTAAGAAGATAGTGGGCCAAACACTTTACAAAATAGCAAACGTGCTAAGAAGATAGTGGGCTAAATACTTTACAATCTAGCAAACATGCTAAGAAGATAGTGGGCTAAACACTTTACAATATAGCAAACATGTGAAGAGAGACATGCTAAATGTAGCTAAAATGTTGGCTAATTATGCTACTAGAAAGCAAACGGGCTACTAGACAGAAAAACACATCAGTATTCAGTGTTGCTTCCCTCAGTTATGTGTTTTTAGTAGATCTGCCTTAAGTAGCAAGTGTGGGCAAAAAATGTGAAGCACTGTTAGCCTGATGCTAACACAACACAGAAAATCTCATATAGAAGCTAAAGGATATTAGGACTGTTGCTGCAGTGATAATTTACATGTTAAATAATCACTATTACTATAGAATTAAAGACTGATAGATTTGCTATGTGTTTGCCAAATGGTTGCTATTAAGGACCATTATTTTCCTGTAGAACACAGTTTAGATTCCATTAGGAAAGAATCAAATGCAACTGGAATCAGTCCCAGAGCGCCTGTTACACTGGACTGTGAACGTATCAGGAAAAACCAAAACACATTTAAAACCCCCCAGGAATCAGTTGTAATCAAACTTTTGATGGCCTCTGTTTTGTTTATGTAATTTGACCAGTTGTTTAACTTATTTTCTTATCTGTTTATACTTCTTTACATTTAATTAAAAATATGTATATACTTAACATGGCTCTGCATTTTGGTTTAACTTTCACACAAACACCAGGAAAATGATTGTGATGCGTTGTGTACACTATGGAGTCTCTACTGGGTGTTGTGATTTATTGTGATGGAGATGGTCCATCAGTCCCCTGGCTGTGAAGAGGCCTCCTACAGCCTGTAGAACATTTTGGTTTTGTTGGTGTTTCACTGTGTTCAGCATTTACTCTGATGTTCAGAAGCTCAAACATTGTGCTGGCAAAGCTCCAAACACAGCTTTTGTTGAATTGAAAGCCCCCCCTCCATTCGAGCTTTAGGGTGGTCTTGTTTAGTGGATACTGCAGGGCTTTGAACCAGCTGTGGGTGTGCGAGTCTACACTGACAGTGTGCGAATGAAATAATCATCAGCAACAGTATCAGACTCTCTGGTTGTGTATCATGTGTGCAAAATCTCAATTAAGGTGTTTTTATTATAATTATAAAAGTTTTATATAATTTTATAGGCTTTTTTATTATTAACTTCTATAACAAGGTTAGAATGTTTTTATATTTCCATCTTCTGTAAAGTTGTTTTCAATTAAATACAAAGTACAGAAAACATCTAGTAACATCTAGAAAACATACAGTAACAATCATACTGAGCATCGCTCCTCTGTGTCTGATCCACAATCATACTGAGCATCATTCCTCTGTGTCTAATCCACAATCATACTGAGCATCACTCCTCTGTGTCTAATCCACCATCATACTGAGCATCACTCCTCTGTGTCTAATCCACCATCATACTGAGCATCACTCCTCTGTGTCTAATCCACCATCATACTGAGCATCACTTCTCTGTGTCTAATCCACAATCATACTGAGCATCGCTCCTCTGTGTCTAATCCACCATCATTCTGACATCACTCCTCTGTGTCTAATCCACCATCATTCTGACATCACTCCTCTGTGTCTGATCCACCATCATTCTGACATCACTCCTCTGTGTCTAATCCACAGTCATACAGACCATTATTCCTCTGTGTCTAATCCACAGTCATACTGACCCCCACTCCTCTGTGTCTAATCTACAGTCATACTGACCATCACTCCTCTGTGTCTAATCCACAATCATACTGAGCATCGCTCCTCTGTGTCTAATCCACCATCATACTGAGCATCGCTCCTCTGTGTCTAATCCACCATCATTCTGACATCACTCCTCTGTGTCTGATCCACCATCATTCTGACATCACTCCTCTGTGTCTAATCCACAGTCATACAGACCATTATTCCTCTGTGTCTAATCCACAGTCATACTGACCCCCACTCCTCTGTGTCTAATCTACAGTCATACTGACCATCACTCCTCTGTGTCTAATCCACAATCATACTGAGCATCGCTCCTCTGTGTCTAATCCACCATCATACTGAGCATCGCTCCTCTGTGTCTAATCCACCATCATTCTGACATCACTCCTGTGTCTAATCTACAGTCATTCTAACCATTATTCCTCTGAGTCTAATCCAAAGTCATACTGACCATCACTCCTCTGTGTCTAATCCACAGTCATTCTGACATCACTCCTCTGTGTCTAATCCACGGTCATACTGACCATCACTCCTCTGTGTCTAATCCACAGTCATACTGACCATCACTCCTCTGTGTCTAATCCAAAGTCATACTGACCCTCACTCCTCTGTGTCTAATCCAAAGTCATACTGACCCTCACTCCTCTGTGTCTAATCCAAAGTCATACTGACCCTCACTCCTCTGTGTCTAATCCAAAGTCCTACTGACCCTCACTCCTCTGTTCTGATAATATTGGAGATGTTTTTACTGTGTTGTATGTTATGTATTGTACTCCAGTGTCTAAATACTTCCTCCTGTAATGTTCATGTAATCGGAGATCAGTATTTAAATATATTTGATATATTTAATGGTAAATGGTTGTGATGTCAGAGAGAGTGTGTCTGTAGTAACGCTGCTGTATATGGTGTCTCCACAGCTGACAGAGCGGTGGGATTCGCTGCTGGAGCCGCGGCTGATAGTGGAGACCACAGGCTGAGGGACGGCAGAAGTAGAAGAATTGAGCTTTTTAGTTTTTGTTTTTAAGTGACACTCTTATGTTTTTAAGTTCTGTGAATAACTGAATAAATATTTTTGATATATATAAATCTGTCTCTTCTTTGAATCATGTATTGCAAAGCAATGCGCAACACTGTCATCAGATTTATTGTTAAGTCTGATCAGGAATGTTGGGCTCATATTTTATTAAATAATGCTTTTCTGACACTGACATTTTCCCCCCCAAGCCCCCCGTTTTTCTCTTACAGCAGAGCTCACTAATAGGTGGACCGCGGTCCAGACCCAGATGTTATCCAATGCAGACCCAAACCGATAAACTATTGGGAACGATTTCATTCTGACAGTGTTTGAGTGGCAGAATTTTTCTTTACATTACTGACCCTCACTCCTTTGTGTCTAATCTACAGCCATACTGACCCTCACTCCTCTATGTGTCTAATCTACAGCCATACTGCCTCACACTCATCTATGTGTCTAATCCACAGCCATACTGACCCTCACTCCTCTATGTGTCTAATCCACAACCATACTGCCTCTCCTCTATGTGTCTAATCTACAGCCATACTGACCTTCACTCCTCTATGTCTAATCTACAGCCATACTGACCTTCACTCCTCTGTGTCTAATCTACAGCCATACTGACCCTCACTCCTCTGTGTCTAATCTACAGCCATACTGCCTCACACTCATCTATGTGTCTAATCTACAGCCATACTGACCCTCACTCCTCTATGTGTCTAATCTACAGCCATACTGACCCTCTCTCCTCTGTGTCTAATCCACAGCCATACTGACCTTCACTCCTCTATGTGTCTAATCTACAGCCATACTGCCTCACACTCATCTATGTGTCTAATCCACAGCCATACTGGCCCTTACTCCTCTATGTGTCTAATCCACAGCCATACTGCCTCTCCTCTATGTGTTTAATCCACAGCCATACTGACCCGCACTCCTCTGTGTCTAATCTACAGCCATACTGCCTCACACTCATCTATGTGTCTAATCCACAGCCATACTGACCCTCACTCCTCTATGTGTCTAATCCACAGCCATACTGCCTCTCCTCTATGTCTAATCTACAGCCATACTGACCCTCACTCCTCTATGTGTCTAATCCACAGCCATACTGACCCTCACTCCTCTATGTGTCTAATCCACAACCATACTGCCTCTCCTCTATGTGTCTAATCCACAGCCATACTGACCCTCACTCCTCTGTGTCTAATCTACAGCCATACTGCCTCACACTCATCTATGTGTCTAATCCACAGCCATACTGACCCTCACTCCTCTGTGTCTAATCCACAGCCATACTGCCTCTCCTCTATGTCTAATCTACAGCCATACTGACCCTCACTCCTCTGTGTCTCATCCACAGCCATACTGACCCTCACTCCTCTATGTGTCTAATCCACAGCCATACTGACCCTCACTCCTCTGTGTCTAATCTACAGCCATACTGCCTCACACTCATCTATGTGTCTAATCCACAGCCATACTGACCCTCACTCCTCTATGTGTCTAATCCACAGCCATACTGCCTCTCCTCTATGTCTAATCTACAGCCATACTGACTCACTCCTCTATGTGTCTAATCCAGTCAAACTGACCCTCACTCCTCTGTGTCTAATCCACAGCCATACTGACCCTCACTCCTCTATGTGTCTAATCTACAGCCATACTGCCTCACACTCATCTATGTGTCTAATCCACAGCCATACTGACCCTCACTCCTCTATGTGTCTAATCCACAGCCATACTGCCTCTCCTCTATGTGTCTAATCTACAGCCATACTGCCTCACACTCATCTATGTGTCTAATCCACAGCCATACTGACCCTCACTCCTCTGTGTCTAATCCACAGCCATACTGCCTCTCCTCTATGTCTAATCTACAGCCATACTGACCCTCACTCCTCTATGTGTCTCATCCACAGCTGTCCTGTACCTCACTTCTCTATGCGTCTAACCTACAGCCATACTGCCTCTCCTCTATGTCTAATCTACAGCCATACTGACTCACTCCTCTATGTGTCTAATCCAGTCAAACTGACCCTCACTCCTCTATGTGTCTAATCCACAGCCATACTGCCTCACACTCATCTATGTGTCTAATCTACAGCTGTCCTGTACCTCACTTCTCTATGTGTCTAATCTACAGCCATACTGACCCTCACTCCTCTATGTCTAATCTACAGCCATACTGACCCTCACTCCTCTATGTCTAATCTACAGCCATACTGACCCTCACTCCTCTGTACTGTAAAGATGTGTAGAAAGTGATAATTGTTCAAACCCACCCCATAATCCAGTGACTGAGATGTAAATACAGTGATTCAGAGTGGGTTTGGTGTGAACTGGTTCCGATGTTGTTTACAGTGGTGGTGATGGGAACCAGGGGTCTCCATGTCTCCAACACAAATACATGTATATTTTATTTACTATCTAAACCACCAGTGAACCTACATGTGTCTTCTGAGTGTTGATGGTGATAAAATAGTGAAAAATTCTTCTCACACATCAGGCACCTCGCATCTTTTGCGGTTCACGTGGAGTTCGCGCGTTCACCGAGCCTCCCGGCGTGACGTCATGTTTGTGGGCGTGCGTCGGGCCATCGTCTCCTCCAGTGGCCGCGAGCGGCGCCGCTTGCGTCACTGCTGACATCATCGAGTACTGTTGATGTCGTTGTTGAGGGATGAGAGTGCGAGCGGTTATAGCTCAGCGATGGGTGATTCGACTCCTCTTAGCGAACCGATTCCCACGAACTGCCCGCGAATCAGTGAACTAAATGTGCGAGTTATTGATTCATAATCAACAAATCCAGTCCGTATCTTATAAAGATCGATTCATTAGGCGAGCGTGATGCATAACGTAAAGAATTTTGTCCGCGTTACTCTTTATTTTCATCTCAATTCTTCACATTCAGTTTTTGATTCAGTGAATCAAATGCACAAAGCATCAACTCTGATTACTCTTAATGTTCGATTTTGTGATTTCGTGATGTTATATGTCACTGTTATACTCCAAACATTATATTTATGAAATGTTAAATATTATTTAGACTTTAATGTAATAAAATATATATTTTATAAAACATATTTATTGATGGTATGCGTCCAGAATCACGCAATAAACCACCCCCATAATTAGCAGTACATTTATAGCACGTGGTATATTATAGTACGTGGTTTTGCACTCGAAACAAAGTTTGATTCATTTAAATGGGAATCGGTTCGACTGATTCACTGGATAGAACTGGTTCAGCGGAACCGATTCGCTCCCGAGTCGTCTCCAGCCCCCTGTGCGTGCTGAGTGCGTGTTGTGGATGGACGGATGGAGTCGAGCTGGAGCTGATGATGGTGGTTCTTCTGTAGTTCTCCAGCATGGAGGCCATTCCAGATCAAGAGCAGCTCCTGATCTTCCTCAGAAAGCTGAAGGAGGTGTTTGATGTGTGTGATGAAGATGCAGACGGGTTTATCCGCGTGGAGCATTTGGTGGACCTCGGGCTTCAGTTCGGTCGAGGAGATGAGGAGGTAAAAAAAAACACGGCTGTTTCATTTAAAAGAAGGAGAAGTAGGAGCTGCTGGGCTTCTGGCTTTGGATTGTATGAGGTTGAGCTTATACTCAGCTCTCGCGAAGATGAAGCAAACCTGCTGGCTTTAATGACCAGTAGCTTTTCTTAAGCATGCAAGGTTACATGGAGTGCTCAGCAGAAAGTGGGCTTTGCTGTCATATGTGATTCAGTGATGATGATTAACTGCTATAAATATATACTCGCCAGACCCTGTAGCTACTATAGCAACCAGTTCTCAGCCTTCACCCTGTTTTCTGGTCTCGGATTGAGGCTGAAACTCTTCTTCTGAAGTGATGAAATCTGCACAGGGTTCTTTTGATCATGGTTAGTAATAGATGTGATGAATGAAATACTACAATTGAGAGGATCCAAGTGTCAAAATAGAAGAAATAAAGCTACTAGGCATCTGGATTTAGGCTGCGTGGCCTGTATACATGGCTTTAAACCTGCTGCTCATCACTGGTTTTAATCCAGAAAGCTACACACAGCCCTCAACAAGTTATTTCAGTGATGCTTGTTATAGCATTTCATAGTATGTGTCTGCAGTGAGACAGCATAGCTGCTCACAACCATTTATTATCCTTTGGTCTCTGTTTCATGGCAATACTCGGGCAGTTAGAGCACTTTCTGCTCTCAGATTAGACTAAAAGCACTCTTCTGAAGTGACGGATGCTGCAAACCATCATTACAATCATGATTACAATTGATTATGGGGTAAATTAAAGTTAGAGCTGCACTTTGTTGAGAAATTTGACTGTGGATTAGACACATAGAGGAGTGAGGGTCAGTATGGCTGTGGATTAGACACATAGAGGAGTGAGGGTCAGTATGGCTGTGGATTAGACACATAGAGGAGTGAGGGTCAGTATGGCTGTGGATTAGACACATATAGGAGTGAGGGTCAGTATGGCTGTGGATTAGACACATATAGGAGTGAGGGTCAGTATGGCTGTGGATTAGATACATAGAGGAGTGAGGGTCAGTATGGCTGTGGATTAGACACAGAGCAGTGGGGGTCAGTATGAATATGAATTAGACACATAGAGGAGTGGGGGTCAGTATGATTGTGGATTAGACACATAGAGGAGTGAGGGTCAGTATGACCATAGATTAGACACATAGAGGAGTTGGGGTCAGTATGACTCTAGATTAGACACATAGAGGAGTGAGGGTCAGAATGACCGTAGATTAGACACATAGAGGAGTTGGGGTCAGTATGACTCTAGATTAGACACATAGAGAAGTGAGGGTCAGTATGGCTGTGGATTGGACACATACAGCAGTGAAGGTTGTCATGACTGTGGACATGCTGTAAATCATCAGTTCAAGTACTGTCATTTAGTTAAAACTAGGTGAGTGTCAGGGATTTGGTGACCCCTCTGTTGTAAATGTGGAACTACACCACCAAGTGGATAAATCTGATAATTTACAAGAAAATTCAAAGAGAACTCAGTCAAAATTTGGTGATTGTCTTCTGAGGATGTGAGTGAATCATCTACATCTTATATCTTCACCAGTATGATGTTGATTAAACATCAAACCGGACCTTCTTTATGAGTCTTTGTACGTGACGTTAATAAGAAAAGATGTACATCGTGGTATTAAAAAATAAATGGTGCTGGTGTGTTAGTGTATGTTGCGCTGGTGTGAGTGGATCAGACACAGCAGTGCTGCTGGGTCCACCAACCAGCAACATCCACTGATGAAGAACTAGAGGAACACAAACTGTGCAGCAACAGATGAGCTACTGTCTCTGACTTTACATCTACAAGGTGAACCATTGAGGTATGAGTGACCACAGTGTTTAAAAACTCCATCAGCAGTGCTGTGACTGATCCACTCATACCAGCACAACACACTGGTCCTGTGGGGGTCCTGATCATTGAAGAACAGGGTAGCAAAGTATACAGAGAATCAGATGAACTACAGTCTGTAAGTGTAGCTGCTATGTGATCAGTAGAACTGATAGAATGGGTAATGAGTGTATATACAAGGAGGTGGTTTAAATGCTATGGGTATGTAATTAACTATATATTTTAATGATGTGTCATTATGTTCAGTAGTTTGTATGTAATTTATGGAGGCGTGTATAGAGCTGAGTGCTGAAATAGTGTGGAACGCTCTATTGAGGAGGACACAGTGGTGCTGTGATACGCTGTACGGCTGATTGACCGTATTTGAAGAGACGCTGGAGATGTACACTTATTCACAGCCTGTAGATTCAATTGAGAGTGAAAGACTGATTGTGTTGGTGCTTAACTGTTTATTCAGGAGTCACGGTAGGGAGACGTTTTGAAGAAATGAAGATGTATTGGGCAATTTTCTGTAGCCGTTATATCTGTCTGTGTATTCAGTCTGCAGGTTTTAAAGCTATAATGTGAGGGTCTCTGAGTGATGGTCTAATATCCAACACTAATGCTGATGTTATTAATATTTAATGTCAGTGCAGATGGATTTGTATGTTGTGACACATTTAGCTCATCACTTACGTCTACATTAATGCTACAGATTTCTCTACGTTTCTGTGGTTTGGTGTGAAAGGCTGTGTTCTAGAGTCAGAATTGTTTACAGTGGGGGTGAATGGAACCAGACGTCCACCTCTAAAAAAGCTCCATCACAAAAGGTTATTACATGTAATGGTTATGAATGTGCTTTCTGGTGTCTGAGACATTGGGTGCATCCAAAATCGCCTACTTGGATTAGACACATAGAGGATTGAGGGTCAGTATGCCTGTGGATTAGACACATAGAGGAGTGAGGGTCGGTATGGCTGTGGATTAGACACAGAGGAGTGGGGGTCGGTATGAATGTGGATTAGACACATAGAGGAGTGAGGGTCAGTATGGCTGTGGATTAGACACAGAGGAGTGGGGGTCGGTATGAATGTGGATTAGACACATAGAGGAGTATGGGTCAGTATGACCGTAGATTAGACACAGAGGAGTTGGGGTCAGTATGACTCTAGATTAGACACATAGAGAAGTGAGGGTCAGTATGGCTGTGGATTGGACACATACAGCAGTAAAGGTTGGCATGACTGTGGATTAGACATGCTGTAAATCATCAGTTCAAGTACTGTCATTTAGTTAAAACTAGGTGAGTGTCAGGGATTTGGTGACCCCTCTGTTGTAAATGTGGAACTACACCACCAAGTGGATAAATCTGATGATTTACAAGAAAATTCAAAGAGAACTCAGTCAAAATTTGGTGATTGTCTTCTGAGGATGTGAGTGAATCATCTACATCTCATATCTTCACCAGTATGATGTTGATTAAAGCTGTAATGTGAGGGTCTCTGAGTGATGGTCTAATATCCGACACTAATGCTGATGTTATTAATATTTAATGCCAGTGCAGATGGATTTGTATGTTGTGACACATTTAGCTCATCACTTACGTCTACATTAATGCTACAGATTTCTCTACATATCTGTGAAAGGCTGTGTCCTAGAGTCAGAATTGTTTACAGTGGTGGTGAATGGAACCAGACGTCCACCTCTAAAAAAGCTCCATCACAAAAGGTTATTACATGTAATGGTTATGAATGTGCTTTCTGGTGTCTGAGACATTGGGTGCATCCAAAATCGCCTACTTGCCCACTACTCAGTAGGCGCAATCAGTAGGTGAGCTTGGCTAGCAATACTCAGTAGGCATCGAGTAGTAGGTACCCGGATGACCTACTTTATTGGTGGCCATTTTTATGTATGCGACCGCAGCACACTGCACTATCCCATGATTCATTTGAAGCCGCGGATGAATTCAAAGTGGAGGAAAAAACTGTGAAAAGCAGAACTGTTGGCTGTGTGTACGTAGCTACGGCTAGCGAACTGCTGCTACAGAAGCTAGCGCTACTGCTGAGGTAAACAAAGACTGAATTCCTCCTTTTCAGAGCTACAGCTCGACACTGTCTGAGTACAGATTCAGACAGAAACGCATAACAGTGTCACAAAAAGTCTAAATCTGTCAGTAAACGAGGCTCTTAAATAAATAGTGGGACTTTTAAAGTGGTGGTCTGACGTCTTGCGTCATAGGACGTTGATAAGATGAGATTGTGTGGCTACTAAAACTCGCCTACTAGATAGATAGGTAGATACTTTATTGATCCCGAAGGAAATTTAGCAGCCAGTAGCAGTTACACAGTACAAAACAAAGTACAAAACCCAGTACAAAGAAGTATAAAGAAGAATAAAGAATTCCAATAGTCAAAAAGAACATATACAAGAGCATATGAAAACAAAACTATACAACCTGACTGTGGGTAAAAAGGTAGTGCAGTAATAAATTAGGTAATGTGTACGAGAAAAAAACGGGTATCAGTAGATATATTACAGGACTGGGATATTTATTACAAAATAAATAGATGTGCAAAGATTGTGTTAAGTAAATGTTAAATAGTGTTAAAAAGTGTCCAGGAGTGCAGATGTACAGGATGTACATCAAAGTGTCAATACAAGTCTGCCGCTCGAGCAGTACGTACTGGCTCTAATCTAGTAACTACTGACTAGTAGGCGATTTTGGACGCACCCATTGTTTCATGATAGTTTTGGCCTTGAATTCAATTAATAGTGGAAGGATACATGTAGGATGCTGTGAGGCAAAATAGTCCCCCCCCCAAAAAAAAGCGTTTTTTTCAGGTGTTTCAGATTTCACCATCATCCATATTTATATAAACACTCAGAAGACTTGTGTAGGTTCACTGGTGGGTTTGATAGTAAATACAGTGTGTATATTTTTTGTAGACATGGAGACCCCTGGTTTCCATCACCACCACTGTAAACAACATCTGAGCCCTTTCACTCCAACCCACTCTGAATCACTCTGTTCACCCCTGAAACATGCTGGTGATGCTGGTTTACATGAGGAGTGTGTATCTGCTGTAGTGAGCGTCCAGCATTCAGAGTGTGACCCCTCGTTATCCTCGTTATCATCTCTCCGTTTCTGCTCAGTGCTGATGTCCGTTCTTTCTCTGCCTGCTTTGGTCAGTTGACCTTAATGCTTTATGTGTGATTATGAGTTACGGCTGATGTCGCGGCTCATTAAACAGGTTTGATTGCACCTGATAAACACTCCCCCGCGCCGGTGCTTCACTGAGGACCAGCCTGAGGCTCTGTAGAACATGGAACTGTTTAAAGTGATTGGTTGGGATGAAAAAATACAGGTTTTTCTCATTTCCCCATCTGACTGGACTTAAATCAGTTTAAACAAGTAAACAATGTTTAGAGAGAGGTAGGCTTATAAAATTCTTACAACAGTCTCAACATGAGAAATATTAAACATAGAGACTGAGTTTAAGATCATTTCACTTGCTAAATGTGCAGCAGTCTTTAGATGGTGTGCAGCAGTCTTTAGATGTTGTGCAGTAGTGTTTAGATGGCTCCAGAGGTCTTTAGATAGTGTGCAGTAGTCTTTTTGGACAGTGTGCAGTAGTTTTTAGATGGTGTGCGGTAGTCTTTAGATTGCTACAGAAATCTTTAGTGTGCAGTAGTCTTTAGACAGTGTGCAGCAGTCTTAGGGTGGTGTCCAGCAGTCTTTAGATTGCTCCACAAGTCTTTAGATGGTGTGCAGTAGTCAGTGTGCAGTGGTCTTTACATGGTGTGTGGTACTCTTTAGATTGGAAGTATTTAGAAGGTGTAGTTTATAGTCTTCAGATGGTGTACAGCAGTCTGTAGATGGTCTTCAGTGGTCTTTAGAAGGTGTGTGGTAGTCTTTAGATTGCTCCAGTAGTCTTCAGTTGGTGTGCAGTAGTCTTTAGATGGTGTGCAATAGTCTTTAGATGGTGTGTGGTAGTCTTTATATTGCTCCAGAAGTCTTTAGATGGTGTGCAGTAGTATTTAGATGGTGTACAGCAGTCTGTAGATGGTCTGCAGTGGTCCATAGAAGGCATGTGGTAGTCTTTAGATTGCTCCAGTAGTCTTTAGATGGTGTGCAGTGGTCTTTAGATGTTGTGCGATAGTCTTTAGATTGCTCCAAAAGTCTTTAGATGGTGTGCGGTAGTCTTTATATTGCTCCAGAAGTCTTTAGATGGTGTGCAGTAGTATTTAGATGGTGTACAGCAGTCTGTAAATGGTCTGCAGTGGTCCTTAGAAGGCGTGTGGTAGTCTTTAGATTGCTCCAGTAGTCTTTAGATGGTGTCCGGTAGTCTTTATATTGCTCCAGAAGTCTTTAGTTAGTGTGCGGTAGTCTTTATATTGCTCCAGTAGTCTTTAGTTGGTGTGCGGTAGTCTTTATATTGCTCCAGAAGTCTTTAGATGGTGTGCGGTAGTCTTTATATTGCTCCAGAAGTCTTTAGATGGTGTGCGGTAGTCTTTATATTGCTCCAGAAGTCTTTAGTTAGTGTGCGGTAGTCTTTATATTGCTCCAAAAGTCTTTAGTTGGTGTGCGGTAGTCTTTATATTGCTCCAAAAGTCTTTAGTTGGTGTGCGGTAGTCTTTATATTGCTCCAAAAGTCTTTAGTTGGTGTGCGGTAGTCTTTATATTGCTCCAGAAGTCTTTAGATGGTGTGCAGTAGTCTTTATATTGCTCCAGAAGTCTTTAGATGGTGTGCGGTAGTCTTTATATTGCTCCAAAAGTCTTTAGTTGGTGTGCGGTAGTCTTTATATTGCTCCAAATGTCTTTAGTTGGTGTGCGGTAGTCTTTATATTGCTCCAAAAGTCTTTAGTTAGTGTGCGGTAGTCTTTATATTGCTCCAAAAGTCTTTAGTTGGTGTGCGGTAGTCTTTATATTGCTCCAAAAGTCTTTAGTTGGTGTGCGGTAGTCTTTATATTGCTCCAGAAGTCTTTAGATGGTGTGCGGTAGTCTTTATATTGCTCCAGAAGTCTTTAGTTAGTGTGCGGTAGTCTTTATATTGCTCCAAAAGTCTTTAGTTGGTGTGCGGTAGTCTTTATATTGCTCCAAAAGTCTTAAGATGGTGTGCGGTAGTCTTTATATTGCTCCAGAAGTCTTTAGATGGTGTGCGGTAGTCTTTATATTGCTCCAGAAGTCTTTAGATGGTGTGCGGTAGTCTTTATATTGCTCCAGAAGTCTTTAGATGGTGTGCGGTAGTCTTTATATTGCTCCAGAAGTCTTTAGATGGTGTGCGGTAGTCTTTATGTTATCATTAAAGGTCAGATGACTGTGATAGGAACAGCATTTGCTTACCAGTACGGCTCTTTAAGGCTTCTGATTGGCTAACATGGCTCTATGGTTATGGTTAGGGTTATTTTCCATATGCTAGTTCGGCAAGAAGATAACTTTTTTTTAAAACAGTGTTTGCATGCACAGCATTTCTTTTAATCAATAAAAAATACCCGTGTACATGTGAACTAGGTCTAAGTTTGTTTTCTAGCTGAACTATAACTTTAGGAGCAGTATGGGTCAGTCCAGGCTGAGCTCCACGTGAGCTCGGCTCCTGAGTATCCAATTAGAGCCGTGAGTGGGACTGTGGCCTAACGCAATTACTCGCTTTCTGCTATTAAACAATGGCCTTTATCTGAAACTTCACTGAAGCTGAAACACAGTGTAGAGCCTGTTGTGTTTCCTGCTGGATGCGGTGAATAGATGCTGATAATAGCTGCTGTATAGTTTAGCCTCATTCAGGTCAGAGGCTTTAATGACCGTGAGCTATATATTCCACGACATACAGCACTGTGTAAACGTCTCAGCCGCTGAAACCGTTTAGAATCTGCACGGTACGTGTGTTTCTAGCACTAAAACTATGTAATATTATTATTAATAAATAGAAATAAACATCAGTAGAGTGATATCACTGATGCAGTGTAGGGTAGGTAGTGAAATGAGGGTCCAGCAGGAATAAGAGTGTTAATACAATGTATGAAGGACCATTTTTAAAAAGCCCCACATCATAAAAACTTGGTCCAACAGCTACACGTCCAGCCCCTTTAGAACCCTTTAGAACCCTCTGTGAAGAGGGTGTGATGGATCTGTACGCTGTTTCTGCTCTGTGTTCTGTCTGGATAGAGATGCTGTTTTGTAGAGTAAAGCGTTTAAGTGTTTAATTGGTTTTCTGTGCACATTTAATTTAGTCTGATAATGAATTGTTGTGTCTGCAGGACTGGACGTTAGCTCTGAGTCACGCTGCCTCCGGGGGAAACTCATTATGCTTCCTGCCAGACGCTGAATGAGCGCTTACACAAGCTCATCCTGAAACAGTATAAAATTATAATTCCACATTACAGAACACAGTTTCTCAGTGTCAGCTATGAGTTACTCAGTGTAGTCTTCAGTGTCTAGTATAAATCATGATGGTATGAATTATTTAGTGCCTAGTATAAATTGTGATTATACGAATTATTCAGTATAATATTATTAGTTAGTGAGTTTTATTAATTATTTAGTGTCTAGTATAAATTGTGATTATACGAATTATTCTGTATCTAGTATGAATTATTCTGTATCTAGTATGAATTATTCAGTATAATATTATTAGTTAGTGAGTTTTATTAATTATTTAGTGTCTAGTATAAATCATGATGGTATGAATTATTTAGTGCCTAGTATAAATTGTGATTATACGAATTATTCAGTATAATATTATTAGTTAGTGAGTTTTATTAATTATTTAGTGTCTAGTATAAATTGTGATTATACGAATTATTCAGTATAATATTATTAGTTAGTGAGTTTTATTAATTATTTAGTGTCTAGTATAAATTGTGATTATACGAATTATTCTGTATCTAGTATGAATTATTCTGTATCTAGTATGAATTATTCAGTATAGTATTATTAGTGAGTTTTATTAATTATTTAGTGCCTAGTATAAATTGTGATTATACGAATTATTCTGTATCTAGTATGAATTATTCTGTATCTAGTATGAATTATTCAGTATAGTATTATTAGTGAGTTTTATGAATTATTTAGTGTCTAGTATAAATTGTGAAAATACGAATTATTCAGTATCTACTATGAATTATTTAGTATCTAGTATGAATTATGATAGTATTAATTATTCAGTATCTACTATGGATTATTCAGTATCTAGTATGAATTATTCAGTATAGTATTATTAGTTAGTGAGTTTTATGAATTATTTAGTGTCTAGTATAAATTGTGAAAATACGAATTATTCAGTATCTACTATGAATTATTCAGTATCTAGTATGAATTATGATAGTATTAATTATTCAGTATCTACTATGGATTATTCAGTATCTAGTATGAATTATTCAGTATAGTATTATTAGTTAGTGAGTTTTATGAATTATTTAGTGCCTAGTATAAATTGTGATAATACAAATTATTCTGTATCTAGTATGAATTATTCAGTATAGTATTATTAGTGAGTTTTATTAATTATTTAGTGTCTAGTATAAATTGTGAAAATACGAATTATTCTGTATCTAGTATAAATTATTCAGTATAGTATTATTAGTGAGTTTTATGAATTATTTAGTGTCTAGTATGAATTGTGAAAATACAAATTATTCAGTATCTACTATGAATTATTCAGTATCTAGTAAAAATGATGACAGTATGAATTATTCAGTATAGTATTATTAGTGAGTTTTATTAATTATTTAGTGTCTAGTATAAATTGTGAAAAGATGAATTATTCTGTATCTAGTATGAATTATTCAGTATAGTATTATTAGTGAGTTTTATTAATTATTTAGTGTCTAGTATAAATTGTGAAAATACAAATTATTCTGTATCTAGTATGAATTATTCAGTATAGTATTATTAGTGAGTTTTATTAATTATTTAGTGTCTAGTATGAATTGTGAAAATACAAATTATTCAGTATCTACTATGAATTATTCAGTATCTAGTATGAGTTATTCAGTATAGTATTATTAGTGAGTTATGAATTATTAGTGCTATTACTATTACTGAGTTATTCAGTATCTAGTATGAATTATGATAGTATTAATTATTCAGTATCTACTATGAATTATTCAGTATCTAGTATAAATTATCACAGTACAAATTATTCAGTATATAATATGAGTTATTCAGTAATCTAGTATGAACTATGATAGTATTAATTATTCGGTATCTACTATGAGTTATTCAGTATCTAGTATGAACTATGATAGTATTAATTATTCGGTATCTACTATGAGTTATTCAGTATCTAGTATGAATTATGATAGTATTAATTATTCAGTATCTACTATGAGTTATTCAGTATCTAGTATGAATTATGATAGTATTAATTATTTAGTATCTACTATGAATTATTCAGTGTCTAGTATAAATTATTACAGTACAAATTATTCAGTATATAATATGAGTTATTCAGTATCTAGTATAAATTATTTAGTATCTAGCATGAGTTATTCAGTAAGTGCTGTGAATTAATCAGTATCTACTATGCATAATTCAGTATCTGGACTGAATTGTTTAGTAGGTACTGTGAATTATTCAGTATCTACAATGATTTATTTAGTGCCTTCTAGCGTTTTGCACAAGATTAGATTTTTTGTGCAAAGTTATTTGATGAAAGTTGAGTGGACGATGACTAATCACTAATGACATCATGAATAAAACCACAGGGGGAAGGAAATACTTCAACAAGCAATTTTAAAAAATCTGTGAGGAATCTGGTAAAGGTCAGTAGAACGTGAGGTGCCCTTTCCAATGAACCCTGGATCGCACCACTAGACTTTAGGGAATCAGAAGACGCGGACCCCGGAGTCTTGCAAATAGTTGGATCCTACTTTGGCCCACCCTAGACGACCCTGTGTGTGTTTAGTATCTGTTAAGATGTGTGTCATGTATATTCCACCCACAGTCCAAAGACATGCAGTCAGATGAGTTGCTTCAATTCCACCTTCAATGCTACAACTTGTTCAGGTTCCAGAATGCACACCGTTTAACTGTGGCACTATTTAAGGTGGATTGGTAACATGAAGAAACCTTGGGAGGAACCCAGGCTGAAGGGAGGAACCCATCCTCCTCTGGTGGACCCCAGATAGAAAGAGAGTGAGTGACCATCTTCCTCTGGTCCACCCAGGGTAGAGAGAGAGAGTGACCATCCTCCTCTGGTCCAGCCTGCATAGAAAGAAAGTGACCATCCTCCTCTGGTGGACCCCAGATAGAAAGAGAGTGACCATCTTCCTCTGGTCCACCCCATGACATTTTATGATAAGACACAAGAAGAAGCTTGGCTTGAGCAGGTTTCATAAGTGTTCTATTTCAGGAGATAGTGATCTAGAGAGACCATCTCTTAGGTTCTCTGTCAGAGTGAGAGATGGTGCAGATGTTGGGGCTCTACTGTAGCAATTCTGGTCATGCAGGCTGATGAGCAGGAGAACATCAACAGGTCTGGTCACTTCTAGCAGCTCTGGTGACTTCTGTGTGATGAGAGTGAGAGACAGCAGTGAAACACCCACATATTCGCACACTGGTGAACGCACACTCTAGGGGACAGTAAAACACCCACATACACAAGCTAGTGAACGCACACTCTAGGGGGCAGTGAAACACCCACCCAGTTTTGTGGAAATTGTACCTCATTTAAAGGGGAACTCCACTAAAAAATAAGAATTCATAAACAAAGTCATTCAGAATGGTTTTAATTTTAAGTGGTCCATTATAAAGAAAGTTGACCTCCACATTTAACTCATCCATCCTCTGAAACACCCACAAACACACACTAGTGAACATACAGAATTTGGGGGCCGTGAGCACACTTGCCCATAGCGGTGGGCAGCCTAATTCACAGCGCCCGGGGGGCAGTTGGGGGTTAGGTGTCTTGCTCAAGGGCACATCAGTCGTGTCCTGTCTATCGTATCTACAGTCTGTTGTGTCTAGTATTAGTGGTTTAGTATCCACTAGTATCAATGAAATCACTAGCTTGCGTCTCATGTGCAGGTGTTCGGGGTCTCTTATAGACTTGATGATGTGGTTTCTGACGCCGTATGACTCCCTGTTATCTGTAAACATGTGGTCTTTTGGGAAAGTGATCCTGCTTTACACACTTATCTCTCAGAGTTCTTCTCACTGTCGAGCGAGTTATTAACCCTGATATTAGCTGCGTCTGTCTGTTGGGATCAGATGGTGCCGAGCGTTGCTGATGTCACTCCCGTGGGAGCAGTGCTCACTCTTTTCTCACGTTTTTTTTACTCTGCATTTCTCTCTCTCTCTCTCTCTCTCTCTCTCTCTTTCTCTCTGTTTTCCCTCTCTCTCTCTCTTTCTCTTTCTCTCCCACCTCTCTCTCCTTCCCCCTCCCTCTTTCTCTCTCTCTCTCTCTCTCTCTCTCACTTTCTCTTACTTTCTCTCTCTAGCTCTTTCTCTCTCCTTCTCCCTCTCTCTCCTTTTTCTCTCTCTCTTTCTCTTTCTTTCTCTTTTTCTCTCTTTCTCTTTTTCTCTCTCTCTCTCTCTCTCTCTCTCTCTCTCTCTCTGTTTTCTCTCTCTTTCTCTTTCTCTCTCTCTTTCTCTCTCTCTTTCTCTCAGTTTTCTCTCTCTCTCTCTCTCTCTCTCTCTCTCTCTCTCTCTCTCTCTCTCTTTCTTTCTTTCTTTCTCTCTCTAGCTCTTTCTCTCTCCTTCTCCCTCTCTCTCCTTTTTCTCTCTCTCTCTCTCTTTCTCTTTCTTTCTCTTTTTCTCTCTCTTTCTTTCTCTCTCTCTTTCTGTTTTCTCTCTCTCTCTTTCTCTCTCTCTCTTTCTCTCTCTCTCTCTTTCTCTCTCTAGCTCTTTCTCTCTCCTTCTCCCTCTCTCTCTCTCTCTTTCTCTTTCTCTCTCTCTCTCTCTCTCTTTCTCTTTCTTTCTCTTTTTCTCTCTTTTTCTCTTTCTCTCTCTCTCTCTCTCTCTCTCTCTCTCTCTCAGAGAGGCTGATCTTCTTTTCAGAGTAAATGCTATTTCTGCTCGGTCTCTCATCCTGCTGTGCTCTGAAGGTGCTAAAGCAGTGAGCAGGAGGTGTGCGGTGATGGAGACGTCCTGATCTGACCTGGAAAGCTATATGGGGAGGTGTTTATGGAGGTTTTAGTGGATCACTAATATTTATGGTGATTGTTAGTGCAGGAAGATGTTGTGTTCATGCGGTTGATGTGAATTAAACGTTGTGGAATGGAAAATATGGGCTCTTTAATATTATGGGTGATAAAGATTGCGGTCAATAAGAGCCTGGAATGATGAAACGAGCTCCGGCTACTGTGAGGGGTACAGTGGTACCAGTTACACAGTGTGCAGGGTCAGCTGATGTAATCCTCTGTGACAGTGTGGATCAGTCAGCGCTGAATGACCGCTCAGCGCTCAACGTCTGATGTAAAGCGCCTTCAGCTCCAGCTTCAGACACGAATCAGACACATTTAACACATTTATTTAGAATAGTCTCTATAGAACCATCTGCATGCTCACATTGTTCTCTGCTTGGTGGATTGGTTCTTCAGATTGATGGAACGTGTGCTCTTAAAAAAGTATGATTATTTAAGGGGTTCTTTTTAGAACCTAGGTGGCACAGCGGTGTAGTGGTCAGCACTGTTGCCTCACAGCAAGATGATCCGGGTGGTTCTGTGTGTATGTTCTCTCCGAGCTTGAGTGGGTTCCTCCGGGTACTCCGGTATGTTAGGTTGATCCTCACTCTAAACTGCCCGTAGGTGTGAGTGATGTGTGAGTGAGTGTTGGCCATGCATTGGACTGGCGAACTTGTCCATGGTGTACCCCGCCTTCACCCGATGACGCTGGGATCGGCTCCAGCCCCCCCGTGACCCCGACTAGCGGGATTAAGCAGCAGATAGATGGATGGATGTTTAGAACTTTTTGAAAAATTGCACCAAAAGGTTTAGAACAATAGAGGAATCCTTTTCAGTGCTATAGAGAACCAATTTCCCAAAAGGTTCTAAACAGAACCCCTTAAATAATCATCCTTTTTTAAGTGTTTATTCCATCCCTGCTAGAAAACAACCCAGCAGAACCAGCGTATGTTGTGTCTTTGGATGCTGGTATGCTGGTCTACCAGTATGACCATGCTGGATGACCAGCATAAATCACCATAGACCAGCATTGAACAGGAATGTACATGCATATGCATCTGAGGACCGCTGTAGTTTGAGCCACTCGCAGTGGACAGTTTTGTGGTAATTTAAATCCCATTTAAATGATAAATAAACATTTTATATACAAAGTGATTCAGAGTGGTTTGATTTAACCCTTTGTTGCACAATCTAAGCAAACTAATTTTTCCTTGATCCTTGATTATTCATTTCCTATGTTATTTTATGTATGATTGAGTATCTCTTTGGTAAATCTATAAAAATCGGTTTATTTTGTCATTTAACGTTCTGCGTGTTAATTAAAAGTCTTGTTTTTGATCTTAAATCATTATTTTAATTCTTATTTATTTACTTCATGAACAAAAATAGTGTTTGTAAATGTATTCCTAACTGCAAATGTCAAGATATCAAACTTCATAGTGAACACATAAGGGTTAATTCTGATGTTGTGTATGTTGTGTGTTAGAAGGGCAGTGATACAAAAATGACTTTTATTAAAAAAGTGAAATAAGTAAAAGTGAAATCAGTATTTGTGATGATCAGAAGCAAGTAAATTAAGGAATTCATGGAAGCTTAAATGATTAAATTAATTTATTGCAAATATACAGAAAATAAAATCTCACTCAGGTCTCTTTTGACCCAATTTGTACATCAAAGGGTTAAAATGGTTCATTATAGAGTTCATTATAAGTTACATCTCTATTTTTATTAACTGGTGAAGATGGGAACCAGGGGTCTCCATGTCTACAACACAAAAATAGACATTTTATTTACTATCAACACCACCAGTGAACCTACATATGTTTTCTGAGTGTTTATATGAATGTTGTTGATGGTGAAATCTGAAAAAATCTGAAAATAATATGTTTTCTTTGGGGACTATTTGGCCTTACAAAGCCCTGCATGTATCCCTCCACCATATTCATAAGCATATACTGTAGTAGCTGTCTGTGAGGGAGCTTTTGAAGGTGGATGTCTGGTGCCATTTACCACCATTGTTATCAATTCTAACTCAGAATTGTCTCCAGTTTTTCTGTTTTATCTAGCAGCAACTAGGACCACCTCACATACGCACATACACAGCATGCACAGGACTTCTGCTCAGTTGCACAGCACTAGTTGTACTTTCGTTCATTCCAGTCTCATTTCTTTTCATGCACATTTTGCACTTTATTCAACAACCTTCATCCCCACTGCACACTTCTATCTGTTTTCTATGTTGTATATTTCCGTGCATTGTTTATTTGTGTTTCTGTTCTTCTTATTATTCTTACTATTTTTATTTTATGTTATATCATTATCTCAGAATATACTTTATTCTTTGTATGTTTACCTTTATATACACTGATCAGCCATAACATTAAAACCTCCTCCTTGTATCTACACTCACTGTCCACTGTATCAGCTCCTCTGACCATATAGGAGCTACACTTACAGACTGTAGTTCATCTGATTCTCTGTATACTTTATTACTCTGTTCTTTAATGATCAGGACCCCCACAGGACCCCCACAGAGCCGGTACTATTTGGGTGTTGGGTCATTCTCAGCACTGCAGTTACATTATTTATATATATATATATAATTTTTTTATATTATTATTATTTAATCTTTTTTTAAAAATGTTTCATATGAGCGGACAACAGTTGTTGTGTTTACATCTCAACCATTTAATTATTTAGAAAATTTGAAAAATTGGTGACGTTCTCCTTTCATAAGTGTGTAGAATTAGCAGCCTCGATATCAGCTCTATGCAGAAACACCAGTGAGTTTTCTGAACATTAGCTCATCTCAGAGGGTCTCTAAGAAATGATGTTGAGGGTCCCTTGTGTTCTGTTTTTGCTGCCTAAGTGGTGTCATCTACTTAACCAGGACTGTGACGGCACAGTGTGATTGGCTGAGAAACGTTCTAGCCGTGCTGCACAGTTTCTCTATAATAACAAGGTCATTCCACTGAGACGTGCCTGCATAGCGAGCGGGGGCCGCTTTACAGATACCCGTCGGAGCGACCGAACAAAACCGCATTCAGCTTCAACAGTGTAACAGTGAAACGACTCCACCTGATATTCACCCTGGTTTGTGACTCGCTGTGTGAGGCTGAGTTTACACTGTGCTCTGCTGAACGTGATGATGAGGAAAGGAAGATCTCAGACGCTTTAGTGGTTAATGCAGCCTCTAGACAGGACGTGATGTGAGTGACTGGCTTTTATTTCCCATGTGTTCAGCTCAACGAAGGCGAAATCACATCAAACCTTCCTTTAACTGCCGTTTGTACTCATCTTAAGCTCAGGCGATTTGATGGGAATGTGTTTTAGCTCAGGGGCCGACAATCTAAATGCTAAGAAGAGCCATTTCTTCCCATTTTAATAAAAATCCAACCACCTTGGAGCCACAGCGTTTTATGATCATTTTATTTGAGCAACATTTTGGCTGCAAATGTGTCTCAGTATTTTCTAGTACAAGCTGAAAATATAATATAATATAATATAATATAATATAATATAATATAATATAATATAATCCATATAATCCAGTCCAAACACATGCATGTTAGGTTGATCACTCACTCTAAACTGCCTGTAGGTGTGAGTATGTGTTGGTCATGCGATGGACTGGCAACCCAAGGTGAATATAATATAGTATAATATTTGTTTTGCGGCAGTTGTTTTCTTCAAGGACTCTTATTTTGAAGTTTTTCACATACTGCTTAATAAAATACTGTGTATTCGGATCTACTATCTGTTCTCGTGTACTGTGTAGTATAGAAGTATCTTTCAAAACCACCAGTGAACCTGCACGTGTCTTCAGAGTGTGTGTATGAATGTTAATTTTAAATAGTGAAAATCTGAAAATGTTAAGTTTCCTTTGGAGACTATTTGGTCTTACCATGCCCTGCATGTATCCCTCCACCATATTCCTAATAATTTCATGTAATAACCTTCTGTGAGGTACCTTGTAAAGGTGGACGTCTGGTTACATTCACCACCACTGTAAACATCAGTTCTGCATCAGAATTTTCTCTAGGACTGTTTTTTTCTGGAATTACTTGCTCTGAATGACTGTGTTTACATCTTAACCATTTAATTATATAGAAAGTTTGAAAATTGGTGACGTTCTCCTTTTAATAAGGGTGTAGATGCCAGAGGTCATTGAGTTCTCTAAACATGAGCTCATCTCAGAAGGTCTCAAAGACTTGATGTTGAGGGTCCCTCGTGTTCTGTTTGCTACCTAACTGTGAAAATACTGTTCACAGGTGATGCTGACTTCTGTCAGCTACCTAACCAGGACCCTTAACAGCTCTGACGGCACAGTCTGATTGGCTGAGTACCGTTCAAAGCGAGCTGTATGAAGCCTGCATTCAGATTCACCTACTTAGACTTAGTACGGACTGGACACTCTAGACTGGAC
This sequence comes from Megaleporinus macrocephalus, assembly GCA_021613375.1. NCBI lineage: Eukaryota > Metazoa > Chordata > Actinopteri > Characiformes > Anostomidae > Megaleporinus > Megaleporinus macrocephalus. The sequence continues at coordinate 7,037,206 of CM038719.1, forward strand.
CCTTCCCAAGTGTTCCTGATCTGTCCTTGTGTATTTATACCCCTTGCTTAACTCCACGTCCCTTGGCTGCTCTGTCGCGTCAGTGTTTTCACAAACACTTTCAAACCCAGACAATAATAACACCACTTGTTTTTGATATGTTAGAAACTTCCTTACTGTCAATGTAAGTCAATGGAACCAGAAATGTTTCCCAAGCTACTTTGGAGCATTTCTATTGGTCCGTTCATCAGGAAACTTTCAGATAATCTAAACAGCAGCTGTGGTGTTCAAATGATGTAGATCAGAGGTCACTAATAGGTGGGCAGCAGTCCGGGTCTGGACCCAGATGTTGTCCAATGTGGTCCCAAAGCGATAAACTACTGAGAAGGATTTAATGTTGACAGTGTTTATTTTAAGCGGCGGAACTTTTCTAGTCTTTATGGTCTACGGGTTTTGCGGCAGAGTAAACTCACAGACTCGCATGGGCTGTAAGACCACCCAAGGCGCTCCTCAGCCAATCAGATCTGTGCAGATTCGGGAGTGTGGTGAGCTCACAGGCGAGGTACGAAGTGAGAAGCGGCAGTCGGAGAATAAAGCGAGTCAAAGAAAGGCTCATTCAGACGTCGTGCTCTAAAAAGTTTTATTTACTGTTTCTATAAATAAACACTTAAAGATGCTCTTTTTTAAAAGCGTTCTGTTTTTTTATGTAGCTCTTGTTTTTATTGAAGTGAGTAAAAAACATTTATTAGAAGTTTATAAATAATTCATTCAGTTCAGCATTTAAACAGTAGATAAACTGAAATATACTGAACGGTATGTGTGATGTGTTGTTATTTCAGTAGCTATTCATCGTATTTGGCCACACCCACTTTCAAGCGTGTGTTTGTTCCGCCTTTGTGTTAGAACTTCCGCTCAGCTAACCAAAATGAATACAGTTACATGGGAGGAGACCAGAGAGACAGTAAGAAGTTCTAATGGGACAACACTGTCTCATCTAAGGTTAATAACACAGTGGGTGGATGATATGAGAAGGTGGTCTGAGGTTAATAACACAGTGGGTGGATGATATAAGAAGGTGGTCTGAGGTTAATAACACAGTGGGTGGATGATATGAGAAGGTGGTCTGAGGTTAATAACACAGTGGGTGAATGATATGAAAAGGTGGTCTGAGGTTAATAACACAGTGGGTGGATGATATGAGAAGGTGGTCTGAGGTTAATAACACAGTGGGTGGATGATATGAAAAGGTGATCTGAGGTTAATAACAGTGGGTGGATGATATGAGAAGGTGGTCTGAGGTTAATAACACAGTGGGTGGATGATATGAAAAGGTGATCTGAGGTTAATAACACAGTGGGTGGATGATATGAAAAGGTGATCTGAGGTTAATAACACAGTGGGTGGATGATATGAAAAGGTGATCTGAGGTTAATAACACAGTGGGCGGATGATATGAGAAGGTGATCTGAGGTTAATAACACAGTGGGTGGATGATATGAGAAGGTGGTCTGAGGTTAATAACACAGTGGGTGGATGATATAAGAAGGTGGTCTGAGGTTAATAACACAGTGGGTGGATGATATGAGAAGGTGGTCTGGAGGGTTAATAACACAGTGGGTGGATGATATGAAAAGGTGGTCTGAGGTTAATAAACACAGTGGGTGGATGATATGAGAAGGTGGTCTGAGGTTAATAACACAGTGGGTGGATGATATAAGAAGGTGGTCTGAGGTTAATAACACCAGTGGGTGGATGATATGAGAAGGTGTCTGAGGTTAATAACACAGTGGGTGGATGATATGAAAGGTGGTCTGAGGTTAATAACACAGTGGGTGGATGATATGAGAAGGTGGTGGTGGTCTGAGGTTACCTATGGAGACATGTTTAATTACTCTGTACTCTCAAAGGTGTAGATGGTTCAGTAATGAAAAACTATAAAAGTACTGAAGCGTATCAGTACCTGCACAGTGGGAAGGTGGGCGTGTCCTCCTAACACAGACGGTGAGTTTATATTTCTGAAAGCGGTTAAACCCAAGTCCAGCCAGCTGCCCGAGCCACTCTGCGTGGGTGTTAGTTACAGTTCAGATAGTAGCTAGCGCGGTGGACACTGATCAGAAAACAGTTACTAACTGATAGACTCACCAGCACCGACACGTCTGCTTCCTCGGAGCTTCATAAGCGAGACAGTTCTCTGGATAAGGAAGCTCTGGTGCTGGTTCTCCTCCACAGAATGGTAAGGACAGACATACGGAGGTTTGGGTGGATGTTTTAAATTTAGAGCTTCAGTCAGAGACGCAGGTGGTCTTCTTTGGAAGGCGGCCCCCCAACACTCTGATCTTTATGTGCTGTGTTCGTAACTCTGTTGTTCAAGCCAAGTTTTCATCTTCTTCTAATTACTGACTCCCTCTAACTGAACAGGTTATTCTAGTCATTTTATGTTTATTGTCGTTTTGCTTGTAATCAGTATCAACGTATCCACGGTCTCACCGGAAGTTCTAACACAAAGTAAACAAAGATGACCCCCCAGTGTTGTCATGGAAAATAGCGTGAAAAACACCACTGAACCGCAACACACGTCAGAGATGATGATGGTCCGGACCTTGGCCTGAGGAAATCTCCTCTAACTGGACCTTACTGACTCTAATTAAACACGCCTGATATAGAAGAATAATAGAAACAATACAAATGGTCACGTTTTTCTTCAGACAGTGACGATATGATGGATTAGGTATGCACTCATATTTGGGAGTAAATAAACATTTCAGTCTGTCTTCAGGAGCTGCATTGTGGGTATTGTTGTGGTTCCACAGCTGTGTACAGTCACCTTTCTGCACTCAGTGTGTTTTAAACCCGGTTTTGTAGTGAAATGTGAGTCTGAGCTGAGCTGTGTGGTGGAGTAAACAGCTGCAGTAAACAGAGTGTTCCTTCAGCAGCCCCCGCTCTGAAGGTTCCTCGTCCAGAGCGCAGTTTTGAGTGTCCACTCAGCACTCAGCTGTCAGGGACGTGCAGTGGTTCTTCAGTGCATTTCTCTTCCTCTGATGATGTAAGACCCCTGGCTGATGAATATTGAATAGCTGAAGATGCTGGAAGGCTCTCCTGCTGGGGCTGGGTTTGATGGCTGACTGTGGGAGGGGGTGATGTTGGGTTTGAACCTCTGGAGGAGTCTCTATATTTAACACCAACACAGTGTGACCTGACAGTCTCCATCTCTGAGCAGCAGGAAACATGTTTTCTTCTTCTTCTTCTTCTTCTTCTTCTTCTTATTATTATTGTTATTATTATGCCATATTTTTGCCATGTAACTCATCCCATAGTTTTGGAAATATCAACTCCGTTCCAACTCCAGATTATCAGGTCTGATTTTGTGATTGGGGCTCACATCCAGCTTTCTGATCGGATGCACAGATTCCAGATAGGAGCGAAATTTCCTGAATTTTTTTCCCATAGAAAATGAATGGTACAAAAAATAATGTGCCGATTTGAGGTACTGCTGCTCAACCGAGAAACACTGTTCTGCATACACTGACTCAGGGAAGACCCCCGACCACGACTGCAGTGTTGGTTCGACCCACACTCATCTGTTTATCGTTTTATTCATCCCTTCTTTTTTGGCCATAGAGTCCCATTCATTTTTGGATTTTATTGTTTCCTTTAACCTACAGCCTCAGAGCAGACCCCTAAACACACTGACCCAGACTCCTCTACTTATCGTTTATTCATCCTTCACTCCTCACACTGCTTTAGCTGTGAAACCGTCCTGCGTTTCTTTCAGGAAGTGCACTTTTCTAGTTAAATATATTAATATATTCGTACTGGTGGTAGTGGAGTGTTTACTAAAATGTATTAACAGTAAAACTGCAGTAGGACATTTGAGTCGTCTTCTATATTCAGATTTGTAAAGCATTATTTTAAAAATGTAATATTATTATTATTATTATTATTATTATTATTATTATTGTGTGTTGCAAAGCAATGTGCTATTATATTGTTATTTGTTTTTTGCTTTCTGCCAGATGTTCATCAGCGTAACTCGTCCTGCAGTTTTCAAAATATCAACACAGTTCCAACTCCAGATTGTCTGGTCTGATTGGATGATTCGGGCTTGTATACACCTTTTTGATCTAATGCATGAATTCCGGAAAACTATGGATTTTTTTTTCCATAGAGAATGAATAGGATGGAAAAGTACGCGCCAATGCATACACTGACTGAGAGCAGAGCTGACTATGACTGCAGTGTTGCTTTGACCCACATGCATCTGTTTGTATTTTTTTTTCCATCCCTCTTTTTTCTCCTTAGAGTTCCATTAATTTTTTTATTCACACTCAAACCTCATGGTTTCGTTTATCGTACAACCTTTAAACTGCATGTATCCACTCTAACACACTGACCCACACTCCTCTACTTGTCGTTTATTCAACCCTCGCTTCTTCGTACTACCTAAACTTCGCAACCATCCTGCGTTCCCTTCAGGACATGCTCTTTTCTAGTTATTATGTATTGTGTTATTGCTTCATGGGCAATTTTGAATGTGAGTCAACTAGTATTCAAAGTAGGGATGCAGAGCAACCGTACTGTCCTATCATATCCATTTCTGAGCTCAGCAGAGATGCTGGAGCTCCGTTTCTCTGTGAGTTTGTTTAGTACTTGGTGCACAGCGTGTTGTTTTGAACAAAATAGAATAAATGGTGGGTTTTTCTACAGCTCAGCTTTTCTGACCCTAAATTCAAGGTGACTAATATAGAACAGTGTTAACGATGTAGCAGACGAGAGAACTGGGTACATGCGCAAGTGTTATTCATTGGAGCCCATAGTAAAACAGGAACATACAGAATACTAAGACTAGACTCAACAGTTTCCACAGTATAAACACAAACAATGCCAGACAAACAATGCCAGACAAACACAGGGGTATGAGTAGTACAACGGAAACTGGGAACACTCGGCACAAGGAGGAGCCACAAACTAGGGGCAGGTGAGAGGCGTGGCAAAAAGGCAGACACAAGGAGGAGGAGGCAACCAAAACAAATAGAAGCACATGGAACATGACATGAGAGGCAGAACAAAGGCAGAGACAGACTGGAGGGGAGGCATAACATGACATATAACTAATCAACTGGATCTTATTGATTTACACTGTGCTCATTATTACTAACTACTACATTATAAGTAGGTAATTTATTATCTTATTGAATTTGTGATCATCAAGTACATAAAAACTTGGGTATGAAACATAGGTATGGATGTAATAATATAATGATATGTATCGTTGGTGCATGTTAAAAATTATATAACAAAGTTCAAAATATCCATTCAATTAGTTGCTTAATGCCACTCCAACTGATACTTAGCATTGTGCACAATGATCTTAGGCTTGTATGCATCTGTTCAGCCCTGGAAACCCATTTCATGAAGCTCCTGATGCTCAGTTCTCATGCTGATGCTGTTGCTCCTAGGTGATTTCACGTCATGGTAACAGCACTTACAGTTGTCTGGGGTAGATCTAGCAGGGACCCATTTCATATAGTGTAGAGCTGTGCTTGGTCAGTAAGTGCAGTGCTGTGTCTGATTCGGATATGGCCTTCGTTCTCTAGCTGAAACCTCACACACACACTGATCAGCTTTGATCTCACGCTCAGATCTTCCTAGTGCCTTTTTGCAAAAATACACTCAAACACCTCATTTTCTGTGGCGGTGAATCATCAACCTCTCGGTTCTTCAGCAAGCAAAGCAGCAGTGGAGCTTCAGAGCTCCTCTGGGTGAGTATATTTAGAACAGGCTGACGTCCTGAAGAAGCTGGATGTGTGAAGGAGATGTGAGGTGTGAAGCTGAGCTGACAACTGCTGTCGTGACCCACAGGAATATTTAACCAACGCCAACATTTCAAAGGCAACCCAACCCAGCACAGTGAATGAGTAAAAACTGGAAATGAACATCTACAAATATATCTAATATTTTCTGGTTGGAGACGTTTATCCATGATGGACGAATTCCATATGTTCAGAAAGAGATGTTTTACTTAAAAATGCCCAAAAAGTTTAAACTTTTCTGAAAAATAATTAAATAAAAAGTGTTCGGAACATCCAGAGAAGTATCTTTTTGAATTTTGCAATGTTGCATTTTAATATTCTTTGGAATTTAGAATTATGATTGATTTTGTTTTTAACATTCAAAATTAGGTATATTTTTTTTATTTGTGATATTTTTGAAATTGGTAATTGTGTAGTATTTTTGTATATTTTTTAAAATGAGAGATTATTAAAATTAGGTTGTTTTTGTTGATGTTTTATTGAGGTTATATTTTGGATTTTTGAAAATTGGAATTAAGAATGATATGTTGGATTTTCTTGGATTTTATTTTTACATTTTCTAGAATTTGGTATTTGGTATTTATTTGTGATATTTTTAAATTGGAACTCGTTTTGTATTTTTGTATATTTTTAATTTGAAATGATTTTGGTATTTGGAACTGTTTGTTTGAATTAAAGGTAGGATGTTTTTGTTTTATTTGAGGTTGTATTTTAGATTTTTGGAATTATGAATGTTTGATTTTTGGATTTTTTTTCTAGAATTTGGTATGTTTTTTTGTTATTTGTGATTTTTTTTTATGTATTTTTTTGTTTTGTATTTTTGTAAATGTTTTAAATTTTAATCTTTTTTTAGAATTGAAAAATGGGATTTGTTTGGAATATTTTTGTTGTTTTATTTGAGGTGGTATTTTGGATATATTTATTTGTGTTGTTGGAATTTGTGCGCTCTGCAGATCTACACTGTTTGCTTCACAGCCAGATTTTTTCTCTACACTGTACTGTGATCAGTTTATCCTCACTATAGGTGTTTCCTCTTGTCTGCATGTTTTCCAGGTGAAGAAGTTTGTGAAGTTCCTGGACCCTGATGCCCACGGCCGGATCAACTTTAAAGATTTCTGTCACGGTGTCTTTGCCATCAAAGGTACCGACGTTTTACCTTCTCACATCTTTAATTTGACCTGCTCTTACTCCATCATTTACATTTACATTTACATTTACGGCATTTAGCAGACGCTCTTATCCAGAGCGACTTACAAAAGTGCTTAGTGTTCGGTTAAAGTTTGATTATCTCTATCTAGTACAAACAGGTTCAAGTCCAAACTACTCTTAAACTCAAACACTGCTATAAACACAGGGCCAGTGCTGATACCTAGCAAGACTGGAACACCTACAGAGAAGAGAACAAATACAAGACTACATACAGTACAAGTGCAGTACTTAGCCAGTTTATACCAGTACTTCAGTAGATCAGTGCTTATAAGTGCTACACAAAGAGACGGTGGTCTTCAGTCTGCGTTTGAAGACCGTAAGAGAGTTCGCTGTTCGGACAGCCAGTGGATGTTCGTTCCACCATCTGGGCTCCAGGACAGAGAAGAGTCTTGTTGCGTGTCTTCCATGAATCTTGATTGATGGCGGGTCAAGCCGAGCCATACTTGAAGCGTGAAGGGCTCGAGGTGCGGTTCGACTTTTGACCATTGCCATAAGGTCAGGAGGAGCTGGTCCATTCTTGGCTTTGTAGGCATCAGAACTTTAAACTGAATGTGAGCAGCTACAGGAAGCCAGTGAAGGGAGTGCAGCAGTGGAGTGACATGAGTGAACTTGGGTAGATTGAAGACGAGCCTTGCTGCTGCATTCTGGATCAGTTGAAGGTCCTGATGGTCTGCAGAGGAAGACCAGCCAGGACCGAGTTGCAGTAGTCGAGCCTTGAAATGACAAGAGACTGGACGAGCACCTGGGAGGCCTCCTGAGAGAGTCCTCAGTTCTGAGAGTCCAGCTGTGCTGAGAAGAAACCAACAACTGAGCTTTTAAACAGTAATCTACAGTAACTGGACTCTTTTCTGGTTATTTTGAAATTTGTTTCTTTTTAAGATTTGGATTTTTTTGTAATGTGTTTTACAATAACATTTTTTTGGATTCGCCCATTTACAATTTGGTCTTGTTTTTTTTTCAATTAAAATCAGTTAAATCACGTTTTTTATTATTACATTAATATTAAACATTAAACACATGTGTAAAAGAGAGAAAAAAATCTTAGGTTGCGTAATCCCCTTTCGTATTTAAATACAAAGAAATATATATATACTTTACTGTCCAAAGAAAATCAGGTATCTCTATATTGGAAATACTTTACAGGAAAGCCCAAAAACATTTCTTACTTTTAATGTAAGTCAATGGAACCAGAATTTTTTTCCAATAGATTTTAGTAAATTTCTATTGAAATTTTCACAGGCAAAAAAACGGCAGCTGTCATGTTCAAATCATGCAGAAAAATAAAAATGTATCGTTATGCATATGTATAGTTTATAGTTTTTTAAAGCATATCATAGAATATATATCTTTTCATCGTTCTTTCACCTTTTTGAGTTTATTTTGATCTTTTTATGAAAGTTGTGTTGGTGTTGTAGTGACATGAAGGTAAGTGTGAAAGAAGCTTCATTTGTACCACTAATTACAGGAGGTGAGTGATCACCCTTCATAGTTCTTATAGTGTTAATATATAGGAGAGGAAGATCACAGTGTATAGCTGGATTGTTGTTGAGGATTGTAGTGTTTATACGTTTATAGACCGGTCAGTAGTGTAACTGTGCTGCTGAGGGGTGTGATTTAGCTAGAACGGTTCCTTTACTGTGTTTAGAGAACCCTGTGTAGTCTCTGGGAGTGATGTGCGGCTCTATTAGCACTTTACTATTATTACTGTTAATAATACTTGTCTGTGTGTTGAGGGCAGCGGATGGGTGGGTGTTTAAGGCGGGGTTGTTGTGGAGTGGGTCCTCTATTGTCTAATCCTAAACAGAAGCTCTGGAGCTATAAGAGCGTTTACTGGCTCCAGATCAGCTTTTAATTAAGGCAGTAACAATGAAGCTGTTAATTAGTGTCTGTCAGGTTTCTAATGGAGCTCCACACTGAGGGTCCTGAAGTTAGCCGACCAGCAGATCAGGACTTTTTGGGGTGAATATGTTTTGTTTTACATGTTTTTCTTTTTCTCTTTTTGAATCGTTTTTCTTTTTTTTTTTCATTGTTGATCTGGTTGGTCAGGATCTGTAGGATATAAAGAGGAACAGCAGGCGATGTGCTCAGAGAAAGAGAGCTGGAGTTAAAGCTCGCTCCGCTGCTCTGAGTGTTTTATTTATTTATACTGCTTCACTCTAACACACTCACACACACTCACATACACATGCACACACTCTCACATATACCTCACACTCCCACTCCCACACACTCACACACACACTCACAGAAGAAACCCACTTAAATCCATTTATAGAAACAGCAGCATGTGTGATATAAATAGATTTAAGTGGGTTTGTGTGTGTGTGTGTGTGTGTGTGTGTGTGTGTGTGTGTGTGTGTGTACTAGGTTTATTTAACATTGTGGGGACCAAAACCTGGTCATGTACCTACTTGTGGCAACCACAAGTTAGCTTAGGATAAGGTTATGGTTGGGGACAAGTTTAGGGTAAGGTTAGGGTTGGTGTTAGAGTAAAGTTAGGGTTAAGATTAGGGTTGGGGACAAATTTAGGGTAAGGTTATGGTTGGGGACAAATTTAGGGTAAGGTTAGGGTTAAGGTTAGGGTTGGGGGCAAGTTTAGGGTAAGGTTATGGTTGGGGACAAATTTAGGGTAAGGTTAGGGTTAAGGTTAGGGTTGGGGACAAGTTTAGGGTTAGGATTATGGTTGGGGACAAGTTTAGGATTAAGGTTATGGTTGGGGACAAGTTTAGGCTAAGGTTATGGTTGGGGACAAATTTAGGGTAAGGTTATGGTTGGGGATAAGGTTAGGGTAAGGTCAGGGTTAAGGTTAGGGTTGGGGACAAGTTTAGGGTAAGGTTAGGGTTGGGGACAAGTTTAGGGTTAGGATTATGGTTGGGGACAAGTTTAGGATTTAGGTTATGGTTGGGGACAAGTTTAGGGTAAGGATATGGTTGGGGACAAGTTTAGGGTAAGGTTAGGGTTGGGGACAAGTTTAGGGTTAGGATTATGGTTGGGGACAAGTTTAGGGTAAGGTTATGGTTGGGGACAAGTTTAGGGTAAGGATATGGTTGGGGACAAGTTTAGGGTAAGGTTAGGCTTAAGGTCATGGTTGGGGACAAGTTTAAGATAAGGTTAGGGTTGGGGACAAGTTTAAGATAAGGTTAGGGTTGGGGACAAGTTTAAGATAAGGTTAGGGTTGGGGACAAGTTTAAGATAAGGTTAGGGTTGGAGACAAGTTTAGGGTAAGGTTAGGGACAAGTTTAAGATAAGGTTAGGGTTGGGGACAAGTTTAAGATAAGGTTAGGGTTGGGGACAAGTTTAGGGTAAGGTTAGGGTTGGGGACAAGTTTAGGGTAAGGTTAGGATTGGGGACAAGTTTAAGATAAGGTTAGGGTTGGGGACAAGTTTAAGATAAGGTTAGGGTTGGGGACAAGTTTAGGGTAAGGTTAGGGTTGGGGACAAGTTTAAGATAAGGTTAGGGTTGGGGACAAGTTTAGGGTAAGGATATGGTTGGGGACAAGTTTAGGGTAAGATTAGGGTTGGGGACAAGTTTAGGGTAAGGTTAGGGTTAAGGTCATGGTTGGGGACAAGTTTAAGATAAGGTTAGGGTTAAGGTCATGGTTGGGGACAAGTTTAGGGTAAGGTTATGGTTGGGGACAAGTTTAGTTCAATAAACACCAAATTTCACACCAAATCACTTTCTCCTTCACCAAATTGAGCCATTCTGGTAACACAGTGTGTGGCTGACCCTGCCTGTGGTGTGTTTCAGGCTGTGAGGAGATTCTGAAGACCGCCCTGGGAGCGCCCCCCATTGACAGACCAGCATATCAGACGGATAACGGCTACTACTACCAGGTGAGGAGTTCTATCAGCTGGTTTGAGCTCCGTGTCTGTGCTGGGTCCTTCTCTGAGAGAGGTCTCTGACCCCTAACGCCTAGCTGCTGAGGTCCGGTCAGATGGAAACGCTGCTTCAGTTCTGTGATAGTGTGTTTGTTCTGTTTGAAGACCACAGTGAACTGGTCAGCCTTTTAGGGCCCCTAGCCATGCTTTTGGGGGCCCTAGCCATGCTTTTGGGGGCCCTAGCCATGCTTTTGGGACCCTTATGAAAATAGACGAAGCATTGTGGCACTGCTCTGACTTTGACTTTTGTCTATTAGGGGTCCTAGGAAAGAGGGGGGCATAATTTTAGAGGGCTCTGGTTATAAGAGCCCCTACCAGGGGGCCCTAGAGAAGAGCAGGGCATACCATTAGAGGGCCCTTAATCACAAGGGGCGCGGTTTGGGGGGGGGGGGGGGTCATCCTTGGGCAACTCTTTGCCCAGGGGCCCAGACTATCCTTAATCCGTCCTTGAGTGGGACGCTATATGATTTAGTGGGATTCAGTGAGACTATGTGATTTGGTGGGATTTAATGAGACTATGTGATTTGGTGGGATTCAGTGAGACTAAGTGATTTGGTGGGATTTGGTGGAACTATATGATTTAGTGGGATTCGGTGAGACTATGTGATTTGGTGGGATTCAGTGAGACTGTGATTTGGTGGGATTTAATGAGACTATGTGATTTGGTGGGATTCAGTGGGATTCGGTGAGACTATGTGATTTGGTGGGATTCTGTGAGACTATATGATTTGGTGGGATTCAGTGGGATTCGGTGAGACTATGTGATTTGGTGGGATTCTGTGAGACTATATGATTTGGTGGGATTCAGTGGGATTCGGTGAGACTATATGATTTGGTTGAGATTCAGTGGGATTCTGTGAGACTCTATGATTTGGTGGGATTCAGTGGGATTCTGTGAGACTATATGATTTGGTTGAGATTCAGTGGGATTCTGTGAGACTCTATGATTTGGTGGGATTCAGTGGGATTCTGTGAGACTATATGATTTGGTGGGATTCAGTGGGATTCGGTGAGACTATGTGATTTGGTGGGATTCGGTGAGACTGTATGATTTGGTGGCATTCAGTGGGATTCTGTGAGACTCTATGATTTGGTGGGATTCTGTGAGACTATGTGATTTGGTGGGATTCTGTGAGACTATATGATTTGCTGGGATTTGGTGAGACTATATGATTTGGTGAGACTATATGATTTGCTGGGATTTGGTGAGACTATATGATTTGGTGAGACTATATGATTTGCTGGGATTTGGTGAGACTATATGATTTGCTGGGATTTGGTGAGACTATATGATGTGGTGGGATTCGGTGAGACTATATGATTTGGTTGAGATTCAGTGGGATTCGGTGAGACTATATGATTTGGTTGAGATTCAGTGGGATTCGGTGAGACTATATGATTTGGTTGAGATTCAGTGGGATTCGGTGAGACTATATGATTTGGTTGAGATTCAGAGGGATTCGGTGAGACTATATGATTTGGTTGAGATTCAGTGGGATTCGGTGAGACTATATGATTTGGTTGAGATTCAGTGGGATTCGGTGAGACTATATGATTTGTGATTTAGTGAGTACAAGCACATTTATGTTGTTTTACTGGAGTGAGCTGGTAACTACAGTACTAGTCTATTCCCACTAGAGGGCATTGTTTAACTTGAAATGTGTGTCGATGCTGCTCTGAGAGCATGATAACTGAAAGGAGGCAGTGAAGTAAGCGTGTGTATTAGGAGTGAGATGATATAAAGAAGCCAGTTTCAGCCTCGTGGTTCCTGTGTTAATAGATAGTTCTGTGTTTTGTCCCTCCAGCCAGTCTCTGACACCTCTACACACAGAAGAAATATCAATTAATTTCCAATAGACCACCGCAGTAATGATTCAGCTGCTTTATGAGGCGATAACTGAAGCAGCTTCTAAAGTGGACCGGACAGATTCACATTCTTCAGATCAATGTAGAATAAAAACTCTATTAAACTGCTGATTAAAATTTAATTCTCTCTGTTCATCACTGAAGATCACACTCAGATCTGCAGCGTTCATCATCAGGAATCATCTCTGTCTGCCTGTTTTATTAGCTCTACTTACCGTATAGGAACTCTCTGTAGTTCTACACTTACAGACTGTAATTCATCTGATTGACTGCATACATCGTTTATTCCCTTTTACCTTGTTCTTTAATGGCCAGGACCCCCACAGGACCACCACGGAGCAGATACTATTAGGGTGGTGGGTCATTCTCAGCACTGCAGTAACACTGACATGGTGGTGGTGTGTTAGTGTGTGATGTGCTGGTGTGAGTGGACTGAGAATAGTCCACCAACCAGCAACATCCAGCCAACAGTGTCCTGTGGGTAGCGTCCTGTGAGCAATGATGAAGGACTGTATAGGTATATGTAGCTGCTTAGTGCGGAGGTTTTATCTACTTGGGGACATTATTATATTTAAAACACTTTATTATTTAAATATTAAACAGTATTAATACAGTAAGTAGTGCTTTTACATACTTCAGTGTGTGTATTTAACCCTTTTCAAGCTTCTCCTTCTCCTAAACAACCCAGTATTATTATCAGTTCTCATCTAATACCTGCTTTAACTGCTCAGTACTTCATTAAGCTAAATCAAGATTACTGCTGAAGGAACTGAATACATTCATACAATGTCTGGGGCGTCCAGGAGAAATCTGGAACTACACTTTGTTCTTCAAACTGGATCAAGATCTGATCTACTTCTCTCACAATAACATATACATGTTACTTTGTATTGTATGTGTGATTATTTACATCTGTTCTAATCAGATCTGGTGGTGTTCTTACTTGCCAGGTTCTGGTTCGACCATAAGTGGAGCTGAGGGATGCTGGTAGTAACTAGAAAAATGTTCTACCTGGAGCTACCAGAGCTACTGATAAATATGATTCTTCTTCTTTCTGCATCTTCCCACTGGTGCTATAGCTCCACCAAATTCAAGCTGTTACCATTTGAACTGTGAAAGCCAATCCCCACAGACCGTGTGTTCTAAGCTACTTACTGTAGAAACATGATGGTGGCAGCATCAGTTGGAAGGTGACCTACTGCGGTGTAGATAGGAAGGCTCTTTCTAGGTTAACAAAGACATAACGATTTGTAGTTACAGGTTGTTTAACACTAATACAAACATAGTTTTGTATATGATATATGTGTATATACATCCACTAAATCTTACACATTGCTCCTTTAAGTTTATTTGTAGTAGAAATTGGTATAAATACCTGTTTAATGCTATTTTAACATTTGTTTATTTCTGGTTTAATTAAATAATAAAAATAAAAATAAGGAAGCCGTCATGCTTTTCTCATCACGTTTATCAGTTGGTGTGTATCTGTGCGTCTCGGAGCTCAGTCAGTCAGTGAGTGTGTCTGTTTGTGTGATTTAAAGCTAATCACTTTTAATTAGTGTGTGTCTCCTTCTCTCCTCTGGGCTCGAACTGTTCACAGTGTAATAGGATAAGACAGAGGATTAGATTAGTGTCTTTAACTACAGGACAGGAGGAGGAGTCACTCTAATACTGACCACACTGACCATTTAGGCTGTATTTTACCATTCAGACTTAGGCTGACCTCACCTCAACCTGAAGCTATAAGAAATGGGTTTCTAATAAAGTGGCCAGTGGGTGGAGCTGTAGAGACGGGATTTCTGATACAGTGGTCAGTGAGTGGAGCTATAAAGAAAGTGTTTATATTAAAGTGGCCAGTGGGTGTAGATATGAGGGAAGGATTTCAATTAAAGTATTCAGTGGGTGAAGCTCTAAGGGAGGAGGTTCTGATAAAGTGGCCAGGGGGTGTAGCTGTACGGACGGGATTTCTGATACGGTGGTCAGTGAGTGGAGCTGTAAGAAAAGTGGCCAGTGGGTGTAGATATAAGGGAAGGGTTTCAATTAAGGTATTCAGTGGGTGGAGCTATAGGAGAGGGGTTTGTATTAAAGTTGCCAGTGGGTGGAGCTATGAAGGAAGGCTTTCTAATAATGTGGCCAGTGGGTGGACCTAGAAAGGAGGAATTTATACTAAAGTGGCCAGTGGGTGGAGCTATAGGGGAAGGGTTTCTGTTGAAATGGCCAGTGGGTGGAGCTGTAGGTGAGGGATTTCAAATATTGTGGCAAGTGGGTGGAGCACTTAGGGAGGAATTTCTAATAAATTAGCCAGGGGGTGGGACTATAAGGCAAGGATTTTTTAATTAAAGTGTCCAGTGGGTGGAGCTATAGGGGAAGGGTTTCTGTTGAAGTGTCCAGTGGGTGGAGCTATAGGGGAAGGGTTTCTGTTGAAGTGTCCAGTGGGTGGAGCTATAGGGGAAGGGTTTCTGTTGAAGTGTCCAGTGGGTGGAGCTATAGGGGAAGGGTTTCTGTTAAAGTGACCAGTGGGTGGAGCTATAGGGGAAGGGTTTCTGTTAAAGTGACCAGTGGGTGGAGCTATAGGGGAAGGGTTTCTGTTGAAGTGGCCAGTGGGTGGAGCTATAGGGGAAGGGTTTCTGTTGAAATGACCAGTGGGTGGAGCTATAGGGGAAGGGTTTCTGTTGAAGTGGCCAGTGGGTGGAGCTATAGGGGAAGGGTTTCTGTTGAAGTGACCAGTGGGTGGAGCTATAATGGAGCTATACTTATCACTTTTAAGTAACATAGAAAGATAAATTAACGGAAAGACAGAGGTGAGAGAAAGATGGGAGGGAGAGAAAGCAGATAGAATGAGAACGAAAAGGCAGAATGTGAGGGAAAGAGAGAGAGAGAGACAGAAGGGGAAGCATAAATGAGAGGAGAGAAAGGGAAAGTGAAGTAGAGAGAAAAAAGAGAGGAGAGAGAGGAGAGAGATAGAAAGTGGAGAAGGGTGAGGGAAAAAAAGAGAAGAAAGGAAAAAGGAGAGAGAGGTGATTGTGAGAGAGAGAAAAGAAAGAAGGGAGAAGAGATGGCGAGAAGAAGGAGAGAGAGGGGATGTGAGCAAGGGAAGAAAAAAAAGGAGAGAAGAGGATAAGACAGAGAAAGAGGGACGAAAGATGACAAAGAGAAAGATAAAAGAAAGAAAGAGAGAGAGAGAGCGAGAGAGAGAGAGAGAGAGTTAGAGCTGCTGAAATCTGTGAGCTTTGCTGCAGGACTGTGGGTGTGGGTGTGTGTATTTACGTGTGTGTGTGTGTGTGTATTTGTGTGTGTGTTGATGGACAGAACAGTAAATTGCTTCACACACACACACACACTTATCGCGCTGTGCTTTCATCTGCTCTCTCTCTCAAACACCCGCAAGTGCCAATCCAGTCGGAGCTCATTTGCATATATCACTCTTAAAGGTGTCGAGACGGCGAGCGTTAAAAGAATTTGGACAGTTTTTGTTCATAAAGCCTCTGAAACATAAGTTCAAATCTAAAATGAAATGTTTTATGATGATGTGCAGTACAGGCTCTTTAACGGCGAGAGAGGAGATCTCCGTGTGGGCGAGCGTCTGAATGATCTTCTCTCTAATCACTGTGTGAATTTCTCTCATCTGTTCAGAAGCCACCGTCTCCTCTTTCAGCTCAGAACTAAACCGCCAGTCATCAGAGAGGGAACGCCTTAGACCCCACCTATAACAGCTATTTATATTTATTCACCAGAAACAGACAGAATTCATGTCTACGAGATAATTCACCTTCATCTCATCGTCTCATCGTCTCATCGTCTCGTCGTCTCATCATCTCATCGTCTCATCGTCTCGTCGTCTCATCATCTCATCGTCTCATCGTCTCGTCGTCTCATCATCTCATCGTCTCGTCGTCTCATCATCTCATCGTCTCATCGTCTCGTCGTCTCATCATCTCATCGTCTCATCGTCTCGTCGTCTCATCATCTCATCGTCTTGTACAGTTGAGCAGAATGTTACTGTAGCTTTAAGACTGAAGTATGTAAATGAGCTCTTGCCTCATTTAAAACTGCTGTAGTCTGAATGGGTGGGGCTTAACTACTGTAAATTGAATGGGTGGGGCTAAACTGCTGTAGTCTGAATGGGTGGGGCTAAACTGCTGTAGCCTGAATGGGTGGGGCTTAACTACTGTAAGTTGAATGGGTGGGGCTAAACTCCTGTAGTCTGAATGGGTGGGGCTAACTGTTGTAGTCTGAATGGGTGGGACTAAACTGCTGTAGTCTGAATGGGTGGGACTAAACTGCTGTAGACTGAATGGGTGGGACTGAACTGCTATAGACTGAATGGGTGGGACTGAACTGCTGTAGGCTGAATGGGTGGGACTAAACTACTGTAAGTTAAATGGATGGGGCTAAACTGCTATAGCCTGAGTGGGCGGGGCTAAACTCCTGTAGGCTATATGAGTGGGACTAAACTGCTGTAGACTGAATGGGTGGGACTAAACTGCTGTAGACTGAATGGGTGGGACTAAACTGCTGTAGACTGAATGGGTGGAACTAAACTGCTGTAGGCTGAATGGGTGGGACTAAACTACTGTAAGTTGAATGACTGGGACTAAACTGCTGTAGACTGAATGGGTGGGGCTAAACTGCTATAGACTGAATGGGTGGAACTAAACTGGTGTAGGCTGAATGGGTGGGGCTAAACTGCTGTAGGCTGAATGGGTGGAACGAAACTGGTGTAGGCTGAATGGGTGGGGCTAAACTGCTGTAGGCTGAATGGGTGGGGCTAAACTCCTGTAGGCTAAATGGGTGGGGCTAAACTGCTGTAGGCTGAATGGGTGGGGCTAAACTCCTGTAGGCTAAATGGGTGGGACTAAACTGCTGTAGACTGAATGGGTGGAACTAAACTGCTGTAGACTGAATGGGTGGGACTAAACTGCTATAGACTGAATGGGTGGAACTAAACTGCTGTAGGCTGAATGGGTGGGGCTAAACTCCTGTAGGCTAAATGGATGGAGCTAAACTGCTGTAGGCTAAATGGGTGGAGCCAAATTGCTAAAGCCTGAATGGGTGGGGCTTAACTGCTCTAGGCTTTATGGGTGGAGCTAAACTGTTGTTGTTTACATTTTATAAAAAAGTCATGATGAATGAACCAACAGAAATGCTCCAAAATTGGAAAAACAGGACGCTGCCCACAGGACGCCGCCCACAGGACGCCGCCCACAGGACGCTGCCCACAGGACGCCGCCCACAGGATGCTGCTGTCTGGATAGTTTTGGTTGGTGGACGATTCTCAGTCCAGCAGTGACACTGAGGTGTTTAAACACTCCAGCAGCACCACTGCTGTGTCTGATCCACTCACACCAGCACAACACACTAACACACCACCACCCTGTCAGTGTCACTGCAGTGCTGAGAATGACCCGCCTCCCTAATAGTACCTGCACTGTGGGGGTCCTGTGGGGGTCCTGTGGTACATTCCAGTAGACAAATCAACAAACCATCACGTGTGAGTGTGAAGGTGGAAAAATCCATCAGTCTGTTATTACAGTGCAGGCGCGGCTCCACCACAGACACTTCCTGTTATTACAGCCATCTCTATCTCTCTGTCTCCGTCCCTCTCCCCTCTTTCTCTCTCCCTCTATCACTGTCTATCCATCTCCGTATCTTTCTCTGTCTGTCTATCCATCTCCGTATCTTTCTCTGTCTGTCTATCCATCTCTGTCTGTCCATCCATCTCTGTATCTTTCTCTGTCTGTCTATCCATCTCTGTATCTTTCTCTGTCTGTCTATCCATCTCTGTATCTTTCTCTGTCTGTCTATCCATCTCTGTATCTTTCTCTGTCTGTCTATCCATCTCTGTATCTTTCTCTGTCTGTCTATCCATCTCTGTATCTTTCTCTGTCTGTCTATCCATCTCTGTATCTTTCTCTGTCTGTCTATCCATCTCTGTATCTTTCTCTGTCTGTCTATCCATCTCTGTATCTTTCTCTGTCTGTCTATCCATCTCTGTCTGTCTATCCATCTCTGTATCTTTCTCTGTCTGTCTGTCTGTCTGTCTGTCTCAGAAACGAATAACAGAAACTGTAAATAAATAAATAAATAAACAAATACATCACGAATACCCTGAAGCTCAAAACGCTCAATGACAACATCAAAACCCAAACAGCTGCTGGAGAGAGAGAGAGAGAGAGAGAGAGAGAGAGAGAGAGAGAGAGAGAGAGAGAGAGAGAGAGAGAGAGAGAGAGAGACAGAGAGGGGAGAGAGAGAAGGGGAGAGAGAGAAGAGAGAGAGGAGAGAGGGAGAGAGAGAGAAGGGGAGGAGAGAGAGAGAGGAGAGAGGGAGAGAGAGAGAAGGGGAGAGAGAGAAGAGAGAGAGAGGAGAGAGGGAGAGAGAGAGAAGGGGAGGAGAGAGAGAGAGGAGAGAGGGAGAGAGAGAGAAGGGGAGAGAGAGAAGAGAGAGAGGGGAAGGGGAGAGAGAAGGGGAGAGAGAGAGGGGAGAGAAGGGGAGAGAGAGGGGAGAGAAGAGGAGTAAGAGAGAGGGGAAGAGAGGGGAGAGAAGGGAAAAGAGAGGGGAGAGAAAGAGGGGAGAGAGGGGGAGGGGGAGAGAAGAGGAGTAAGAGAGAGGGGAAGAGAGGGGAGAGAAGGGAAGAGAGAGGGGAGAGAAAGAGGGGAGAGAGGGGGGAGGGGGAGAGAAGAGGAGTAAGAGAGAGGGGAAGAGAGGGGAGAGAAGGGAAGAAAGAGGGGGGAGGGGGAGAGAAGAGGAGTAAGAGAGAGGGGAAGAGAGGGGAGAGAAGGGAAGAGAGAGGGGAAGAGAGGGGAGAGAAGGGAAGAGAGAGGGGAGAGAAAGAGGGGAGAGAGGGGGGAGGGGGAGAGAAGAGGAGTAAGAGAGAGGGGAAGAGAGGGGAGAGAAGGGAAGAGAGAGGGGAAGAGAGGGGAGAGAAGGGAAGAGAGAGGGGAGAGAAAGAGGGGAGAGAGGGGGGAAGGAGTTTGAGTGAAGGAGTCAGTCCTCCTCTGTCCTGTCCTCAGTTGTGTACTCAGTCCCTCCCTCTGCCCTCTATTTATTCCCCCCTTTTGTTCTGTTCTCAGTCCCCTCTCAGTCCACTCAGTCCCCTCTTTAGTCCTCTTAGTCCTCTCCCCTCTCCCCTCTACTTGGTCCTCTCTTCAGTCCTCTCCTCAGTCCTCCCCCAGTCCCCTCTTCTTCTCAGTGCTCTTCTCCTCTGTTCTGTCCTCAGTTGTCTACTCAGTCCCTTCCTCAGAACTCTTCTGTTCTATTCTCAGTCCTCTTCTTTCCTCATTCCCGTCTCTGTCCCCTCTTCGGTCCTCTCAGTCCCCTCCTCAGTCCTCTCCCCTCAGTCCCCTCTTCATCTCAGTCATCTTTTCCTCTGTCCTGTCCTCAGTTGTCTACTCAGTCCCTTCCTCAGCCCACTATTCAGTCCCCTCTTCAGTTCTGTTACTAGTCCTCTTCTTTTCTCAGTCCCCTCATCAGTCCTCATTGTCCTCTCCCCTCAGTCTTTTCCTCAGTCTTTTCTTCTCCTCAGTCTCTTCCTCAGCCTTCTACTTAGTCCTCTCTCCTCAGTCCCCTCTGTGTCCCCTCTCTGTCCCTCTCTCAGTCCTCTTAGTCCTCTCCCCTCAGTCCTCTCCTCTCCTCAGTCTCTTCCTTAGCCTTTTACTTAGTCCTCTCCTCAGTCCCCGCTTTTTCTCAGTCCTTATCTCCTCTGTCCTATCCCTAGTTGTCTATTCACTCCCTTTCTCACTCCCCTCTTCAGTCCTCTCCTTACTTGTCTCCTCGGCTATATGGGCACTCAAAGCTAAAGGATTGTATTCTAAAGTCTAAAATCTATTATATATATGGAATGTGTGTGTATGTGTGCTGGGCGTGGTGCTCAGTCAGGTCTGTACTGGTGTGAATGGAACTGCACTGATCTCCAGGGAGCGCTGAGGAAGTGGGTCAGCACTCATACCGCAGGAGAACCTCTCGTGATATATACACTCTTCGACTGCACATATGATGTATGCCATCGTTGCTGGGAACGAGCAGACGCTTGCCTGATGATGATAATGTTACTGGAAGTAATAAACATGTCCTGATGGCTCGTACTTTGTCTGCTCACTCGGCTGATTACGAGCAAATTAGACAAACGAGGATTCATTAATTTGATCATTTGTGAGCCAGTTTGGAGGTTTTTATTGGCATGTTTTTGTAAAGAGGAGACAGACAATGTGTCTGATCTTCCACCGAATAGCTTGATTTTGACAGTTCTCAGTCAGTATGTGTTAGGGCTGTGTATCGGCAAGAACCTGGCGATACATTACGTATCGTGATACAGCGGTCACGATTCAGTATATCACGATATGTTGCGATACTGTAAGCAAAGTGATATACAGTGATATACTAAATTTTCAAATCCTACTATTAAAACACACTACTGTATGAACAGGCTTATCAATGCGTACAATAGCACTGCGCCCTTGTGCTGCTTGTTAGTGTTGGAGTGGAGCTGAAAATGGATTACAACACTGACATCTAGTGGTCAGAGGTTTAAAGACAACACACAATGAGTCACTGTCTGCCAGGAATCTGTGTATCAATACTGTGTTTTTGAGAATCGAAACAAAATATCCCGATATTCAATATTTTCGATATTTTCTTACACCCCTAGTATGTGTGATATTGAGATGTGTTGGTCGGAGCTGAGCGAGTTATGTAATCATCCTTTCTGGTCGTTTTGTGATATTTATATAGAGGCTGTTGTGTCTGAGAGGACCTGAGGGAAACCATCTGGCTTCTGGGCTCGAGTGTAAGAGGTCAGCGGTCAAACTGATGGACTTTTCACTCTCTGTCGTTATAAAGCAAAGCAGCCTGCGCTAGCTTATTAAGTAGAAGCGGAGGCATTTCCATCACATATCAGTCCGCTGTACTTTCATGTAGCTTATGTTTAGCAGTGTTAGCATTACCTCTCTTTAACTAGTCTAAAAAAAAATTTTATAGTTAATTTTTTTATTTCTTAATAAAATATGATAACAACAGGTACAGGTACGATTTGTAAAATAGGCATTCACTACAAATTCAAATAAAATCAAAAGAATGAGAAACAGCACAACAAATAATTTCAGCAGCAATAATACAAGGTCCTTTGTACACTCAGTTCAGTTGCATGTATTTCCAAAATTCCTCCCATAGATTCTTTACTTTCCCTTCACCATTAAGTCTTCCCAACATAACTTCATCAGATGCAACTTCAATCATCTTGTCAATCCACTCTTTCAAGTCTGGAGTTTTAGGGCTCTTCCAATTACACAATATTAACCTGGCGGCTGTAACTATTCCCACTTTTATTACATTAAATTTGTTGTTTGTTATGGTAGCCATTTCTGTTCTGTCCCCAAAAAGACAAAGCCGGGGTTGCTGTGGTAATGTAAGTCCCAACAATTTTCCCAACGTTTCAAGAATTTTACCCCAAATTGGGAATGTCACTGAGCATTCCCAGATCATTAGGGCTGTGTATCGGCAAGAACCTGGCGAAGCAATACGTATCGTGATACAGCGGTCACGATTCAATATATCACGATATATTGTGATACTGCAAGCAAGTGATATATTGGTTTTCAAGTATTACTATTAAAACATACCACTGTATGAACAGGTTTATTAATGGTTACAATAGCACTGCGCCCTTGTGCTGCTTGTTAATGTTGGAGTGGAGCTGAAAATGGATTACAACACTGCCATCTAGTGATCAAAGGTTTAAACACAACACACAATGATTCACCGTCTGCCAGGAATCTGTTTTGAGAATCGATACAGTATCACCAAACATAATATCCCGATATTTGATATTTTTGATATTTTCTTACACCCCTACAGATCAAATGAAAAAAGGTGCCTGTCCCTGTATGACATTTCCAGCTTAAATCATTATCAACTATGCCCATTCTATAAAGTCTGGATGGTGTCCAGTAGTACCTATGTAAAATCTTATATTGAAAGAATTTCCTTTTAGCCTCTCTAATATTTTTACCTACACTTGACAGAATTCCCAACCATACATCATCATCGACAGTACAACCTAAATCTTTCTGCCATATTGTTTTGAGATTCCCACACGTATGTCCTATAAAATATAGATGCTTTGTGAGCTTCATGTTGCAGATTTACTAGTCCAAAGTTCTAAGCATCCAGTGAAGCATCAGGAGAAAAATCCTCACAAAACAAAACATACTGGGTTCTGGACATGTTCACCACAAGGGGGCGGTAGAGGTGACTTTGGAAAACCACATTCAATTTGAAGAATCCAGCTAGAAATCTAGACCATGGTCCTCATTGGGTGCTCAGTGCTCTCTCTCCAGGTTGGAAATGACCTCCTGCCTCAAGTGGAGGAGTTGAAGTATCTCAGGGTCTTGTGAATGAGTGAGGGATGGATGGATGGATGGATGGATGGATGCACAGCTTCAGTGGTCTAGCAGGATGTCTTCCAGGTGGTTGTTAGGCATCCCATTTTATCTGAGGTTTGAGGTTTGAAGCTAGATTTCTTTATAGTAAAGAATGAATGGAGAAAATCTTGACATAACAAAATGTACCATGTTCTGGAGGTTTTTATTCACCACAGGGGGCGACAAAGGTGATTATTTATTTATTTATTTATTTATTTATTTTAAAAGCCCATCCTTGCAAAGTCAAGTCAAGTTCTGAATTTAAGCATAACCTAGACTACAGAATGAAGCTCAACTTCTCTGGTCTTTGTCAAGAAATTGAAAAGAAAAAATTGAAAGATAAAATGAGACTCCTAGCAACCACCTGGAACAGTCCCCATCAGATAAACAGCACAATAGATAACAATACAAATTCTCTACCAACTTCTAAGACTGTGTGAAACAAGAATTATGGAAGCTGTAATAAAGACAATTAGTGGACACACTGAACACTGAATCATAAATAAATAAATAAATAAATAAATAAACAACATTTGTTATGTATATGTTGTAGCTGTTTTATTGTGTGACCACACTTTGTTACTGACTTCTGTGTTTGTGTGTGTGTGTGTGTGTGTGGTGCAGTTCACACATTCTGTATGATGTCACTGCTAGGGGATGGCCCAGCTGAATAGTTGCCTAGCAACAGCAGAGAGAAAGAGAGAGAGAGAGAGAGAGAGAGTAGGAGTGGCCACAAACCCGACAACTGTTGCCAGATCGTTGGCGTCGGTGTGTGTTGATGTGTGTGTGTGTGTGAGTGAGTGTGTGTTTGAGAGTGCGAGACGAGCCGCGGTGCGCGTGTGTGAGAGTCTGTGAGCGGAGCAGGTGTGTAATGTGAGCGGCGGTGTTGTGCTGTGGTCAGCTGCCGTCCGCCGGACTCTAATCTCAGTGTGTGTGTGCCCACGTGTGTGTGAGTGTTAGACGTGACCTGTTGGATTATAATCTGACCTTCCGGGCTTTAATCCGACCCGCCGGACCGTGGAGGAGGAGGAGGAGGCCACGACATCCTGGATGTCTGCGGCCAATGGACCGTCCATACTGACCAGTGGGGTGAGCGAGCGAGCGAGTGAGAGAAAGAGAGAGAGTGGGTGCTGCAGTCGAGTGAGCTCCATTGTTCGGGTCCCCCGTGTATTCCTGTGTGTGTGTGTACTGACACGGTTTTATGGCTGGTCTGTTGTGACCTTGGGTTTCAGAAAGGCTCTCTATTAATAAATCATTAATGATATTATTAATAGTAATATTATTATTATTAGTAGTAGTAGTCTTTCTAGGAATGCACTGATTCAACTTTGTTCTCTCCTGAGGGTTTGGGCCAATACCAGTTCTGATATCTGAGCTCAGGGTGTGGGCTGTTACCAAGTACTGATCCAGTACTCAGGGTGCGAGTCAGTACTGAATACTGGTCCAATGCTGAGTCTGACAACTAAATTTAGAGTGTGGGTCTATACTGAGTACTGGTCCGATGCTGAGTCTCACAATTGGATTTAGGATGTGGGTTGATACAGAGTATTGATCTGACAACTTGAGTACTGATCCAATGCGGATTCTGATGGCTGAATTATGGTATGGCTTGATACTGAGTACTGATCTGACAACTGAATTAGGGGTGTAGGCTGACACCAAGTACTGATCTGATACTGATTCTGACAACTGAATATAGCTTGTGGGTTGACACCAAGTACTGACCTGATACTGATTCTGACAACTGAATATAGCTTGTGGGTTGACACCAAGTACTGACCTGATACTGGTTCTGACAACTGAATTTAGCTTGTGGGTTGACACCAAGTATTGACCTGATACTGATTCTAACACCTGAATTCAGGGTGAGTGTTAACACCAAGTACTGATCTGATACTGATTCTAACACCTGAATTCAGGGTGAGTGTTAACACCAAGTACTGATCTGATACGGATTCTAACACCTGAATTCAGGGTGTGTGTTGACACCCAGTACTGATTTGATACTGATTCTGACAACTGCGAATTCAGGGTGAGGGTTAACACCAAGTACTGATCTAATACTGATTTTGAATACTTATCCAATACAAATTCAGATGACTGAATTGAGAGTATAGTTCAGTACTGAGTACTGAATTGACACTGATTCTGACAACTGAATTTAGAGTATACCAGTTCCACTACTAAATTCAAATTATTGGCTGACACCAAGTACCAAGCTGATTCTTGTATCTATACTCAGGGGGATGGGTTAATACCAAGTACTGATCCCATACTGATTCTGACAACTGAATTATGGGTATGGCTTGACACCGAGTACTATTCCAATATCTAAACTCAGGGTGTGGACCAATACCAACTAGATTTGAAACTTATATCTAAACACTGATACATACTACTGATCTGATACTGACTCTGCCAACTAAATTTAGAGTATGAATCAATACAGAGTTCTAATCTAATACTGATTTTGATAACTTGAGTACTGATCAACATGGATTCTGACAACTTGAGTACTGATCTGACTGGATTTAGACAACTAAATTTAGGTATAGGTCAGGGTCAATGCAGAGTACTGATCCAATACTGAATCTGAAAACTGAATTATGGGCTGATAACGGGTACTTATTCATACCAATTCCAACACCAAAGCTATGGACTGACACTGAGCACTAATACCATGCTTAAATCTCAGAGCATGGGTCAACACCAAGTACTGATCCGATACTGATTCTGACAGATGAATTTAGAGTATGGGTTAATACTGAGTACTGATCCAATCCAAGCTGAATTTAGATTTTCAATAGTCTCTAAACAGGGTGGCCAATAAGAACAGAGCTAATTTTTTTCATATTTCTCAGGGGGAAACCTCCTGTTTGATTCTAGGGCAGAAAGCGAGGTTGGAAAGCCAGTCAGGACTGTTTAGTACTTAAACACTGTCAGAGGAAAAGAGAACTGAAGAAAAGCAGGATGTGGGAAATCCAGGCGCTTGTTTTGTGTGGGCTCGTGTTCAGAGAGCTGATGTGTATTTGTGTTTTCACTGGCCGTGTCCGTGTGTGTCTGCTGTGGAATCCAGGCTGTCGCATCACACCTGCGGCTGAATGAGCGACGTTAGTCTGCCTGAACTGAGCGGTAATCCGTTACAGGGGAGAGAGGTCAGACCATTCACATGCTAATGAGATCGTCTCCGCGTGTAACAGGCGTGTGAGCTTGCGTCTGGTGTCCATTGTGAACGGCCGTTGGTGACCTCCATTGTTTGGATTCCTTTCGGACTCCTTAGACAATGAAAAGTAGAAAAGAGTCTCAGATTTCTAAGTGCAAAAGATAGTTTGGTGACCCTCTCCACCCAATATATATATATATATATATATATATATATATATATATATATATATATATATATATATATATATATATATATATGATTCAGTATCAAATCAGTATTAGTACTCAGTATGGACCCATACAGTTATCAGAATCAGGATTAAATTAGAGCTCTGTATTGACTCATGCTCTGAATTCAATAGGCAAAGTCAGTATGAGTCTTTGTACTTTGTATGGGTGTTCAGATATAAGTTTCAGATCTAGTTGGTATTGATCCACACCCTGAGTTTAGCTACTGGAAAATAGTACTCTGTGTATACCCATACCCTAAATTCAGTTGGCAGAATCAGTACCATACCCAGAGTGTGTGTGTGTGTGTGTGTGTGTGTGTGTGTGTGTGTATATATACATATATATAAGTTTAGGCTCACTTTAGAATTTCAATTCACAAACAATATTGTCCATTTCACAATTAATGTAAGTGTATCAGATGATTTTTAAAGAATAAAAATGTTTGTATTAAAGTCTATTTTTGTACAGAGGCTTATTTTGCATATAGTTCTATTATCAGTAATTCTCAGTCCTCTGTCTAAATCTCCTGGTACGACCACCAATCCAAGTTAAGGATGTTATTGGACTAATTGGTTGTTAGGACACTCTTGCTCATTGTGATGCACAGCTGAAAAACATTCTACTAATAA
The DNA here is from genome assembly GCA_021613375.1 of Megaleporinus macrocephalus. NCBI lineage: Eukaryota > Metazoa > Chordata > Actinopteri > Characiformes > Anostomidae > Megaleporinus > Megaleporinus macrocephalus. The sequence goes on from CM038719.1 coordinate 7,064,388, forward strand.
GTGAGTATAAAAGGGAACAACATTCTAGGTTAGTTTAGTATCTGAAGATCAGCAGTTGATGGCTTGCTGACCGACTCACAATAACCAAAAAGAAACAACTTTCTTTAGAGACCCGTCAGTTCATTGTTGTGTTAAGGAAGAAGATACGACATTAAAACAAGAACATTTCACTGTGATCCCAAACTTTTGAGCGGTAGTGTATATATATATATATATATATAAATCTGAAACTCCAGATATCGTCTTTCACAATAAGATATTCATGTTAGTTTGTATTGTATATATGGTTATTTATCTGATCTTATCTGATCTGGTGTTTTTACTGGTGAACATACACTGGGTCAGATAAAGACTTTTAAACTATTAGCTTAGGTGAATTTTACACAGTGCTGTAGTTTGTAGATTTCAATCGTCAACATTTAGAAAAGAAAAGTGTTTTCAGCTACTGTGCTTGTGATCTTCATGGATTTTCCCGCTCAAAACACAGACCCATATAATTCCCTTAACTGCTGCATCAGTGTTTACATCACAGGAGACAGAAGAACACAAATAACTAGAATCATAATTAGTGGTCAGTGGAAAGGTCAGCGATATCCTATACCATCATCTACACCATCAAACGCTGCCGTGACTGCAAGAGTGAATAACAGCTGCGTATCTGAGCTCGATGGGGTTCATCCATGTTAAGGGTACTAAAGTTGTTGCTGCCACATCAGCCATACTACTCCCACAGTTCAGTCCAGACTCCCACAGTTCAGTCCGAACTCCCACAGTTCAGTCCGATCTCCCACAGTTCAGTCCAGACTCCCACAGTTCAGTCCGAACTCCCACAGTTCAGTCCGATCTCCCACAGTTCAGTCCAGACTCCCACAGTTCAGTCCAGACTCCACCAGTTCAGTCTAGACTCCCACAGTTCAGTCTAGACTCCCACAGTTCAGTCCGATCTCCCACAGTTCAGTCCGATCTCCCACAGTTCAGTCTAGACTCCCACAGTTCAGTCCGATCTCCCACAGTTCAGTCCAGACTCCCACAGTTCAGTCCGATCTCCCACAGTTCAGTCCGATCTCCCACAGTTCAGTCCGATCTCCCATAGTTCAGTCCGATCTCCCACAGTTCAGTCTGATCTCCCATAGTTCAGTCCGATCTCCCACAGTTCAGTCCAGACTCCCCCAGTTCAGTCCGATCTCCCACAGTTCAGTCCGATCTCCCACAGTTCAGTCCAATCTCCCACAGTTCAGTCCGATCTCCCACAGTTTAGTCCAGACTCCCCCAGTTCAGTCCGATCTCCCACAGTTCAGTCCGATCTCCCACAGTTCAGTCCGAACTCCCACAGTTCAGTCCGATCTCCCACAGTTCAGTCCGATCTCCCACAGTTCAGTCCAGACTCCCCCAGTTCAGTCCAAACTCCCACAGTTCAGTCCGATCTCCCACAGTTCAGTCCGATCTCCCACAGTTCAGTCCGATCTCCCACAGTTCAGTCCAGACTCCCACAGTTCAGTCCGATCTCCCACAGTTCAGTCCGATCTCCCACAGTTCAGTCCAGACTCCCCCAGTTCAGTCCGATCTCCCACAGTTCAGTCCGATCTCCCACAGTTTAGTCTAGACTCCCACAGTTCAGTCCGATCTCCCACAGTTTAGTCCAGACTCCCACAGTTCAGTCCAGACTCCCCCAGTTCAGTCCGATCTCCCACAGTTCAGTCCGATCTCCCACAGTTCAGTCTAGACTCCCACAGTTCAGTCCGATCTCCCACAGTTTAGTCCAGACTCCCACAGTTCAGTCCAGACTCCCCCAGTTCAGTCCGATCTCCCACAGTTCAGTCCGATCTCCCACAGTTCAGTCTAGACTCCCACAGTTCAGTCCGATCTCCCACAGTTTAGTCCAGACTCCCACAGTTCAGTCCAGACTCCACCAGTTCAGTCTAGACTCCCACAGTTCAGTCTAAACTCCCACAGTTCAGTCCAGACTCCCACAGTTCAGTCCGATCTCCCACAGTTCAGTCCAGACTCCCCCAGTTCAGTCCAAACTCCCACAGTTCAGTCCGATCTCCCACAGTTCAGTCCGATCTCCCACAGTTCAGTCCGATCTCCCACAGTTCAGTCCAGACTCCCACAGTTCAGTCCGATCTCCCACAGTTCAGTCCAGACTCCCACAGTTCAGTCCAGACTCCCCCAGTTCAGTCCAAACTCCCACAGTTCAGTCTAGACTCCCACAGTTCAGTCCAGACTCCCCCAGTTCAGTCCAGACTCCCCCAGTTCAGTCCAGACTCCCCCAGTTCAGTCCAAACTCCCACAGTTCAGTCCGATCTCCCACAGTTCAGTCCAGACTCGCACAGTTCAGTCCGATCTCCCACAGTTCAGTCCGATCTCTCACAGTTCAGTCCGATCTCCCACAGTTCAGTCTAGAAGATAGTTTGTATAGCTGATTGGTTGTGAACATGAAGAGGCTCCGCCCACTTTTTACTCATTGAGATGAAGGCTGCACGTCTGAGTGACGAGACTCACTTTATTGTATGGAGTTTCATTTCTCGACTGCCTGGAACCCAAATACCGCTGATGAGGCAATAAAGGAAACGTTACGTGCTGCCAAATAGTTACGCAACGGAACTATAAATTTAAGTTCTGATCCATATTTGCAATTCAAATTTCTGACGTCTGACTAGGACGTTTATAAGGGAATGTTCTCCGAAGTTCTAGTCTGGGAACTCAAGCATGCTGCGTTCATGAGCTTTTCTTCTCAAACCTGGTGTGTTGCTTCTCTGTGGAAGATGTTTCGTAATGTCTAATTCCATCTGCAGTGTAAAGGGAGTGATTTGTGCTGAAGAGGTAGAAGTGTCTCACCTCCAGATCTCACCCCAACTAATTCCTCAAAGTTGGCAGCCCTGCTGTGTTCACTGTGTAGCTTAATTGTGAACAACTCTCAACACTGTAAGTTAGGAAGAAGCCCAGAACGGGTTCTTCTCGATCTGCCACAGACTGAGAGCAGACTGAAAAGTCTGAGATGCTGAAAGTTTGTTTTCTGACCTGCTCTGTCATTGTGGCTACCACTTCATAGCTGAGTTGCTGTCGTTCTCAATCACTTCCACTTTGTTCTAACACCACTGACAGTCCACTGTGGAATATTTAGTAGTGAGGAAACTTCACCACCGGACTTGTTGTACAAGTGGCGTCCAATCATGGTACCACGCTGGAGTTCACTGAGCTCCTGAGAGCGACCCACTCTTTACTAATGTGTGTAGATACAGTCTGCATGACTAGGTAGCTGTGGCCATGGAAGTGATTGGAACACCTGAATTCATTGATTTGGATGGGTGAATTAATACTTTTGGCAATATGGGTGTCTCAAACCCTAGTGAGCTCCTACATAGGCAGCATTTTAAGTCATAGTATGCACTCCTGACATGTAGACTGTCCCAATACTTACATACCTTAAACATGCTTCTACTGAGGAACCTTATTTAGACCTGATTTTAAGGAAGCATTGAACGCTTCCTCAGCCGCTAAGACAATCCCATGATGCACCGCAGGCTAATCTACGAGCAGTGAAGTGGTTTTAAAATGTGAGTTATTTTGATTCTCTCTGGAGTTTTAATGTGTTTCTGGTCATATAATCACACAAAACAGTATTTTATTATCAACTCTGTAACGAGTCCTTCACCATTTAGCAGTTTAATACTCGAGACATTAGCATTTATGCTAGCGGATTTTTAAGCCTCGGGCTATTGTTTTGGATGCCGGCCGGTAGCTTAGCAACCAGCTAAACCCCCGGTGGCGTGCTGCAGTGGGCGGGAACAAGCCGTGACACAGTCTCTCTCTAACTAGAGCGTCTCAGTAATCTGTTTTATGAGGAGAGATGAGGAGAGAACACTGCTACTTACACAGCTGTTACCTAGACAGCCTACTTACACACTCACTAGGATTTGAGACACATCCATAATGTGTTTATATATATATAAGCATGGTTTATAGGGAGCTTTCTAGTGGAAGATGTGTAAGCCCGAAACCTTAAACTATAAAATTTACACTTGTGGAAATAATACTTGCATTTTGCTATAGTTACTATTAGAGATGGACCGATCAGCGTTCTTGAGGCCGATATCCGATTGAGGGCGGGGCTATATGCCACGGCAGGGCTACATGTAGTTATTAGCGCAAGCAAGTCATGCAACATGGTCGAAACTGGTTTATTACCATTTTTAACAAGCTCATGTTATTTAAAACTAAAAAAGCTAATTAAATAAATACAGTAAAAACTGCAGTCATTAAACTCAGACTCTGTTATTTTAAACTAAATCTGTAATCATTAAATGTAGATCTTGAATTGTAGCTGCTATACTGCTTATTTCTTTTAATGCCATCGGCTCCTGGGATCGGGCATATTTAAATTAAAATTGGCCGAAACTGATACATAGCCGATCGATCCTTTCATCTCTAGTTACTATATTTTAGCTGCTTGGGGCGCTTTATTTATAAAAAAATTCAAATTAGACACCGGTTAATGTCCTTATCTGAGAATGTTCAAGCATTAAAAAATAAATATGATGTTTAGATATATATTAGTGTATCAGTGGTGGATTAGTGATATTAGTCTGAACTGAATTAACATTAAAAACACAGTAAAACCTTTGAAACTCTGAGTTACTACACAATATTAATGATATGAGATGGTGTTTATGTCCCGTATTGGTTTGTCAGTCTTCACTATTATAGGTCTGGACATACAGAGCAGAGTAGCCTGAGTGGAGGTCAGCTTGTAGGGCTACCACACTGGCGAAGCGCACTGAAGCGTATCGATATTTCAGAATTGCTCATAGTCTTCTGGAGGATCACATTTTGGGGGTGGGGCATTGGGGACTATAGAGCGAGGGGCTGCAGAAGAATGGGGAGTAATGGAGTTTTGAATACAGCTGATGCACAAAAAGGCAAAAAGGAATGTGTGTGTGTGGGGGGGGGTGTTCACCCCCTACCCCACCCCCTACCACCTTCATAATGCTCAGTGAGTGAGGGCTTAAGAGGGGGTCTTACTTATTAGTGGACCACCTGCTGTGTTTGTATATCCATAAACACTACAGTACATTATGTTTGGTGAAAGCATTGTGTTGATTGTGTTTACGTCTGAGCAAATCAAAACTTACTGCCCAGATTAACAGCTTTTTGTTGCACTGAAATGTTGGAAAAATGGAAAAATGGAAAAAAAAAAGAATTCAGATCTAATAAATAAATAACAGTGGATCTTGGAAAAAACAAATATTGATTTTTAGATGTTTAAAATGATTCAGTTCTGATTTGTAGAAGTAAACTATATATATATATATATATATATATATATATATATATATATATATATATATATATATATATATATATATATATATATATATATATGAGGTCAGACACTGATGTTGGATGAGAAGGCCTGTCTCACAGTCTCCGCTCTAATTCATCCCAAAGGTGTTCTATCAGGCTCTGTGCAGGCCAGTCAAGTTCTTCCACACCAAGCTTATGGACCTTTATGGATCTTTGTGCAGTCTTGGTCTGCTGAAGCATTAAGAGTTCCTTTCACTGAAACTAAAGGCCCGAGCCCAACTCCTTACAACCACCCCCACACTATAATCCCCCCTCCACCAAACTTTACACTCAGCACAGTGCAGTCAGACAAGTACCGTTCTCCTGGCAACCGCCAAACCCAGACCCATTCACCGGATTGCCAGACGGAGAAGCGTGATTGGTGACTCCAGAGAACACGTCTCCACTGCTCTAGAGTCCAGTGGCGGTGTGCTTTACACCACTGCATCCGACACTCTGCATTGCGCTTGGTTATGTAAGGCTCTGTTCTTGAGCTGATCTGAAGGTCACATGAAGTTTGGAGGTCTGTAGTGATGGACTCTGTAGAAAGGTGGTGACCTCTGTGCTCTATGCTCCTCAGCATCCGCTCACCCACTCTGTCATTGTACGTGTTCTACCACTTGGTGTCTGAGTTGCTGTCGTTCCCAATCACTTCACTTTGTTCTAACACCACTGACAGTCCACTGTGGAATATTTAGTAGTGAGGAAACTTCACCACTGGACTTGTTGCACAGGTGGTGTCCTATCACGGTACCACGCTGGAGTTCACTGAGCTCCTGAGAGAGACCCACTCTTTACTAATGTGTGTAGAAGCAGTCTGCATGACTAGGTACTGGTTTTATACACCTGTGACCATGGAAGTGATTGGAACACCTGAAATCAGTGATTTGGATGGGTGAATGAACACTTTTGGCAATATATCGTGTGATTTATATATAATCATGGTTTATAGGGTGCAATCTGTTGGTAGGTGTCAGCCCCAAACCTTAAACCATAACATTTACACTTGTGGAAATAAAACTTGCATTTTTTTTTTTCATTTTGTTAAAAAATAAAGGGAAGTTTAAAGGTTTAGAATTTTCACAAGCACAATAAAATAAAGAGAGAGCTGGGACCTTATCTTAGGAAGTTCATGACCACATGGTGAGCAGCTCCATCCCATTATTTTGAAGTAAATCAAATCAAGTGGAGTTTATGTAGAGTTTAAATGTGTCTCCAAGTGTGAAAATAAGTGTGGAACATTAAGAACTGTCACTACTGTCGAAACCCAATTTCAGTAGTTCATTAAACCTTTTTGTGTTTTAATGAAAAAAAAATCAGAAAATCAATCAACATTTATTTGTATGGTGCTTTTTACAACCAGTGTTGTATCAAAGCAGCTTTACAGAAAAGCAGGTTATGGAAGAAAAGATGAAATTAGAAAGAAAAAAAAGAGTGCATGCATAAACATATAAACATAAGAAAGGGTATGCAGGTCCAAGCCCCACCCTAGAGCCAGTCAGAGGCGACAGTGGCAGGTAAAACTCCCTTAATAAGAGGAAGAAACCTTGAGAGGAGCCCAGGCTCAAGGGAGGAACCCGTCCTCCTCTGGTCGACCCCGGACGAATATGATGTTTGTGTGTGTACACCTGGTTAAAGCTGTGTTTGCTGGTCATGTGCCGGCCAGTGTTTCTGAGTTCTGCTTAAAAAAACAGTCCGACTGAAACACCAGGTACAGTCTGGGTGTGTTATGATTGTTTTGGTGGTGACCAATCGAAACGTTCAGTCCTCAGTTTTAATAAAATACACATGATTAAGGCTGAGGGTCACTCAGAGTTAGAGTTGTAGTCTGAGGACTGAGATCAGTTAAAAGTCAGTTAAATGTGTATATTTACAAGCGTACAGTGAGTTTGTACTGACTTTGTGGTTCGAGGAAGCTCGTGTGTAAATCTGAAATATCAGTAGTAGACGCTACCAGCGCTATCAAACACGACATCACTCCTGAGTAGGAGAGCAGATTTAAAGGGAAGTGTTTTTCCTTGTGAAGTAACCAGACTCTGGAAAGGTCAGGGAACAATAGCTGTGGCTTTCACTGGAATTCCTTTATCTCTCTCTCTCTCTCTCTCTCTCTCTCTCTCTCTCTCTCTCTCTATCTCTGTCTCTCTCTCTCTCTCTCTCTCTTTCTTTATCTCTCTCTCTCACTCACTCTCTCTCTCTCTCTCTCTCTCTCTCTCTCTCTCTCTATCTCCCTCTCTCTCTCTCTCTATCTATCTCTCTCTCTCTGTCTCTCTCTCTCTCTCTCTCTCTCTCTCGCTTTCTTTATCTCTCTCTCTCTCTCTCTCTCTCTCTCTCTCTCTCTCTCTCTCCCTCTCTCTCTCTCTCTCTCTCTCTCTCTCTCTGTCTCTCTCTCTCTCTCTGTCTCTCTCCATCTCTCTCTCTCCCTCTCTCTCTCTCTCTCTCTCTCTCTGTCTCTCTCTCTCTCTCTGTCTCTCTCCATCTCTCTCTCTCCCTCTCTCTCTCTCTCTCTCCTCTCTCTCTCTCTCTCTCTCGCTTTCTTTATCTCTCTCTCTCTCTCTCTCTCTCTCTCCCTCTCTCTGTCTCTCTCTCTCTCTCTCTGTCTCTCTCCATCTCTCTCTCTCTGTCTCTCTCTCTCTCTCTCTCTCTCTCTCTCTCTCTCTCTCTCTCTCTCTCTCTGTCTCTCTCTGTCTCTCTCTCTCTCTCTCTCTCTCTCTCTCTGTCTCTCTCTCTCTCTCTCTCTGTCTCTCTCCTGCTGGGGTTTTATATTGTTGACGGTGAAGGAGAACAGTTAAACGTTAACTCGGGGGAACTTGGCGGCCGGTGGTGTTGATAACCTCTGCTGGAGAAGTTCAGCGCTGGCTCTCTGGTTCTGGAGGAGCTGTATGGTGTCTGTCCGGGTCCTGAGGACCGAGCTGTCTGAGATTTACCTGCTCGGTCACGCTGACCAAGGATAAAAAAGGATTCCGGCAGTTTTTCTAATTTTCTGTGGTTAACAAATAAGCAGAGTCGCTCAGAGTGGTTCCTGTTCTAGAGAAACGTACTGAGTCAGAACTGTTTACAGTGGTGGTGAATGGAACCAGACGTTATGACGACGCTGGTGACTCAGACGTTGTTTTATGATAGTTTGAGGGAAGATTTTAGAGACCAGCTTTACAACGACTACCTCTGCATCATGTAGATGTTAATGTAGAACATTTCTGCATCCATATTCAGGGTTGCGGTTTGGAAAACACTTCAGGACTGGGATTCAGTGTTACTGATGGGAAAACACTTCAGGACTGGGATTCAGTGTTACTGATGGGAAAACACTTCAGGACTGGGATTCAGTGTTACTGATGGGAAAACACTGTAGGACTGGGATTCAGTGTTACTGATGGGAAAACACTGTAGGATTGGGATTCAGTGTTATGGTTGGAAACATAGTCTAGGACTGAAATTTAGTGCTATGGTTGGGAAAACACTTCGGGAGTGGGATTCAATGTCACGGTTGGGAAATTCCTCAGGACTGGGATTCGGTGTCATGGTTGGGAAATTCTTCAGGACTGGGATTCAGTGTTACTGTTGAAAAAAACACTTCAGGACTGGGATTCAGTGTTATGGTTGGGAAATTCTTCAGGACTGGGATTCAGTGTTACTGTTGGAAAAACACTTCAGGACTGGGATTCAGTGTTATGGTTGGGAAAGTCTTCAGGATTGGGATTCAGTGTTACTGTCGGAAAAACACTTCAGGACTGGGATTCAGTGTTACTGTTGGAAAAACACCTCAGGACTGGGATTCAGTGTTATGGTTGGGAAAACACTTCAGGACTGGGATTCAGTGTTATGGTTGGGAAAACACTTCAGGACTGGGATTCAGTGTTACTGTTGGGAAAACACTTCAGGACTGGGATTCAGTGTTACTGTTGGAAAAACACTGTAGGATTGGGATTCAGTGTTATGGTTGGAAACATAGTCTAGGACTGAAATTTAGTGCTATGGTTGGGAAAACACTTCGGGAGTGGGATTCAATGTCACGGTTGGGAAATTCCTCAGGACTGGGATTCGGTGTCATGGTTGGGAAATTCTTCAGGACTGGGATTCAGTGTTACTGTTGAAAAAAACACTTCAGGACTGGGATTCAGTGTTATGGTTGGGAAATTCTTCAGGACTGGGATTCAGTGTTACTGTTGGAAAAACACTTCAGGACTGGGATTCAGTGTTATGGTTGGGAAAGTCTTCAGGATTGGGATTCAGTGTTACTGTCGGAAAAACACTTTAGGACTGGGATTCAGTGTTACTGTTGGAAAAACACCTCAGGACTGGGATTCAGTGTTATGGTTGGGAAAACACTTCAGGACTGGGATTCAGTGTTATGGTTGGGAAAACACTTCAGGACTGGGATTCAGTGTTACTGTTGGGAAAACACTTCAGGACTGGGATTCAGTGTTACTGTTGTAAAAACACTTCAGGACTGGGATTCAGTGTTATGGTTGGGAAAACACTTTAGGACTGGGATTCAGTGTTATGGTTGGGAAACACTTCAGGACTGGGATTCAGTGTTATGGTTGGGAAAACACTTTAGGACTGGGATTCAGTGTTATGGTTGGGAAAACACTTCAGGACTGAGATTCAGTGTTATGGTTGGGAAAACACTTCAGGACTGGGATTCAGTGTTACTGTTGTAAAAACACTTCAGGACTGAGATTCAGTGTTATGGTTGGGAAAACACTTCAGGACTGGGATTCAGTGTTATGGTTGGGAAAACACTTCAGGACTGAGATTCAGTGTTATGGTTGGGAAAACACTTCAGGACTGGGATTCAGTGTTATGGTTGGGAAAACACTTCAGGACTGGGATTCAGTGTTATGGTTGGGACTCACTGCAGTAAAGGTAGATGTGCAAGTGTGAACCAGTACGTTAGAGACTGTAGCTCCTTGTTTATGGTCCTGGAAGCTGAAGACATTGATCCAGTATGATTTTCCGCGTCAGCTCTGGTTATTGCGTGGCCAGCAAAGAATCCATGCAAGACTAACTGCATTGTCATCCCCGTTATATTTATATTTCACGGTCACTGTAATGCAGCGGCCAGCAGAAGCCGTAATTCAGTGTTAAAGTTTGGACAGGAGGTTAATTGCTCTTTGGAAGTGGGCTGGAGATCCGTTAGGTCACTAAGAGCGTCCGTGTTTTTGGTCTTAGGTGGGAATGATGGGAATAACGGAGGCCAGTGTAAATGGGTTAAAACGAGTTTTAAAGCGAAAGCTTGATAAAAAGTTTGCAGGTTTTAGGTGGAACATTCAGTCAAATACTTGATATGCTGAGGACTAGACTTGGGAAGACTCTGAGAATGGGGGCTCTGGGAACGGGATTTTAGAACAGTCTAGTATTGAGATTTTGAGTGTCAGGTTTGGGAGGAAACCTTAGAACTGCCATTCTGAGTGATCAGATTTAGGCAGGAATACAGATTTTGGTGAAAACCTGGTTCCTCTCACGTAGCGGCCGCAGGTTCTGTTCTTCATCTGAAAGAAATGGTAGAGCAGGTTCAGCTCCAGCTTCCATCCTAAAGACTTTAGCACTAATCTTCTGAGAGCTGTTGCTGAAGCTCCTCAGTGAAATGCTATCTACATATCAATGCTGTCCAAAGAAGACCAAGTATCTCAATTATTGGTGATTTTTAGTTTTCTTCACAATTTAAACTCTACAGTCGTCCTTTAGAATATCTCATCTCTCTTTCCATTAACTTACATTAAAAGTTAAGAGTGTTTTCATCCTCTGCTGTAAAGTTATCATATTACAGATACTTGTTTGTCTTTGGACTGCAATGATATGCTGGTCATGTTGTAGATGATGCTGCAATCTTGGGAATGGAATGGAACACTTATGGAACGCTGGGTGAATGAACATCAGACATCACAACACACAGACAGATAGATACTAACAGGCTTACTGAGTTAGCTTTAGCTCGCTACCTTGCTCTGACTGTGAGGGCGGAGTCACGTCAGCCTTGTTGGTTATCAGTTATTTATTAGACTTTGGGAAGATATTTGTAAGAATGGGTTTAACTTCATTAGAGAGAAAACACAGATTTAGGTTCCCTGGTGCTTGAAATACATCCATGTAATTAATATTGCTCTGTTAAACATGTATTAGTTAAATCGAATACAATCAAATTAATTTGTATAGCGCTTTTTACAACCAATGTAGTCCCAAAGGGGCTTTACAGGAAGTAATACATTAACATATATAGAGCATAATAAATAAGCATGGAAGAAGCATACAATCATAAAAAAGAAAAAAATCTCTCTACCACCTATACTTCTGTTCAGCTGTTCAGGTGTTCAGGTGTGCTTGTATGATTATAATATGTTATAAATAAAGAAATTGCAGCACAGATGAAGGAACAGTGAAAGTAGTGATAACTGTAAATGAAGGTAAAGGGCTAGTGGTAACTAGTTAGTAATTGTTAGTACATCAGTAACGTCAATCATACATCAAAACTCAAAAAAACAAACCAAAGAAAAACATGTGTCTTCAATATAGAAACTTTACAGGAGAGGACAAAAACTGTCTTTATTTTCAATGTAAGTCAATGGAACCAGAATTTTCTCCATGCTATTTTGGAGCACTTCTTTTGGACCGATCATCAGTAAATTTGTCAGTAATGAAGATTCATGTTTTTTCTTTGGGCAGTGACTATTTGCTGTTTTTAATGGTAAATAAATTGGGGGGGGGGGTGTTATTTGCTTCCATATATTGTCGCTGTCCAAAGAAAAACATGTATCTCTATTTTGGTTTATTTTTATTTTCCTCTGTCATTCGAATGCAGCAGCTGTCGTTTACATTGTGTGAAATCTTCATAATAGTTTGGAAAAATTCTGGTTCTATTGACTTGCATTGGAAGTAGAGATGTTTTTGTCCTCTTCTGTAAAGTTACTGTTTTGGAGATACTTAGTTTCTTCTTTGGACAGTGATGATGTTCCAGTGTTCAGATATCTGTATTCAGTAGCTTAAAAAAGCAGTTACAGCGTCTTTTAAATCCGAAATTTTGGGAAGCACTGGGATGTGTGGGCGTGTGTGTGGGCGTGGACAGCTGGGCATGGTTGCGGTGGCCGGACTTATCCCTCACCCCCGGGGTGTGGGTGCCCGTGGGTCCCTGGGTGCATGGCTGGACGTCTTGCCGTGGTCTCTGGCCCGCTCCCTTGGCGGTTGTGTCCTGGGGCGGTTTGGGCCTCTTTGGTCGGGCTGTTCTCGGGTGCTTGGGGCCTCGTGGGCCTCATGCTCGGCTCGTGCTGGGGGTGCCGGCCTGGGGGGGGCTGCTCATTGCTTCTGGCTCTCTGGATTCTTGCCCTTTGTCTGTGAGGGCTTCCTCTGGGGTTTCCCTTCTTTCCTCCTCTGTGGTGTTCACACGGTGGCCATCGGGATGTGTGGCCTCAGGTCTTCTGAGTTCTTATGGGCTGTGGATGGTCTGGGTCCCCTGGGTCCTTCCCTATCTGCCTCTGGATCACAGGGGCATGGTTGTGGTTTCTTGCCCTCATTATTAAGTACATTCCATGACAGAGGCACATACACACTGCTGCAAATAATAGAATTGTGTGTGGGTGTATATAGTCAAGTCAAGTCAAGTCAAGTGGGTTTTATTGTGATTTCAACTACATACAGATTACACGGTGAAACGAAACAACGTTCCTCCAGGACCATGGTGCAACATAGACAGTGCATACAGACACAAGTGCAACACAAACAAACAAGTGCGGACAGACAACACAACACAGTACAGACAGAAAATAATAAATAATTGCAGGTAGTGTGCAAATTGAGAGAGAGAGAGAGAGAGAGAGAGAGAGAGTGTACATGTACCAGAAAGATATCAGTTCAGACATTGAGTTGTGTTGAGAAGTCTGAAGTCTTGGGGGAAGAAGCTGTTGCAGAGTCTGGTCGTGTTGGACCGGACGCTGCGGTACCTTCTTCCTGATGGCAGGAGGGAGAACAGTCTGTGTGAAGGGTGGGTGGGGTCATACACAATGCTGGTTGCTTCGCGGATGTAGCGGGTGGAGTAAATGTCCAAGACGGAGGGGAGAGAGACTCCGATGATCCTCATTGCTATATGTATATGCATATGTATAGATATGTAAATATGTGTATGTATGTATGTACGTATCTATATACATATTTTTTTCTTTTTTACTTTTTTTACTTTTTTCTTCTTTTTTTTTTTAAAAATAATAATTTTTAATAAAACGTATCTTTCATGTTGGGTTCTATAGGCAGCAGCAGCCGTCGTGAAAGCGTCAACAAATTGCATCACACAGTAAAGACACATGTGAAGCGCTCAGCAAAAAAACGAGGAAACACTCCAGTATATGACATAATGAACGTTCGACTCACGAGTTTTAGGGCTAGTTTTAGGGCTAGCCAGTATGTGTGCTTATCCTGAATATGCAATATAGCAATAAGGGCTCACTAGGCTGCGCACCATGATGACCACTCTTAAGTACTGTTCCAGTCCAAAGGGCAGTTTCCATGCGTCCTGAAGCCACGAGAGCCTGTATCTGCATCTCAGTGGGTATCAGTGGGGAGGTTTGTGTAGAACTCTGACCAAGTCTTCTACAATTGTGGCCTTTTTCACTGTCCTTAAGTTTCCATACCTGCTAACGTGACTGTAAAAGCACTAACAGGACAGAGACAGCTTTACACCAGTTTCTATTATAAGTCTACAAAAAGGAAACTGGAAAGGATGATACTGTACTGTCACTCAGAACAATAAACCTGAACTTACATCCTTAAAGGTTTCTGGGAACAGAGCCGTATCCCAGGTCAACATGGGTAGGGGGTGTGGATAAGCCCTCCCGCAAACACCTTAATAGAAATAGTTCCTAAAATGCAATTTTCCACTATTCTAATGCAGTTGTGTGTTTGAGGTGTAAATGGTTTAGATGTTGTTTACAGTGGTTGTGATGGAAACCTGGGGTCTACAACACAAATATACACATTTTAGTAACTATGAAACCCACCAATGAACCTACAAGTGTTTATATGAATGTTGATGATGGTAAAATCTGGAAAATCTGATTATTACATTTTCTTTGTGGAACTATTTTGCCTCACAATGCATGTATCCCTCCGCCCTGAATACATTTTAGGACCAAAGTGTCCTTAAAACTATCAAACACAGGTTCCATTCACCGCCACTGTGCAATCTGAACAATCCTGATGGAGCACCACTCCCTGTGCCCACCAAACCACTCTAAATGATGTTTGTTGACGTCGCAACGATTAAATTGTGGAGTTTCCCTTTAATTAAGGTTTGGGCTGCTATATTCGGTCTTGTGCTCAAGTTGTTTTATGGGAAGATACTTGTAGTTTTACTGCAGTCATCATTTCCCTGCAGTAAAAGTACTTTCGCTACAGAGTGGCTTTTGGACGCGCACGTTTTATCTCTCTGCGGTGTTTCCACGTGAACGCGTTCCTCCTCCCGGCTCCAGAGGGAAGGTAAGCTTATAAAAAATTCAGCCCTCTCTCAGAAACGTTGTGTAGACTCATCTATCCAAGAGAGAGCAATTGCAGAGAAATCAAATCAGCTCCCTCACAGTCTGCAGGGTAAGCGAGACAAATGGGCCTCAAGAAAACCGAGAACTGGAGTATAGAACACCTTCATAACACAGTACCTACATTTAGAGTTATACATTCAACCTAATGAGAAACTGTAACTCAGTTTATATACAATACCTACATTTAGAGTTATACATTCAACCTAATGAGAAACACAATACACAATACCTACATTTAGAGTTATACATTCAACCTAATGAGAAACTGTACTCAGTTTATATCACAATACCTACATTTAGAGTTATACATTCAACCTAATGAGAAACTGTACTCAGTTTATATCACAATACCTACATTTAGAGTTATACATTCAACCTAATGAGAAACTGTACTCAGTTTATATCATAATACCTACATTTAGAGTTATACATTCAACCTAATGAGAAACTGTACTCAGTTTATATCACAATACCTACATTTAGAGTTATACATTCAACCTAATGAGAAACTGTAACTCAGTTTATATCACAATACCTACATTTAGAGTTATACATTCAACCTAATGAGAAACTGTACTCAGTTTATATCATAATACCTACATTTAGAGTTATACATTCAACCTAATAAGAAACTGTAACTCAGTTTATGTCACAATACCTACATTTAGAGTTATACATTCAACCTAATGAGAAACTGTACTCAGTTTATATCACAATACCTACATTTAGAGTTATACATTCAACCTAATGAGAAACTGTACTCAGTTTATATCACAATACCTACATTTAGAGTTATACATTCAACCTAATGAGAAACTGTAACTCAGTTTATATCACAATACCTACATTTAGAGTTATACATTCAACCTAATGAGACACTGTAGAACATTGAGTTTACATGTATGTATAGTAAAATTGTAGAGTAATGATAAAGATGAATGAACACTGTTCATGGGGTCTGAATGTAAATAATAGATGGTGCGTTCCAGACAGTGCAGACAGCTTCTCGAGGGGTGGCGGGGGGGTTGTATCCAGGTCAAGTTTAACCAGGCGTTAATGTGTGTGTGTGTGTTTGTGTGTATAAAATGTGGTCTGACTGCTATCCGAGTCACAATAATAAACAAACACAGTTTAACTAAACTAATAACACACATACAGTTCAGTTAATTTAGTTGATTTGCTTGTGTGTTTTGTGTCATTGTCTTGCTGCATCACCCATCATCTCTTCAGTGTGAGGTCATGGACTGCTGCCCTTACATGCTCCTGTGAAATAGATTCATTGTTTCCTTAATGATTGCAAGACGTCCAGGCTCTGTGGCAGCAAAGCAGCCCAAACCATAATACTACCTCCGCCATGCTTTACAGTAGGGATGGGGTTTTGGTTTGGGTGTGCATTTGTTCTAAAAAGCTGACTTTTGTTTTATTTTCTCATAGACTAGTTTCTCAGAAGCACTGTGTGGGTCTTATAACACCATTCACGGTCAAGAACCAAGTCTTAGAAATTATATTGCTCTGACGGGTGGGGTGGGAGTGGGGGGAGGGGGGCTTCAAAGCTGGACCAGCACTGTGTGGTGCGTGACTGACTCATAAAGATAACACACTCGCTCACAGTGAACTGTAAACACACACACTGGTGGAGGGATTTAACACTGACACTAACGAGAGAGAAAGAGAGAGACAGAGACCTTAATACATTATACAGAAGAGAAAGAAAGAAGGGAATAAGAAATATGGAGAAAAAACATAAGTAAGAGACACAGTGAGAGAGAGAGAGAGAGAGAGAGAGAAAGAGGATAAAATGAAAGAGAGCAAGAGAGAAAGAGTGATGGGAAAGGGGTGAGTGAAATAAAGATGGAGAGAGAATGAGAGATAGAACAGAGTAAGAAAGAGACAGATAGATTGAGATGAAGAGAGATAGACAAAGGCAGAAAGGAAAGAGGAGTAATGAGACAGAAAATGGGAAAATGAGAAACAGAGAGAGAGTGAAGGATTGTGAGAGCAGAAATAGAGAGAAAGAGAGAGGGAGAGACCTTAATACATTATACAGAAGAGAAAGAGAGAGAGGAAAAAAGAAATATGGGTAAAAGTGAGGGGAGGGGTAACATAACACAAGTGAGAGATAAGTGTGTGAGAGAGAGAGAGAGAGAGAGAGAGAGTGAGGGTAAAATGAAAAACAGTATTAGGCAAAGAGTGAAGGAGGAAAGGATGAGTGAAAGATAGATGGAGAGAGAGAACAGAGTGAGGAAGAGACAGAGAGAGAGTGAGATGAAAAGAGATAGAAAAGGCAGAAAAGAATGTAATGAGATGGGAAGGTGAGAAACAGAGAGAGAAAGAATAAGTAAGGTAGAGTGAGAGCAGAAAGAGAGAGAGAGAGAGAGAGAGAGAGAGACCTTAATACAATATATTGAAGAGGGAGGAATAAGAAATATAAAATACAGGAGGAAAAGTGAGGGGAGGTGTGAAAAGAGAGAGAGTATGTGAGAGAGAGGGAATATGGAAGAGATGAAATGAGACAACAAGACAGAAAAGGGGAAAATGAGAAAGAGAGCAAGAGAGCAGAACGAGACACAAATGAGAGACAGAGAGAGAGAAAGAGAGACCTTAAAACGTTATACAGTAGAGAAAGAGAGAGAGGAGTAAGAAATAGGAGGAAAAGGGAGGGAAGGGCTAACATAAGTAAGAGACACAGTGTGAGAGAGAGAGAGAAAGAGTGAAGGTAAAATGAAAGAGCGCAAGAGGCAAAGAGTGAGGGAAGAAAGGGTGAGTGAAAGAAAGATGGAGAGAGAGGAGAGTGAGATGAAGAGAGATAGAAAAGGCAGAATGAGATGGCAAAATGAGAAACACAGAAAGAATAAGAAAGATAGAGTGAGAGCAGAGAGAGAGAGAAAGAGACCTTAATACAATATACTGAAGAGGGAGGAATAAGAAATATGAAATACAGGAGGAAAAGTGAGAGGAGGGTGAAAAGAGAGAGAGACAGTATGTGAGAGAAAATGAAAAAGATGAAATGAGACAACAAGACAGAAAAGGGGAAAATGAGAGAGAGAGAGAGAGAAAGAGCAGAACGAGACACAAATGAGAGGCAGAGAGAGAGACCTTAATACATTATACAGAAGAGAAAGAGAGAGAGAGAGTGTAAGTAAAAAATGGAAAATGGAGACAGACAGAGAGTAAGAGAGAGAGAGAGACCTTAATACATTATACAGAAGAGAAAGAGAGAGAGAGAGAGAGACCTTAATACATTATACAGAAGAGAAAGAGAGAGAGAGAGTGTAAGTAAAAAAATGGAAAATGGAGACAGACAGAGAGTAAGAGAGAGAGAGAGACCTTAATACATTATACAGAAGAGAAAGAGAGAGAGAGAGAGAGACCTTAATACATTATACAGAAGAGAAAGAGAGAGAGAGTGTAAGTTAAAAAAATGGAAAATGGAGACAGACAGAGAGAGAGAGAGAGAGAGACCTTAATACATTATACAGAAGAGAAAGAGAAAGAGAGAGAGAGAGGAGTAAGAAATATGAAATGCAGGAGAAAATGTGAGGGGAGGGTGAAAAGAGAGAGAGAGAGAGAGAGAGAGAGAGAGAGAGACCTTAATACTTTATACAGAAGAGAAAGAGAGAGAGGAGTAAGAAATATGAAATGCAGGAGAAAATATGAGGGGAGGGTGAAAAGAGAGAGAGAGAGAGACCTTAATACATTATACAGAAGAGAAAGAGAGAGAGAGTGTAAGTAAAAAAAATGGAAAATGGAGACAGACAGAGAGTAAGAGAGAGAGAGAGATGTGAAGAGAGTGGACGAGTGTGTGCTGGTGTGTAGGGGTCATTCCTGATGTCCACTGTGGCGTCAGTAATTCTGAATGAGCTCCTGTAGTGAACCTGCTCAGCCTGCAGGCGTACGGGTACAGTCGCAGATCCAGAGGAAACAATCGACGCTGTTTACGACAGTTTTGAGAAGATTTTGGTCTTAAAATGTGTTGTAAGTTCACCAATGGCTCCTTAGCCAATCCGATCTGTGCACACAGGCGAGGTACGAAGCGAGAAGCAGCAGTCGGAGAGTAAAGCGAGAAAAAAGAAAAGCCGATGGTGAAAACCTTTTTTTAACCAGTAATATAGAGACGTATGTTTATTCAGTAGATCTTTAATGTAGATCTTTAATGTAGATCTTTTAAATCAGTAAATATAGTTGAAATATACTGAACGGTATTTGTAATTTGGTTTATCTTTCAGTTGCTGATGGTATAAAATGCTGATAGAACTACTAGGCGGTATACAGAGTACAGGATATTCCACTGAATCATAACACAAGTTACGGTCATAACACAAACACGGTCCGGACCTTGGCCTGAGGAAATTCCCTCCGACTGGACCAAAATAATCCTGATATAAACACTCAGTGGACACCTGTAGGTTCACTGGTGGTACTGATAGTCAGTAAAATGTCTCTATTTGTGTTGGAGACCCCTGGTTCCCATCACCACCACCACTGTAAACAACATCTGAACCATCTCACACCTAACCCACTCTGAATTAGACTGACAATCTTGAAAAAATATGCTTATAACTACTTTTTAGATTCAGAAACATTCTGATTTGGTCTGTAGATATACTAACAGTGTATATACGGAAAGATAATAATGAAGTTTATTATAAATATATAAATATATATATCGTCGCTGTCCAATGAAAAAGATGTATCTCCATTTTTGACCATTTCTATTTTTCTACATCATTTAAAAGCCGTTTACATTGTGGGACAATTTCATGATGAATGGACCAATAGAGCTTGGAAAAAATTCTGGTTCCATTGATTTCTATTGAAAGTGAAGGCAGTTTTTGGCTTCTCTTGTAAAGTTGGAATTTTGTAGATATCTCCAAATATATATATATATATATATATATATATATATATATATATATATATATATATATATATATATATATATATATATATATATAGTGCCCTCCATAATTATTGGCACCCCTGGTTAAGATGTGTCAAAAGCCTTAAAATAAATTCAGTTTTTATTGTGGAAACATACTGTCACACTGAAAAGTGTAGAAAAATGTAACCTTTAACTCAAGTAGAGTTTTAGGGGGAAAATAAAATCCCTGACTAAGAAATAATATTTCTTCATAAAATCACCTGTTCCACAATTATTGGCACCCCTAACAATTCTTAGGAAATAAATGTAATTAAAGAATTTCTGTCACTTCTACAGTAGTTTACGAAGTTAATCAAAGTATGTAGGAACATTTAATTAGCAATTCACAACTTCCTGTTTCCCTGGGGTATAATTATGACGTGACACAGAGGCCATTTCTCTTCAACATGGGAAAGACAAAGGAACATAGCATTCAAGTAAGGCAGATGTGTGTTGACCTTCACAGGTCAGGCAATGGCTACAAGAAAATAGCCACTCGCCTACACCTGTCCGTATCTACTGTCAGAGGAATTATTAAGAAGTTTAAAACAACTGGAACAGTGGTAAACAAGTCTGGACGAGGACGCAAGTTTATTTTGCCACCACGCACAGTGAGGAGGATGATAAGAGAAATAAAAAGTTCTCCAAAGCTCACTGTTACGGAACTGCAACAAATGGTAGCATCTTGGGGTCACGAAGTCTCCAAAACAACCATCAGACGCTATCTACACGCCAACAAGCTGTTTGGGAGGCATGCACGGAAAAAACCTTTTCTCACTCACAATCATAAACGTAAACGTTTGGAGTTTGCTAAGCAGTACTGGAACTTCAACTGGGACCGTGTGCTTTGGTCAGATGAAACAAAGATAGAGCTTTTTGGCAACAAATGCTGTAAGTGGGTCTGGCGTAACACAAGAGCTGAGTATGCAGAAAAGCACCTCATGCCCACTGTGAAATACGGGGGAGGATCAGTGATGCTGTGGGCCTGCTTTTCTTCCAAAGGCCCAGGGAACCTTGTTAGGGTGCATGGCATCATGAATGCTTTGAAATACCAGGACATTTTAAAACAAAATCTGGTGGCTTCTGCCCGAAAGCTGAAGATGGGTCGTCACTGGGTCTTTCAGCAAGATAATGACCCTAAACATATGGCAAGATCTACACAGAAATGGTTGACCACACACAGAATCAAGCTCCTCCCATGGCCATCTCAGTCCCCAGACCTTAACCCCATTGAAAACCTGTGGGGTGAGCTGAAGAGGAGAGTGCAGAGGAGAGGACCCAGGTCGCTGGATGATTTAGAGAGATTGTGCAAAGAGGAATGGTCGAAGATACCTCTTTCTGTGTTCTCCCATCTTGTGAAACATTATAGGAGAAGATTAGGTGCTGTTTTGTTGGCAAAGGGGGGTTGTACAAAGTATTAACATCAGGGGTGCTAATAATTGTGGCACACATTATTTGATGTTAAACAATTATTTCTTAATGTGGGATTTTTTTCCTACTGAATAAATGCACTTGAGATAAAGGTTGGATTTTGCTCTTTTTTCCATCGTGGTCCTATATTATTTAAAAAAAACCCTCAATTTATTAGAAGCTAAAGAACACATCTTAACCAGGGGTGCCAATAATTATGGAGGGCACTGTATATATATATATATATATATTTATACATTTCTATAGTGAAGTGATCTCACTATGAGGTCAGTGGTCAGACAGTAAGGACTAGAAACAGGGCGCCAGCAGCGAAAACAGACACAGAGAATTAAGTCTGACTGAATTACTGAAGCTCTCGCTGCCTGACTGATGAATATTTAAGAGCACTCAGACGTTTAATATTAAATTTGAAACATTCCTGAAGGAATACTCTGACCTGTTTCAGCCTCTGTCTGCTGTATCTGTAGCACCCAGTCACAATAACCACACACAGTAAAGTCAACACCTTTCCCTGAACAGAGAAAACACACTGACTCATAAAAATCATATTCACACGGAAGTTAAAGGGAGTGTTTCAGCCCAGACTGCTTTCTAAACGAGGCTCAGCCAATCAAAACAGAGCAGATTTACATATACCCGTCTTAAAGACACAGGGAGAGAAGTAGGCCTGTTTACGGCTGCTGGAAAATGATCAGGTGGAAATGGATCTGGGCTGTTGTGGCAGTGATGGGGAGTCGATTCTTCGAGGTCGACTCTTGGCCAATGAGTCGAATTGGTGGGAGTCAACTCTCGTGTTTTAATCAGCTGGAGAAACATTGGGATGGAAGAGACTGTAAGCAGGACAGAGTCTGAGTTTGAGTAGTCAGAGTTTAATTAGTAGATTCAAACAACGGCAGCGCTGCTCCACCAGCTGCTGTAGCACAAACTCCTCTCACTGAACGCTGTGAACCGCGGATCTTCATCTTCTTCATGATTTGGGTCGCAATAAACAGTTATTACCAACGGAATGAGCAACGAAAACCTAAAACAAACAACGTCTTGAAAAACAGAACTTTGTGAAAAAGAACATGAAGCTTCTTATTTTAAATTTCTGTTCCAAATGGTGGCGCACCCAGAATGTAACTCTGGGAAAGTCAGAAAAGAAGCTGATGCATATGAAGGGATAGAGTAAGGTGTATGTGTGCACATGTGTGCGCTCCAGGTGGGTGTGAACACGAACTCACAGGTCGTAACTCACAGCTCTAATGAAACCCTCCATAAACACCTCAGAAGGAGAAGCTCACACCGCGCACAGAGGAGAGAGAACCGTGAACACATCTTCATTTTAAGTTATACTGAGCAAGATAACAGTACAAGATAAAAATCTAATAATCAAATGTGTATTATATGTACTATGTATATACTATATATACTATGTATATCATACAATACACATTATAACTCATTTAATGGTTAATGGACCAAAATAAATGCTCAGAAATACATAAATAAATAACAAATCTGGTTCCATTGACGTACATTGAAAGTAAGAGTTTTTGTTCTCTCGTGTAATGATACCATTTTTGGAGATACTTGTTGTTCTTTGAACATACATATAGATAACGTACAATAAAACTCACGGCTAGGTTGAATAGTGAAAGTAAACAGGACTAGAACTAGATTGGATTCTGGCATTGAGATTGAATTCTAGAGTGACGGAAAAAGGTCTGACTTTGTTCCAGAGTGATGGGAGCGTCAGACTAAGAGGCACATGAAGCGATGCCCCCAACATGCATAGTTCCAACTGTGATTATAAGGAGGTGCTTCAGTTGGTCAGGTCGAGGCTCAGCTGACCATCTGAATATACTAAATGACCAGATTGTCCCATCAATGGATTTCTTCTTCTCTGATGGCACAAACGGGACCGACTGAAGCACCTCCATATAATCACGCTGCCTCCAGAGGCTGGTACAGTTGGAACTAGTATTTATAGATCATTAAGATTGTATCTATATGTAATAATAATATTCTATACACTACCAGTCAAAAGTTTGGACTCCCCATGAAGCTGCTGGTCAGAATGTTCAAAGTATGTAAACCTGCATCAGAGCAAATGAGCTCATTTCTGAAAGACCCTCTAAACATTCTTTAAACACAACCAGATGTTTTATTCTGCCCCAGGAATAATTCCATACCGACTATTCTATAGTTCTGATCTCGTCACAGTTCTTCATTAATATTATTACTATTAACATTGTACAAATAAGAACAACTTGTGTATTCAAACTTTATATATATATATATGTACAAAGTGTACACATCAGGATAATTCCTCCTCTCCGTTTCAGACTTTTATGCAAATCCGCTCCCTGTGTTCTCCCCTCGTCCGTTATTGAAATGTGGAGTGAATTTTGAATAGATAATCGGAGTGATGTTTGGGCTGCTGCTCTGTGTTTGAGCCGGACAGAGGGATGCAAATCCTCCTCTCGGCTCTCCGCTGGAACGTTTCCGTGCTGCTGTAGGTGGTGGCCTTTGTGCTAGAGGGTTGCGTAACTGCTGTCCACTCTGAACACGTCCATATCTTCAGTATTACAGGTGACGCCTCTGCTGATGGGTTGCCAGATTGGTTTTATTTGTACGCTGTGTTTACTGTGGAGTTATAAACGTGCTGGCACAGAACTAGCAATATTTTTGAAGAGTGAGCATTCATGCTGACCTCACTTTGGAACAGCCTGGTTGCTGGAGTCCAGGGAATGACATGAAGGGGGTACTGGCCTTTCCTGGTATTGACATCCAATCCAGCTGATCCATCTTTATCTTCATCTAGCTCTGATCAGTGAGACTCATCTGTTATGAGAAGTAGTAGCTCCTGTACATTGGTGATGATGGTTCCTCACGAGAGCTTGAGGTTAAAACACAGTGCAGAGTTTAATAGGCTACATTCACACAGCAGGTTAAAGTGGTCCAAACTTCTGAACGAGGATGTGAAGTAAGCTGCAATGACTGCTGACAGCTGGGCTGATCACGGAGAATGAGTTCTAGCTCACGGTGAAAAGGGCACGTTATTCAGCCTCGCTTACTTCTTTGGTTCTCATCCTTCGTTTCTTTAAACGTTGCTTTCGGACCACTTTCTGATGTGGCAGCCTCGTCATCCTGCACCACGTTCAGCTCAGAAATAGAGCAGTTGCGATAATTGTCTTTAAGTTTTTTGTACAGAAGCGTCAGCCCAAATGTTGATGAGCTCTCAGCGGCGTGAAATTCTACCAACAGTCCAGAGAAAAGTTGTTGTAAACGTGTTATGAACTCCGCTCTGGCTGATCAGACTGAGTCACATGGCCGCATATTGGATGTGTATTAGATTTCAGTACCACATGTGAAAATCTGAACTGAAGATCTCAGATTCAGGGTGATTTTGCTGTTTACAGTGACACACAGGTACACGTCTGTGTCACATATGAAGAACATGCTGTGTGAATGTGAATATGAAGGGTCTTAATAGCTTTAGAAACTGAAATAAACACCTGACGAACACAAGAACAGAGCGTTGGGGTCATAGAAAGCTGTGGGCTAAGGTTAAATCTCAACATAGACATAACGACAGCGATAGTGACCATAGAAAGAGTGATCGTATAGAATACATCAGCATATTTAATAGTTTTTATCTTTTTTATTCTTTTCTGACTATTTCATTGTACCGATTCATTTTGTCTTTCATTTAGTGCACTGATTCTTTTTCTGTGTGATTCATTCTTTGATTCATTGCACTGACTTTTTTCTGCTTGATTCATCGTACTGATTTATTTACTGAACTATTTTACTTTTTTTTACCCTCCTTTTATCTTAATTTCTTATTAATTAAATCTTAACTTTTATCTATTTTTTAGTATTAATATTATTTCTACTTTTATGTTCACTGTTATATTTAAAATTTATAATGATTAAATTTAGTTTTTATTTTCTTTAGTCAATCCCTGTCCATGTAAATGCTCGGCTACATTGAAAACATGTACATCCGAGCTTAAATAAAAGTTGATTGATTGATTGATTTTTCTTTGATTCATTGTACTGAATGTTTGTCTGTTTAATTTATTTCCACTGATTCTTTTTCTTTGATTCTTTGCACTTAGCCTGTTCTCACAAAATCATTGCACTGGTCCTGTTTGTCTTTCAGCCAGCCAATCACAACAAAGCTTATTTACATGCCTCAGTGTTATTGCAGAAAACATGTTAGGAAAATGTAGGATATGGGCTCTTTAATTTATATATGTTTGTATTAGTGTTGCACTGATACCGATACCGGCACTTACACACAGTATCGGTATTATTGAATAAATGGCTGCATGTGATTCTGCATCAGGGCAATTTTTATTTTTTCATAGCTCTGAAACTTTTTAATGTGCAGTTACTCAAACAGTAAATTGTGTTATTTCAATGTTATTATATCTTATTCAGGATAATACATAAAAAATACAACATATAAAAAGTGGAACACTATAAATATCAGGATTTATATCCATATATCGAGCATTTAAGTCAGAGTTGGTATCGATATCAGTACTCGGTATCGGCCGATACCTGAAAAGCTGGTATCGGTAAGGAAAAAGTGGTATCGGTGCATCCCTAGTTTGTATTAATTGTTACCCGGTGTGTATAAATTCATACTGATTATGTACTGTGTGTGTTTCAGCACGGCTCGGCTGGGCTCGGCCCCCCCCTCATCATGTGCACCCAGCCGTACCCAGACTGCCCGCTATACCCGGGTGAGGGTTCGACCGGCCGGGACACACACGAATCCGACATGGACAGCGGAGCAGCATCCGAAACATCCGAAGGGGGTCGCCATGACGATAAAGACGAAGGGCTGGGGGGACTGTTTCTGAACGGAAACAAGTCAGTGCTGTTTGTTGAGTGTTACTGAGCCTTGATTAGTTTGCTGGTGTAAATTAGTGGTCAGAACTGTTTACAGTGCTGGTGAATGGAACCAGACGTCCACCTCTAAAAGCTCCTTCACAGAAAGTTATTACATGAAATGGCTATAAATGCACTGCCTGACGTCTGAGACTTTGTTCAATTTAATGTCAAACCCACCAGTTAACCTACATGTGTCTTCTGAGTGTTTATATGAACATTGATGGTAAAATAGTGGAAAATATGTAACTATTAAAAAGTTTTCTTTGGGAACTATTTTGCCTCACAGCGCGCTACTCGTATCCCTCCACCATGAATGGATTTTAGGATCACAACTGTCGTAAAACAGTGTCTCAGACAGTCTCAGGCAGTGTATTCAAAACCATTTCATGTAATAACTTTCTGTGATGGAGCTTTTATAGGTGGATGTCTGGTTCCATTCACCACCACTGTGAACAAATCTTACTCAGTTTCCCTATAACAGAGACTTTCACACTAAATCACTCTGAATCACTCTTTACTTCAATTGTAAACGTAACATTTTAAATTCTCCTTTGACTTTGTATGTTTCTCTCAAAGAAAAAAACACTTTTACATCTTAACCAACAAATTATGCAGAAATTTAAGGTGGAACTCCTGTTTATGTATTTTCTAATAGACTTGACGATGTTTTGGACACCGTGTGACATCCTGTTGTCTTTAATAATGGACTTAACAAGAAGTACAGCTTCAAGATTTTACTGTGTTTGTCTATGTTAGTGTACTTTAGTCCATATAGTCCACTGAACAACTTAAAGCAGTGTTTAAACACTGTGTCCACTCACTGTCCACTCTATTAGACACTCCTACTACTTGCTGGTCCACCTTGTAGATGTAAAGTCAGAGACAGTAGCTCATCTGCTGCTGCACAGTTTGTGTTCTCTAGTCCTTCATCAGTGGACACAGGACGCCGTCCACAGGACACTGCTGTCTGGATAGTTTTGGTTGGTGGATGATTCTCACTCCAGCAGTGACACTGAGGTGTTTAAACACTCCAGCAGCAGCAGCACTGCTGTGTCTGATCCACTTGCACCAGCACAACACACACTAACACACCACCATCATGTCAGTGTCACTGCAGTGCATAGATTGATCCACCTCCCTGTGGTGGTCCTGTGGGGGTCCTGATAATTAAAGAACAGAGTAATAAAGTATACAGAGAATCAGACGATCTACAGTCTGTAAGTGGAGCTCCTGTATGGTCAGTGGAGCTGATAAACTGGACAGTGTGTGTAGATACAGGGAGGTGGGTTTAATGTTATGGCTGATCAGCTTAGATATACATGTATAAAGACCAGATTGATTTGGGGCCAGTAATATATGATTCACTCCCCTGTGTTTCTGCAGCTCCTGCCAGCTGGTCCCGTCAGCTGCAGCCTCTGTGATTTCGGCTGAGGAGCAGTTTGAGGACTATGGTGAGGGAGAAGATGTGGATTTTACTCCCAGCAGCCCCTGCCCCGACGACGACACACGAACCAACGGCTTCTCAGATCTCGGCTCATCACTGCCCTCCAGGTACCTGACCACATGACACTTTTCTGGAATTACACTTTTAATTAAATAATTATATTAAATAATGTTTAATATAAGTTTATTTATTTTTTTTAGCAAAAAGGAAAATAAAAAGATGAATGAAGCAAATTTAGATTAAGTTCAGGTTTACACCACTAACTTGCAGCATTCTTGGTATCTTATCTACACCAGCTCACCGAGGTTCTTGTTGTCTATATGGAGGATGTACCTTTATGCTACTGCAAATAGGCCAGAGTCTAAATATACCACACCACTACATCACAGCCAGAAACAGAAACACCTGCCTTATACATTCACTCACTGGCCACTTTATTGGAAACACCCACTTGGTATTTCCACTCACTGGCCACTTTATTAGAAACATCTGCCTTGTACGTCCACTAACTGGGCATTTTATTAAAAACAGCCACCTTGTACTTTCATTAACTAGCCACTTTATTAGAAACACCCACCTTGTACTTCCACTAACTGGCCACTTTATTAGAAACACCCACTGTGTACTTCCACTAACTGGCCACTTCATTAAAAACAGCCACATTGTACTTTCATTAACTGGCCACTTTATTAGAAACACCACCTTGTACTTCCATTAACTGGACACTTTATTAGAAACACCCACCTTGTACTTCCACTAACTGGACACTTTATTAGAAACACCCACTGTGTGCTTCCACTAACTGGCCACTTTATTAGAAACACCCACCTTGTACTTCCACTAACTGGCAACTTTATTGGAAACACCCACCTTGTACTTCCACTAACTGGCCACTTTATTAGAAACACCCACCTTGTACTTCCACTAACTGGCCACTTTATTAGAAACACCCACCTTGTACTTCCACTAACTGGCCACGTTATTAGAATAACCCACCTTGTACTTCCACTAACTGGCCACTTCATTAAAAACAGCCACATTGTACTTTCATTAACTGGCCACTTTATTAGAAACACCACCTTGTACTTCCATTAACTGGACACTTTATTAGAAACACCCACCTTGTACTTCCACTAACTGGACACGTTATTAGAAACACCCACCTTGTACTTCCACTAACTGGCCACTTTATTGGAAACACCTACTTTATGATTACACTCACTGTGTCAAACCACCCTGAGTATCCAACAAAGAATCTGACCATAGTCAAGAATGAGGAGGACTTTCTGATAAAGTGGCCGGTGTGTAATTATTGTTTTTGTTTTTTGACCCGCAGTGCCGGTCAGACGCCTCAGAAGATCAGGCACCTCTACAACAGCGAGCTGCTTGACGTGTACTGTTCACAGTGCTGTAAAAAAGTCAACCTGCTCAATGACCTGGAGGCCCGGCTAAAGAACCTAAAGGCTAACAGGTGAGACTTCCTGCAGTGTATTACAGTGTACAGTGTATGTACGTCGTATAAACATTATAGAACACTTTTCAAATGAAACAGTAGACCTCATATCGCCCCCTACGCTTTCTGTAGTGTATTACAGGCTGTCAGAAAGACATAAACATTATAAAGCATTATAAAATATATACTATATATATTTCACAGTTGATTTCTGTGTAAATTAATGGTAGCCCTGTTTCATATCATATACCCCTCCTGACCATCTGTCCCACATTAGTCGTGTATGAAGTGTTGTTGTTTCAGCCTCGGCATGGTGCGGCGGTTCTCCGTGTTGGGGTGTCAGCTTTAAGCTGGATTTATTTTGATGATTCTCTTTAATCACCCCACTCTGAGCCTTGATCCGGTGGAGGGTCTCTGTCACCATAGCAACACTGTATCCGTCAAAGGCTTCGGGGGATCTTTTAGCAGCCCGTTTCAGAAAGAAGAGACACTGAGACTAAAATTAGCCGAGCGAACACGCGCGTGGGCGGGGAGGAGGCGGGATGGGCAGGAAACCCATCTGAACTTCCAAAAAAGATCAGTTACAGTGGAGGATCTACAGACTGCTCAGCTTCTTCAGTTCAGTCTTATTTAGATGGTGCTCCATAACACTACCCTATAACTAATAACTGCCTCTAAGTGTAGGTATTGAGATATAAACTGAGTTACAGTTTCTCATTAGGTTGAATATATAACTCTAAATGTAGGTATTGTATATAAACTGAGTTACACTTTCTCATTAGGTTGAATGTATAACTCTAAATGTAGGTATTGTGATATAAACTGAGTTACAGTTTCTCATTAGGTTGAATGTATAACTCTAAATGTAGGTATTGAGATATAAACTGAGTTACACTTTCTCATTAGGTTGAATGTATAACTCTAAATGTAGGTATTGTGATATAAACTGAGTTACACTTTCTCATTAGGTTGAATGTATAACTCTAAATGTAGGTATTGAGATATAAACTGAGTACAGTTTCTCATTAGGTTGAATGTATAACTCTAAATGTAGGTATTGAGATATAAACTAAGTTACAGTTTCTCATTAGGTCGAATGTATAACTCTAAATGTAGGTATTGTGATATAAACTGAGTTACAGTTTCTCATTAGGTTGAATGTATAACTCTAAATGTAGGTATTAAGATACAAACTAGTCTACAGTTTCTCATTAGGTTGAATGTATAACTCTAAATGTAGGTATTGTATATAAACTGAGTTACAGTTTCTCATTAGGTTGAATGTATAACTCTAAATGTAGGTATTGTGATATAAACTGAGTCTACAGTTTCTCATTAGGTTGAATGTATAACTCTAAATGTAGGTATTGTGATATAAACTGAGTACAGTTTCTCTTTAGGTTGAATGTATAACTCTAAATGTAGGTTTTGTGATATAAACTGAGTTACAGTTTCTCTTTAGGTTGAATGTATAACTCTAAATGTAGGTATTGTGGTAGGTTGAAGGTATAACTGACTTGATGTAAGTATTGTTATTGAGAGGTATTGTGGGTGCACTGTAATTGAGTCTATAGGTGTGATGAGGAAGTGGGATCGAATTAAATCCTACTTGTATCCATCATTAATCCCTCCCGCTCTGTCGGGGTATTGCTGTACTGCGGACTCAGCTCAGTCCAGATTCATTCATGCTAATATAAAGAACAGCAGCGGTTCTAGCAGCACGGTTCTAACTTCAGAATCAGAACACATAAATACGTTTTCCACAGTGCTAATATATATATATAAAACGTATTTATGTGTTCTGAGATATATATATATATATATAGTGAAGAAAAACCTCCCCAAATATAGCAACAGAGACATATTTGGTGTCTAAAGGAGCTACTATGCTAATGCTAATATATACTAATAAAGAGTACCAGAATACAAACAGCATGATTACACATGCGTACCTAATGAGGAGAAAGAGACAGAAAGTTGTGAAGTGGGTAGTCGAGCGTGTGTTGGTATGTAAGGGTCATTCCTGGTGTCCACTCTGCCGTCAGTAATGGACTCCAGTAGTAAACATGCTTGGCCTGCAGCCACACGGTTAAAGACGGAGTTTCAAAAGAAACAGTGATAGTTTAGCAGGCAGTTTGTTCCCCCCCACACCAATCCCCCACCCCGACCTTTACCCCAAATGTAGTCGATCAGCTGAGGCGTATTTATTGTCTGAGGCTGCTTCTTTAGCTTTAGCACTGGAGCTACAAGGCTAATGTAGCGGACAAGTAATAGAAGCTTATACGCCACCAATTAGCGTGTCTCTAATCCTGTGGATGTTCAGAAATGCTGAATAGATTTGATTATGTGGTGTCTGATACAGTATGACTCACTGTTATCTATACAAATAGACTAATTTTAGCTACTTTTCTTCGCTATGCTAGCATCCAGATAACAGTGATTCATAACGTGCTAATTAGATTTTTCACTGTTGCTTTAACACAGTCTGAACTGTAGCTGAGCACTGCAGGGGTGTAAAAGTGATTCAACTAACCTAAACCAATATCTTGTACTTATACTTTAAACCTAAACCAATATCTTGTACTTATACTTTAAACCTAAACCAATATCTTGTACTTATACTTTAAACCTAAACCAATATCTTGTACTTGTACTTTATAATAAGAACATAAACTGAATTATTTTCTCATTTTTTGGCCATAGCAACAATATTAATTGTAATTTCAGTGTAAACACTCCACCCAGTGAAGCGGGCCGTGTTCCTCTGCTGTGTAAATAGCCCCTCCAGTTACGTCTGTGTATTTAGTGTGTATTTTTAAACTGCATTGCATCAAATTAAGGAACATAATGTGAACAGTGTAAGTGAATTGTTTAAAGGTGTGTTGGACTCCTGTTTCTCCTATTTCATCTAAAGAGCAATGAGTGAGTGTCCTCATCTTCCTCTCAAGGTTGTATTTGGTGTGTCTTAGATAAGAGGATGCAAGTGTGTGTGTTTGTTCTTGTAATAGTATACTTGTGAGGACCAATTGAGGAGATAATGTGAATTTTTGGTAAAGTGCGGTCATTTTTTGGTTTTAGAAGATCTGATAGCAGAAAAAAAATATTTTGGATACTGAGGTTAAGGTTGGGGTTGGTTTAGTTGTACTATTATTTAGCTACAGTAATACAAAGGTCAATAGAAACTTAAGGCTGACCTGAGAAATATAGTAAAACATAGCGTGTGTGTGTGTGTGTGTGTGTGTGTGTGTGTGTGTGTGTGTGTGTGAGTATGTGTGATGTAAGAGGTAAAGGAGTTTAAAGCATGACGCTGGTCACTGGGTGTTATATAAGTACTGTAAGCTCCTCCCAACCCATCCAAATCTGTATGCTCGCTCATGTGATTCATCACATTGATTAAATCTGCGCAGTTGATTATTTAATTGTTTATTTACTCATTTACTATCAGCTCAAAACACCTGCACGCTAAATCAGCTGATAAGATTCACACTGATTCTATTTCACTTACCCCCCCCACACTCTCACTCTCTCACTCACTCTCTCTCTTCTTAGTCTTCAATGATTGCTAATAATGCATATCGTTGCTATCCAATGAAAAACTTGTAGCTCTATTTTTGTCGAATTCTATCTTTCCACATCAGTTAAATGCAGTAGCTTACAATTTGATGAATGTACCAATAGAAATGCTCCAAAATAGCTCTCATTTTAAGTTGATATTTTGGGGATACTTGTTTTTCATTGGACAGCAATGATATACATTAAATATACATTAAAAATGTACCAGATATACACATGCTGGTTGTTGTATGTTATGAGTAACACAATATAGCAAATGATCAACCATTCATTTCTCATTTGATCACTACTGTAACTAACTATAGAGCCTGTAGCCTAAACCAAGCAGCTGCTAGAGCTAGACCAAAACATCTTAAATGAAAAATGAGGTATGGATTTTGAGTAATCTGTTAATTCCGCTCCTAAACTCTCACATTTATTTCAAGGTGACGTCATATGTTAGCGCATAGTATGTGTCCTGCATACCTGAGCAGCTCAGGATGTCATTAAGTCTGAGGTGGGCTGAGTTTCACCCCTGCAGGGTGATTTACGCTGCTGTATGTTTACTATCTCTTCATGATAAGCACTATTATGTAAAGTGGAGGTTCAGATTTATTTGTATGTCTTTAATTATTTAATAGTCCGCTCTCCGGAACACAGGAGACTAATTATAATGCCGTCTGCAGGATCCACTAGAGTTTAAAGAACAGACGAGGAAAAGCAAAGTTTTGCCAAACTTTTTGATGACTCCCTCAGAGATTTGTTCAAATCCTATTCCTCTTCTGTTGGCTGTTCATCTATTTTTCATTAAAGAGTTTTCTCTGTTTTTTCAGCCCAAACAGAAAGATCTCCAGCACTGCCTTCGGGCGGTAAGTACCCAGTCTGTCTTTTCTAATGATAGAGTTTTTCTTTAAACATGAATGGTACATTGATATTGGACCCAAACAGAAGTAGTTATTATAGATGACATAAGCATTTCTAGTTTATGTAATTGTAGTTTGATGTATTTGATGAAAGATGTTGGCATTGCTGGTTATGTCTAAGGTCTTAAATCGTTTGCAGTATTCTCAACAGCCCTAAAAAGTCTTGAATACAGTCTTGGACAGTCTTAAAGCTTCTAAACTGTGTTAGATGACTTTGAAATGTTTCAGATGGTCTTGAACTGTCCTAAAAAGTCTTGAATAGTCCAGTTTGGTTGCAAGTACTGTGGTCTCAAATGGTGTCATGGAAAGTCACAGATGGTCCCACATGGTCTTGATAGTCTTGGATAATCTTGAATTGTCCTGAAAACTCTTGAATAGTCTCGAATTGTTTTGGATTGTCTTGAAAACTCTCAAATGGTGTCAAATCGCCACAGTTGGTCTCAAATGTTCTTGATATTCTTGGATAATCTTGAATAGTATTAAGTATACCCTGACAGTCTAGATAGTCCTGAATAGTCTCAGTGATCCTGAATTTTTCTGAACAGTCTCAATGGTCTGAGATAGTCTTGAGTAGTCTCAGTTGTCTTGGTTAGCCATAATGGCCTCAAGTAGTCTCGAATGGTCTTGAATACTCTCAGTAGTCTTGAACTGTCTTGAATAGTCACAATAGTCTCAAACGATCTTGAATAGTCTCAGTTGTCTCTAATGGTCTTGAATAGTCTCAATAGTTTTGAATGATCTTGAATAGTCCCACAACGCCTTGAATAGTCTTGTTGGGTCCCAAGTCTCTTGAAGGGTCTCAAATAGGGCCAGATAGTCACAGTTGGTTTCTTGAAAAGTATTGGATAATCTTGAATGGGCATATGTGATCTTATGTGATAGATTGATCTCTAATAGTCTTGAATATTACCAGATCGTCTTGTATGGTTTTGCAAGGTCATGAATAGCCTAAAACATTAACACAAGATATTAACACGAGCCTGTTTGATTCAAAGTGTCCTCCTTCTCTCTATATATGTCCTGCAGTCAGCTCTTCCACCACAGTAACTTCAGCAGTAGTCAGGGCAGTACAGAAGACCTTTTCAGAGACAGCATTGACTCCTGCGACATCGATATCACAGAGAAGGTACTGAGAGACATGTTGACCATGGAATCAGATTTATATCTTTAAAGTGGTATGTAGTAGATTGCAGTATATGTTCTACAGTTCCAGACAAGAGGTTCATGTGTTTTCACAGGTGAGTTACCTGGAGAAGAAGGTGTCGGAGCTGGAGAACGACAGCCTGGCCAATGGAGATCTGAAGAGCAAACTGAAACAGGAGAACACACAGCTCGTTCATCGGTACATTTCCATGGACACATATGCATATGTTGCTGTAGTGGACAAAACTAAACTAAACTAAAGTTGACCTACTTGCCAAAAATGCTGCTGTCAGTATAAAAAGAACTAAAAGAACATCTCAGCACTGCTAGAGGCTCCAGGCTGTGTCACAATCAACCATGTGACACCACAGTGTCCAGTCACAGAACTTACCAGGCAGTGAAAAGAACCAGTCACAGTTAGGGGAAGTTCTCAGACCTAGGAGTTGATTAGGACCAATCACGGTCAGAGGGAGGAGCCAGAACAAACAAGGAGGTGATTAGGACCAATCACAGTCAGGGGAGGAGCCAGAACAAACAAGGAGGTGATTAGGACCAATCACATTCAGGGGTACGACTCAGAACAAACAAGGAGGTGATTAGGCTCAATCACTATTAGGGGGAGGACCCAGAACAAAAAAAAGGAGGAGATTATGACCAATCACAGTTATGGGGTGGTCTCAGAACTTAGAAGAAGGTGATTAGGACCAATCACTGTCAGGGGGAGGACCCAGAACAAAAAAGGAGGAGATTATGACCAATCACAGTTATGGGGTGGTCTCAGAACTTACAAGAAGGTGATTAGGACCAATCACAGTTAAGGGGAGGTCTCAGAACTAACAAGGAAGTAATTAGGTCCAATCACAGTTGGGGGGAGGTCTCAGAACTAACAAGGAGGTGACTAGGCCCAATCACAGTTAGGGGGAGGTCTCAGAACTAACAAGGTGACTAGGCCCAATCACAGTTAAGGGGAGGACCCAGAACTAACAAGGAGGTGATTAGGACTAATCTCTTTTATCAGAGGTCTCCAAACCAACAAGGAGGTGATCAGGGCCAATCACAGTTAAGCGGAGGTCTCAGAACTAACAAGGAGGTGACTAGGCCCAATCACAGTTAGGGGGAGGTCTCAGAACTAACAAGGAGGTGACTAGCCCCAATCACAGTTAGGGGGAGGTCTCAGGACTAAAAAGGAGGTGATTAGGCCCAATCACAGTTATGGGGAGGTCTCAGAACTAACAAGGAGGTGATTAGGCCCAATCACAGTTAGGGGGAGGTCTCAGAATTAACAAGGAGGTGACTAGGCCCAATCACAGTTAAGGGGAGGTCTCAGAACTAACAAGGAGGTGACTAGGCCCAATCACAGTTAGGGGGAGGTCTCAGAACTAACAAGCAGGTGACTAGGCCAATCACAGTTAGGGGTAGGTCTCAGAACTAACAAGGAGGTGACTAGGCCCAATCACAGTTAGGGGGAGGTCTCAGAATTAACAAGGAGATGACTAGGCCCAATCACAGTTAGGGGTAGGTCTCAGAACTAACAAGGAGGTGACTAGGCCCAATCACAGTTAAGGGGGAGGTCTCAGAACTAACAAGGAGCTGACTAGGCCCAATCACAGTTAAGGGGAGGTCTCAGAACTAACAAGGAGGTGACTAGGCCCAATCACAGTTAGGGGGAGGTCTCAGGACTAAAAAGGAGGTGATTAGGCCCAATCATAGTTATAGGGAGGTCTCAGAACTAACAAGGAGGTGATTAGGCCCAATCACAGTTAGGGGGAGGTCTCAGAATTAACAAGGAGGTGACTAGGCCCAATCACAGTTAAGCGGAGGTCTCAGAACTAACAAGGAGGTGACTAGGCCCAATCACAGTTAAGGGGAGGTCTCAGAACTAACAAGGAGGTGACTAGGCCCAATCACAGTTAGGGGGAGGTCTCAGAACTAACAAGGAGGTGACTAGCCCCAATCACAGTTAGGGGGAGGTCTCAGGACTAAAAAGGAGGTGATTAGGCCCAATCACAGTTATGGGGAGGTCTCAGAACTAACAAGGAGGTGATTAGGCCCAATCACAGTTAGGGGGAGGTCTCAGAATTAACAAGGAGGTGACTAGGCCCAATCACAGTTAAGGGGAGGTCTCAGAACTAACAAGGAGGTGACTAGGCCCAATCACAGTTAGGGGGAGGTCTCAGAACTAACAAGCAGGTGACTAGGCCCAATCACAGTTAGGGGTAGGTCTCAGAACTAACAAGGAGGTGACTAGGCCCAATCACAGTTAGGGGGAGGTCTCAGAATTAACAAGGAGATGACTAGGCCCAATCACAGTTAGGGGTAGGTCTCAGAACTAACAAGGAGGTGACTAGGCCCAATCACAGTTAAGGGGAGGTCTCAGAACTAACAAGGAGCTGACTAGGCCCAATCACAGTTAAGGGGAGGTCTCAGAACTAACAAGGAGGTGACTAGGCCCAATCACAGTTAGGGGGAGGTCTCAGGACTAAAAAGGAGGTGATTAGGCCCAATCATAGTTATAGGGAGGTCTCAGAACTAACAAGGAGGTGATTAGGCCCAATCACAGTTAGGGGGAGGTCTCAGAATTAACAAGGAGGTGACTAGGCCCAATCACAGTTAGGGGGAGGTCTCAGGACTAAAAAGGAGGTGACTAGGCCCAATCACAGTTAGGGGTAGGTCTCAGAACTAACAAGGAGGTGATTAGGCCCAATCACAGTTAAGGGGAGGTCTCAGAACTAACAAGGAGGTGACTAGGCCCAATCACAGTTAAGGGGAGGTCTCAGAACTAACAAGGAGGTGACTAGGCCCAATCACAGTTAGGGGGAGGACCCAGAACTAACAAGGAGGTGACTAGGCCCAATCACAGTTAAGGGGAGGTCTCAGAACTAACAAGGAGGTGACTAGCCCCAATCACAGTTAGGGGGAGGTCTCAGAACTAACAAGGAGGTGACTAGCCCCAATCACAGTTAGGGGGAGGTCTCAGAATTAACAAGGAGGTGACTAGGCCCAATCACAGTTAAGGGGAGGTCTCAGAACTAACAAGGAGGTGACTAGGCCCAGTCACAGTTAGGGGTAGGTCTCAGAACTAACAAGGAGGTGACTAGGCCCAATCACAGTTAGGGGGAGGTCTCAGAACTAACAAGGAGGTGACTAGGCCCAATCACAGTTAGGGGGAGGTCTCAGAACTAACAAGGAGGTGACTAGGCCCAATCACAGTTAAGGGGAGGTCTCAGAACTAACAAGGAGGTGACTAGGCCCAATCACAGTTAAGGGGAGGTCTCAGAACTAACAAGGAGGTGACTAGGCCCAATCACAGTTAAGGGGAGGTCTCAGAACTAACAAGGAGGTGATTAGGATGAGGAGAGATTTTGTTATGACAGTGGAAAACATAGAAATACGCTTCCTAATTAGACTTCACACTGACATACTCTGTAGTGATGAAAGTAAATGTGTGTTCAGAGTTCATGAGCTGGAGGAGCAGATTAAAGACCAGGAGACGCGGGCGGAGCAGAGTTTGGAGGAGGAGCTGAAGAGACACCGAGAAAGTTACAGCAAAATGGAGAGAGAAAAAAGCACCGAGATAGAGCTCCTGTGCAACAGGTACAATACACACACTGCAGTCTACACAACACACAGTACACTCTGTACAACACACACTACACAATTTCATTCCCTGTCCATTTCATCAGCTGCCCTTTACAGTCTACATGCATTTGTAGTGGTACAGTTTCAGACTGTAGTCCATCTGTTTATAGTGACACTGACATGGTGGTGTGTGTTGTGCTGGTGTGAGTAGATCAGATACCATCCACTGTCTACTAGACACGTCTACCTTGTTGGTCCACCTTGTAAATGTAAATTCAGTGACTATAGCACATTTGTTGCTGCACAGTTGGTTCATCATTGGTCATAGGACGCCACCCACAGGACGCTGTAGGCTGGATAGTTTTGGTTGGTGGACTATCCTCACTTTAGCAGTGACACCAGCACAACACACACTAACACACCACCACTGTCACTGCAGTGCTGATAATGATCCACCACTCAAATAATACCTGCTCTGTAGTGGTCCTGTGGGGGTCCTGACCCTTAAAGAGAAACAAAGTATACAGAGACTCAGATGGGCTACAGTCTGTGAATGTAGAACTACAAAGTGCTCCTATATGATCAGTGGAGCTGATAAGATGGAAAATGAGCACAGATACAAGGTTGGTGGACAGACACAAGTTTTAAAGGACCATCAAATTTGATTTGAAATAAAAACACCTCTCTGAGGGTCAGTGTGCTGCCAAATAACTTCCTGTTCCATTGTTTCCCAGGGTGCAGCAGCTGGAGGAGGAGAACACGGAGATGAAGGTGAACGTTTGCAGACTGAAATCACAGACTGAAAAACTGGACCAGGTGGGCAACACATCCATTGTGAAGATCATGACGGTTATCATCGCTACCATCAGCATCACCACCACTAGAACTATCGAAATCGGTATCATTACCAATATAATTAGCATCACTGTGGCCGTCACTATCATCCATAACATCATGACCATCGCCATAACAACCAATAATAGCATTTATCGTTATCACCAATCATCATTATCCTCCAATTATAACTGGCCATCAATATTGCTGTAATCATAATTGTCACTATCATTACCATCATCGCCATAACTATCGTCATAATCACAGTCATCTTCAATCAATCAACATTATCTCCCATACTGTCGCCATCACACCCACAATCACTTTCACCATTGTCAAAATCACCGTCATCAGCACCATTACCATCACACCCAACATCATCATTCCATCATAATAATCACAATCATTACCAGATTTACCATCACCACAATCAACATCCCCATCATCATTCACCATATAATCACCAGCACCATTACCATCACACCCAACATCCCTATCATCATTCATAATATTAATCACAATCATTACCAGATTTACCATCACCACAACCATCATCCCATCATCATTCACCATATAATCACCAGCACCATTACCATCACACCCAACATCCCTATCATCATTCATAATATTAATCACAATCATTACCAGATTTACCATCACCAAAACCATCATCATTCCCCATATAGAATCACCAGCACCATTACAATCACACCCAGCATCCCTATCATCATTCATATTGTTAATCATAATCGTAACCAGATTTACCATCACCACAACCATCATCTCCGTCATTATTCACCATATTAATCACCAGCACCATTACCATTACACCCAGTATCCCTATTATTATCATTTATAATATTAATTATAATCATAACCAGATCTACCATCACAACCATCACTACCATTCACCAAATTAATCACCAGCACCATTACCATCACACCCAGCATTCCTATCATCATCATTCATAATATTAATCACCAGCACCATTACCATCACACCCAGCATCCCCATCATCATCATCATTCATTATATTAATCACCAGCACCATTACCATCACACCCAGCATCCCTATCATTATCATTCATAATTTTAATCATAATCAGTGGCAGATTTACCATCACCACAACCATCATCCCCATCATCATTCATAATATTAATCACCATCACCATTACCATCACACCCAACATCCCTATCATCTTTATTCATCATATTAATCACAGTCATTACCAAATTTATCACCACACCCATCATCATTCACCATATTATTCACCAGCACCATTACCATCACACCCAACATCCCTATCATCATTCATCATATGAATTATAGTCATTAGCAGATTTACCATCACCACAACCATCACCATCATCATTCACCATAATAGTCATAACCATCAACATAATCACAGTTATCACCCTCATCACACCCACAGTTCCAGCTCTGATTTCTGAACCTGCCTCTGCGGTGATGGTGATGGTGTTACAGATGTGTTTGAGGACTGTGGAGATCTGGAGTTCCTCTCCTCCCTCTGAGCAGCTGTAGAGCTGCTGTGACTGTATCAGAGCTGCTGCATGTTACTGTGAGGAGTCGAGCTGTGAATGCTAACGAGAGCACTGCATTAGCCTGTGTAATGAGAGTGTGAAGCTGCTGTCTTTTGGGGTGGGATGGTGGTGGGGGTGGTACTGTGGAGGGATTAGCTCTCCTGTTCTGCAGAGACTTTGATCTGTAACAAAGAGAAACACTGCAGAGCGATGGAGTCTCTGCTCCAGTCTGAAAAACTGGGTCACCACCACCACCAGCGCACACAGTTGAAAGAGCGGCGGCTAAAGCTGTTCATATGTCATACGCTCTGTGTGTGTTTAGTTTTTCCCTCTATGTGGGGTCTGGATGCCTATATAAATATAGAAAGCATGAATTATAACATTCCATTTTAATTCAATGATTAAATTTCATTTCTCAATGTAATTACAGACCAAACTGACTGACCAAAACTTTAGGCTTGCTTCTTCATCCGTTTCTGAGATAGCAAGGCTTTACAAGTGGGTGTGGCCTTCTTTTGGGAGATTGTTTTTTTTGGAGATTGCTTTGAAGTGACTACTATCACTACTAATAATCATCTTATTTAATGAAGTTCAATGCTTCTCTGATATTGTGTGTTTAGCATCAAATCTAAAATCAGGCCTCTTTTCCAAATCCTTTATTCTGAAGAAAAAGAATTAAATAAAGGCCACGCCCACTTGTTTAGACCTCTATCACTCTACAATTAAAGAAGATACAAGCCTAAAGCTTTCCATATTTTCTACTTGGCACAATTACATCATTTCCTAAATGTTGAGTTGTGAAAGTATTTCTGCGTTACAGGGACTCTTATTGTGAAGGGCTGAGCTAGAACTTAATGTAGTTATGCAGGAAAACAGCTTAAGGCTTAAGTTTTTCTGTAGCTTCATCGGTTTTTCTGTATCTAGCACCGTGAAGGCTAGAGCTAGCCCTTAGCTGTGTTTCCCACTTCTGACACCAATGTAGCGTTGAGAGTTCTAAGAAGTTTGGAGGAGCTGTTCCACAGCTCAGCTTTACTGAAGAAATGGAGGAAAAACTGGATCCTTATTATCACGACATCATCATTATTATCACTGTCACTACTAATATCATCATCACCATTATCATCATCACAATTATAACCATTATCATCACCACAATCATCATGACTAGCATCACCAAAACCACTACTATAAAAAAATCACCATCAACAACTGTATTTCCCACTTCTGACACCAATGTAGCGTTGAGAGTTGTAGATGTTTGGAGGAGCTGGTCCACAGCTGGTCCACAGCTCAGCTTTAATGCAGGAAAAAACTGGACCAGGTAGGGAACACATTCACAACCACGATGGCCATCAGCATCGTTATTGCCATCACCATCCTCACCATCATCGTCACTTTCACCATCAATACCAACATCACTATCATTAATACAGACACCCTCGTCATCACCATTATCATGACAACTATCATCACTGTAATCTTAAAATGGTATATCAAAGCAAGCTCTAGCTATCACACTTTAGCACTGTGTGTTTCTATAGTGAGCTTCACCGGGAGTGCTAACAGTATAAGAGTTACAGCTAGCCCTTTGCTGTGCTTCCCACTTCTGACACCAATGTAGTGTTAAGAGTTCTTCTAAGAAATTTTGAAGAGCTGAGATTTTGCTCCACAGCTCAACTTTACTGAAATAAAACAGGATCCGTTAGCAATCCATGTAAAGCCATCTGAAGCTCACAGCCCTGAGGTCTAGCTCCACCCTTCACAATAAGAGTCCCTGTGAAGGAGCAAACTGTAACAAATTCAGATTCAGGAGGCCTTTGGTGATTTCATGTGTTTCGACTCTTTTATTTACTAAAACTTTAGGTGTGGTTTAGTTAAGGTATGTGCACTGAGTGCTTGACCCTCTCAAAGTAGAACTCAGTTAAGATAACAACCCGTATGATTGTGTTTTCCCAGGAGAAGCAGCGTATGACGGATAAGCTGGAGGACACCAGCCTACGTCTGAAGGACGAGATGGACCTGTACAGGAAGATGATGGACAAGCTGTGGCAGAACAGACATGAGTTTCAGAAAGAACGAGAGGCCATGCAGGAGGTAGGCCACACCTGCCCAGTTTGGTTTGGAGGACATATGAGATGCTTATAAACTGTCGGCTCATTAATACATTGATGTTCACGTCTGTGCGTATGAAGTATTAGTCTTAAATCAGCACCAGAATAAAAACAGAAGAGTGTCTCAGGGACAGCTAACAGTCCAACAGCTACAGAGGAACATGAGGAACATGGTTTTGACAGTTTGGGGGGGACATGGGCTTCCATCCTGACTCAGCAAACTAGCTAGCGGTGGTAGCCTAGCGCTAGCTAGCTGTTTCTCCAGCTAGCGTTATCACAGTGGGCGGAAATGATCATACAGTTAAGCCCGCCCACTTAGAGGGAAGATATGATTGGTCAGTTTTACTGTCATTTGAAATTGGTATCATGCTGAATTATACCTGGCCCCCTCTGTACATTAACAGTGGGACCACCAATCACCAGCATTCTGCGGAGGTATCACAGTCCTTATAGGGGGAGACACAGGCTCACAGGCTTCCACTTAACCCCTCACAAATAATTTATTTGCCTAAGAATATTAAGAATACTTTAGGCCTTCTGAGAGGGTGTAGAGGGCCATGACGTTTCCCCACTGATATAGACACACTAGTGAACATACACACTAGGGGGCATTAAGCACACATGCCCTGAGCAGTGGGCAGCCCTATCCATGGCGCCTGGGGAGCAGTTGGGGGTTAGGTGCCTTGCTTAAGGGCACTTCAGTCGTGGCCTGTTGGTCCAGAGGATCAAACCTTCGTGTCTCAAGACCAGATCCTTAACCTTCAGCCCACGACTGCCCATTACACCAGCTATGCTGGCGTTAGCTTAGGCTGGCAGGCGGCTATGGCTCAAAACACCACAGAACAGATTCAGTTTGGGTTTCTGTCACTCCAACCCTAGTCGTTTGACTCTTGCTCTCCCAGATATAAGTTTTTTATCAACCACACTAACAGCCCAGCAGCCAATCCGAATCAAACCCTGGTCTTTGGGCCTGTAGTGCTGCTAACTAGGAAAGAGAAGCTGGCAAACATTAGCCTTGCTGGGAGGTTACAGCACCAGATACCTTGCAACAGGTTTAATTTTGGCTTTGCTTCTTTAGATTTGAGTGGTCTGTTTCCATCACTAGAAAAAAACAATATATAGCCATTTAGTAATTCATAATAATGAGAATTGTTTCTTCATAATTGTGAGTTGGTATCTCATAAGTGTGACTTAGTATCTCATAAATATGACTTTACATCTCATAATATAAACTGAGTCATGCTATGTCATAATTATGAATTAGCATATCATAATTATGACTTGTCATGTCAAAATAGTGGCATTCGATTTCATAAGCATGACTTAGTGTCTTAAGTATGACTTACAATCTCATAGCTATGACATACCATTTAAAAACTATGACTTCATAACTCAAATGTATCTTCACATAATTATGAATAACCTTTCTGCATTGATTTCATTTATTAACTGGACTTGTTTGATTGTAGACGTTTATACAGAACCAACCTGTGAATCATGTCTAAAATCAGGCGGAGCACAGTTTGTAAGTGTTCAGTGTCGAACCACTACAGAACACTTACTCTCTGTACTCAGAACATTCTCACCTGTTCTAACCAGCAGCACTACAGAACACCTACTCTCTGTACTCAGAA
This sequence comes from Megaleporinus macrocephalus, assembly GCA_021613375.1. Lineage (NCBI taxonomy): Eukaryota > Metazoa > Chordata > Actinopteri > Characiformes > Anostomidae > Megaleporinus > Megaleporinus macrocephalus. The sequence goes on from CM038719.1 coordinate 7,108,711, forward strand.
CATTCTCACCTGTTCTAACCAGCAGCACTACAGAACACTTACTCTCTGTACTCAGAACATTCTCACCTGTTCTAACCAGCAGCACTGCAGAACACCTACTCTCTGTACTCAGAACATTCTCACCTGTTCTAACCAGCAGCACTGCAGAACACTTACTCTCTGTACTCAGAACATTCTCACCTGTTCTAACCAGCAGCACTACAGAACACTTACTCTCTGTACTCAGAACATTCTCACCTGTTCTAACCAGCAGCACTGCAGAACACTTACTCTCTGTACTCAGAACATTCTCACCTGTTCTAACCAGCAGCACTGCAGAACACTTACTCTCTGTACTCAGAACATTCTCACCTGTTCTAACCAGCAGCACTGCAGAACACCTACTCTCTGTACTCAGAACATTCTCACCTGTTCTAACCAGCAGCACTGCAGAACACCTACTCTCTGTACTCAGAACATTCTCACCTGTTCTAACCAGCAGCACTGCAGAACACCTACTCTCTGTACTCAGAACATTCTCACCTGTTCTAACCAGCAGCACTACAGAACACTTACTCTCTGTACTCAGAACATTCTCACCTGTTCTAACCAGCAGCACTGCAGAACACCTACTCTCTGTACTCAGAACATTCTCACCTGTTCTAACCAGCAGCACTACAGAACACTTACTCTCTGTACTCAGAACATTCTCACCTGTTCTAACCAGCAGCACTGCAGAACACTTACTCTCTGTACTCAGAACATTCTCACCTGTTCTAACCAGCAGCACTACAGAACACCTACTCTCTGTACTCAGAACATTCTCACCTGTTCTAACCAGCAGCACTACAGAACACTTACTCTCTGTACTCAGAACATTCTCACCTGTTCTAACCAGCAGCACTGCAGAACACTTACTCTCTGTACTCAGAACATTCTCACCTGTTCTAACCAGCAGCACTACAGAACACTTACTCTCTGTACTCAGAACATTCTCACCTGTTCTAACCAGCAGCACTGCAGAACACCTACTCTCTGTACTCAGAACATTCTCACCTGTTCTAACCAGCAGCACTGCAGAACACCTACTCTCTGTACTCAGAACATTCTCACCTGTTATAACCAGCAGCACTACAGAACACTTACTCTCTGTACTCAGAACATTCTCACCTGTTCTAACCAGCAGCACTACAGAACACTTACTCTCTGTACTCAGAACATTCTCACCTGTTCTAACCAGCAGCACTACAGAACACCTACTCTCTGTACTCAGAACATTCTCACCTGTTCTAACCAGCAGCACTGCAGAACACTTACTCTCTGTACTCAGAACATTCTCACCTGTTCTAACCAGCAGCACTGCAGAACACTTACTCTCTGTACTCAGAACATTCTCACCTGTTCTAACCAGCAGCACTACAGAACACTTACTCTCTGTACTCAGAACATTCTCACCTGTTCTAACCAGCAGCACTACAGAACACTTACTCTCTGTACTCAGAACATTCTCACCTGTTCTAACCAGCAGCACTGCAGAACACTTACTCTCTGTACTCAGAACATTCTCACCTGTTCTAACCAGCAGCACTACAGAACACCTACTCTCTGTACTCAGAACATTCTCACCTGTTCTAACCAGCAGCACTACAGAACACTTACTCTCTGTACTCAGAACATTCTCACCTGTTCTAACCAGCAGCACTACAGAACACCTACTCTCTGTACTCAGAACATTCTCACCTGTTCTAACCAGCAGCACTGCAGAACACTTACTCTCTGTACTCAGAACATTCTCACCTGTTCTAACCAGCAGCACTGCAGAACACCTACTCTCTGTACTCAGAACATTCTCACCTGTTCTAACCAGCAGCACTACAGAACACTTACTCTCTGTACTCAGAACATTCTCACCTGTTCTAAACAGCAGCACTACAGAACACTTACTCTCTGTACTCAGAACATTCTCACCTGTTCTAACCAGCAGCACTGCAGAACACCTACTCTCTGTACTCAGAACATTCTCACCTGTTCTAACCAGCAGCACTACAGAACACTTACTCTCTGTACTCAGAACATTCTCACCTGTTCTAACCAGCAGCACTACAGAACACTTACTCTCTGTACTCAGAACATTCTCACCTGTTCTAACCAGCAGCACTACAGAACACTTACTCTCTGTACTCAGAACATTCTCACCTGTTCTAACCAGCAGCACTACAGAACACTTACTCTCTGTACTCAGAACATTCTCACCTGTTCTAACCAGCAGCACTACAGAACACCTACTCTCTGTACTCAGAACATTCTCACCTGTTCTAACCCAGCAGCACTGCAGAACACCTACTCTCTGTACTCAGAACATTCTCACCTGTTCTAACCAGCAGCACTACAGAACACTTACTCTCTGTACTCAGAACATTCTCACCTGTTCTAACCAGCAGCACTACAGAACACTACTCTCTGTACTCAGAACATTCTCACCTGTTCTAACCAGCAGCACTACAGAACACCTTACTCTCTGTACTCAGAACATTCTCACCTGTTCTAACCAGCAGCACTGCAGAACACCTACTCTCTGTACTCAGAACATTCTCACCTGTTCTAACCAGCAGCACTGCAGAACACTTACTCTCTGTACTCAGAACATTCTCACCTGTTCTAACCAGCAGCACTGCAGAACACCTACTCTCTGTACTCAGAACATTCTCACCTGTTCTAACCAGCAGCACTGCAGAACACTTACTCTCTGTACTCAGAACATTCTCACCTGTTCTAACCAGCAGCACTGCAGAACACCTACTCTCTGTACTCAGAACATTCTCACCTGTTCTAACCAGCAGCACTGCAGAACACTTACTCTCTGTACTCAGAACATTCTCACCTGTTCTAACCAGCAGCACTGCAGAACACCTACTCTCTGTACTCAGAACATTCTCACCTGTTCTAACCAGCAGCACTACAGAACACTTACTCTCTGTACTCAGAACATTCTCACCTGTTCTAACCAGCAGCACTGCAGAACACTTACTCTCTGTACTCAGAACATTCTCACCTGTTCTAACCAGCAGCACTACAGAACACTTACTCTCTGTACTCAGAACATTCTCACCTGTTCTAACCAGCAGCACTGCAGAACACCTACTCTCTGTACTCAGAACATTCTCACCTGTTCTAACCAGCAGCACTGCAGAACACTTACTCTCTGTACTCAGAACATTCTCACCTGTTCTAACCAGCAGCACTGCAGAACACTTACTCTCTGTACTCAGAACATTCTCACCTGTTCTAACCAGCAGCACTACAGAACACCTACTCTCTGTACTCAGAACATTCTCACCTGTTCTAACCAGCAGCACTGCAGAACACTTACTCTCTGTACTCAGAACATTCTCACCTGTTCTAACCAGCAGCACTGCAGAACACTTACTCTCTGTACTCAGAACATTCTCACCTGTTCTAACCAGCAGCACTACAGAACACTTACTCTCTGTACTCAGAACATTCTCACCTGTTCTAACCAGCAGCACTACAGAACACCTACTCTCTGTACTCAGAACATTCTCACCTGTTCTAACCAGCAGCACTGCAGAACACTTACTCTCTGTACTCAGAACATTCTCACCTGTTCTAACCAGCAGCACTACAGAACACTTACTCTCTGTACTCAGAACATTCTCACCTGTTCTAACCAGCAGCACTGCAGAACACCTACTCTCTGTACTCAGAACATTCTCACCTGTTCTAACCAGCAGCACTGCAGAACACTTACTCTCTGTACTCAGAACATTCTCACCTGTTCTAACCAGCAGCACTGCAGAACACCTACTCTCTGTACTCAGAACATTCTCACCTGTTCTAACCAGCAGCACTGCAGAACACTTACTCTCTGTACTCAGAACATTCTCACCTGTTCTAACCAGCAGCACTACAGAACACTTACTCTCTGTACTCAGAACATTCTCACCTGTTCTAACCAGCAGCACTGCAGAACACCTACTCTCTGTACTCAGAACATTCTCACCTGTTCTAACCAGCAGCACTGCAGAACACCTACTCTCTGTACTCAGAACATTCTCACCTGTTCTAACCAGCAGCACTGCAGAACACCTACTCTCTGTACTCAGAACATTCTCACCTGTTCTAACCAGCAGCACTGCAGAACACCTACTCTCTGTACTCAGAACATTCTCACCTGTTCTAACCAGCAGCACTGCAGAACACTTACTCTCTGTACTCAGAACATTCTCACCTGTTCTAACCAGCAGCACTACAGAACACTTACTCTCTGTACTCAGAACATTCTCACCTGTTCTAACCAGCAGCACTGCAGAACACTTACTCTCTGTACTCAGAACATTCTCACCTGTTCTAACCAGCAGCACTACAGAACACCTACTCTCTGTACTCAGAACATTCTCACCTGTTCTAACCAGCAGCACTACAGAACACTTACTCTCTGTACTCAGAACATTCTCACCTGTTCTAACCAGCAGCACTACAGAACACCTACTCTCTGTACTCAGAACATTCTCACCTGTTCTAACCAGCAGCACTACAGAACACTTACTCTCTGTACTCAGAACATTCTCACCTGTTCTAACCAGCAGCACTACAGAACACCTACTCTCTGTACTCAGAACATTCTCACCTGTTCTAACCAGCAGCACTACAGAACACTTACTCTCTGTACTCAGAACATTCTCACCTGTTCTAACCAGCAGCACTGCAGGGCAGCAGGTTTAATTAAACCAAACCTGCCAAGTGTGTCTCTATTAGTGTCTCTGTAAAAGTATAGATTAGTCATTCACAGTGTGATAGACTGTCCTGTATGTGTATGTACAGTTGATAGAGGACCTGAGGAGGGAACTGGAGCACCTGCAGCTCTTTAAGCTGGAGACGGAGCGGCCTGGACGAGGACGGAACTCTTCCGCTGAATTTAATGCCAGAACGAGGGAAATAGAACTGGAGCACGAAGTCAAACGCCTCAGACAGGTACCACCCTACTGTCTATCACTAGGCTGAATGTATAACTCTAAATGTAGGTATTGTGATATAAACTGAGTTACAGTTTCTCATTAGGTTGAATGTATAACTCTAAATGTAGGTATTATGATATAAACTGAGTTACAGTTTCTGATTAGGTTGAATGTATAACTCTAAATGTAGGTATTGTGATATAAACTGAGTTACAGTTTCTCATTAGGTTGAATGTATAACTCTAAATGTAGGTATTATGATATAAACTGAGTTACAGTTTCTCATTAGGTTGAATGTATAACTAAATGTAGGTATTGTGATATAAACTGAGTTACAGTTTCTCATTAGGTTGAATGTATAACTCTAAATGTAGGTATTATGATATAAACTGAGTTACAGTTTCTGATTAGGTTGAATGTATAACTCTAAATGTAGGTATTGTGATATAAACTGAGTTACAGTTTCTCATTAGGTTGAATGTATAACTAAATGTAGGTATTGTGATATAAACTGAGTTACAGTTTCTCATTAGGTTGAATGTATAACTCTAAATGTAGGTATTATGATATAAACTGAGTTACAGTTTCTGATTAGGTTGAATGTATAACTCTAAATGTAGGTATTGTGATATAAACTGAGTTACAGTTTCTCATTAGGTTGAATGTATAACTCTAAATGTAGGTATTATGATATAAACTGAGTTACAGTTTCTGATTAGGTTGAATGTATAACTCTAAATGTAGGTATTGTGATATAAACTGAGTTACAGTTTCTCATTAGGTTGAATGTATAACTCTAAATGTAGGTATTATGATATAAACTGAGTTACAGTTTCTCATTAGGTTGAATGTATAACTCTAAATGTAGGTATTGTGATATAAACTGAGTTACAGTTTCTCATTAGGTTGAATGTATAACTCTAAATGTAGGTATTGTGATATAAACTGAGTTACAGTTTCTCATTAGGTTGATTGTATAACTCTAAATGTAGGTATTGTGATATAAACTGAGTTACAGTTTCTCATTAGGTTGAATGTATAACTCTAAATGTAGGTATTGTGATATAAACTGAGTTACAGTTTCTCATTAGGTTGAATGTATAACTCTAAATGTAGGTATTGTGATATAAACTGAGTCTACAGTTTCTCATTAGGTTGAATGTATAACTCTAAATGTAGGTATTGTGATATAAACTGAGTCTACAGTTTCTCATTAGGTTGAATGTATAACTCTAAATGTAGATATTGTATATAAACTGAGTTACAGTTTCTCTTTAGGTTGAATGTATAACACTAAATGTAGGTATTGTATATAAACTGAGTCTACAGTTTCACATTAGGTTGAATGTATAACTCTAAATGTAGGTATTGTTTATAAACCGAGTATACAGTTTCTCATTAGGTTGAATGTATAACTCTAAATGTAGGTATTGTATATAAACTGAGTTACAGTTTCTCTTTAGGTTGAATGTATAACACTAAATGTAGGTATTGTATATAAACTGAGTCTACAGTTTCACATTAGGTTGAATGTATAACTCTAAATGTAGGTACTGTGATATAAACTGTGTACAGTTTCTCATTAGGTTGTCTGTTATCCCCCAATAGGAGAATCATAAACTGCGGGATCAGAATGATGATCTAAACGGACAGATCCTGAGTCTGAGTCTTTACGAGGCTAAAAACCTGTTTGCCTGCCACACAAAGGCCCAGTCACTTGCCGCCGAGATCGACAACGCCTCCAGAGACGAGGTGAGAGGCCATCCCACATACAAACATCACCGGACTTTGACATTTTTAGGTTCCAGTAAATGTGAGATATGCAAATGTTTATTTCACTGAAAGATTTAATCCATCTCATAATTTCAATGCAAGATCTTATAAACGTCGTAGATGCTTTCAGATAACCTTGTTTCTGCTCATCCTTGCCAAAGCGTACACAATTATAATAAAATTCTGTATTATTTATAAATACAAAAATTATTTATTAAACTTTGACCACTGCGTTACATGACCTTTCATTTCAACACCGCTTAATAATCGTTTGGAGACTGAAGACACAACAGATGCACCCTAGAGGGTGAAATCCTTGCTGTCGCTGGCAGAGTGGAGGGTTTTAAAGGCTAAGCACCACTTATGGACACCCCTGGTGATTTCATATTGTTTTAGATACTAAAAATATATAAACATAAACATGAAAAATTATAAAATCTGCTTAATTTGCTTTAAAATAGATTTTAAAAATTGCTATGGAAATTCCTGAACGATACCGTGTGACGTCACTGGTGAAAAACTGAACAGCACCATGATACAACAACACTACGACTGACTGGGACTGTGGCTTCTCCAGCTTCTTCAGATTCTGATGATGTTTCTGAATTTGAATGTGAAAGAGCTGTAATGTAGAAATAGACCACCATATCACTTAGTCCTGATACTTTTAGTCAAACCACACCCACAACAGCAGCTCACCCTGAGTGTAAACAGTAGCTAAATAACCAGCAGTATTCATGACAACAGTCGCCTAGCAACCAGCTAAACTCAGATATAGAGGTACAGTTATTGTTGTAAATATGATCAAAGTGGAACTCTCTCTCATACGACTCAATAAATCTTCATAACTCAACTACGTTAGCTTAGCATAACTTGAGCCACCGAACTTAGCAAGTAAAGCTAACGTTAGCTAACATCAGCTAAAGCAGGCTCAGTAACTGAGCTTACCTGGTTTAACTCCACGTACACGGAGTCCAGTCGTCGTGTAAGCCTACGTCCCATAGCTGTGATAATCTTCAGACCTGAAATGATCTACAGATGACGGAGTGAGAGGACACTCCTTTCCAATGTGTCCGTTTAAAGTTGACAGGTTTAGTCCACTTTCTGGATATTTGGGGGTCTTTGGGCCATTTGTCCATGGGGGTCCACTGTACACCCAATTACTGCAGCCAATTACTGTATTATTATTATTACTGTAAGTGCATCTTCTAGCGTTGTTGTCCATCATCTACGTCACACACATAACGCCTACGGCAGTTTCTGAACAGTGGGCGGAGCTAAACAGTCTTTTAAACCGTATTTCTTGACGTATTTATGTGTTTGGTATTTTCACATTAGCTGCTGCTTAGCCTTCAATTCATCGAAATGCTAGGATTGAGCCGTTCCTGGACGTTCCTTTTATAGCGTAGCATCGTCTGTTTAATATGGTTTTTAAAGTCAAGCCAAGTCAAGTTTATTTATTTAGCGCTTTTTATAACAATGTTGTCTTAAAGCAGCTTTACAGAGTTTTGAAAACAGACAGTTACAACATAAATATCCCCCTGTGAGCAAGTCAGAGGCAACAGTGGCAAGAACACCTCCCTCAGACTGGAGGAAGAAACCTTGGGAGGAACCAAGACTCACAAGAAAAGACCCATCCTCCTCTGATCAAACAGTATTTACAGTTTAAACTAAATACCAAAGAAAAGAGTCTCTGTTTGAAATCTGGATAGCAAAGCTTTAGAAGCTGCACTGGTAGAGGCAGTCTCTGATTGAGGCAGTCTCTGACTGAGTCTGTATGTAAAGTGGGCGTAAGCTGAAACAGTCCCATCCTATCTCAGTGCTGGTACATCTGGATGGCACAGTGATGTAACTGAGGGTGTAGCAGTAGACACAGATGGACAGGAGAGCTGGCTGCTGATGGTGGGGAGGAGGCCCTGATGGTCAGTCCTTCAACAGTGTTCAACAGACAGGAGGACAGTCATTATCTCAGGAAGAGTAAAGAGAGAGAGTTAGTTGGGCTCGGGAGTAAGACTGTAGAGAATATGAATATTCAGAATTTTAGAGTGAGGCTGGCGACTCCGGCAGATCTAACTATAACAGCCTAAACTAAAAGGAGAGAACCAGAAGGTAACATGGACACGAGACCACCCTGAGACACTGGGATCCCCCCACTTCATTTTACCCGTCCCAACATTTATGGAATATAGTCTTGTACAACTCTAGGACAGCTGATGGTGTTGTCTGATGGGTGTTTTTATTACTGATGGGTCTTTTCACTGTTAGTGTTATATATTTATTGGTTCTGTTATTGTGTGTCTGTGCTTGTTTTGTAGCTGGTGGAAGCTTTGAAGGAACAAGAGGAGATCAATTTCCGTCTCAGGCAGTACATGGACAAGATCATCCTGGCCATCCTGGACCACAACCCCTCCATCCTGGAGATCAAGCATTAGAGCCACACTGCCGGAGAGGAAAAACAGAGATGAACACTGGGTTTAGGTGCCCCCCATGTGGCCAGGAAGTGAACTGCACCAACATTTTCACTCACTCACACCATTCTGTATCAGGAATCCCCCCAGCCCTGCCCACACTGGTGGGACGCCGGCACTCGGGCGGTTTCCTTCACATTCCTCACCATGCCATGAGTTCGGAATCCGCGCGGTGCAGAGCTGTTTAATAACCAGAGGGTGTGTTTGTCACCAGTGATTCTGGAGTGCTGGACCGGATGTTCAGTAGAAAAGTCACACGGGGTGTAAGTTTAGGTTTAGATCCAACAGAAACGCCAAACTCGTGTCTCTTAAATGTGGTTTAACTGCGTCGCCAGGCTGGTTTATACTTCTGCAAACCTGCACGCAAGCGCATTGGCGTAGAGAGTCAACGTGCACCATCAGTCAAAAGTTTGGAGACACCCACCCAGGATTGTCATATTTGTACTATATAGTAATATAGTAAATATGTGTGAAAAGATCAAAACTATAGAATAGTCAGTATGGAATTATTCCTGGAGCAGAATAAAACATCTGGTTGTGTTTAAAGAATGTTAAGAAGGTCTTTTAGAAATGAGCTCAGAAATGAGCTTCTGACCAGCAGCTTCATGAGGAGCCACATGAGCTGCTTCTGGAACAGGACTGAAGAAGATAGTGTAGATGCTGAGATCTTGTTCTGATAAACAGGTTTGAGGGTTTTATAGCTCTTATAAAAATATACATTCTCATTTTTACATTTAAATACAGTCAACTGTTTGGTTTTAGAACTAATTATGTACACGGGCTCCAACTTCACTCGTTGTTCAACACATTCAGATGAAAATGTCTTTATAATTATAAACATATATTTTTAGTTAGGTGTCTCCAAACGTTTGGCTACTAGTGTATCATGCAGGAATTAATGTCTTTGCAAGAGATATCATCCTTAACCCCTTCATCCAGTCAATATATTCAATATTTCTCATTATGAGACTGTTTAAGAATATGGCAAGATCATTTAACCATTTCGGCACATGTTTACTCATATAATGGAATTTTATTTTGGATATTCCATCAGCGTAATTGGAAAAAATGTACAAAAACCAAATGCTCTTACAATAATTTCATATTGAAAAATATTGCTACACTGAACAGATTTAGGATTACGTTTAGTTTTCCTACAGGTGTGTGTCTGACTGGTTGAGTTGGGAAGATTTAGACTAAAGAAAAAGCAGAAAACACACCAAACCAAATTTAATGACCTTCAATTATAATCAGTCATGTACACTGTATTGCCAAAAGTATTTACTCAACCATCCAAATCATTGATTTCAGGAGTTCCAATTACTTCCATGGCCACAGGTGTATAAAGCCAAGCATCTAGTCATGCAGACTGCTTCTACACACATTAGTGAAAGAATGGGTCGCTCTCAGGAGCTCAGTGAACTCCAGCGTGGTACCGTGATAGGACGCCACCTGTTCAACAAGTCCAGTGGTGAAGTTTCCTCACTACTAAATATTCCACAATTGACTGTCACAAAGTGGAAGCGACTGGGAACAACAACTGCTGACAGTCCTGACCTCAACCTGATATGAACTAGAGCGGAGACTGCGAGCCAGACCTTCTCCTCCAACATCAGTGTCTGACCTCACAAATGGCCTTCTGAAAGAACGGTCAAACATTCCCATAAACACACTCCTAAACCGTGTGGAGAGCCTTCCCAGTAGAGTTGAAGCTGTTATAGCTGCAAAGGTTGGGCCGACATCATATTAAACCCTATGGATTAAGAATGGGACGTCACTCAAGTTCATATGTGTGTGAAGACAGACGAGCGAATACTTTTGGCAATATAGTGTATATACAAAACATAATACAGCACTGAGAACAAGTCACTGTTTCCAAATCCACTAAGTATGTCCTATTTATATAAATGCCACAGCGCCCTCTTGTGGGCACGTTAATATTAAGCAGGAGTACACTGGTAAACACTCATCCTTGCACTTGATGGCAGATTTGCAGACACAGGAGTATAACAGGAGTGGTCCCGAGACCACAACAGCTTGTTGTGTGGAACTCTGTGATCCATTGTGAGCCATACAGGAGCAAAGGCCACGGCTGAAAGGACTTTTATTCTGAAAAACTTGAGTAAGTGTGGGTGGTTTGTGACAGGTAGTAATGAAACTGCCTCTTCAGAGAGGGAGTGAAGCTTGTGTATGTAGTATATAGTGAGTATATAGTTGTATATTACACTGCTAGTATTGTGGCCGACTCAGACCATTACGGCCTTTAACACATTATTATTGGGCACACTAAAGGAATATTCCAGCAGCTACAAAGAAAATCTGTTTTTCAGACTGATATATGATATAAGATATGATATATGATCATTTTATTATATGATATACTGCAGCATAATAATACATGCAAATGTAGGATGCCTGAGGTCAAAGTTGCCATATTCTTTATAGAGAGTATATGTTGCAAACAGGCTTAAATGTAGGTCCAGCTCGATGTTTAGGTCTTAAATGGTCTCAAAATAAGCTTTATAAGTCAGCTCTATGGACACCTATATATCTGGACATAAACTGCCTGGCCAAAAAAAAAGTCACAGTTTGGATTTAAAACAGTAAATACTTCAGCATTATACTGTTGTTCTTAGAGGATGTGTTAAATTATATATATTAATTATATCAATCATTATATATATATATACATATATATATATATATATATATATATATATATATATATATATATATATATATATATATATATATATAAAATATACATTTGAATATATAATTTCATATATACATTTTTTATGAATGACCCAGAATTAGTGCAAAGTTTGGTTCTATTGACTTACATTAAAACTAAAGTATGTTTTTTCCCTCTTCTGTAAAGTTATCATACAAGATTTTTCTTTACCAGCAGCAATAAATATATAGTTGTGGGTGCATATATATCTGGACATATTCAAAATGTCCATAAAAAGTCACAGTTTGGATTAAAAAAGTAAATACTTAAGCATTATACTGTTTTCCTTAGAGGATGTGTTAAATATATATGTATATATCCATTCATTATCTGCCACTTAATCCCGCTAGTCGGGGTCACAGGAGGGGCTGGAGCCAATCCCAGCGTCAACAGGCGAAGGCGGGGTACACCATGGACAATTTGCCAGTCCATTGCATGGCCAACACACACTCATGCACGCACTCACTCACACCTATGGGCAGTTTAGAATGAGCGATCAACCTAAAATGCATGTGTTTGGACATGTGGGGAGAAACAAGAGTACCCGGAGGAAACCCACTCAAGCACGGGGAGAACATATATGTGTGTGTGTGTGTGTGTGTGTGTGTGTGTGTTTGGCCATATACATTCATACATTTTGATTATTTAATTTTAAAACTTGGATTTTACTGTATATCATGAAAAATGGCATCTTTACACGAGAGACCAAAAACTGTCTTTACTTTCAATGTAAGTCAATGGAACCGAAATTATAAATAATTGGTTTTGGAGCATTTCTATTGGTCCATTCATGAAACTCTCGCAGGATATAAAGAGCAGCTGCTTTGTTTAAATGATGTAGAAAAATAAATATGAAGATACATGTGCTTCTTTGGCCAGTGACGATTTATACAGTACTATACGTATACAGTAGGCTTTATTTGAGCTAGTATAATATAACATTCTGAAAAAGAGATTTTCTTTAGAGAAAGAAAGTGGAATCTTCCTTCAGACTTTCAACACATTTCTCCAAACCCTGTAGAACAGACAGACCGCTCGCCTGGACGTGAAGCACACCTGGGACGGACAGTGTCTTTATAGAGTGAACACGTGCACAGGATGGTGAACGCGTGTAAGCGTACTGTATACACTGCTGAGCTTGAACGGGAAGAGAAATACTTTATTTTCAGGAACAAAAGGAAAAGAATGTGTAAAAAAAGAAGTTTATTTTTCATACAGAGGTGTAAAAGACGTTTAGTTTAATCTCAGAATAACCCCCCACCCCCTTGCGCTCCCCCCAACCCCACCAGTACTGTAGGCCTTTAACCTATGTGCACACAGTTCACTAGAAATTCTGTTTATATGATGCCAACTGGTTTAAAGCTAATATGCATCTATTCACTCACCCACAGCTTATCCAATGAATAAGGAGGCAGCCAATCAGAGCAAAGCTCAGCCTTAAAGGCACAGTCATGGCTAATTTTGGTGCATACAGTAGCACACAAGTGGACAAGGCGAATGTAAGATATGGGCCCTTATCTCACATAAACTCAATGTAAATGTTTATATTGTCCCCGCCCCCACAGAAAAAAGCAAATTCGCACGTCGTGGTTGGTGTGAATTGATGTGCCAGTAATCACCTGATGCTCGCCGTCTGACAGAAGCGCCAACTAGAAGTGCTTTCACTGTATATGCCATGAATGTATCGCCACTCCGTCTCGTTCCGTTCACGATCTTACTATCGACTTTATTAGTCTCAGCGTTACGCGCCTCACAGTATTTAAGATAGAAGCGTAGCTAGGGGAAAGAAGCCGCCGCGTGCTGTACTGTCACAAAAGTAGTTTTGCTCTGTTGCACAATTCGTACCGATTCCGTAGTTCCTTTGCATGTTTTTACGTCCGTGCCTTTATTTTTGGAACGTCTTCTTTTTGATTTTTTCTCCTGATATCATTTGGTTTTGCCAGGTCGTAGAGCTTTTTTTCTATATTTCGCTCATGAATTTGTGTTGTAGCATTTTTTTTTCATACATTGTAAATGTTGTACAGAAGAAGACTAGTTACTATTTGTATTTATGTGACACACATCGAACCTAAAGAGAAACACAGAACAGCTGTCTTTTATACAGTTTTATGATGATAATAATAATAACAATGATAATAATGATAATAATAATAATAATACAGGCTTAGAGTTTAGAGTGTGGTAAAGTAATGTATAGGAGAATTTTCTTAACGTTATGTATCTGCAGAGAAACAACACCGTGTAGAGCGAGCCGACTATAATCTTCTATAGGTGCGCGTCTTTAGGCCTATCTATACCGAGGAGAAGGTTTTGTAATCGATAGTTAAGCCTCACATATTTAAATGTGTTATTACTGAACTTTACTGTTTCAGCGCCTTTGGTAGCATCTCATTTTAAAAAAGTGCGTATTTGCAAAATAAAAGTCTCCAGGCTGACAACTGAGCCCACACACGCGATTACGTGTCCGAGCCCACCGGACTTTACCTGATTATATTAGTGGAGCTTGTTCTTTGTACTGAGTTGAGATTTTGATAGATGGCTCGTTTGTTTGCTCACCGCACATCACCACCCACGAAGTAATAAACGTTCTTTTTCTTTTTATTCTTTTGTTATGACACTGATAAGTGTTAATGATCTTGTTGTGACAAACTGGAATTGGAACTATGAAATAAACACTGCGTTGGCATGACTCAACACGGCCGAGCTTTCTTTTGTGGAAGTTTTGCATTGCAGGGAAAATGTAGTAGGAAGAATTCAGTAAAAATATAAAATAAATAAAATAATTTAGTTGAATTATCTCGTGATAATTATGCTGAAATAACTATCACAATGCTTTGAGATAATATTTTTTATTTCATTATCTTGTGATAATTATGTTGAGATAAGTATCTCAATGCTCTGAGATATTTTTTTTATTTAAATATCTCATGATAATTATGTTGAGATAACTATCTCAATGCTCTGAGATATTGAATTATTCCATGATAATAATACAGAGATAACTATCTCAATGCTCTGAGATATTTTTTTTATTTAAATATCTCATGATAATTATGTTGAGATAACTATCTCAATGCTCTGAGATATTGAATTATCCCATGATAATAATACAGAGATAACTATCTCAATGCTCTGAGATATTGAATTATCCCATGATAATAATACAGAGATAACTATCTCAATGCTCTGAGATATTGAATTATCCCATGATAATAATACAGAGATAACTATCTCAATGCTCTGAGATATTGAACGATCCCATGATAATAATACAGAGATAACTATCTCAATGCTCTGAGATATTTTTTTTTAATTTAAATATCTCATGATAATTATGTTGAGATAAGTATCTCAATGCTCTGAGATATTGAATTATCCCATGATAATAATACAGAGATAACTATCTCAATGCTCTGAGATATTTTTTTTTATTTAAATATCTCATGATAATTATGTTGAGATAACTATCTCAATGCTCTAAGATATTGAATTATCCCATGATAATAATACAGAGATAACTATCTCAATACTCTGAGATCTTTTTTCTTGATGTAATTATCTTGTGATAATTATGCTGAAATAGCTATCTCAACAGTCTGAAATATTGAATTATCTCATGATAATTATGTTGAGATAACTATCTGAATGCTCTGAGATATTTAATTATCCCATGATAATAATACAGAGATAACTATCTCAATGCTCTGAGATATTGAATTATCTCATGATAATTATGCTGAGATAAGTATCTCAATGCTCTAAGATATTTTTTCTTGATTTAATTATCCTGGCATAACAAAACCAATATCTCCAAGCTCCAAAATAATTTTTCTTGATGTAATTATCTTGTGATAATTATGGTGTGATCACTATCTAAACGCTCTGACATAGTGAATTATCCCGTAATAATTATTCCAAGATAACTATCTGAGTGCTCTGAGATCCTTTTTCTTAATTGAATTATCCCGGGATAATTATGCTGGAATAACTCAAGATATATAGAGAAAACCTAAACTTATTCCCCAGATAATTATCCCAAGCTACATTGGGAAAATCATTCTGCGATACCGCCAAACTGCAGCTTCTTGGTTGTTCTGTCCATTAGCAGCCTCCTCATAGCTCACCCCTGGATCAGATCCACCACTATCAGGGACAATGCTGGTGAGGCTGCCGCTCACGTGGGCTATTAGTGGCGTTACCCCTGATTTCCCAATCGATTCGATACCAAGTCATACCGGGGCTTATATCCGATACTTTAAAGGTTGTGAATTTCAGCAATGACAAATGCTAAATGTAAACATTATAATAAAATTCTGACATAAATATTTAATCAACTTTCAGAAATTTAAGTCCTCACTTTGCATCGTTTTTAATAACATCACACGAATGGTGTGTCTCAAAACCTAGTGAGTTTCTACAAAGACAGATTTTTACATCATAGTATGCGCTCCCGACATGTAGACTGTCCCAATATTACATACCTTAAACATGCTTCTACTGAGGAACCTTATTTAGACCTACTGAGGAACCTTATTTTAAACCTAAGGAAGGTTTGAACACTTCCTCAGCCGCTAAGACAATCCCATGATGCAACCCAGGCAGAACTTTTCCCCAACATGGCGGACAAAGGCGGAGCTACTGGCGGAGAAGTCATCTTCAAATGTAAGTTATTCCGATTTTCCGATTATCTGGTTATGTATCAGACGGTGTGGAGCTGTAGATCAGAGAAGATGAAACGGGAGGAATGTAATCATTGTTTATCTCAGCAGTAGCGCTAACTCCTGTAGCGGCAGTTCAGTAGCAGTAGCTACGTACACACAGCCGACGTTCAGCTTTACACCGTTTATTTACTCCACTCTGAATTCATCCGCGACTCCAGGTGAATCATGGGATACACAGTGTGCTGTGTTCACCTACATAACAATGACTGCTGATTCAGGAGGTCATCCGGGAACCGTTAACCTACTACTCAGTACCTACTGAGTATTCAGACATACTAGCCGCGCTCGCCTACTGATTTACTACTGAGTATTCAGACATACTAGCCCCGCTCACCTACTGATTTACTACTGAGTATTCAGACACACTAGCCCCGCTCACCTACTGATTTACTACTGAGTATTCAGACATACTAGCCACGCTCGCCTACTGATTTACTACTGAGTATTCTACATACTAGCCCCGCTCACCTACTGATTTACTACTGAGTATTCAGACATACTAGCCACGCTCGCCTACTGATTTACTACTGAGTATTCAGACATACTAGCCACGCTCACCTACTGATTTACTACTGAGTATTCAGACATACTAGCCACGCTCGCCTACTGATTTACTACTGAGTATTCTACATACTAGCCCCGCTCACCTACTGATTTACTACTGAGTATTCAGACATACTAGCCACGCTCGCCTACTGATTTACTACTGAGTATTCTACATACTAGCCCCGCTCACCTACTGATTTACTACTGAGTATTCAGACATACTAGCCACGCTCGCCTACTGATTTACTACTGAGTATTCAGACATACTAGCCACGCTCACCTACTGATTTACTACTGAGTATTCAGACATACTAGCCACGCTCGCCTACTGATTTACTACTGAGTATTCTACATACTAGCCCCGCTCACCTACTGATTTACTACTGAGTATTCAGACATACTAGCCACGCTCGCCTACTGATTTACTACTGAGTATTCTACATACTAGCCCCGCTCACCTACTGATTTACTACTGAGTATTCAGACATACTAGCCGCGCTCGCCTACTGATTTACTACTGAGTATTCAGACATACTAGCCGCGCTCGCCTACTGATTTTACTACTGAGTATTCAGACATACTAGCCGCGCTCGCCTACTGATTTACTACTGAGTATTCAGACATACTAGCCGCGCTCGCCTACTGATTTACTACTGAGTATTCAGACATACTAGCCGTGCTCGCCTACTGATTTACTACTGAGTATTCAGACATACTAGCCGCGCTCGCCTACTGATTTACTACTGAGTATTCAGACATACTAGCCCGCTCGCCTACTGATTTACTACTGAGTATTCAGACATACTAGCCCGCTCGCCCACTGATTTACTAATGAGTATTCAGACATACTAGCCCGCTCGCCTACTGATTTACTACTGAGTATTCAGACATACTAGCCACGCTTGCCTACTGATTTACTAATGAGTATTCAGACATACTAGCCATGCTCGCCTACTGATTTACTACTGAGTATTTAGACATACTAGCCGCGCTCACCTACTGATTTACTACTGAGTATTCAGACATACTAGCCACGCTCGCCTACTGATTTACTACTGAGTATTCAGACATACTAGCCGCGCTCGCCTACTGATTTTACTACTGAGTATTCAGACATACTAGCCGCGCTCGCCTACTAATTTACTACTAAGTATTCAGACATACTAGCCACGCTCGCCTACTGATTTACTACTGAGTATTCAGACATACTAGCCGTGCTCGCCTACTGATTTACTACTGAGTATTCAGACATACTAGCCCGCTCGCCTACTGATTTACTACTGAATATTCAGACATACTAGCCCGCTCACCTACTGATTTACTACTGAGTATTCAGACATACTAGCCCGCTCGCCTACTGATTTACTACTGAGTATTCAGACATACTAGCCCGCTCGCCTACTGATTTACTACTGAGTGTTCAGACATACTAGCCGCGCTCGCCTACTGATTAACTACTGAGTATTCAGACATACTAGCCGCGCTCGCCTACTGATTTACTACTGAGTATTCAGACATACTAGCCGTGCTCGCCTACTGATTTACTACTGAGTATTCAGACATACTAAGCGGGCTCGCCTACTGATTTACTACTGAGTATTCAGACATACTAGCCGCGCTCGCCTACTGATTTACTACTGAGTATTCAGACATACTAGCCACGCTCGCCTACTGATTTCACTACTGAGTATTCTACATACTAGCCACGCTCGCCTACTGATTTCACTACTGAGTATTCTACATACTAGCCACACTCGCCTACTGATTTACTACCGAGTATTCAGACATACTAGCCACGCTCGCCTACTGATTTACTACTGAGTATTCAGACATACTAGCCACGCTCGCCTACTGATTTCACTGCTGAGTATTCAGACATACTAGCCACGCTCGCCTACTGATTTACTACTGAGTATTCAGATATACTAGCCACACTCGCCTACTGATTTCACTACTGAGTATTCAGACATACTAGCCACGCTCGCCTACTGATTTACTACTGAGTATTCAGACATACTAGCCGTGCTCGCCTACTGAGTATTCAGACATACTAGCCGCACTCGCCTACTGATTTACTACTGAGTATTCAGACATACTAGCCGCGCTCGCCTACTGAGTTTGCCTACTGAGTATTCAGACATACTAGCCACGCTCGCCTACTGATTTCACTGCTGAGTATTCAGACATACTAGCCACGCTCGCCTACTGATTTACTACTGAGTATTCAGACATACTAGCCACGCTCGCCTACTGAGTTTGCCTACTGAGTATTCATACATACTAGCCGCGCTCGCCTACTGAGTTTGCCTACTGAGTATTCAGACATACTAGCCACGCTTGCCTACTGATTTACTACTGAGTATTCAGACATACTAGCCACACTCGCCTACTGATTTACTACTGAGTATTCAGACATACTAGCCATGCTCGCCTACTGATTTACTACTGAGTATTCAGACATACTAGCCCGCTCGCCTACTGATTTACTACTGAGTATTCAGACATACTAGCCGTGCTCGCCTACTGATTTACTACTGAGTATTCAGACATACTAGCCGTGCTCGCCTACCGATTTACTACTGAGTATTCAGACATACTAGCCGTGCTCGCCTACTGATTTACTACTGAGTATTCAGACATACTAGCCGCGCTCGCCTACTGATTTACTACTGAGTATTCAGACATACTAGCCACACTCGCCTACTGATTTACTACTGAGTATTCAGACATACTAGCCACATTCGCCTACTGATTTACTACTGAGTATTCAGACATACTAGCCGCGCTCGCCTAATGAGTTTGCCTACTGAGTATTCAGACATACTAGCCGCGCTCGCCTACTGATTTACTACTGAGTATTCAGACATACTAGCCGTGCTCGCCTACTGATTTACTACTGAGTATTCAGACATACTAGCCACACTCGCCTACTGATTTACTACTGAGTATTCAGACATACTAGCCGCGCTCGCCTACTGAGTTTGCCTACTGAGTATTCAGACATACTAACCACGCTCGCCTACTGATTTACTACTGAGTATTCAGACATACTAGCCGCGCTCGCCTACTGAGTTTGCCTACTGAGTATTCAGACATACTAGCCACGCTCGCCTACTGATTTACTACTGAGTATTCAGACATACTAGCCGCGCTCGCCTACTGAGTTTGCCTACTGAGTATGCCTACTGAGTATTCAGACATACTAGCCACGCTCGCCTACTGATTTACTACTGAGTATTCAGACATACTAGCCGCGCTCGCCTACTGATTTACTACTGAGTATTCAGACATACTAGCCACGCTCGCCTACTGATTTACTACTGAGTATTCAGACATACTAGCCGTGCTCGCCTACTGATTTACTACTGAGTATTCAGACATACTAGCCGTGCTCGCCTACTGATTTACTACTGAGTATTCAGACATACTAGCCGTGCTCGCCTACTGATTTACTACTGAGTAGTCTACATACTAGCCGCGCTCACCTACTGATTTACTACTGAGTATTCAGACATACTAGCCGCGCTCGCCTACTGATTTACTACTGAGTATTCAGACATACTAGCCGCGCTCGCCTACTGAGTTTGCCTACTGAGTATTCAGACATACTAGCCTCGCTCGCCTACTGATTTACTACTGAGTATTCAGACATACTAGCCTCGCTCGCCTACTGATTTACTACTGAGTATTCAGACATACTAGCCTCGCTCGCCTACTGATTTACTACTGAGTATTCAGACATACTAGCCTCGCTCGCCTACTGATTTACTACTGAGTATTCAGACATACTAGCCTCGCTCGCCTACTGATTTACTACTGAGTATTCAGACATACTAGCCACTTTCGCCTACTGATTTCCTACTGAGTATTCAGACATACTAGCCTCGCTCGCCTACTGATTTACTACTGAGTATTCAGACATACTAGCCGCGCTCGCCTACTGAGTTTGCCTACTGAGTATTCAGACATACTAGCCTCGCTCGCCTACTGATTTACTACTGAGTATTCAGACATACTAGCCGCGCTCGCCTACTGAGTTTGCCTACTGAGTATTCAGACATACTAGCCGCGCTCGCCTACTGATTTACTACTGAGTATTCAGACATACTAGCCACGCTCGCCTACTGATTTACTACTGAGTATTCAGACATACTAGCCGCGCTCGCCTACTGAGTTTGCCTACTGAGTAATACACAAGTAGGCGATTTCGGATGCACCTACAGTCGCTGCAGTTGCTCTCCATGAATGCGCGCGCCGAGAAACGGCTTGATGACGACAGAGCTTAATCCTCATTGGTTAGGAGCTCCGCGGACACCTCTGACGCTTAACTCTTTTTACTGTAAAATATATATCTCCTCTCAAACTCTTTAAAGACCCTACATTTACACTAATACTGTCATATCTATTAGCACGACAGTTTATTTTCATACAGTATTCAATATATTTCTATCATAATTAGTATTTTAGATCATGAAGAGGCTGAAGTGCCGTAGATTTTTACTCCTATGATTTGTGAGTGTGTTTAAAAGCACTACATCACTATTGCGTTTGGATCTATTTTTCTTTCTACTCTTTCTAATTCTTTTCTTTCTTTACCATCATTCTATTGCGTCATTAGCTGTAAAGAGAGCAAACACCGCGAGACCCGCCATTGTTTACGTAGGCTGCAGGTGGCGACTGTCTGAGTTGAGGCTCTTTTCCCTCTTAACCCCACTGCATTCAGCTGCTCTCGCTGACCACCAAGGCCAGGCGCAGCCGTATCTCGAACATGCCTGCAGTCTCTCTCTCTCTCAATAATCAGTCTTATTCATGGTGTTTTCCATGACAACACAGGGGAAGCCATCTTTGTTTACTTTGTGTTAGAACTTCCGGTGCACTGGAAGATACCTTGATACTAATTACAAGCAAAACAACAACAAACATATAAAATGAATAGCATAATATGTTCAGTTAGAGTCACAATAATTGGAAGAAGAGGAAAACCTGGCTTGAACAACAGAGTTACGAACACAGCACATGAAGATCAGAGTGTAGTAAAGCCGCCTTCCAAAGAAGACCACCTGCGTCTCTGACTGAAACCTCCGTATGTCTGTTCTTACCATTCTGTGGAGGAGAACCAGCACCAGAGCTTCCTTATCCAGAGAACTGTCTCGCTTATGAAGCTCAGAGGAAGCAGACGTGTCGGTGCTGGTGAGTCTATCAGTTCAGTAACTGTTTTCTGATCAGTGTCCACCGCGCTAGGCTATCTGGACTGTAACTAACACCCACGCAGAGTGGCTCGGGCAGCTGGCTGGACTTGGGTTTAACCGGCTTTCAGAAATATAAACTCACTGTCTGTGTGTAGGAGGACACGCCCACCTTCCCACTGTGCAGGTACTGATACGCTTCAGTACTTTTATAGTTTTCCATTACTGAACCGTCTACACCTTCTGTCGCCATAGGTAACCTCAGACTACCTTTTCATATCCCTGAGTTATTAACCTTGGATGAGACAGTGTTGTACCATTCAAGCTTCTTACTGTCTCTCTGGTCTCCTCCACGTAACTGTATTCATTTTGGTTAGCTGACAGAAAGTTCTAACACAAAGGTGGAAGAAACACACGCTCGAAAGTGGGTGTGGAGAAATACAGTGAATACCGTGTGTGCTGCTACTCACACAGCTGCCTACCTAGACAGTGATTATTGCCAGGATCGTTAGTGTTGATATTTAGGTATCGATCTGCCCATCCCTAGTCCTGCATCGCACGTCGCTGTGGTGCGTGGAACTCCGTCTCTGCCTCAAACACCTCTCCCGCGTCACTTCATCATCATCAAAGTCCGTCATCACCGCCTCAGCGATGGCAGCCCGAAGGCCAGCTGGTTTGGCAAGCTGTGCCTGCCACTTCAGTTTCTCCATATGCAGTTAAAATACTCCAGCACCAGCTCCTCCTGCACATCTCCACCACCTGCACGCCTGTCCACTCTCCCTCTCGCCTCTGGCTTGTACAGGAGCAGCTTCCGGACTCAAAGCAAGGCAGTTTCTTCCAGGACCCTGGCTGGACTCGCTCACCGATTTAGGTCCAGCTTCTTCAAATTTTCTGTTTTGACTGAAACACCTTATTCTTTGATTAGTCAATATATTGAGGGCATAAATTAATATACTGAGAGCACAGCTTACTATGTTGAGATGACATTAATGTATTTAGGCCCTAGATAGATAGATAGATAGATAGATAATAGATAGATAGATAGATAGATAGATAGATAGATAGATAGATAGATAGATAGATAGATAGATAGATAGATAGATAGATAGATAGATAGATAGATAGATAGATAGATAGATGCTTCTCATTGAAGCATAATAACTTGTGCATGAGCTGTGTCCTCTTTACTGAGCACTTGTGACCATTATATCGTAACGTATGGCCTCAATATATGATTTCTTTGCCACAACTTATTATAAATAATCATCTTTAGGGAGTTAATAAGGTTCCTACATAGACCAGACCAGTGTGTCTTATATGGAGCTAGATTAATGCCTTTAGAATTTTAAATCCAAGTGAAAAGTTATAAGCTGAATGAGAGTCGTTTTGGATCTGTATCATTCATTCATGTATTTAATCATTCAAACTCATCCTCCTGGGTTGTGGTGGGGAGCTGGAGCACCGTCCCAGCGCTCATTAGGCGGAAGTAGGCCACCAGTCCAACACAGGACAGATCTGTATCATACCAGCTGAAACTAAATTCAGAATGTTTAAAGTCTATGTGGGGCAGTCATGGACTGAAGGTTAGGGGTCCAGCCTTGTGACCGGGAGGTTGCTGGTTCAATCCTCTGGACCAACAGGACTTGACTGAAGTGCCCTTGAGCAAAGCACCTAACCCCCAACTGCTCCCCAGGCACTGTGGATAGGACTGCTGTCGCTCCGGGCAAGTGTGCTCACTGTCCCCTAGTGTGTATGTTCACTAGTGTGTGTATATATGTGGGTGTTTCACTGCCCTCTAGTGTGTGTGTTCACTAGTGTGTGTATATGTGGGTGTTTCACTGCCCTCTAGTGTGTGTGTTCACTAGTGTGTGTATGTGGGTGTTTCACTGCCGCCTAGTGTTTGTGTTCACTAGTGTGTGTCTGTGGGTGTTTCACTGCCCCCTAGTGTGTATATTCACTTGTGTGTGTATATGTGGGTGTTTCACTGCCCCCTAGTGTGTGTATATGTGGGTGTTTTACTGCCCCCTAGTGTGTGTGTTTACTAGTGTGTGCATATGTGGGTGTTTCACTGCCCCCTAGCGTATGTGTTCACTAATGTGTGTATGTGGGTGTTTCACTGCCCACTAGTGTGTATGTTCACTAGTGTGTGTATATGTGGGTGTTTCACCGCCCCCTAGTGTGTGTGTTCACTAGTGTGTGTATATGTGGGTGTTTCACTGCCCCCTAGTGTGTGTGTTTACTAGTGTTTGCATATGTGGGTGTTTCACTGCCCCCTAGTGTATGTGTTCACTAGTACCTGTATGTGGGTGTTTCACTGCCGCCTAGTGTGTGTGTTCTATAGTGTGTGTGTGTATGTGAGTGTTTCATGGCCTCCTACTGTGTGTGTTCTATAGTGTGTGTGTGTATATGTGGGTGTTTTACTGCCCCCTAGTGTGTGTGTTCTATAGAGTGTGTGTGTGTGTGTATGTGGGTGTTTCACTGCCGCCTAGTGTGTGTGTTCACTAGTGTGTGTGTGTATGTGGGTGTTTCACTGCTGCCTAGTGTGTGTGTTCTATAGTGTGTGTGTGTATGTGGGTGTTTCACTGCCGCCTAGTGTGTGTGTTCACTAGTGTGTGTATGTGGGTGTTTCACTACCCCCTAGTGTGTGTGTTCTATAGAGTGTGTGTGTGTGTGTGTATGTGGGTGTTTCACTGCCGCCTAGTGTGTGTGTTCACTAGTGTGTGTGTGTATGTGGGTGTTTCACTGCTGCCTAGTGTGTGTGTTCTATAGTGTGTGTGTGTATGTGGGTGTTTCACTGCCGCCTAGTGTGTGTGTTCACTAGTGTGTGTATGTGGGTGTTTCACTACCCCCTAGTGTGTGTGTTCTATAGAGTGTGTGTGTGTGTGTATGTGGGTGTTTCACTGCCGCCTAGTGTGTGTGTTCACTAGTGTGTGTGTGTATGTGGGTGTTTCACTGCTGCCTAGTGTGTGTGTTCTATAGTGTGTGTGTGTATGTGGGTGTTTCACTGCCTACTAGTGTGTGTGTTCACTAGGGTGTGTATGTGGGTGTTTCACTGCTGCCTAGTGTGTGTGTTCTATAGTGTGTGTGTGTATGTGGGTGTTTCACTGCTGCCTAGTGTGTGTGTTCTATAGTGTGTGTGTGTATGTGGGTGTTTCACTGCCGCCTAGTGTGTGTGTTCACTAGTGTGTGTATGTGGGTGTGGCAAATGGTTCTGAATTGTAATTCTATAAGACTGTAATGAAAATTCTGTCTGAAAGTTAATTCTGTATAATATTATTGTGTACTGATAAGTTTTCAACATCCTACAGTCATGCCTGCCAGGGAATATTAAAAGACGGCAGCAACAGGTGGTGCACAGTCAAGTTCACCTGTATGTAGGTGTTTCTAATAAAATGTGCACTTAATGTAGGTCCGGGGGGCCGGGGGGGGGGGATTCCAGACATCCGCTCATGTGTCTAACGTTAATATTTCAGTCTTAATATTTAATTTCAGTTTAGAGTTTAGTTTCACATGGCTTTCAAAATAATACCACATACCCATACATGACCCTGTTTACATCTCAAGCACTGAATCATCAGATAAATAAATAAATAAAACATTTTCTTTAAGACTCTTATATCTGGACCTGGTCATTAAACAACAGTTTGTGATGACTATATAGATTTCTTAATATTTAATACTGAAAGTCATGCTGTAATACATAAGCACATCCTATAGGTGGTGCCAGTGAGCTGCGCTCTCTTCTATAGTGTGTGGTGCACCAATATAAACAAATAAGCACAAACAGGACTGACCGCCACAGACATCACTGTCATTCCTCTGTCTGCTTCAGCTTAACATCGCCACCGACGCCAGTGTAAACCTCTCTGCACTGTTCAGTGTATTTGATTGCGTTACTGAATCACACTGTAAATCAGGTTTACTTTAAAGGGCCCATGTGCCACATTTCTCTTGAGTTGAATGTATTTCCAGGCTGGATTCGTCTCTGCCTTCACGACTGGCTGCCTGCTACTGTGCATCATTCAGCAAGCTCAACAAGACAAGAGCTAAACCACTGCTTAGAACTTCAGCATGAGTGGGCGGAGCTAAACTGCTGTAGACTCCTATGCAAATAAGTTGGTCTGTTACAGAAACAATGAATTCAAAACAGGTTGTTTTGTCTATTTAGTTTCCATATTGCTGCTTTGCTGCTGCTGGGAACAAACATTGTATATCTAAACTCATAACTTTGAAGGGCATAGAAAAAACAGACTTTGCTTTTAATGTAAGTGAATGAAACCAGAGTTTTTCATTTCGCTTGTTCTGTTTATCATGAAATTTACACGCAGCGTAAAGGGCACCAGCCATCTTCATACTATGTGAATGCTACTATGCCGACGGCAGTGGTATATGAACTGGAGAAAGAAACGTTTTTCTACTTTAAATACAGGTTTTTCATGATTTGGGTCCTTTAACTTAAAGTAAGTGTCTGTCTTACATTCTGTTCACTTTTATCAGTGAAGGTCACCAGGTTCACTTGTGGGTTTTTGTCTTTGAGTTAAAGGGCAGCTTATTTAAAATGATTTATCTTTGTGATGTCACAACATCCAGCTTCATTTACATATCTCCACCTACCCAACCAAAACAGTCACACCGTGCTACACTTTACTTTTAATGGAAGTCAATGGAAGTAGACTCTGAGTAATTATGGGCCATTTCGTTTCTTCCATTCATACTGAAATTTACACACAGCGTGAAAGACAACAGCCATTTTCACACTATGTCAACAAAAAGAAACTTTAGTTGGTGTTTACTCCTTTTATTAAAAAATAAAATATAGGTTTTTTCATGATATGGGCCCTTTAACTTTAATTAAGTGACTTAAAGGGCCCATATCATGAAAAACTATTTTGTGATGTCACAACATCCAATTGCATTTACATATATCAACCTACCCAACCAAGAATGCTTTGTTTCCTCCCATCAATACTGAAGTTATAAGTAGTGTTTCAGCCTGGACTCCTTTCAGAATGAGGCACAATACAGAGCAGCCAATCAGAACAAAGCTCATTTACATATATATGTCCTTAAGTGTTGTTGAAGTGTTTGTGTAAGTGTAAGGCATACAGAGAGACTGGAACGATGGTCATGTTGAAATGAAGTATGACTGTTTGCGCTGCATAAACCCACAAAAAGAAGAAACACTAGAGAAATGTAGGACACGGGCTCTTTAATACACCACATTTTTGCAAAGAGCCCTCAGCGGCGCTGATGTGTGGCGTTCTCTGATCATAGATCAGACTGTGTTGGGCTTGAAGGATCATTTACAAGGTTTTAAAGGTAACAGTCTGGTGTTTAGTCTGTTTTTCTCTGCAGGACTACGTGGACTCCTCCAGTCTTCGTCGCTCCTTGCATTTCTCTGATAACTCTGCGGCCTCCCACACTCCTCTCACCGTACGCATCTGACAGGAATGCCATCTGTAAGAATGACTTGGTGCTGCTGCCTATCTCGGCCAGACCGCTGCTGTACAGGAGAGTTAATCTCACTAAGATGTGAAATAACTGGTAATGGGTTTCATCACAGCTGTCCAAATACAAGCTCCTACTTACTCTACCATTCATTTAGCTGTGGACGGACTTACACTGTAGGACAGGGTAACTTGTGTTATGATTCAGTGCTATATCCCTGAGGTCACTAATAGGCGGACCGTGGTCCGGGTCCGGGTCCGGGTCCAGACGTTGTCCAATGTGGACCCAAATCGATAAACTATTCAAAATTTAATTTTCAAAGTGTTTGAACGTTAAACACTTTCGGAGCTTTTCTAGTCTTTACAGTATACGGGCTTTGCGGCGTGTTAACCTCACAGACCAATCGTGTGTGTTGTAAGATCACCAAACGCCCTCAGCCAATCAGATCCGTGCAGATTCGGTGCGCACACAGGCGAGGTAGGAAGCGAGAAGCAGCAGTCAGAAAGTAAAGCAGGTTGGAGAAAAAATAACGAAGTTTAAAAAAGGAAAGTTGACGGAGAAACACGGCTGTTTATCCAGGAATGGAGAGACTTATATGTTTATTCTTCCCACAGGCGTCTCCAAACCAACAGATCAAGCTGTGAAGCTTGAGTTAACCAGAAGACTCTGCTTTATTTACTGTTTCTATAAATAAACACTATAAGATACACCTTTTTTCAAAGCATTCTGTTTTTTTTTAAAGTAGCCCTTGTTTTTACTTCAAATAAGGAAATAATATTTGTTTATTTATTTATTATACTGAAATATACTGAACGGTATGTGTGGTGTGTTGGTGTTTCAGTAGCTGATGGTATAAGATGCTGATACTAGACTACTTCAGTAAACAGGATACACCCCTGAATCAGAACACACGTTAGAAATGATGAGGGTCCAGACCTTGGCCTGAGGAGACCTCCTCTAACTGGACCTTACTGACTCTAATTAAACACCTTTGCTATATCTTATATACTGAAGTAGCCTAATATCAGCATTTTATCATCGGCAACTGAAAGGCAGACACATTACAAATACAATTCAGTATATTTCAATAATAATTATTGTTTTAAATGCTGAACTTCAAATAAATGTTTTTTCTTACTTTCTCAACTAAAAACAAGGGCTACATTAAAAATGCTTTTGATAAAAAGTACAGAGTAAATAAAATGTGCAGTCTTCATCTTAACTTGTTACATCTTAACAGTTTATCTCCCTTTTGTATTCTTCTCTCACACTTTCTCTTGTTTAGTGAGAAGAGTGAGCTTTTGGTTTTCCAGCCAAGATTTTATTTTCACCATCGACATTTCTTTTTTTAGAGCATGCCGTCTGAACGAGCCTCCCTCTCCGACTCGCTTTACTCTCCCACTGCTGCTTCTCACTTCATACCTCCCGTGAGTGTACCACCCTCCCAAATCTGCTCAGATCAGATCTGAGGAGCCATTGGTGACCTTACAACGCATGCGATTGGTCTGTAAGTTTACTCTGCCGCAAAGCCCGTATACCTTAAAGACACGTAAAGTGCCATCGTTTAAAATAAACATTGTTAAAATTAAATCCTTCTCAATAGATTATCCTTTGGGTCCGCATTGGACAACGTCTGGGTCCGGACCTGGACTGCGGTCCGCCTATTAGGTTTTATTAGGTTCAGTAAAAGAGCCCAACACGTTGTCTTGTCTTCTCTGCTGATGCCACACTGGTGTCAGAAGTGGGATATAAGGCTTCCCAGTGAACGTCTCTGCTGTCTTCTCTGCTGATGCCACACTGGTGTCAGAAGTGGGATATAAGGCTTCCCAGTGAACTTCTCTGCTGTCTTCTCTGCTGATGCCACACTGGTGTCAGAAGTGGGATATAAGGCTTCCCTGTGAACTTCTCTGCTGCCTTCTTTGCTGATGCCACACTGGTGTCAGAAGTGGGATATAGCACTCCTCAGTGATCTGGAGAGAACTGGCTCTTTGAATTTAAAAACAAAGTAGAAGAGTGGACACAAAAGCAGCCTAACAAGGACCAGCACTGGAGGTGGCGGATGCTTTGGAAGTCGGGGGGGCAGGTCAACGCAGAGTGACCACACACCGAGGCTCTCGGGAGTCGTTGTTGTCGTGGGTCTAGCATTTGTGTATGTGTTGTTTGTGTCGTTGTGTGTTGGGCTGCATGGAGCCTGGCGTTGAGCTAGTGAATCAGAAGTGTATGGCTAGATGTATGGTTGTTTTGGCAGCGTTGTGGGGTGTATTCTCCACTGATGCCACACTGGTGTCAGAAGTGGGATTTAGCACTCCCCAGTGACCTAAAGAGGACTGGCTCTTTGAGTTTAGAATTAAAGTCGAAGAGTAGAAGCAGAAGCAGCGTGACGAGGACCAGCATTGGAGGTGGTGGAAGGTGACGAAACGAGGATGTCTGGACTGCGGTTGGCAAGGACCTTCTAGCATAGCAGCATGGCATTGACTGTAGCCCTCCAGTGACATCTCTTAAAAAGCAGCTACTCAGGCTGATGGTGGAGCTCTGTACAGAAGTTCAGTAAGTGTGTCTGGCATTTCAGAAGGTGCCACACTGGTGTCAGAAGTGGGGTAGCGCTTACCAGTGGCCTGGAGAGCATTCAAGGGTAGAAGAATAGAAGCAGAAGCAGTGTGATGAGGACCAGTGGTGGAAGAAATGACACACTGAGGATGTCTGGACTGCGGTCAGCAAGGATGTGCTAGCAAAGCAGCATGGCGTTGACTGCAGCCCTCCAGTGACATTTCGGTTTGCTGGCCAGTTGGTTTCTTCTTGAAGAGACCTTGCTGCTCAGGCTGATGGCTGAATTTTGGATTCCTACTTGTTCCTGCTGTGACTCGCGCTTCCTGACCGCTCTGGTGGAAGAGCCCAGCGCTGAGCGAGTATGTGGGCCAGATGCGTTTGGAGCTGATGACTGAACACTGGAAGGTGTGGATGACCTCCTTCTCCTCTAACAGGGGGCCCAGAGGCCAACGTGCAAAAACTCACCACACGCTCTGTCCCACTTTTACTCCTCTCTCCTTTTATCCTTCTCTTCCTCCCGCTCGGACCACCCGGTGCTGATCTTTACTGCACTCCAGCTTCTGTCAGCCACGTTCTAGGTTTTAACCCTTCGATAGCAAATAACAAATGAAAACTTCTTCTTGAACTCTTTCAGTTAATATATCTAGTTTTTCATTGTGTGACTGTTGTTAACTTTGTAGACGTTGTTTACTTGATAAATACATTAAAACAAGTTAAAACTCTCTTAGAAATAGAAGTAGGGATGCACCGATACCACTTTTTCCTTACCGATACCAATAACGATACCAGCTTTTCAGGTATCTGCCGATACCTAGTACTGATACCAACTCTGACTTAAATACTGGATATATGGCTATAAATCATGATATTTATAGTGTTCCACTTTTTATATGTTGTATTTTGTGCTAGCTTGCTTCTTTTTGCTTGCTTGGATGAAGTCGCGGTGTTTTTTGACGTGGTTTCGCTTTAAATGCTTAATTTAATTTGTCGTATTGAAGTCTTTGCTGGTCGTGCCATCCCTTGAAATGCTGGCTTTACAAATTTTGCAGTGGGCTTTTTTGCTGCTGCCCGTCTCAACAGAGAAATACTCCCACACCGCGGGCATGCTGTTGGCTTCAGTCAAGCGCCATTTAGTGGTGCGCATGCACGTCAATAAGCTTCATGATATCGGCGCTCTCTATTGCCGATACCGATACTGTGTGTAAGTGCCAGTATCGGCGGTGATACCAATATGGTATCGGTGCAACATTAAATAGAAGTATTAACCAAAATATATATTTATATATATATATATATATATATATATATATATATATATATATATATATATATATATATATATGTATGCAATGTATGCAGCAAATATATATATATATATTTGCTGCATACATTGTTTAACCCCTTTCACCCTGTTCTTTAATGGTCAGGACCACCACCACAGTGCAGGTAGTATATTGGATGTGGGTCATTCTCCACACTGCACTGACACTAACATAATACTGGTATGTTAGTGTGTGTTGCGCTGGTGTGAGTGGATCAGACACAGCAGTGCTGCTGCTGGAGTGTTTAAACACCTCAGTGTCACTGCTGGACTGAGAATCGTCCATCAACCAAAACTATCCAGACACCAGTGTCCTGTGGGCGGCGTCCTGTGTCCACTGATGAAGAACTAGAGGAACACAAACTGTGCAGCAGCAGATGAGTTACCTACACGATGGACCAGCAAGGTAGGACAGTGAGTGGATACAATGTTTAAAAACTCATATCCACTCAAACCAGCCCAACACACCACGTCAGTGTCACT
The DNA here is from genome assembly GCA_021613375.1 of Megaleporinus macrocephalus. NCBI lineage: Eukaryota > Metazoa > Chordata > Actinopteri > Characiformes > Anostomidae > Megaleporinus > Megaleporinus macrocephalus. The sequence goes on from CM038719.1 coordinate 7,140,893, forward strand.
GCAGTGCTGAGAATGACCCACCACCCAAGTAGTACCTCCTCTGTGGGGCTCCTGATCATTAAAGAACAGGGTAATAAAGTATACAGAGAATCAGATGAACTACAGTCTGTAAGTGTAGCTCCTGTATGGTCAGTGGAGCTGATAGAATGTTATGGCTGATCAGTGTATGTATGCAGATTTGAGACAGAGCTACTCGGTAGATAGACGTATTGGTCCAGACAGAGATTATCCAATAGAGCAGAGGTCACTAATAGGCGGACTGCGGTCCGGGTCCGGGTCTAGACATTGTCCAATGCGGACCCAAACCAATAAACTATTAAGAGTGATTTAATTTTTAAAGTGCTTAAGCGTTAAACACTTTCGGAGCTTTTCTCATCTTTAAAGAAAGAAAGAATAACGAGGTGTAAAAAAGGAAAGTTGATGGAGAAACCAGACTGTTTTAACCAGGAATGGAGAGACTTATATGTTTATTCTTCCCACAGGCGGCTCCAAACCAACAGATCAAGCTGTGAAACTAAGTTAACGAGAAGACGTTGCTTTATTTACTGTTTCTATAAATAAACACTATAAGATACACCTTTTTTCAAAGCCCTTGTTTTTACTTCAAGTGAGTTTATTTATTTATTTATTTATTTATTTATTTATTATACTGAAATATACTGAACGGTATGTGTGGTGTGTTGGTGTTTCAGTAGCTGATGGTATAAGATGCTGATACTAGACTACTTCAGTAAACAGGGTACACCACTGAATCAGAACACACGTTAGAAATGATGATGGTCCAGACCTTGGCCTGAGGAGATCTCCTCTAACTGGACCGTACTGAACTCTAATTAAACACCTTTGCAATAAAGGATCCAATGTGCTCAACTTGAAGTGAAATTCTACATAGTTTTTTTTACCCACAATTCAGTGTTTGCAAAGTAAGCAAAGTGGGTTTGGTTTGAAATGGTTCAGATGTTGTTTACAGTGGTGCTGATGGGAACCAGGGGTCTCCATATCTACAACACAAATATACACAGTTTAATTACTATCAAACCCACCCTTGAACCTACAGGCTTATGTATGAATGTTGATGATGGTAAAATCTGAAAAATCTGAAAATAATCAATTTTCTTTTGGGGACTATTTTGCCTCAGGATCTCCTGCATGTATCCCTCCACCAGAAATGGATTTTAAGGCCAAAACTATCAATAAAATAACAGGCAGGCAGCGTATTCATCAAAATGTCATGTACTAACATTCAGGGAGGGGAATTCCAGCAAAGGCTCAGCATAATTAAAAGGTTGAGATGTAAACATTGAGTGGTTTGGTGTGAAACGCTCCGTCCTGAGAAAATCACAACTGGTCACAGTGGTGGTAATGGGAACCAGACGTCCACCCCTGAAAGCACCCTTCCAGAAAGTCCCAGTTTAAAACCTGCTGTTTATACCAGAGAGACACTCTAATGAGCATGCAGCACAGAGCTGCTTACATTAATTACTTCATTAAAATGAAATTAACCGTCTGAATAGATTGGACAAGGCAAGATGTCCCCAAACGTCTGAAGTGTCCCATAGCTCACTGTGTGGTTTGTATCTGTGTGTGTGTGTGTGTGTGTGTGTGTGTGTGTGTTTGTTTCCTCCCTCTGTAAGGGGTCTCGTACCGGGATGTAAAGAGATATGTGCTGATTCAGCCCCTAAGCGCGCGTCAAGCAGAGCCTTCACACGCGAGCCTTTTCCAGGCAGCCGGAAACGTCCTCCTGGAGCCGTGTTGGGTTTCTCTCTGAGCTCCTGTAGGAGATAGTAGATCTGTAGGGCTCCAGATCAGTTCTGTCTTTCTGCCCCCTGAGAAAGAATGTGGAACCGTTAGCGCTGACAGTTCTGCTGAGCGAGCTCAAACTGCTACCAACATAGAAACTGACTGGAGCTGAGGACCTATACATACGTTCTGCACTCTTAGTAGCAGGAGTTCTGAGAAGATTTTGTCCTGAAATCTGTTTTTTTCTAAGTCTACTTTTGGCGGAGGGATACAAGCCAAGGGCTATAAGGCAGAGGAGACCCCAAAGAAGATGGAAGAAAGTTCCCTCACAGAAAGTTATTACATGAATTTGTTATGAACACACTGGATGATTGTTTCGAGTGGAATTTGGCCTTAAAATCTATTCGCGGTGGAGGGATACATGCAGTCGTGGCGTAAAATAGTCCCCAAAGAAAATGTACTATTTTCAGATTATTTTCAGACTTTCTTCTATTTTGCTCTCATCATCCCTTCATATAAACCTCAGACAACACATGTAGGCTCACTGCTTGTTTTGACAGTAAATATAATATATATATATTTTTGATGTAGACATGAAGATCCCTGGTTCCCATCACCACCACCGCCACTGTAAAGAGTCTAACTCACGTTGGAATTGCTTCTAAATTGGTGGCAAGGCTCATAACTGCGAGCCCACTTCTTTATTTGTCTTGAAGTAGTTTGGCTTTTTTTGGCTCGGAAGGCGGCCGGAATGACACAGCATGACTTCATACGCGCACAGTAGTTGCTCTAAAAGTAGCCCGCTTGTCTGAGCCGGGAGCCGAGCAGCGATAGTCGAAATGTCAGTTATATTTTGTTACTGGCTTTCCAGCGGGCCTCTGCGGAGCTTTGCATAGAAACAGGGTTTCGAGGAGAAAGCTAAAGCTAATTGATTTCAGTCCCCGTTCACGTTCCTGCAGCTCCCTTTAGCCAGAGCGTGTTGTGTAAAGGGGAACTCCGCTCTGAGCAGGCGTGCCTCCAGCACTCTTTTTCCCATATGATGACTCATAGCAGCGTGTTGTCGAAGTGGGGGAATTCTGCATGCAGGCTGGGGAATAAAATCCAGACAATGCTTAATGCAGAGTTCATTCTATTAGACTTTAGCTGATGACGTGGAAAGGAAGCATATAACCCCGCCAGTTAGCATCGCACAGTCATGCATTGGTGACCTTGCCTGCAAAGGCCAAAAATACAAATTCCCCTTTATCCCATATTCCCATATTCCCAAGCAAGACATATTTGGTGTATGGAACGTTGGACCCCTACCTACTAGCACGATGCCTAAGAACCATGTGTGGAGTTGTTCAGTAATAATAGACTTGATTATGTGGTTTCTGATGATGTGGTCATATGACTCATGGCTAGAGGTCTAAATGTTCCTTATACTTGACCACTGTTTGTGTTTTGGTTTTGAAGAAGTGATGTTAACATAGTACTGATGAGGAAAATATGCACACACATTGTTGGTAGCCTAAATTAGATCAAATCCTGCCTCGGAGTCCAGCTTCCAGTCCTGGATTTTGAGGTCACCACTAATTAACTGAACTGTTGGTGTAACTGTTTGGCTACTTCGTGTCTTACTTTCCAGTCGATGCAAAATTGAGGACCGGAAACCAGATTTAAAGACTTGATTTGAAGATTTTGGCATGTACAGTTGGGTCAAGAGGTCTGAGAGCGCTGAAGAAAAATGCTTCCATGTACTACCTGCACTCAACATTGTGATCATCTATGTTTTTAATAAGTACGGCTCTCTTGTTTCCAGTAGTACTGTTTACATTGGAGTAACTACCACACCAAAAGTATTGTTCGTAATTCTTCAAATAAAAACTGAAGTTTTCTGAGTGCCATCTTGCTACATATGGTTTTCATAGCTCTACGACTATCTCTCGAAGTTCCCACTGCAGATGTTAGTATGAACACAACTACCGAGCTGCCGTAGTTAGATATAGCTATGCTAGCTGGAAACCATGGATGACAGCAGTGAATATCTCAAACTCTAATCTCCAACCACTGAGAGGAACGAACATTTAAAAGAAGAACCTCCTTAGGAACTTGGGAAAGAAGCACTGAGAGGAGCCAAGAATCAAAGTAGGAACCTCCCTAAGAGCATGAAGAAGAAACACTGAGAAGAACCAAAGGCTCAAAAGGAGAACCCCTCTAATAACATTAGAAAGAACCATTAGGAAACAAGATTTAAAAGAAGTAGCTCCTAAAGAATAAATGTGAGGAAGAACCAATAAGAACCATGACTAAAAATGAGAAGGTCCCTACAGCATGAAGAAGACCCACTCAGAGGAAACAAAACCCAAAAGAAGAATTTTCCTAAGAGCGTGAAGAAGAACTGCTGGGAGGAATCAAGACTCAAAATGAGAATGTCTCTAGAAGCATGAGAAAGAACCATTGAGAGGAACCAAACCTAAAAGAATAATTTCCATAAGAACATGAGGAAGAACCACTGTGAGAAATCAAAACTCAAAATGAGAACCTCTCCAAGAACATAAAACAGAACCAATCAGAACCAAGACTCAGAATAAGAACTTAAAAGTGTGAAGAGGAACAGCTGAGTGGAGTCAATAAACAACAGGAGGAACTCACTAAAAGAATGAGTAAGGACCACTGTTAGCCCTTTTTGACCAACATGGAACGTTCCACCAAAGATGAACAAATTTTCCAGCTGGAATCAAAGAATAATAGGTTCTTCTGTACTGCTGTGCAGTGCCCCCTGTTAGTGCACAGACTAGTCCTCTGAATAGCACCAAGGTTCTAAGAAGCCTGAATGGAACTAGTTCAAGAACCAGGGCCATGTTGATCATGAAGGGCTATCAGGGAGGGAGTTTCTTGGGTCCTCTCAGTGGTTTCTACTCATGCTCTTGGAGAGCTTCTCTTTTGAGTCTTGGTTCCTCTCAGTGGTTCCTACTCATCCTCTTAGAAAGCTTCTCTTTTTGAGTCCTGGTTCCTCTCAGTAGTTCTTACTTATGCTCTTAAAAAGCTTTTCTTTTGGAGTCTTGGTTCCACTAAGTGGTTTCTACCCATGCTCTTAGAAAACCTCTCTTTTGGAGTCATGGTTTCTCTCAGCAGTTTCTCCTTTTAAGTCCTGGTTCCTCTCAGTGTTTCCTACTCATGTTCTTAGAAAACCTCTCTTTTGGAGTCATGGTTTCTCTCAGCAGTTCTAACTCATGCTTTTAGAGAGCTTCTCCTTTCGAGTCCTGGTTTCTCTCAGTGGTTCCTAGTGAGGCTCTTGGAGAGCCTCTCTTTTTGAGTTTTGGTTCCTCTCAGTGCTTCCTACCTATTCTTTTAGAGAGCCTCTTCTTTTAAGTCTTGGTTCCTCTCAGTGGTTCCTACTCATGCTCTCAGAGAGTCTCTCCTTTTGCGTCCTGGTTCCTCTCAGTAGTTCTTGCTCATGCTCTTAAAGAGTCTCTCCTTTTGAGTCTTGGTTCCTCCCAGTGGTTCCTACTCATGCTCTTAGAGAGCTTCTCCTTTTGAGTCCTGGTTCCTCTCAGTATTTCCTACTCATGCTCTTAGAGAGCTTCTCCTTTCGAGTCTTGGTTGCTCTCAGTAGTTCCTAGTCAGGCTCTTGGAGAGCCTCTCTTTTGGAGTCATGGTTCCTCTCAGTGGTTCCAACTCATGCTCTCAGAGAGTCTCTCCTTTTGCGTCCTGGTTCCTCTCAGTAGTTCTTGCTCATGCTCTTAGAGAGTCTCTCCTTTTGAGTCTTGGTTCCTCCCAGTGGTTCCTACTCATGCTCTTAGAGAGCTTCTCCTTGAGTCCTGGTTCCTCTCAGTAGTTCTTGCTCATGCTCTTAGAGAGTCTCTCTTTTTAAGTCTTGGTTCCTCTCAGTGGTTCCTACTCATGCTCTTAGAGAGCTTCTCCTTTTGAGTCCTGGTTCCTCTCAGTAATTCTTGCTCATGCTCTTAGAGAGTCTCTCTTTTTGTGTCTTGGTTCCTCTCAGTGGTTCCTACTCATGCTCTTAGAGAGCTTCTCCTTTTGAGTCCTGGTTCCTCTCAGTAGTTCCTACTCATGCTCTCAGAGAGCTTCTCCTTTTGAGTCTTGGTCAAAATAAGAAACTTCATAAAGTCATGAAGTGGAACCGCTAAAAGCAACCAAGACTCTAAAGGAGAACCTCCCTAAGACCACAAGTGTGAACTACAACATCTAACTGATAATTCTAACAGTACAGGAGCATGAAATGGCAGGGGTTTGTGCAGCTTCATTACAGACTATATAAGGAGTTCCTTAAGGAACTGTCTGTTGAAATGTTGTAGGGATCTAAACGTGGTACCAGGGTTTCTATGCTGTACCCAGAACGGAGCTGCTGTGAGAGAGGAGTAGCATTTGGCAGTAATCCGTCCAAACTCGGAGCAGAAACGGACGCTGGCATTCGGTGCTCAGTCACCGATGGAAAAAAAGATTGCAGTGTTGAGAAATCTTTGTACGTTCTGGCTGGGCTGGATCAGCCAATGGGGCGGAGAGCTGAAGTGTTGCTGGGTGACGGTGCCTGTCCTGCCTGGACACAGTGCCAGGCTCAGGGAGCCATGTGGGCTGTGTTAGCGCTGGCATTTCTACTCCAGTGCAGTCCATCTACTGCCGCGCACGGGAGCCCGGCGGGATCAGAGAGCTTACGGCCAGTCTGTGCGTGACGTCAGCATCTATATATGACTCGAGTCCGGCGTGGTTTGGCCCTGATGAGCGTGTAGCTATGTGCAGTATGACAGACGTGTGGAGAATCATAAGCCTGTACTCCAGGATTACTGCTGTCCAGTAACGACCATTGATTAGGAGTTTAGGAGCTGGACTGCAGGGCTTGAACATTAGACTGGTCACCAGTATAATTAGGAACTTACAGAGAAGTCTCTGATAGACAACCGGACCAATCGCTGGACCAAGTTCTCAGTGTGAATATGAGCCTGGAGTCACTGAGAGAATTTAACCCATCCGTGCAGTGAAACACCCTCATATATACACACACTAGTGAACACACACACTAGGGGGCAGTGAAACACCCACATATATATATATACACTAGTGAACACATACACTAGGGGGCAGTGAAACACCCTCATATATACACACACTAGTGAACACGTACACTAGGGGGCAGTGAAACACCCTCATATATACACACACTAGTGAACACACACACTAGGGGGCAGTGAAACACCCACATATATATATACACTAGTGAACACATACACTAGGGGGCAGTGAAACACCCTCATATATACACACACTAGTGAACACGTACACTAGGGGGCAGTGAAACACCCTCATATATACACACACTAGTGAACACATACACTAGGGGGCAGTGAAACACCCACATATATACACACACTAGTGAACACATACACTAGGGGGCAGTGAAACACTCACATATATACACACACTAGTGAACAAACACACTAGGGGGCAGTGAAACACTCACATATATACACGCACTAGTGAACACACACACTAGGGGGCAGTGAAACACTCACATGTATACACACACTAGTGAACACAAACTAGGGGGCAGTGAAACACCCACATATATATAGATACAAGTGAACACACACAGTAGGGGGCAGTGAAACACCCACATATATACACACTAGTGAACATACAAACTAGGGTGCAGTGAAACACCCACATATATACACACTAGTGAACATACACACTAGGGAGCAGTGAAACACCCACATGTACATACACAATAGTGAACACATACACTAGGGGTCAGCGAAACACCCACATATATACACATACTAGAGAACACACACACTAGGGGGCAGTGAAACACCCACATATATATACACACTAGTGAACATACACACTAGGGGGCAGTGAAACACCCACATATATACACATACTAGAGAACACACACACTAGGGGGCAGTGAAACACCCACATATATATACACACTAGTGAACATACACACTAGGGGGCAGTGAAACACCCACATATATACACACACTAGTGAACACACACACTAGGGGGCAGTGAGCACACTGGAACAGTGGGCAGCCCTATCCATGGCACCCAGAGAGCAGTTGGGGTTTAGGTGCCTTGAAGGGCACTTCAGTCGTGTCCTGCTGGTCCCGGGGATCAACAAGGTAGGCATGTCTGACAGAGGCAGTCGTCTTGTGACCGGATCCCTAACATTCAAGCCACGACTGCCTGTTAGACATGACTATCTTGCTGGTCCACCTTGTAGATGTAGAGTCAGAGACAGTAGCTCATCTGCTGCTGCACAGTTTGTGTTCTCTAGTCCTTCATCAGTGGACACAGGACGCCGCCCACAGGACACTGCTGGCTGGATCTTGCTGATTGGTGGACTATTCTCAGTCCAGCAGCACGGTGTTGTGTCTCATCCACTAATCACCAGCACAACACACAATAATGCCTGGTTCACACTACATGACTGTTGGAATGGTCTGGTTTTTGTAACGTTCACACTACGTGACTAGTTGAGCTGTAATCGGAATTCTTTCAGTTGTTGTGGCTTTCACACTACATGACTGGTCGGCAACAAGGGGTCACGAATTACACGACTTTCACTCTGGAGAATCACTGACTCATCTGGTTGCTGTCCAAAAACACGTTTTGGTCACAAGAACACACGAGAACTAAACGCTTGTGAGAGCTAGCGATACCACGTAGAACATATGTTAATTCCAAAACGGATGTCAACAAACCAGCGATACGAGTTGTTACTGAGCTGATCTGCAAGAAAGAAGAAAAAGTTATAAAGATGGATAAAGACACGGGGCCAGCAGGGACTGTCTGTTCTGCAGAGAAAGCTGGAGGTTAATATTTATCAATGTAAACGTTTGTGTCCCCCGCAGCCGCAGAGAGATTGCGTAAATGGTGATGCGGTTCTCTCTCTTCATGATCCCATTGGCTGTAGCTAGACGCTGCTGTTGACTCACAGTCGCCGACTGGCCTAGATATTAAACATGCTAGATATTTCCTGATCGTCTGCGATTAGCCGGCAAGCGTCTTTAAGCCATTCACACTACATGACTGATCGCTGATCATCGCCGATTTGCCTCCGATCTACAAAAAACAGTCAGCGATTGAAAAACCAGCCTAAAATCATGTAATGTGAACCAAGCATAACACACCATCTCCGTGTAAGTGTTACTGCAGTGCTGAGAATGATGCACCTCCCTAAAAGTAGCTGCTCAGTGGTGGTCCTGTGGGGGTCCTGATCATTAAAGACCAGGTAATAAAGTATACAGAGAATCAGATGAACTACAGTCTGTAAGTGGAGCTCCTATATGGTCAGTGGAGCTGATACAGTGGATAGTGAGTGTAGATACAAGGAGGTGGTTTTAATGTTATGGCTGTTGTGACTATTGAATCGCTCTTAGCTTAGCGCTAACGTACTGCGGGAGGGCTGACATTTGCATTACTAGTTTCAAGTTTCAAGTTTATTTGTGATTATTTTGATTTTTGTTTTTCATGTTTACACCAGAGTTTGGACATTTATTGCTCAAACTGAAGTTCGACTGGTTTGTGGTCTGGCAGGTCACGTGTGCCCGAGTAGGCCAAACTTTCAAAATCCATTTTTAAAATTCAAATAGACCTTGATTAAATAAAGTGTGCAGTCTCTCTGTTTTCTTCCTTTATTACATTTGTGCTTTTTCCACTGACCATTTGTTCCTCGTCTGTATATGAGGGGAGAGACGACGCAGGGTCCTGGCGTCCAGGCTTTAGGTTAACGTGTGATGTGAGTTGATTGGGATTCCTATGGATGCAGGGCTCGTGATCTTCACAGCTGGAAGTAAACAGTGCTAAGTCTAACGCTGCCGACTCTATCCAGGTCGCTCATGTCCTTCTCTGCTACACGACGCTGGACGGGGACGCTGCAGTCGGGCCTTCGGAGGGATAAAAACATGAAAAATGAATAAACCATATGTACTAAACCTCAAGCTGTGTGATTATTAGGCTTCACGCTGAGCTCTTGGTCCCATCCCCAGATTTCACCACTCTGGTCTGGATGATCTGCTGCAATCCGGCCTGCTGTGCCACATCTCTCTGGAGAGTTTCACCCGGTACCCCCTGACCCCAATACCAGAGAGCCACAGTTTCTCAAAAACATGACTGTCTTACATCAGGCAATAGGGAAAGCCCTATGGGATTTACAAAATTCTGCATAATTAAATGGGTGAGAGTCATTTAGGGTGGTTTCGTTCTAGAGAAGGCCAGAACGGTTCACAGTGGTGGTGAATGGAACCAGACGTCCACCTCTAAAAACTCCCTCACAGAAAGTTAGTACATGAATACTAAATGCTGGTTTATGATGAAGTTTTGGCTTACAGTGTATTTTAATCCAATCACTTGAATCAGTTCACCGTGGATGGATACATGTAGGATGTTACGAGGCAAATTAGCACCCAAAGAAAACTTATTTTCAGATTTATGATGGTTTTACAATCATCAGCATTCCATATAAAACGGTACAGTATATTCTATTTATTATTTATAGAATGATTTATTATATATAGAGTAATTCGCCTATTGGTGTATAACAAAATATTATTAAACAAGCTGTTTTAGGTACTGTACCTTTAATATATGTAAATACATGCAAATGAGCTCTGTTCTGATTGGCTGTGCCTGGTTAAAAGGAAAGCAGCCCATGCTAAGACACTCCTTATAACTTCAGTGCAAGTGGGCGGGGCTAAATTCAGCAGCATGATGAATAGGTGGTCGTATGTAAAAGTGATGGTTTTTGTGACATCACAAAAACAGAGGGCTGCTTATTTTCCATATATTTCCAACTTGGTCTCACTTTGAATGTAAAGGAAGTGTCTGTTGCTATGTCGTGAGCGAAGGCTGCGTGGGGCGTGACGTCGTTGTTGTGCGCTGGTGCTGTAAGGTCAGTTTGACCCCTGGTGGGTCGCCCATCTTTCTGCCCTGCCAGGCTTCAAGTGCTCTCCTCGGGTCTCCTAATCAGAAGAGCGCAGGTGTTTTCCAGCACTTCTTCTCCACGAGTGGTTCTCCGCCTCGCTGCTCTTTTGTCCCAGTGGCAGCTCGGAGGCCTGATTGTCAGGAGGGTGCGAAACCACCTCTTGATCTGCCCCCCCCGCTACTTCACCTATAAACACCCGCAGCATTTGTCACGGATTTCAAAACCATCTGACCCCTGTGTGCTAATGGAGCTATTTTAAGGTGCTGGCAAAAACTTCTGCTGCGTGCGCTGTCGGAAAATGGGTTTAGCAGGACAGGGGATTGAGCGTGTGGCAATAGTAGTAGGGGGTGGCGGGAGCGGGGTCTAATAAAGCACTCTGGTGGGCTTGGCCGGCGTAAGGGGTTGGAGGAGCGCGGGTATTTGTGTAATAGTTAAATCTTCAGACTCTGTGGCGAAGCTCCGCGCGTCCACTGTTAGCTTTGGCTGGGTTCTACGGTAGGCCTGTTGCCTCACGGTTTCATCATGGTCTTTGAAGGCCCTGTTGTCCCCTCGCTGTCTGAGCCGCGGGTTTATGCAAGTGCCGTTTCCTCATCTGTATGCGTTTATCTTGTGTGAATAATGTGCTGCAGTTTTGTGATAGCACGCCGCACCTGGAGCGCTCTGTGGCTCTATGTACTCTTCAGAGAATGACTGGTGGTTTCTGAGAACTAAGCAAAATACATAGTTCATTTTTATTATTATTAGTTAACAATAATTAATTAATCATTCTTATTAGAGACGGACCGATCAGCGTTTTTGAGGCTGATTCCGATCGGCAATCACCTTTAGCGCGATAGGCCGATAGCCGATACCAATAGAGGGCGTGGCTATATGCCACGGCAGGGCTACATGTAGTTATTAGCGCAAGCAAGTCATGAAACATGATCTAAATTGGTTTATTACCATTTTTAATGAGCTCATATGAAACAGCATAATATTTTTAACTAAATTTTCAGTAAATAAACAAAATAAATCAAACAAATATCACCAATACTGTAATCATAACATTTAGACCCTTAATTTAAAACTAAAAAAGTTAATTAAATAAATACAGTAAATACTACAGTCGTTAAACTCAGACTCTGTTATTTTAAACTAAATCTGTAATCATTAAATGTAGAATATTGAATTGTTGCTGCTGTTCTGTTTGTACCGGTCAGATCTGGTCTGTATGTGTTCTGGGTTATTAGTTTTGTGCTGTTTGCTGATACTCGCTGTATTCAGCGGTGTGGTGTACTCTAAGAACCGTATCAGATTAAATATTTTTGTCTTGGTTCCCCAACGAGACAAGGTTAATTTTACAGATTTTAAAAACGCTCTGGATGAGTCTGTGTCACATGCGGTAACAAGGAAAACTGTTCTGGCGAGGAAAATGAAAGGGTATGTGTTTCCACCTAGAGGTTCAGTTAGGAATTGCAAGGACCTGCCCGGGTCTTCATCGAAACTTGCTTAGTTTCGTTACAATACAGATATTATGCTCTAAACTATAGATATAACATAACGCATTAGTTAGAATAAACTATTAAATATTAGTAGTACCATTTACTCTAATATAATACTATATAACTATAATTTAATATGATACTATATAAACGATAATATAATTACTATAATAAACCATAATATAATTACTTATATTACTGTAATATATTATATAATAACAATACATAATACTATATACTATAATATAGTAACTATATAACTACATACATAATACTATAATAACTATAATATAGTACTATAATACTCTAATATAATACTATAAAACTTATAATGATAAAGACTATAGTAACTATTATATAATACTATAATAACCTATCATATGTAGTACTATATTACTAAATAATATTTATTAACTATAATATTAATTACTATATATATATGATTATAACTTGTAAATAATAACTATAATATAATACTATATTAACTATAATATAGTACTATACTGCTATAATTATTCTATTACTATAATTAATACTATATTACTATAATATATACTATATAACTATAATATAATACTATAATAACTATAATATAGTACTATAGTTTACTCTAATATAATACTATATAATTATATATAATACTATATATCTATATATATAGTACTATATTAACTATAATATAATACTATAATTACGATAATATTAATACTATAATAACTATAATATATACGTTACTATATTTCTATAATATATTTACTAGATATAGATATATATACAATCTATTAACTATAAATTATAATACTATAATTATAAACTATAAATATAATACTATATTACTACATCATAATACTATATAACTATACGATAATAGATATAACTATAATATAATACTAGTAAGAACTATAGTTACATATTATTACTATAATATAATTCTATACGACTATAATATGTACTATATTGCTATAATATAATACTATATTACTATAATATAGATAGCTATTATAACTATAATATATACTATATAAATAAACTATAAATATAATACTATAATAAACGATTATATAGGTACTATACTAACGATAATATAGTACTTCATTACCATAATATAATCTATATATGTATAATACTAATACTATATACGTATAAATATAATACTATATATAAACTATAATATAGTACTATATTAACTATAAATTATAATACTATATAGTTATAACTTATAATATTGTACTTTATTTACTATATTATAATACTTATATATCTAATATTATAAAGTCTTTTACTAACTATAGTATGGTACTATATTACTATAATGATAATACTATATATACTATAAAATAAAACAATAGATAATATAATATAATTCTATAAAACTAAATATAATACTATAAGAACTATATATATGTACTATATAAATATAATATAATACTAATAACCTATAATATAATACTACAAACTTAAATTAATACTATAATAACTTATAATATAATACTATATTTCTATAATATAATACATATAACTATAATATAAATACTGATATAACTAAATATCATACTATATAACATAATCTAATACTATTAATAAACTTAATATATTACTCTAATTAGCTATAATATAATACTATATAACTATAATATAATACTATATAACTATAATATAATACTATAATAACTATAATATAATACTATATTACTATAATATAATACTATATAACTATAATATAATACTATATAACTATAATATAATACTATATAACTATAATATAGTACTATATTACTATAATATAATACTATAATAACTATAATATAATACTATATAACTATAATATAATACTATAATAACTATAATATAATACTATATTAACTATATATAGTACTATATTAACTATAATTTAGATTACTATTATATACTATAAATTATAATACTATATAGTCTATAATATAATTTACTATATTACTATAATATAATACTATATAACTATAATATAATACTATAATAACTATAATATAGTACTATATTACTATAATATAATACTATATAACTATAATATAATACTATAATAACTATAATATAATACTATAATAACTATAATATAATACTATATTACTATAATATAATACTATATAACTATAATATAGTACTATAGTACTATAAATTTAATCACTATATAACTATAATATACTAATATAAATAACTTTAGATATAGTATATATTACTACATATATAATACTATATAACTATAATATTAATACTATGATTACTATAATCTACGTACTATATTACTATACTTATAGTACTATATAAACATATAGTATAATACTATTATAACGATTATATAATTACTATACATTATTACTATAATTATAATACTAATAATTAACATATAATATAATTACTATAGTACTTTAATATTAAATCATCTATATAACTATATTTAAGTACCTATTATAATGGTAATAAAGAAAAACAACATAAAGCTGGAATCAAGAAACAGATGACAAGACCAAAACATGAGATGTTACAAAGTTTCTCACTGAATATCACAGAGTCCACCAACTGGAGAGACAACAAGCGTCCAAATGTTCAAAAACAAGACATCCGAGCTGTGTTTTATAGCCCACTCTGAGCTTCTTGTATGGTCCAGGTTTACATGTTTCTCCTGCGTTCAGACCTCTGACTGTGACCCTTTTAAACCCACAGAGCTCTGAAGAAGTACGAGGTGCGTGAGTGAACTCTGCTGAACCTCCAGGCTCTGCATTCTTTCTGTGGACTTGTAGGAGAACTTCCTGTAGGCCCGGTTTGATGTGTCAGCGTTCTGCCTTATCTTCAGCCCATATGGAGCCATTACGCCCATCCAGCTCCTCTCTAAATCACCCGCAGCGCACGCTGGATTAAGATGCCTCTGGACGCTGTGAGAAAAGAAGGTTGAGGAGGTTGAACCTCAGCGCGGGTTTGTGGTTTGGCGGATTGATGTTTGTTAGATCACATCTCTAAGTATCTGCTCGTCTGAGATATAACCAGTGTCTGGCTTTCTTCTCAAACCTGAGTCTTTTTCAATTAAGTACCAAGATATGTTAGTTTATCACTTCCTGAAGATCACTTATCAGCTTATCAGCTCCACCTACCATACAGGAGCACTTTGTAGTTCTACACTTACAGACTCTAGTCCATCTGATTCTCTGTATACCCTGTAATCCTGATCAGGACCCCCACAGAGCAGGTACTATTTGGGTGGTGGATCATTCTCAGCACTGCAGCGACACTGACCTGGTGGTGGTGTGTTAATGTGTGTTGTGCTGGTGAAAGTGGATCAGGAGAGAGATAGAGAGGGAGAGAGAGAGTGCGAAGGGAATGAGCGCGACAGATGATGAGAGGGAGAGGGAGTGAGGATAGGAAGAGAGAGAGACCGATGAGAGGTGAGGGAGAGGGGAGTGAGTGGAGTGAAAATAGAGAGCGAGGAGAGAGGTGAGAGGACAGTAAGAGAGAAAGAGAAAGACAGGGAGAGAGAGTGAGAGAGACAGACAGAGAGAGACAGACAGAGGGCAAGCTAGAGACAGAGAGAGAAATAGATGGGGGTGAGAGGGAGAGGGAGAGAGAAAGAGACAGAGAGAGTGGGAGGAAGTGCGTGGGAGGACCGAGAAGACAGATGGAAAGAAAGAGAGGAGAGGGTTGACAGAGAGGCAGAGAGAACGAGACGAGAGAGAGTAGGGAGAGTGGGAGAGAGAGAAAGAAGAGCAGCGAGAGCAGCGAGAGACAGAGGGAGGGAGAGTGAGAGACAGAGCGAGGGAGGGAGGACAGAGATAGACGGAGGAGGAGTGAGAGAGAGGGAGGGAGACAGTGGGATGGGAGATATGGAGATGGAGGAGATGGGAGAGAGGGGAGAGAGAGAGGAGAAGAAGAGAAAAGGAAGAGAGAACAGAGGTGAGAGAGAGAGGAACAGAAGACAAGGAGAAGAAAAAAGACAAATAAGAAGACAGGAGAAGAAGAAGAACAGAGAGACAGAGGAGTAGAAGAAGAACAGAGGAGGAAAGAGAGGAGACAGAAGACAGAGGAGAAGGAAGAAAAAACAAAGAAAGGACAGAGAGGAATAGAGAAGGGAGGGAGAAAGAGAGGCGAGGGAACCAGAGAGACAAGAGGGAGGAAGGGAAAGAGAGACAGAGGGAGGAGAGAAGACAGAGGAGAGAGAGGAAGAAAGAAGGAAGGAAACGAAGATAGTGAGAAAGGAAGAGGGAGATAGGGAGAGAGAGAGAGGAGGGAGGATAAGAGTGAGGAGGGAGAAGAGGAGGAGGAGAAGAAGGGAAGAGAGAAGGAGGGAGATGAGAAGGGAGGGAGGGAAATGAGGGAGGAGAGAAGGAGGGCATTTTTAGCTCTCTGGTGACTTCTAGCAGCTCTGTGACTTCTAGCACCTGTGAATAATAGCAGATCTGGTATTAAAGGCACTTTATACATCGACACTCTGGTCACTCTAGCAGCACTGTAACTTCTAGCAGCTCTGACTTCTAGCAGCTCTGGGTGGAATATATAGCAGCTTTAGTGACTTCTAGCGATCTGAGGTGATTAATAGCATCTTTAGTTGACCTCTAGCATCTCTGGTGACTAATAGGCAGACTTCTGGTGACTTCTAGCAGCTCTGGTCATTTTTAGCAGCTCTGGTGACTTC
Source organism: Megaleporinus macrocephalus (assembly GCA_021613375.1). Classification (NCBI taxonomy): domain Eukaryota; kingdom Metazoa; phylum Chordata; class Actinopteri; order Characiformes; family Anostomidae; genus Megaleporinus; species Megaleporinus macrocephalus. The sequence goes on from CM038719.1 coordinate 7,157,703, forward strand.
TAGCAGCTCTGGTGACTTCTAGCAGCTCTGGTGAATAATAGCAGCTCTGGTGAATAATAGCAGCTTTAGTGACTTCTAGCAGCTCTGGTCACTTCTAGCAGCTCTGTTAACTTCTAGCAGCTCTGGTGACTTCTAGCAGCTCTGGTGAATAATAGCAGCTTTAGTGACTTCTAGCAACTGTGGTGAATAATAGCATCTTTAGTGACTTCTAGCAACTCTGGTGAATAATAGCATCTTTAGTGACTTCTAGCAACTCTGGTGACTTCTAGCAGCTCTGGTGACTTCTAGCAGCTCTGGTGACTTCTAGCAGTTCTGGTCATTTTTAGCAGCTCTGGTGACTTCTAGCAGCTCTGGTGACTTCTAGTAGCTCTGGTGACTTCAAGTAGCTCTGGTGACTTCTAGCAGCTCTGGTGACTTCTAGCAGTTCTGGTCATTTTTAGCAGCTCTGTTGACTTCTAGCAGCTCTGGTGACTTCTAGCAACTTTGGTGAATAATGGCATCTTTAGTGACTTCTAGCAACTCTGGTGACTTCTAGCAGCTCTGGTGACTTCTAGTAGCTCTGGTGACTTCTAAAATCACTGGGAAATCCGTACATCCTCGTAGGAAGGGCGGTTCTCCCCGACTTTCATCCTGGAAAATCACAGAAAAATGGAGTGGTGTAAAGTAGTGAATCTCACTGTATTCATCTGTCATTTTAAAGGCATGTTTTGTAATTTCAATGTGTTTCAAAATTTTAAAACTGGAAACTGTAAATGCTTTTATTTGTGAGTCAGATATCCAGGAGTGTTTACTTTGTCCACTATTTACTTTTATTTCAGGTTCTATTCTTTTCAGGAGACTCACCTCCAAAGTTCAGTCTCAGGAGTTGATTTAGTATTTTCTGCTACTCACCATCCCATTAACGCCAAACACATTCAGTGGACTGTGAGTGGTCCGTCCATGGTTCTGAAAACACCATCAGCTTCTTTGTTTGATGTGTCTGTATTTTTTCAAAGATGGAAGCTTTAAGCAGTGTTTAACTGTTGGGGACAGTGTTGGTGGGTCTACCGGGTCTTTCAGGTGGTTGTTAGGAGCCACATTTTCTTATTATTGTTCGGTCATTTTCACTATTAAGTTATTGAATAAGTTGAATAAATGAAAGACAGTCTCTGAATTTTGCACCGCACTGTATGGCCATATGGCTCACACTTCTCCCTTGGACAACCTCCCCCTCCATTACAAACCGATCCTGCAGTGTCTCAGGCTTCTGTAAATCACCCTCTCCGCTCCTGTGTCATTAATAGGCTCGTAATGGTCTTGCTTTCAAACAGGGCTCTGTTTAGGGCTCCCGCTCTGAACATGTGAAGCAGGAATGAAAAGCATCTGGCAGATTTGTGCATGTCAGCATGCGTCAGTTTTGTGATCTGTAGCACTTACAGCCTATAAAAGGGGGGCATCTCAGTGGTCTGAAGTAAAGGAGACATTGTCAACGTGGATTTTCTACAGTCGGAGCAATCAGTACACACGGGGGCAATATGACTGTCGTTAGCATAAGAGTATAACTATTTATGGCCCAAGCAGAACTTTAAACAACGACCATGACAAAGAGAGATGATCTCAGACAAGCAAAACCGAGAAAAGTCACAGTGCCTCACAATGTACGACATGAAAAGAGGAGGAGGAGTTTCACAGAAAGATGTCTTTCACCATTTCCTTGAACCATTATATCTATAATAGGCATTGGCATAGGAACCAGGGGGGGGGATATCAGAAACAGGTAGATTTGTCCCACCCAAAAATTAAACCACTGATAAGCGGAAACTGTTTAAAATCTCTGACTCTGGTTGTTAGGTGGTCTGGGTCTCTCACTCTGTTAAGGCTTGTGTTGAGACGCCTGTTCAGAAATATCCAGCAGTCAGCAGCTTCACTGACCCGAGCTCTCGCCTCGCTGGAGCGCTGGGTAGCTACACCAGCTTTAAACGTGAGGTCAGTGATGAGAGCAATGAATAACAATGATGACCACATATACTGTAATAAACCAGCTTTAGTTTAATGTGTTGTTATGGTAACACACTAGGAGGGGTTGTGTTAGCTAACGTTTATATGATCTTTAGTCAGAAAGCACTCTGAAACATAAAGTTACATTACTCTCTGGCCACGCCCCAAACTGCAGACTGCTACTACACTACATACATAAAATAATAAAATATAATAAAATAAAAAAAACAAAGGAATAAAAGGACACCAGCATTAGAAGTGCTGTCAGTAGTGCAGTATGTAATGTTTTAGAGGGTGCTGTTTGGGACACAGCCTTACTGTCTAACATTAAAGTTAGTCTTGTCTAGCCAGGAAACATACATACTTTCTTTAACATACTTTCTTTATCATTTCATTTCAGCATTATGCTCCAAAGTATAATTTAATTTTTATATTTTATATTTATGTTATATATGTATGTAATCCAGATATTGCATGTATAATTTAAAAGTTTTCTGATAGCAGTACCATGTAATGTGAAGTATCTAGTTTAGTTTGTAAAGTGATCTTTAATTGGATTTATCTAATAATAAACAGACGTACAGATAATGTTATATTTTGTTTATTTATTTGTAATTTACTGTAATTCCACAAATGTTGTTCTACGCTACTAGACATACAGTGATTTACTACCTTACCTACAGTGGAATCAGCTTATAGGTAATATTTTAGGGGATAGGGTGGGCTTTGATTCATATTAGCAAATGTGTCCCCCTCAATGTCAAACCCGCTCCTACACCCTTGATAATAGATACAACAACTAGAGTGAACGTCTGTGTGGGATAAAGGTCATGGTGAGGAATGTAGCCAGAGCAGCTCCTCAAAACCCACCGATCTCCGTGGACACGTTCGGAGAACGTCAACACTCACAGACTCGCTGGGCAGCAAAAGTTTGGGGACACCCACAGTCTGAGAGCTCCTACTTTGTATTCTTCTCTAATTTCATACAAAGTTTTTATTATTATTATATAATCTGTTCTCAGTGAACAGAGCAATGCTGACATACTGGTTCTGTGAATCAGACTAAATAAGTTTGAGATCTGTTCAGCTGAACCAGAGCAACCTTCTTTCAGCTGCTGAAATCAGCTTCTTTTTTTCGGAAGCTTCTTTGTTTGAGTTTTCTTGTTTCACCTTAAATAGTGCAGCAGCTAGGCTATATTCGATGCCTCAGCTTTTTTGTTTGAATTTCTTATTCCCCCTTACGTGACGCAGTAGCTATGCTATATTCAGATGCCTTGCTGGTTTTTGAATTTTCCCATTTTACCTTCAGATACATTCATCTTCCTGGTTGAACTTCTAGTTCCACCTTAAGTGATGCAACATTTGGGCTACATTCAGGTGCCTCCATTTCTTTTTTTTTTCATTTCCTGTTCCACCTTAAATGGAGCAGCACTTAGGCTACATTTAGGTGCCTTAGCTTCCTGTTTGAATTTCTCATTCCACCTTAAGTAATCCAGCAATTAGGCTACATTCAGGTGCGTCAGCCTCTTTCTTTTAATTTCCCATTCCACCTTAAATGCTGCAGCACTTAGGCTACATTCAGGTACCTCAGCTTCTTCTTTTTTTAAATTTCCCATTCCACCTTAAGTGACGCAGCAATTAGGCTATGTTCAGGTGCCTCAGCTTTTAGTTTGAATTTCTCATTCCACCTTAAATGGTGCAGCAGTGAGGCTACGTTCAGGTGCCTCAGTTTCTTGTTTAAATTTCCCCATTCCACCTTAAGTGATGCAGCAATTAGGCTACATTCAGGGGCCTCAGCTTCTTCTTTCTTTAAATTTCCCATTCCACCTTAAATGGTGCTGTAGTTACATGCAGGCTCCTCAGGCACCAGAATGTAACTGCTGCACCATTTAAGGTGGAACAGAAAAATGTGATGATATATTGATCAGGTTAAGTATTAAATATTAAATATGGTATGTGTGATAAGCTCGTGTTTACTGGTGTGTGTTTGTGTGCAGAGTTTCGTGTGCGAGTCAGCTGTGAGGTGTGTCTACGCCTCCGTGTCCTCCTGACAGCAGATCAGTGGATGGACGACCACAGAGGAGCACTTATGGATCCTCTCTCTCTCTCTCTGATCCAGGGTGTGTCTCTCGGCCCGGCCCTCCACTCCGACTCTCTGCGGCTTTACTCTCTCACTCTCTGTCCATCTATACGTTCTCCAAACTCTTTCAGAGACACCTCCTAACTCTCCGCCATTGCCATGGTTACAGGGCCAAGTATTTGGCAATAATTTCATACTTTTCTGTGGAATGAATGAGAATGTGCTATGTGGGAGATTCCAGGTCCTCAGCAGGTTCCTCAGAGACTCATTACACGTGAAGAAGCTCTGCCTGTCTGTCTGGTGGTACGCTGGCATGTTTGTCTGAGTGGTTGTCAGCATGTAAACAGAACTAAGCTGGAAAAGAAAGTCAAAAATTCAAGAAAACCTCTTTTAAAATAGATATTAAGTCGATGTTGTGAGAAAATGTAATTATTTCAAAATTTAAGATGTCACGAAAATAAGTCTCTATCTCAGGTGCTTTACTCATTATTATTAAAAAAGTCATTATTTCAAGATTTTTTCAAGTCAATATTGTGAGAAACAGTCATTATCTGAAAGAAAGCCACTGTTTTGTTTTAGAAACTAAATTAATGTTTTGAGAAAAATCATTATTTCAAGATACTAAGTCAAAATAAAAAATGTTATTATTTTGAGAAGACAGATCAATATTTTGAGGAACATATTGAACATATTAAGTCAATATTTTCAAGAAAATAAGTCATTATTTTGGAAAATTCAGTTAATATGTTGAGAGGGAAAAATAATTATTTTTTTAGTTTAAAGAAACTAAATCAATATTTTGAAAAGAAAAATCATTATTTCAAGACTTTCAGGAAAATAAGTCAATCATTTAAAAAAGTCAATATTTTGAGGAAAAACATTATTATACCAAGATCCTAAATAAATATATTATTTCAAGTTGTAAAGTCAATATTTTTTAAGAAATTATGTTAAAATCTTCAAGGAAAAAAGTAAAATTTTTAAGAAAATAAAAAAAACTGAGTCAATATTTTGAGGGGAAAAGTATTATTATTATTTAAAGATCCTAGGTCAAAGTTTGAAGCCAATATTTTGAGTCATTATCTGAAAGAAAGTCGTTGTTGTTTTAGAAACTAAATCTGTATTTTGTTTACAATTATTATATCAAGATGCTGCGTGAAAATTTCAAGAAAAAAGTTAAGAATTTATTTATTTATTTCAAGATCCTAAATCAAGACATCGTTTCAAGCTATGAAGTCAAAATTTAATACGTCAATTTTTTTTATTTAAAAAAAACTTTTTTGAGATCCTCTCTAAACCTGCTTACCAAAAGCAAAGCATCTTTTACATTTTTGCTGTTTCTGTCATGCTTTTACATGTAAATAATCAGAAAACATACTTTTTATTTTTTTAATATAAGTAACCCGGATGTCGCCTACAGGCTGAAACACTGGAATAGTTTTAATACAATAATGCAAACAAACAACTTCCAACCTAAACCCAAAAAACATACACATCAAAACAAACATATAACTCTTAAGAAGAGGCTCAACATGGACACAGTGGACAATCGACTATCAGTGGAATTAAACTGAAATATACTTCATCTGTAAATCTGCAGTGCGTTCTAGTGAATCTGTATGTACGATGTTTCTGTAGTGGATGTATATGGGGGCCAGGATTATATGTGACTGTGTACTTTGGGGGTCTTAGTTGTTACCAGCATGTTAAGAGTCAAAAAGTCAAATACACATTTACTGTGAGCGTAGAAGTTCCAGCCAAAGAACAATAACACTGCTGTGAGACCGAATGGACTCCAGCACCTGCTGAGGCTTCCAGTGAACTAGATAAACCTAAAACAGCTTCTTCCAGAGAGCGCGATGTCTTCCATGTGTGCAGGACTGTTCACTGGTTCAGAATCATTTACAGGCCTTTAGCAGAAGCTCTTATCCGGAGTTACTCAGAGTGCTGGACCCGTTACAGGTGTTAGTGAAGACTGCTTTAAACAGTACCAGGTGAAAACATCTAAAATCTAATTCATGATAAATGGACCAATAAAATGCCCCAGTGCTTAGAGATACTTTTTTTTTATTAGGACAGTGACGATATCTAATATTTCTTATTACGAGACTGTTGTAAGAATATTATAAGATGATGTGTCATATTTCTGTATATTTGAACTTGAACCCTGGTCTTTCAGTTACAGGAATTTGAGAATCCCAAAGGTGTTCTATCAGGTTGAGGTCAGGACAGTCATGTGGTGGGCAGTCATGTTGAAACAGGAAGGGGCCATTCTTAAACTAGTCCCACAAAGTTGGGAGCATGAATATTGTCTCTTGGTCTGCTGAAGCATTAAAAGCTCCTTTCACTGGAACTAAGGGGAGCAACTCCTGAAAAACAACCCCACACCATAATCCCCCCTCCACCAAACTTTACACTCAGCACAATACAGTCAGACAGGTATCGTTCTCCTGTCCAGTGGCTCTAGAGTCCAATGGCGGTGTGGTTACACAACTGCAGCTGCTCCATTCCATGAAGCTCTCTACGCTCTGTTTTTGAGCTGATCTGAAGGCCACATGAAGTTTGGAGGTCTGTAGTGATGGACTCTCTGGACCTCTGTGCACTATGCTCCTCAGCATCTGCTGACCTGCTCTGTCATTGTACGTGTTCTACCACTTGGTGTCTGAGTTGCTGTCGTTCTCAATCACTTCCACTTTGTTCTAACACCACTGACAGTCCACTGTGGAATATTTAGTAGTGAGGAAACTTCACCACGGGACTTGTTGAACAGGTGGCGTCCTATCACGGTACCACGCTGGAGTTCACTGAGCTCCTGAGAGCGACCCATTCTTTCACTAATGTTTATAGAAGCAGTCTGCATGAGTAGGTACTTGGTTTTATACACCTGTAGCCATGGAAGTGATTGAAACACCTGAATTCAGTTATTTGGATGGGTGAGTGAATACTTTTGACAATATATTGTACATTTAAGTTGTGATTTTGTAAGTTTTGTAAGAGTTTGTAAGTGTTTTTTTGTGTTAGCTTAACCTCACCCCCGATGAGAGAGCTAACATGTTTTTTGTAGTATATACAACATACCGAATTTTAATTTTGATTTAAAAAATTTATATATGAAGTATTTAAGAAGCATAATATAGTGAAATGTTATTCAGTAAACCTAACTTTGAATATATATTGTATATTGTTTGTCTTTTTGGCCCTCGGCCCACCACAAAAGCTACCCCTCGGGCCCCCTTGCTGTAGAGGATGTGTTAACTTGATTAGACTCAGAAAACCATGTAATTTAGCCCCCTGGCTGCTGCACACAGCTGAACTGTATTATACTGTATCTGAGTGTGTGGCAGTAATTGTAGCGCGACAGCTCTCTCTCTCTCTCTCTCTCTCTCTCTCTCTCTCAGGTTTCTGACCTCTCTGTGGGTTCAGCCTGAGCTTCATTGAGATGTTGTTCAGAAAAGGGCCACAGTATCTCATTAACAGCACCTCATAAACTGCTCCAGCCACGACCTGTGCAAGCCGACACCCTCATATTCACCACCATGGCTGCTGCTGCTGACGCTACTGGAGGCCGGTGCTCCAGTCGCTTACCAACTGAGGGAAGTACTGGCCTCCGTTTAAAGAGAGTTCCAACAAAAAGAAATCTGATTTACCCAGTAATCAATCAGCCGAGTCAAGATTGGAGTTCACTGTTTCTTGTTTTAGCACTGGAGCTACGAGGCTAATGTAGCTAACAAGTAATAGAAGCTTATATAGCCATCAGCATTAAATAGACTTGGGGTGTGTCTCAGCGTGTCATCATGAAAATCGTTCCAGTGCACTAGATCTTTATTTCTCTGAATGTCCCACAGTGTCCTATAATACCAGTGAACACCAGTTATTCCATAAACTCCCGGACCAGGAACAGCGTCACACCCCCAGCTCAACATTCTCAGTTATAAAATGGAGGACGAATGCTGTGTGTTGTCCCGCTCACCTCTTTATCTGGACAGGAGCATTTAACTTTAATTTTTTCATATGTGTGGGAACAAAAACGTCTACCAGCAATAAGGAATTTAACCTTCATCACCGTTTATAAAGCTAGCAACCTGCTAGCTAGCCAGATGCAGCTGTTCCTGATTTGAATTTATTCCAGCAAACACACAACGCACTTTCTTACAACGTTGCTACAACGTTATTAAAAGAGGGTGCTCTTCTACATTCCCTTACAAAAAAGAAGTGTACCATTAGTTTACTTCTTTTAAACTAAAATGAAGTGAGTATGCTTTCAGTTTACTTTTAATGTACTTTTCAGTGATATACTAAACACAGTTATACTTAAGTGTACTTGGGCTATACTGACAAGAATAGAACAGTCTAAGTATATTCGACCTTCACCTTAAAATTTGATTTATAAAGATTAATAAAGATACAAATATGTTAATCTGAGTATGTCTTGTAAACGTTGTTAAAATTCTATTTTAGGTAGAAAAAAACCTTAAACCTAGTCATATACTTTAAAATACAACAATAATATCAGCGGTAAAGCTTACAAGCTAGTAAACTAACAGTAAACCCTTAAGTTTACTTTTAGTGTAGTTGCAGTACAAAAGATGTGAACTAGTTGTATACTTGGTTTATTATTCGTACACTTAAAGTGTACTTAAAATTATACTTTTAAAAACTAGAAAGTGGGCCAATTTAATCCCAAGAAGTATTAAAAATCTTACATATACAAGTGTACTATTAGTACAATGACATTAGTATAGTAACTACATAAAGTATACTTAATAAAATGAAACTTTAAGTATACGTATTTTCTGTAAGGGTTGTCTAAACAAAGTTGTCACAACATTCTCACAACATCATCATTACTACTGTGTTGTCACAACGTTTGCAGATAACATTGCGACAACTGTCTGAGGAGTTACATTTCAACATTGTGACAATGTTGTGGGCACCAAAACAGTAAGTTGTCATAACGTAACTGTATTTGCTGAGAAACACACAACGTTCTTTTTTACCATGTTGCTTTAAGGTTGTCGCAACATTGTCACAACGAAACTGTGTTTGCAGGGTATGTTAATCTTCCTTACTACCTACATTATCACAATTTATATATTTTATTATATTTTTTAAATACAGCACTTTATTTATTTCATAAACAAACCAATAATGAACTAGCCTGACTTACTAACAGGCTATAGCTAAGAGGCTAACAAGGCACATGAGGAAATAAACTAGTACCTTAACCTTAAATCTTTACTGAACGGATTATATGGAATGGCTGCTTAGTTGTCAACCAAATAGTTTATTGTCTTCTCTCTCAGGTATCAGCACTGGCCCTTGTTTCTGGCAGTGTTTGAGCTCAACTAACTACTGTCTGCTAAATGCTACAAAAATGAGTTTTAGTTACAGCTGCTATGTGAACTTTAATTAGCTTGGAGCTAACCTTGCTAACGGAATTAGCATTTATGCTAGCGCTGTTAATCGTATAAAGAAAGGCCTTTATTTAAACTTTGCTATATGTGACTGACACCCAGTCCTAATGGCAGTATGGGCTCTCAAAACACAGAGAATAACCCACACAGTCGATATTGTTGGTACTGTTTTTACATTCATGTCACATTGTTTCTGACACTGTAAACATGGACAGACTAAACTCAGTGTTCCAGGTGGCTGCTACTGTTTTTAGTTGAGCTAATATATTTTAATTCACATATATCAGTAAGTCATACAGTTTCAGAATGGTTCAGATGTTGTTTACATTGGTGGTGATGGGAGCCAGGAGGCTCCATGTTCTCCAACCTAAATATAGACATTTTATTTACTATCAAAATCACCAGTGAACCTACACATAGGTGTCTATATGAATGTTGATGTTGGTAAAATAGTGGAAAATTTGAAATAATAACTCTTCCTTGGGGCCATTTATCCCTCCACCAACAATGGATTTTAAGGGCCAAAACAATGTCTCAGACATCGGCTAGTGTATTCATAACCTTTTCATTCATTCCTTTTTTAGAGGTGTACGTCTGGTTCCATTCACTACCACTGTGATCAGTTTTGACTCTGTATGTTTCTCTAGAACTCAGCGTGTACCACCAAATCCACTCTCAATGTCTCTGTTAACATCTCAGCTGTTTAATTATGCTGAAATTTTGACGAATCAGTGGAATTCCCATTTAAGGCCTGGCATGAGCATATAGCCACTACTCTACACCTCAGCTATATGTGGAGAAGTGATGTTTGAATTTCACTGCAAATTTAATAGCTGGTCTTAAATGTCTAATATAGTTTATTATGTCTTACAAGGAATTCAGAGGAATCTCACACCTAAACGCTGCATGTCACGCCTCCTAAAAAAAATTAGCCCCTTTAACAGGCTTTAAATAGACATGAGCTAATTGGATAACAGCTGAATGCTGACGACTCTTGATGAGGTGTTCATTAAACGGCCTGTGGCAGCTACTGGGACTCTAGTGCACTCTGTGTTGCTAATCAGTGAAGTGCTCGCTGTAGCCATGTTTGGCAGCTGTTTACTGTAATAAGTGAGTCAGTGTAGGTTCGTGGTGGTGCGCGCTGCAGTGAGAGTTTGGAGGTCCTTCATAAACACAGGCCTGTTAATGCTGCACGTAACATCGCTGAGCTTTTAGAGCGCAGTGACAAATACTGAGAATGCCTGACTATATTAAGTAACCAGCTTCACCAAAACATCCTCCTCCTCCTCCTCCTCCTCTCTCTCTGTCTCTCTCTCTCTCTTTCACTTTCCTCTCTCCCTTTTTCATTCACTGCCTTCTCTTTTTCTCCATTTCCTTTCTCTCTCTCTCTCTCTCTCTCTCTTTCTCTCTCTCTCTGTATTCTTCCTCAGTCCTACTGACCCATATAGAACATTGGTTGTATATACAGACTGGAGCAGCTAAAGAACTAACCACTACGCTGAGCTCATAACTGACTTAGACTCATAATTGACTTAGTACTAATAAGTCGACCTAGACAGGTAACCTACACAAATAATATGCCTAGACCAATGGCTTACCTGGACTAATAACTAACCTAGACAAATGACTGACCTGGACTAATAACTGATCTAGACTAATGACTGACCTGGACTAATAACTGACCTAGACCAATGGCTTACCTGGACTAATAACTGACCTAGACAAATGACTGACCTGGACTAATAACTGATCTAGACTAATGACTGACCTGGACTAATAACTGACCTAGACCAATGGCTTACCTGGACTAATAACTGATCTAGACTCATGGCTTACCTGGACTAATAACTGACCTAGACTAATGACTGACCTGGACTAATAACTGACCTAGACTAATGGCTTACCGGGACTAATGGCTTACCTGGACTAATAACTGACCTGGACTAATAACTGACCTGGACTAATGACTGACCTGGACTAATAACTGACCTGGACTAATGACTGACCTGGACTAATAACTGACCTAGACCAATGGCTTACCTGGACTAATAACTGACCTAGACAAATGACTGACCTGGACTAATAACTGATCTAGACTAATGACTGACCTGGACTAATAACTGACCTAGACCAATGGCTTACCTGGACTAATAACTGATCTAGACTCATGGCTTACCTGGACTAATAACTGACCTAGACTAATGACTGACCTGGACTAATAACTGACCTAGACTAATGGCTTACCGGGACTAATGGCTTACCTGGACTAATAACTGACCTGGACTAATAACTGACCTGGACTAATGACTGACCTGGACTAATAACTGACCTAGACTAATGACTGACCTGGACTAATAACTGACCTATACTAGTGCACTGAACTAGTCTAATAATTTGCCTGTAGTGATAATTGATTCAAATTGATGTCTGGCCTAGACTAATATGTGATCTAGACTAATTGCTGACCTAGACTAATAGCTTCCCAAGACTTATAACTGATCTAGACTAATAATGGACAAAGACTGATAGTTGACGAAAACTAATAACAGACTAAAGACTGAACAAGACTAATAACAGTCCTATACTAATAACTGCTCTAGACTAATCACTGACCAAGAATGTTGAATGACCAAGACCTGATGGATTGACCCAGACTAATAACTGACCTAGATTAATGACTGCCTTAGACTAAAAACTGTTGTTTACTGATAAGTGATATATACTAAAAACTGAACCATACCAATAGCTAACACAGACAGACAGCTGATCTAGACTAATAGCTGACCTAGATTAACAGCTTATCTAGACTCAATTGCCATCCAATACTAATAAGTGACCCAGACAAATAACAGATATAGTTTAAACTGACCTAGACAAATGACTGGCAAATACTAGACTTACTTTCTGACCTAGACAAATAACTGATAATAGACTAGAAACTGACCTAGATTAATGGCTTACCTGGACTAATGACTGGCCTATACTAGTAACTGAACTAGTCTAATGATTTATCTGTAGTGATAATTAATCCAAATTGATGACTTACCTAGCCTAATGGGTGATCTAGGCTAATTGCTGACCTAGACTAATAGCTGACCAACATTAATAACTAATCTAGACTAATAATTGACCAAGACTGATAGTGTAGGTCAGTTTTTAGTATTGGACAGCAATTTGTCTAGATCAGCTGTTCATCTAGGCCAGCTATTAGTCTAGATCAGCTGTCTGTCTGGGTCAGCTATTAGTCTAGATCAGCTGTCTGTCTAGGTCAGCTATTAGTCTAGATCAGCTGTCTGTCTAGGTCAGCTATTAGACTAGATTAGCTGTCTGTCTAGGTCAGGTATTAGAAAACATCAGTTATTAATCTAGGTCAGTTTTTAGTCTGGGTCAATTCATCATTTTTGGTCAGTAATTATTCTAGACTAGTTATTAGTATAGGACTTTCTTGTTCAGTTTTTAGTCTGTTATTAATTTTGGAAACTGACCAAGACTAATATAATGGCCCTAGGCTAATAACTGATGTTTACTGATAAATGCTCTATACTATTAATTGACTAATAACATGACTAATAACTGGCCACATTTATGTACAAAGCCATGAACGCTCACAGATCAGAATAAGAACAGTGTTTATTTATTGAGTGCAGCATCACATACAAATGAATAGATATTTACAGTAGTATAAAAATCAAGGAAATAAAAATGTGAAGGTGTAAACAGATGTACACTCAGGTCTAAAGTCTAGTAGAGCTTAATTGCTACTTAAATTGAAATTGTTGCTCGAATAGTACAATTGTGTTAGTGATCTACATCATTAACAGTGTAAACTGAACTGCCTGTAATTCAGTCAGTCAGAAAAGTCACCTTATTCATGCTATTTTCCATGATAACACTGGGGGGGCCATCTTTGTTTACTTTGTGGTAGAACTTCCGGTACGACCGCGTTGATACTAATTACAAGCTAAGTGACAAACAACATATAAAATGACTAGAATAACCTGTTCAGTTAGAGGGAGTCAGTAATTGGAAGAAGATGAAAACTTGGCTTGAACAACAGAGTTACGAACACAGCACATAAAGGTCAGAGTGTTGGGGGGCCGCCTTCCAAAGAAGAGGACCTGCGTCTCTGACTGAAGCTCTAAATCATCCACCCAAACCTCCGTATGTCTGCTCTTACTATTCTGTGGAGGAGAACCAGCTCCAGAGCTTCCTTATCCAGAGAAATGTCTCGCTTATGAAGCTCAGAGGAAGCAGACGTGTCGGTGCTGGTGAGTCTATCAGTTCAGTAACTGTTTTCTGATCAGTGTCCACCGCGCTAGGCTATCTGGACTGTAACTAACACCCACGCAGAGTGGCTCGGGCAGCTGGCTGGACTTGGGTTTAACCGGCTTTCAGAAATATAAACTCACCGTCTGTGTGTAGGAGGACACGCCCACCTTCCCACTGTGCAGGTACTGATACGCTTCAGTACTTTTATAGTTTTTTATTACTGAACCATCTACACCTTCCGAGAGTACAGAGTAGTAATGATGGGTAGGGGTCACTGTAGATGCTGTAGATGTGCTAAGATCACAGACATGTTCACTGCTGTAGCCTCCACGTCCTCTCTGTTGCTCCAGCAACAGCATGTTGTAGGTGAAGACAGCAGCAGCAGGCAGAGAGAGGAGCAGCCAGAGACGCAGGCTGTGGACAGGGAACCCGAGGGACAGAGTGAGCGGGAGAATGTAGTACGTAAGCAGGTGGTAACGCTAGGATAACACAGAGACTTTGAGGTGATGGAGGTAACGTTAGCTCTGTTACATGAGAATGATGAGTAACGGTGATTGATTACTATCAGTATTAATTGGTATTTGTGTACTTCCCAAATTCTGGCAGCCACGTACGACACCTTCTTCTGATAAAATAGTAAACGGTCAGGGCTGAGAAGTGCTAGATGAGCAGCAAGTGTCCATTTTAGGCTACATCATAGCGTTTTAGATATTTAGGCTAAAGGTCTGTTGAAAGGCTGCATAGTAGTTTGAATTTGTAGCCTCTATGTTGCGGTTCAACATGTTTTAAAAACACTCAAACAAGTGAAATAACAGATCTTAAAACTGATAAATGAAGTAAAAGCTTTGCAGTTTAAGTTTTACGTGTATATAAGTTTTAAGTGTATAAAAGTATTATTAGTAAAAGGTATGCTCACTGTAAGACAGTGTTAAATGCTGATGTGTTGAATGAGTTCACAAAGCAGCCCTGTCTGTTTTTAGTCTGATCCAAATGCAGGTTATAGCTTTTTAAAGAAGGGAGCAGGTTTTAACCTGAAGAATTAGAATTGAGCTGCTGTTTCAGAGAAATTCAGTAAATACATATGAGTAGACAAAAGTGCTGGAACTACAGTACGTGTAAATTTACTTATTTGTTTTCCACAATGGTTATTTGATAGACTTCTAAAGTAATGAATTACTGTACATTTCTAATAAGGCAAAAAGTTATGTTTTTTTATATGATGTTGTTATGATTTGCTAATTATTATATGATAATAGTAAAAAACATTTCTTCACGGAACACATACATAAATTACTGGTCGGCTGTGCTCCGCTAATTATATTCATTTTGATTAGCTGACCTGAAGTTCTAACACAAAGGTGGAAGAAACACATGCTTGAAAGTGGGTGTGGCGAAATACGGTAAACAACGATAAACAGGAAAAAAAATCACAATTAGATTTTTTTATTTTTCTACATCATTCAAACATGACAGCTGCCCTTTATATTGTGTGAAAATATTATGATGGACTGGCCAATACAAATGCTCCTAAATACAATGGAAAATTTTCTGGTTCCATTGACGTCTATTGAAAGTAAAGGCAGTTTGTGGCCTCAGCTGTAACGTTGGCATTTTGACACATGCTTTTCTTTAGACAGTGACGAAATACAGATAAACTCTCACATGACTTCAGACATAAAACCAGGACAGGACACTCATACACGCAGGTCACTTAGACAGCGGTGTAGACCACCAGGGTAAGACTCCAGAAATACTCCCCTGAGTCTGAGGAGCGTAAATCAGTCTGAAGGACCCCTACGCTCAAGTCCTCTCACCTTCTCTCGCTCCCTCCCCCTCTGTCTCTCAGAAACTTAAATCAACAGTGCAGATCTGCATCTATAAATATTAAAGCAGGAATATGAAGTTACTGACGCGTTTTGCAGCCGTCATAGTATCAGTCACAGTATCACATGCTTAACCCTTTAAACCTGTAGCTCTAAATCATAATTTCTCAATTATAACTACAGATATGACACACAGTTTCGCAATAAATCACTGTAGTAATGAGGAATTCATAGTAGATACTGAATAATTCATAGTAGTTACTGAATAATTCAAAGCAGTTACTGAATACTCCATAATGAAGACTAAATAATTCATAGTAGGTACTGAATAATTCATAGAATTCACAGTAGACACTGCATAATTCTGAATAATCCAGGAATAATTCATAATAGATACTTAGAAATTCATAGTAGATACTAAATTAGTCATAATAGATTCTCAGTAGTGCCTAGTGGATACTTAATAAGTCATAGATCGAATGGAATTATTTATAGCAAACAATGAATAACTAAATGTAAATACTGAATAATTAATTTGGATGAATATTTTGTCATGGATACTAAAGTATGTGTAGTAAATTCTGAGTGATTTATAGTGGATGCTAAATAAATCATAGTGGATACCGGGAATCCACTGTGCATGCTAAGTAATTTCATAATCAATACTGAATATTTAATAGTAGGTGCTAAATAATAATTAGTAGTAGGTACTGAATTATTTTATAGTAAATACTGAGTAATTCATAGTGCATGCTAAAGAATTCATAGTGGATACCAGAAATTCACAGTGGATGCTTAATAATTCATAATAGATGCTGAATAAATCATAGTGGATACTAAAAAAAAACACAGTGGATGCTGAATCATTTTATAATAGATGCTGAATAATTTGTAGCACATACTGAATAATTAATTCATAGTGCATACTAAATAATTTGTGGCACATGCTGAATAATTTATAGTGGATACGGAAAATTCACAGCTGAATCATTTCATAATCAGTGCTGAGTCATTTGTAATAGAGGCTGAATAATTATTAGCAGATGCTTCATTATCTATATTAGAAACTGAATAATTCATAGTAGATTGTAGTAGTAGTAGTAGTAGTATATAATTAATAGACACTGTATAATTAATAACAAATACTGGACAATACATTGTATATACTGAATAATTTTAATAATAGATGCTAATTCATTTGTAATAGAGTAATAATTCTGAATAATTCTTAGCAGATGCTTCATTATTTATATTGGAAACTGAATAATTCATAGTAGATTATAGTAGTAGTAGTAATAGTAGTAGTAGTAGTAGTGTATAATTAATAATAGATACTGTATAATTAATAACAGATACTGGACAATACATAGTATATACTGAATCATTTTAATAATAGATGCTAATTCATTTGTAATAGAGACTGAATAATTATTAGCAGATGCTTCATTATCTATATTAGAAACTGAATAATTCATAGTAGATTGTAGTAGTAGTAGTAGTATATAATTAATAATAGACACTGTATAATTAATAACAGATACTGGACAATACATTGTATATACTGAATAATTTTAATAATAGATGCTAATTCATTTGTAATAGAGTAATAATTCTGAATAATTCTTAGCAGATGCTTCATTATTTATATTAGAAACTTAATAATTCATAGTAGATTGTAGTAATAGTAGTAGTAGTAGTGTATAAATAATAATAATAGCTACTGTATAATTAATAACAGATACTGGACAATACATAGTATATACTGAATAATTTCAATATAGATGGTAAGTCATTTGTAATAGAGGCTGAATAATTATTAGCAGATTCTTCATTATTTATATTAGAAACTGAATAATTTATAGTAGATTGTAGTAGTAGTAGTATATAATTAATAATAGACACTGTTTAATTAACAACAGATACTGGACAATACATTGTATATACTGAATAATTTAGTCACTGAATATGGAATATGCAGTTTGTTGGGCAGCTGGTTTTAGCTAGCCAGATACGTAAAAGTGCCATAATCCCTCAAGACTGAAGGACTTATATACCTTTATATGTACATCTATATTATATATCTGTTAAATATCTGTAAATAAATTATAAATACTTGTTATAATATAGATTTAATATTATATGTCTTTAATAAAAGATAACAGTAGTTTAAAGCAGACTGCAGTAGCAGGATGAGCTGAATTAAAGAAGATATATAGTGTAACAGATTTGTGTTTTAAACTGACTGTATATGAATTTAAATAATGCGTTTGATTATATTAACTTCTTCTGAGCAAGATGGTGAATATGGGAAAGCTACATGTGGAGAAATCAGCAGCTGAACAGTGTTTTTCACATTAATCAGAGTGCTAAGAGTGCTAAGCTGAGGATGATGCAAGGCTGATGTCTGTTTACTACAGAATCACTTTCAGCTGCCGAGCAGAATAAGAGGAAACAAACACAAATCCATCAGTCGTTCAGCCTTTTAACCCTCAGAAAGTAAAAAAGGAAAGAAAGACAATTGAATCTGTATTTGTATTCTTTTGATTTTAACGTTATGCTTAGATCTGAATCTCTCTCCGGGTTCTCTACCGCGGGCCAGAGGAGGCGTTGATTAATTTTTGGCAAATGCAATCACAGACTGCAACCAATTAGCCGACTGAAAGGCATTACTCAACCTCGAATAACCCCGAGACACAAAAACACTCCCTAGCTGGAGCCCTGCGTTAACCCGTAGCTCGACCCACTTCAGTCCAGCCTGATTGAGGGGACCGAGCACAGATGAAGAGTTTACAAATTTAGCCTGCACTGCCAGAGACCGGTGCTGCTAAATGGACCAAAACAGAGCGCTGGACCTCAGAGACCTCCACAGAGGACGAACGAACAATACTCCTCACACCTCACGTCTTCCACGAGAACACAGCCTGAAAGAAAACACTGGAACTGTTCACTGCCTTCTGAGTTATTCAGTATCTACTATTAATGCATTTCTGCATGTACTATGAATTGTTCAGCAACTATTCAGTAGCCACTATGAATTATTCAGTATCTACTATGAACTGTTCAGTATTAACTTTGAATTATCCAACATCTACCATGAACTATTCAGTTTCACTATGAATTATTCAGTATTTACTATAATTGTAACTATTGTGAATTATTCAGTACCTACTATGAATATTAACTATGCCGTATCTATTGTTATTTTTTATTCTCTACTACACATGAACACAGCTGTGAATTCTTCCGTATCTACTATGAATTTGTTCAACATCCACTGTGAATTTTCTGCATCCACTATGAATTTCTTAGCATCAAATATTACATTTTCTGCATCCACTATGAATTGTTTCAGCAGTTATGAAATATTCAGCAACCACTACAAATTATTCAACATCTACTTGAACTACTCAGTACACACTATGAATTATTCTACATATTATGAATTATTCAGCATCTGTGTTAAACCATTCAGTGTCCAGTATGAATTATTTAGCATCCACTGTGAATTATTTAGTACTTGCTATGAACTATTCAGTATCTAACATGAAATATTTTGCATCCACTATAAATTATTTAGCATCAACTATGATTTGTTCAGTATTCCCTATAAATTATTCAGCATCCACTATGAATTATTCTGTATATACTATGAATTATTCAGTAACTGCAATTAATTATTTATTAAATGTTAAATTATTTAGTATCTAATATGAATATCAATTGTGCGGTTATTTATTTATTTATTAATTAGTGAAATTTCTGTATCCACTATGTATTGTTCAGCATTTAATATGACATTCAGCAGCCACTATAAGTTATTCAATCTACTTGAACTGTTCTGCATCCACTATGAATTATTGAGTATCTAATATAAACTATTCAGTATTTAATAAATATTATTCAGTAACTATGATGACTTTGTACCTACTATGAATAATTCAGTATCTACTATGAGTATAAATTATCTGTTGTTAATGATTAATTCTATACTACACATTTCTAAAACACAAGTATGAATTATTCAGCATTCAGTATGAAGCTAAGCTGTAACTTCTGTTCTAATGAGAATCTTTTTTTTAATATATTTATTTATAGGATTTTCACATTACATGTTTCCATAATATTAACAATGATTCTGCTAATGAGAATATTTTAACCATAATGTTTTTAATCGTTTCTCTTGTATGCAGATGGTGTTTGATCTACTCACATCAGTACCTACATGCCAAATGCGGAGCAGTTCAGACTTGTTTCTATTAAATTGGCCAGTCAGAGGAATACTCGGCCTGTTGATGCTGGATACTCGGTTAGTAACACAAGAGTTCATTTAGAAACAATGTTATATGCGCTGATTCGCCCGAGCTCCACGCCTCTCAGCCTGTTCAGACAGTTTATAGTGGATACTGAAAATTCACAGCAGATGCTGAATCATTTCATAATCGGTGCTGAGTCATTTGTAATAGAGGCTGAATAATTATTAGCAGATGCTTCATTATTTATATTAGAAACTGAATAATTCATAGTAGATTGTAGTAGTAGTAGTAGTAGTATATAATTAATAATAGGTAATGTGTAATTAATAACAGATACTGAACAATATATAGTATATACTGAATAATTTCATAATAGATGCTAATTCATTTGTAATAGAGGCTGAATAATTCTTAGCAAATGCTTCATTATTTATATTAGAAACTGAATAATTCATAGTAGATTGTAGTAGTAGTAGTAGTGTATAATTAATAATAGATACCGTATAATTAATAACAGATACTGGACAATACATTGTATATACTGAATAATTTCATAATGGGTGCTAATTGATTTGTAATAGAGGCTGAATAATTCTTAGCAGATGCTTCATTATTTATATTAGAAACTGAATAATTCATAGTAGATTGTAGTAGTAGTAGAAGCAGTGTATAATAAATAATAGATACTGTATAATTAATAATACAATACAATAATAAGACATAGTATATAATAAATAATTTATTGTCAATGCTGAATAATTTAGTCACTGAATATGGAATATGCCGTTTGTTGGGTGCTGGTTTTAGCTAGCCAGATACTTAAAAGTGCCATAATCCCTCAAGACTGAAGGAGTTATATGTCTTTATATGTATATCTATATTATATATCTGTTAAATATCTATATGTATCTATATGTAAATAAATTATATTTTTGGGCAGGCTTGGCAGAGTGGCCTTCTTCACTTCTGCTGGGCTGTTTCTATTAAATTGGGCGGTCAGAGGAATGCTCGGCCTGTTGATGCTGGATACTCGGTAACAGCGAGAGCTCCACGCCTCTCAGCCTGTTCGAACAGTTTATAGTGGATACTGAAAATTCACAGCAGATGCTGAATAATTTCATAATCAGTGCTGAGTCATTTGAAATAGAGGCTGAATAATTATTAGCAGATGCTTCATTATTTATATTAGAAACTGAATAATTCATAGTAGATTGTAGTAGTAGTGTATAATTAATAATATATACTGGACAATACATAGTATGTACTAAATAATTTATTGTCAATGCTGAATAATTTACTGAATATGGAATATTTAGTGTGGGCAGCTGGTTTTAGCTAGCCAGATACTTAAAAGTATACTAAAAATAATCCCTCAAGACTTAAGGAGTTATATATCTTCATATGTACATCTATGTCTACTAAATATCTGTATCTATATGTAAATAAATTATATTTTTGGGCAGGTTTACCCCTGTTTAGTGGCCTTCTTCACTTCTGCTGGGCTGTTTCTATTAGGAATGCTCGGCCTGTTGATGCTGGATACTCGGTTAGTAACAGCGAGAGCTCCACGCCTCTCAGCCTGTTCAGACAGTTTTCACCTTTTATTAATAAACCGCTGTTTCACAGGGCTATCCGGTTAAACCAGCTGCCGCTGCCAAACTGCACGAATGTTTTGGTGGAATTTGGAGTTTATACACTGCCTATCAAAACTCTGGAGACACCTGACAACGCTGCGCAACTGTGTTCTTCCCTTCAGGCGCATCTTTGGACCTAAAGAGTTTCAACATGAGCTTCCAACAGCAGCTCACGTCAGCCGCGTGGATGTGATTATGTTTTTGTGCCCGTCTTTTCAACAAAGTCCATGTAGTGCAGTTTTATGTACCTGCAAGTGGAGAACAGGCCTCACAGGTAGGTGCCCCCCACCCCCCCACCCCCACCCCCACCATGCACCCCACCTTCACTGCAGCTGAACTGGAGGATAAACACTAGAGTACATATACCACACACACGTACATTAGCACAGAAAACAATGTCATTTATTATTATTATTATTATTAACTTACCAGTAAAACATTACAGTATGCATCCTGGAAGATAACATCGTCACAAATTACTGACATTATTATTAATAATTATTATTTTGTTATTTGCTAGGCATTAGCATCACCTGCATTACCTGCGGAATGATAATAATGTGCACATTCCTTCATGATATTATCATTATTATTATTATTGTTTTCAACTACAGTATCACACTCAAAACAATATATATTGTAACGTGAGACGACATATTTTAGACATAATTAAAGTTTTAGACATAATCAAAAAACGTTATTGTTTACATTGCATGGACCAATTATCAAATTACTAATTAATCAAATGACTAACACCCAAAATTATGATTTGGGGGTCTGGTTACATTAACTTACCTTAAACATGTGTTTTCCCACTGTATCCCGCTAGTCAGGGTCACGGGGAGGCTGGAACCAAGGCTGGTGCTTAGTGTGGAGCAGTTATCATCTGAGAGAGCGAGCGGGGAGCAGATGTTTGGTGGTTGTATGAAACGCCCACAACGGAGCATCTCCAGCTAACATGACTAATCTGGCTTTCTGGTTACAGTTAGTGTTACAGTTTACCTGTACACAGGTAGGTGAAGGTAGTGTTACAGTTTACCTCTACACAGGTAGGTGAAGGTAGTGTTACAGTTTATCTGTACACAGGTAGGTGAAGGTAGTGTTACAGTTTATCTGTACACGGGTAGGTGAAGGTAGTGTTACGGTTTATCTGTACACAGGTAGGTGAAGGTAGTGTTACAGTTTACCTGTACACAGGTAGGTGAAGGTAGTGTTACAGTTTACCTTTACACAGGTAGGTGAAGCTAGTGTTACAGTTTACCTGTACACAGGTAGGTGAAGGTAGTGTTACAGTTTACCTGTACACAGGTAGGTGAAGGTAGTGTTACAGTTTACCTGTACACAGGTAGGTGAAGCTAGTGTTACAGTTTACCTTTACACAGGTAGGTGAAGGTAGTGTTACAGTTTACCTTTACACAGGTAGGTGAAGGTAGTGTTACAGTTTACCTGTACACAGGTAGGTGAAGCTAGTGTTACAGTTTACCTGTACACAGGTAGGTGAAGGTAGTGTTACAGTTTACCTGTACACAGGTAGGTGAAGCTAGTGTTACAGTTTACCTGTACACAGGTAGGTGAAGCTAGTGTTACAGTTTACCTGTACACAGGTAGGTGAAGGTAATGTTACAGTTTATCTGTACACAGGTAGGTGAAGGTAGTGTTACGGTTTACCTGTACACAGGTAGGTGAAGGTAGTGTTACAGTGTACCTATACACAGGTAGGTGAAGGTAGTGTTACAGTTTACCTGTACACAGGTAGGTGAAGGTAGTGTTACAGTGTACCTGTACACAGGTAGGTGAAGGTAGTGTTACAGTTTACCTGTACACAGGTAGGTGAAGGTAGTGTTACGGTTTACCTGTACACAGGTAGGTGAAGGTAATGTTACAGTTTATCTGTACACAGGTAGGTGAAGGTAGTGTTACAATTTACCTTTACACAGGTAGGTGAAGGTAGTGTTACAGTTTACCTGTACACATGTATGTGAAGGACGTGTTACAGTTTACCTGTACAAAGCTAGGTGAAGGTAGTGCTAACATTTACCTTTACACAGGTAGGTGAAGGTAGTGTTACAGTTTACCTGTACACAGGTAAGTGAAGGTAGTGTTACAGTTTACCTGTACACAGGTAGGTGAAGGTAGTGTTACAGTTTACCTTTACACAGGTAGGTGAAGGTAGTGTTACAGTTTACCTGTACACAGGTAGGTGAAGCTAGTGTTACAGTTTACCTGTACACAGGTAGGTGAAGGTAGTGTTACAGTTTACCTGTACACAGGTAGGTGAAGCTAGTGTTACAGTTTACCTGTACACAGGTAGGTGAAGGTAGTGTTACAGTTTACCTGTACACAGGTAGGTGAAGGTAGTGTTACAGTTTACCTGTACACAGGTAGGTGAAGGTAGTGTTACAGTTTACCTGTACACAGGTAGGTGAAGCTAGTGTTACAGTTTACCTGTACACAGGTAGGTGAAGCTAGTGTTACAGTTTACCTGTACACAGGTAGGTGAAGGTAGTGTTACAGTGTACCTGTACACAGGTAGGTGAAGGTGGTGTTACAGTTTACCTGTACACAGGTAGGTGAAGGTAGTGTTACAGTTTACCTTTACACAGGTAGGTGAAGGTAGTGTTACAGTTTACCTGTACACAGGTAGGTGAAGGTAGTGTTACAGTTTACCTGTACACAGGTAGGTGAAGCTAGTGTTACAGTTTACCTGTACACAGGTAGGTGAAGCTAGTGTTACAGTTTACCTGTACACAGGTAGGTGAAGGTAGTGTTACAGTTTACCTGTACACAGGTAGGTGAAGCTAGTGTTACAGTTTACCTGTACACAGGTAGGTGAAGGTAGTGTTACAGTTTACCTGTACACAGGTAGGTGAAGGTAGTGTTACAGTTTACCTGTACACAGGTAGGTGAAGCTAGTGTTACAGTTTACCTGTACACAGGTAGGTGAAGGTAGTGTTACAGTTTACCTGTACACAGGTAGGTGAAGCTAGTGTTACAGTTTACCTGTACACAGGTAGGTGAAGGTAGTGTTACAGTTTACCTGTACACAGGTAGGTGAAGGTAGTGTTACAGTTTACCTGTACACAGGTAGGTGAAGCTAGTGTTACAGTTTACCTGTACACAGGTAGGTGAAGCTAGTGTTACAGTTTACCTGTACACAGGTAGGTGAAGCTAGTGTTACAGTTTACCTGTACACAGGTAGGTGAAGGTAGTGTTACAGTTTACCTGTACACAGGTAGGTGAAGGTAGTGTTACAGTTTACCTGTACACAGGTAGGTGAAGGTAGTGTTACAGTTTATCTGTACAAAGGTAGGTGAAGATAGTGTTACAGTTTACCTGTACACAGGTAGGTGAAGGTAGTGTTACAGTTTACCTGTACACAGGTAGGTGAAGGTAGTGTTACAGTTTACCTGTACACAGGTAGGTGAAGGTAGTGTTACAGTTTATCTGTACACAGATAGGTGAAGGTAGTGTTACAGTTTACCTGTACACAGGTAGGTGAAGGTAGTGTTACAGTTTATCTGTACACAGGTAGGTGAAGGTAGTGTTACAGTTTATCTGTACACAGGTAGGTGAAGGTAGTGTTGCAGTTTACCTGTACACAGGTAGGTGAAGGTAGTGTTACAGTTTACCTGTACATGTTTGTGCTTACAAAGTGATCTAATCAGTCAGTATCACAAGAAATGTTTCTTTTTGCCTCCTATGAGCAAACTGGCTTTATGAGCTGGAACTGAACAGCATGTTTCATAACCTGTAAAGGACGACTCACAGAAAAAACAGAATGTTTAAAGCATTAGATGTCAAACAGATTCACACAATAACGCAGCTCTTATATAGAACTTTTAAATAGTACTTATATTTGAAAGGATAAAGTGGCTGAGCTGGTTTCTAAGTGCTGATAGGTTTTCATTTATGATTTTCTTTGATCATTTCTCTGTAACATGCACACCAGATTGTTGTGAAAGACTCTTCACATGTGTTTAAAATAGACAAAGTTAACGTAGCTAGCTTTCAGTGGAAGCATCTACTCCATCAAACAGCATGGTACAAACAGCATGGTGCAGCTTCCTTTTTCAAATTTGTTGTGGACCTGCTGCACCATTTAAGGTGGAATGGAAAATTGGCTATTTCTGTGAAGGATTTCATAAAAAAGCCACTCACCAAAAGGCTCCTGTCCAGAGTAAATTTCAAGACGAGAAGATGGAATGAGATGAAAAGTGAAGATAAATATTTTTGTTAAGAAAATTTGCGTCTTAGAAAAGCTCAGAAAGCATGTTCTATCCGCATGCCTCTGTTATTAACTACATTTTATGCCTTGTATAAACTGGAAAACATTCTGTCTGCATGCCTTCACGCTTACACAAACAAAACCAGCAGAAGGCATCTGACATCGAATCACACCCTGCTCAGTTTTAACTTTGGCACTTTCATAGTCTGGTCTGAAGAAGCCTGAAGTACTGACCTCTAGTTATATAACTTCCATAATACAATATAATAATAAAGCTCTGCCAGTCCTCCCTGTTCAGCCTACAGCAGTTTAACTCCGCCCATTCGGCCTACAAGTGGTTTGCCCCGCCCACTCAGCCTACAGCAGTTTAACTCCGCCCATTCAGCTTACAGCCGTTTAGCCCCACCTACTCAGCCTACAGTTGTTAAGCTCCACCCATTCAGCCTACAGCAGTTTAGCTCCACCTACTCAGCCTACAGCATTTTAGCTTCACCCATTCAGCCTACAGCAGTTTAGCCCCACCCATTCGGTCTACAGCAGTTTAGCTCCACCCATTCGTCCTACAGGAGTTGAGCCCCACTTATTCAGCCTACAGCAGTTTAGGCCCTCCCATTCAGCCAATAGTAGTTAAGCCCCACCCATTCAGCCCACTGCATTTAAGCCCTGCCTACCCATCTTACAGCAGTTTAGCTTCACCAATTCAGCCTACAGCAGTTTAGCTCCACACATTCAGCTAATAGTAGTTAAACCCCACCTTCTCAGCCTACAGCAGTATAGCCCACCCATTCAGCTAATAGTAGTTAAACCCCACCTTCTCAGCCTACAGCAGTATAGCCCACCCATTCAGCTAATAGTAGTTAAACCCCACCTTCTCAGCCTACAGCAGTTTAGCCCACCCATTCAGTCAATAGTAGTTAAACCCCACCTTCCCAGCTTACAGCAGTTTAGCCCACCCATTCAGCTAATAGTAGTTAAACCCCACCTTCTCAGCCTACAGCAGTTTAGCCCACCCATTCAGTCAATAGTAGTTAAACCCCACCTTCCCAGCTTACAGCTGTTTAGCCCACCCATTCAGTCAATAGTAGTTAAACCCCACCTTCCCAGCTTACAGCTGTTTAGCCCACCCATTCAGTCAATAGTAGTTAAACCCCGCCTTCCCAGCTTACAGCT
The DNA here is from genome assembly GCA_021613375.1 of Megaleporinus macrocephalus. Lineage (NCBI taxonomy): Eukaryota > Metazoa > Chordata > Actinopteri > Characiformes > Anostomidae > Megaleporinus > Megaleporinus macrocephalus. The sequence goes on from CM038719.1 coordinate 7,184,548, forward strand.
GTTTAGCCCACCCATTCAGTCAATAGGAGTTATGCCTTGCCTATTTAACCTTCAGCCGTTTCCCTGTTTTGTTTACAGCTGCTTTCTGAATAAGGCACAATACAGAGCAGCCAATCAGAACAGAGTTTATTCACATATGTGAGTGTAATAAAAGTAATGAAGAGGAAGGAAGTGATAAAGAAAGGTTGGAGATGCTTATATAAACTGAACGATGGTAGTTTTTATTACCTAAAACAACATTAATGTCATAAATGATAAAAAAACAGGTGGATCAAATAAAAACTGCAGTAAAACGTTCAGCACACGCGACTGCTAGAAACAGATTACTGTCCATTCAAAATGTTCATGTTTGTTTTACAGAGTTAATGTTGTTTCCGCACTTTTGATGTAAGGCATTAGTGCGAGTGACTGCAGGGCTTCACAATTACAATTAATCACATACACAAACATATACTCTCTCTCTCCCTCTCTCTCTCTATTTCTCTCTCTCTCTTTCTCACGCACACACAAACATACATACATACACAACACCACTAAAGGCCTCAGTGTGTTCAACGTATCCAAACAGCTCCACCCATTTTTCTCTCCTTCGTGTTTTTTCTGTCAGCACTTACTTCTGACACTTTATGTTATTTCTGCTGACGCATCTCTCACTGAGCCTGACCACACGTAGAACAGAGCCTCTTACCACTCCTCTTTCCTTAAAGTAGTTCCACACTGAGCAACAAGTGGAGCCAGTTAGCTGTCTGGCAACCTGCTTAACTAACGTCTACACTATCTTCACTAAAACCTAATCCTTATATCTAGACTAAACCCTAACTCCTACATTTACACTAAACCCTAACCCCTACATTTACACTAAACCCTAACTCCTACATTTACACTAAACCCTAACCCCTACATTTACACTAAACCCTAACTCCTACATTTACACTAAACCCTAACTCCTACATTTACACTAAACCCTAACTCCTACATTTACACTAAACACTAACCCCTACATTTACACTAAACACTAACTCCTACATTTACACTAAACACTAACTCCTACATTTACACTAAACCCTAACCCCTACATTTACACTAAACACTAACCCCTACATTTACACTAAACACTAACCCCTACATTTACACTAAACCCTAACTCCTACATTTACACTAAACACTAACTCCTACATTTACACTAAACACTAACTCCTACATTTACACTAAACACTAACTCCTACATTTACACTAAACACTAACTCCTACATTTACACTAAACCCTAACCCCTACATTTACACTAAACACTAACCCCTACATTTACACTAAACACTAACCCCTACATTTACACTAAACACTAACCCCTACATTTACACTAAACCCTAACTCCTACATTTACACTAAACACTAACCCCTACATTTACACTAAACCCTAACTCCTACATTTACACTAAACACTAACCCCTACATTTACACTAAACACTAACTCCTACATTTACACTAAACACTAACTCCTACATTTACACTAAACCCTAACTCCTACATTTACACTAAACACTAACCCCTACATTTACACTAAACACTAACTCCTACATTTACACTAAACCCCTAACTTCTACATTTACACTAAACACTAACTCCTACATTTACACTAAACACTAACCCCTACATTTACACTAAACACTAACTCCTATATTTACACTAAACCCTAACTCCTACATTTACACTAAACACTAACTCCTACATTTACACTAAACACTAACTCCTACATTTACACTAAACACTAACCCCTACATTTACACTAAACACTAACTCCTACATTTACACTAAACACTAACCCCTACATTTACACTAAACACTAACTCCTACATTTACACTAAACACTAACTCCTACATTTACACTAAACACTAACTCCTACATTTACACTAAACCCTAACTCCTACATTTACACTAAACACTAACTCCTACATTTACACTAAACACTAACCCCTACATTTACACTAAACCCTAACTCCTACATTTACACTAAACACTAACCCCTACATTTACACTAAACCCTAACTCCTACATTTACACTAAACACTAACTCCTACATTTACACTAAACCCTAACTCCTACATTTACACTAAACAATAACTCCTACATTTACACTAAACACTAACTCCTACATTTACACTAAACACTAACCCCTACATTTACACTAAACACTAACCTCTACATTTACACTAAACACTAACCCCTACATTTACACTAAACACTAACCCCTACATTTACACTAAACACTAACTCCTACATTTACACTAAACCCTAACTCCTACATTTACACTAAACACTAACCCCTACATTTACACTAAACACTAACTCCTACATTTACACTAAACCCTAACTCCTACATTTACACTAAACACTAACTCCTACATTTACACTAAACCGTAACCCCTACATTTACACTAAACCCTAACTCCTACATTTACACTAAACACTAACCCCTACATTTACACTAAACACTAACTCCTACATTTACACTAAACACTAACTCCTACATTTACACTAAACCCTAACTCCTACATTTACACTAAACACTAACCCCTACATTTACACTAAACACTAACTCCTACATTTACACTAAACCCTAACTCCTACATTTACACTAAACCCTAACTCCTACATTTACACTAAACACTAACCCCTACATTTACACTAAACACTAACTCCTACATTTACACTAAACACTAACTCCTACATTTACACTAAACACTAACTCCTACATTTACACTAAACCCTAACTCCTACATTTACACTAAACACTAACTCCTACATTTACACTAAACACTAACCCCTACATTTACACTAAACCCTAACTCCTACATTTACACTAAACACTAACCCCTACATTTACACTAAACCCTAACTCCTACATTTACACTAAACACTAACTCCTACATTTACACTAAACCCTAACTCCTACATTTACACTAAACACTAACTCCTACATTTACACTAAACACTAACTCCTACATTTACACTAACCCCTAACCTCTACATCTACACTAAACACTAACTCCTACATTTACACTAAACACTAACCCCTACATTTACACTAAACACTAACTCCTACATTTACACTAAACACTAACCCCTACATTTACACTAAACACTAACTCCTACATTTACACTAAACACTAACCCCTACATTTACACTAAACCCTAACCTCTACATTTACACTAAACACTAACTCCTACATTTACACTAAACACTAACCACTACATTTACACTAAACCCTAACCCCTACATTTACACTAAACCCTAACTCCTACATTTAAACTAAACCCTAACTACTACATTTACACTAAACACTAACTCCTACATTCACACTAAACACTAACCAGTACATTTACATTAAACACTAACTCCTATATTTACACTAAACCCTAACTCCTACATTTACACTAAACACTAACCACTACATTTACACTAAACACTAACTCCTACATTTACACTAAACACTAACCACTACATTTACACTAAACCCTAACCCCTACATTTACACTAAACCCTAACTCCTACATTTAAACTAAACCCTAACTACTACATTTACACTAAACAGTAATCCCCTAAATTCAGGCGGCCTTTATTTTAGCCGTGCTCTGCATTTTAGAGCAGGAGGTGAGACTGCATGACCACATGGTGAGCAGTATGATTCCATTGTTTTGGAGTATATGTGTGAAAAGCAGTGTGGGGCATTAAGATCTGTCACTGATGAAATACAGATTTTCAGCTTTGTTGTATTTTAATGAAAAATATGATGGTTTTATGTCTACAGCTCCTCAAAACTGTGTTTGTTAGTCATGCAGTCAGATCTGCTCAAAATGAGCCAACGTTCTGCTCTCAGCATCAAAATAGTCAGCAGTGTTAGGATTGAAAGTGTTCAGTAAATTGATGTTCTCAATCACAACACTGTTCTTCCATGTCTGCCATGACTGGGTATCAGGTGTACTTCAGTGTTTAGGTTGACTCTTCTGCTGTATAGACCAGCTTCTACTGAGCTTTAGCCACACTGGCCTGATGTTGTAGGACCTTGAAGAACTTGAGAATGCATTTATCTCTGGATGATCACAACTGATCCCGAGCCAGAGGCAGCAAAGTAGGCCCAAATCATGATGCTTGCTCCACCTGACTGTCTCACTGTCGGGTTAATGTTTTCATGTGGGCATGCAGTGCCCCTTGCTAGGCTGAACATTGTCCCGAAAACATTTTCCCAGTAGAGATTTGGTGAGTCAAGGTGCTCTCAAACTTCAGCCATGCAATGATATTTTCCTTCCTTCTTTTTTTTTGGAGAGCAGCAGCATCCTCGTTGGTGGTCTACCATGGAGACCATGGCTGTTCAAGGTATTTCATATGGTAGACTGAAGATAAAAGTGCTGTATATCTAAAGGGGGCTGTTCTGGTGGTCTACCAGATCCTCCAGGTGCTTGTTAGGAGTCCCATTTTCTTTGTAGCTTTTAATCAGTTTTTGAACTCCGTTCATAAGCAAGTGGAATGATCTTTTTTTCTAATCTTCTCACAAACATCTCCTGAAAAATATGTTTAATGACAGTTTTGACTGAATATGAAGTAAATTATGGGTATATTGGTTATAGTCAAGACCTTTAATTATCTCAATATTACATTTTAATCAGATCACAGAGTTCTATATGAGATATGTTTCAGCAGAATGCTGGCTGACTGGGAATATCCTGAAAGATGATTCCATTCCAACAAATTCCTGAGTGTAAGTGTGAGTCAGGCTCAGGGTGTGGTTCCTGTCTGAGTCACCAAACACTTGTCTGTCAGCCCATCTACTAAGACACATATCAACACAAACTAAATTTCCATTTTATTAGGTACTCACATCTTATAGCTACACATATTGGCCATTATACTGGAAACACTTTCAATACAGGTGCACATTATAGGTTTACAGTTGCAAACTTTAGCTCACCTGTTGCAACGGGACCACTTTATTAGAAAGCACCATATAGCTCCACCAACAGACCGCCCTCCCATATAGCTCGACCAACTGACCACTTTATCAGAAAGCCCTCCCATATAGCTCCATCAACTGACCACTTTATCAGAAAGCCCTCCCATATAGCTCCATCAACTGACCACTTTATTAGAAAGCCCTTCCATATAGCTCCACCAACTGACCACTTTATCAGAAAGCCCTTCCATATAGCTCCACCAACTGACGACCCTCCCATAGAGCTCCACCAACTGACGACCATCCCATATAGCTCCATCAACTGACCACTTTATTAGAAAGCCCTCCCAAATAGCTCCACCAACTGACGACCCTCCCATAGAGCTCCACCAACTGACGACCCTCCCATAGAGCTCCACCAACAGACCGCCCTCCCATATAGCTCCATCAACTGACCACTTTATTAGAAAGCCCTCCCATATAGCTCCACCAACTGACCACTTTATTAGAAATAGATGAATAAGAAGTTCAGCGTGTTGGTGTGAAGAAATAATCAACATGTAAGTGTTAATGAGAGGTGTGGGTCCAGGAGCCGCCCTGAACACACAGCTCGAGATTCCACACGCTCAGTAAATCCAAGCCAAGCTGTGCATGACTGTAGGGTCCATACCTTCAGTAGACCTCTGACGTCGTGTGTCATTCTGTCACTGATGTTGTGCTTATATCACAATACCTACATTTAGAGTTATACATTCAACCTAATGAGAAACTGTAACTCAGTTTATATACAATACCTACATTTAGAGTTATACATTCAACCTAATGAGAAACTGTAACTCAGTTTATATCACAATACCTACATTTAGAGTTATACATTTAACCTAATGAGAAACTGTAGACTCAGTTTATATCACAATACCTACATTTAGAGTTATACATTCAACCTAATGAGAAACTGTAGACTCAGTTTATATCACAATACCTAGATTTAGAGTTATACCTTCAACCTAATGAGAAACTGTAACTCAGTTTATATCACAATACCTACATTTAGAGTTATACATTCAACCTAATGAGAAACTGTAGAACTCAGTTTATATCACAATACCTACATTTAGAGTTATACATTCAACCTAATGAGAAACTGTACTCAGTTTATATCACAATACCTACATTTAGAGTTATACATTCAACCTAATGAGAAACTGTAGAACTCAGTTTATATCACAATACCTACCTTTAGAGTTATACATTCAAACTAATGAGAAACTGTAACTCAATTTATATCAAAGTACCTACATTTAAAGTTATACAATCAACCTAATGAGAAACTGTAACTCAGTTTATATCACAATACCTACATTTAGAGTTATACAACCAACCTAATGAGAAACTGTAGAACTCAGTTTATATCACAATACCTACATTTAGAGTTATACATTCAACCTAATGAGAAACTGTAGAACTCAGTTCATATCACAATACCTACCTTTAGAGTTATACATTGAACCTAATGAGAAACTGTAACTCAGTTTATATCACAATACCTACATTTAGAGTTATACATTCAACCTAATGAGAAACTGTAACTCAGTTTATATCACAATACCTACATTTGGAGTTATACATTCAACCTAATGAGAAACTGTATACTGGTAAATTAATCAAAATCCCTACAGAAAGTTATATGGAGTGGTTGATTGGTCAGAAGGTTTACAGCACACAGTAAACAACATTCCAATTTTGCGATATCACGATTTCAAAGGCCAATATCATAATAACGGCTAACGAGTTCTATATCGTGTGGCTCTTGACCACGTAGTGGAAAACTTTTAGCCATGATGGCGTTCATGGGAAAACTGCTGAAGATTCCAAACAATCACTGCGTCTGTGTCGGAGTGTGTATAGTCAGAACTTTACTCTGAGTCATCAGAGCCTCTTTTTTACCCAAACTACAGCCGACACAGTGAGTCAGACAGCGTGGAGCTTTTGTTCAGCTTTGCCAGCAACATTTTCATTCAACACTGTAACACTGACCCCCTAAGACCGCTCTGTTAGAGCAAAGCAAGGCTAAGCTAAAGCGGAACCCAGCGTAACAATATATCTGATTTACACAGGTTCCCTTCATACCCCACTTGAAACATCTTGCTTTTCATTTCTGATTAGTGTTCACACAGGCTTCCTGAGCAGGATGGAACAGTCAAACTAATTAAACAGACAAATCGTACAGATTATTCAACTGAACTGGTTAAACTGGTTGGTGAACTTTACACTAAAGTCCTTCAGGTCTGAATGACCCTGAACCTTAATTATGTTTGTTTTACTAAAACAGTTAAACACTCCGTTTTGTCACTACCCAAACAGTCGTAACAAGTGTTTAAGTAGTGACTGTTTCCGTAGTGACAGTTTTGGCAGAACTCAAGAACGCTAGTCAATACATCACTGACAAACACAGCTTTAAACTGTGTTGCCTAAAAATCATAAGGTTTTTGAAGTTTCAGCGCACATACTGTAGCAGTCCGGTTGTATCTGTCACCCTGTAACAGTCTGTAACAGTCATACTATAGCAGTCAAACTGTAAATGTCAAGCAGTAGCAGTCACACGATTGCAGTCAGGCTTTAACATGTAGGCGGTAACAGTCCCACTGTAACAGTCAAGCTGTAGATATCAGGCTGTAGCATTTTGGCTGTAGCAGACATGCTGTAGCATGAACGATATAGCAGTCACGCTGTAGCAGCGTGGCTGTAGCACTTAAGCTGTAGCAGTCAGACTATAACGGTGACACTATAGCAGTCAAGCTCTAGATGTCAGGCTGTAGCATTTAAACTGAAGCAAACATGCTGTAGCAGTCACACTGTAGGAGACATGCTGTAGCAGTCACACAGTAGGAGACATGCTGTAGCAGTCACACTGTAGGAGACATGCTGTAGCAGTCACACTGTAGGAGACTTGCTGTAGCAGTCACACTGTAGGAGACATGCTGTAGCAGTCACACTGTAGGAGACAAACTGTAGCAGTCACACTGTAGGAGACATGCTGTAGCAGTCACACTGTAGGAGACATGCTGTAGCAGTCACACTGTAGGAGACATGCTGTAGCAGTCACACTGTAGGAGACAAACTGTAGCAGTCAGGCTGTAACATTTAGGCGGTAACAGTCACACCGTAGGAGTTAAACGGTAGATGTCAGGTTGTAGCCTTTAGGCTGTAGCATTTAAGCTGTAGCAGTCAGGCTGTAACATTTAGGCGGTAACAGTCACACCGTAGCAGCAGATGTCAGGTTGTAGCCTTTAGGCTGTAGCATTTAAGCTGTAGCAGTCAGGCTGTAACATTTAGGCTGTAACAGTCACACTATAGCTGTAAATGTCAGGCAGTAGCAGTCACACCATGGCATCAGGCTGTACGAGAAATACTGTACCAGTCTTGCTGTAGGATGTGACAACAGGAGTCAGGGTTTAGAATTTAGGCTGTAGCACAGTTACACTGCGGCACACATGCTGTAACATGAAGGCGGTAACAGTCACACTGTAGCAGTCAAGCTGCAGATGTCAGGCTTTAGCATTTTGGCTGTAGCAGACATGCTGTAGCATGAAAGATGTGGCAGTCACACTGTAGGTGACATACTGTAGCAGTCAGGCTGTAACATTTAGGCAGTAACAGTCACACTAGCAGTTAAACGGTAGATGTCAGGTTGTAGCCTTTAGGCTGTAGCATTTAAGCTCAAGCAGACATGCTGTAGCAGTCAGGTTGTAGCCTTTAGGCTGTAGCGTTTAAGCTGTTGCAGTCAGGCTGTAACATTTAGGCTGTAACAGTCACACTATAGCAGTCAGGCTGTAGGAGAAATACTGTAGCAGTCACGTTGTAGGATGTGACAACAGCAGTCAGGGTTTAGAATTTAGGCTGTAGCACAGTTGCACTGCGACATAAATGCTGTAGCAGTCAGACTGTAACATATAGGCGGTAACAGTCACACTGTAACAGTCAAACTCTTGATGTCAGGCTGTAGCAGTTAAACTGAAGCAGAAATACTCCAGCAGTCACACTGTAGGAGACATACTGTAGCAGTCAGACTGTAACATTTCGCTGTAACAGTCACACTGTAGCAGTTAAAAGGTAGATGTCATTTAAGCTGTAGCAGTCAGGCTGTAGAATTTAATCTGAAGCAGTCAGATTGTAGCAGTCCCACTGTAGGAGACATGCTGTAGCAGTCCCACTGTAGGAGACATTCTGTAGCAGTCTCACTGTAGGAGACATTCTGTAGCAGTCCCACTGTAGGAGACATGCTGTAGCAGTCCAACTGTAGGAGACATGCTGTAGCAGTCCCACTGTAGGAGACATGCTGTAGCAGTCTCACTGTAGGAGACATGCTGTAGCAGTCCCACTGTAGGAGACATGCTGTAGCAGTCTCACTGTAGGAGACATGCTGTAGCAGTCCCACTGTAGGAGACATGCTGTAGCAGTCTCACTGTAGGAGACATGCTGTAGCAGTCCCACTGTAGGAGACATGCTGTATCAGTCAGGCTGTAACATTTCGCTGTAACAGTTACACTGTAGCAGTTAAAAGGTAGATGTCATTTAAGCTGTAGCAGTCAGGCTGTAGAATTTAAGCTGAAGCAGACTGTAGCAGTCCCACTGTAGGAGACATGCTGTAGCAGTCCCACTGTAGGAGACATGCTGTAGCAGTCCCACTGTAGGAGACATGCTGTAGCAGTCCAACTGTAGGAGACATGCTGTAGCAGCCTCACTGTAGGAGACATGCTGTAGCAGTCCCACTGTAGGAGACATGCTGTAGCAGTCTCACTGTAGGAGACATGCTGTAGCAGTCCCACTGTAGGAGACATGCTGTATCAGTCAGGCTGTAACATTTCGCTGTAACAGTTACACTGTAGCAGTTAAAAGGTAGATGTCATTTAAGCTGTAGCAGTCAGGCTGTAGAATTTACGCTGAAGCAGACTGTAGCAGTCCCACTGTAGGAGACATGCTGTAGCAGTCCCACTGTAGGAGACATGCTGTAGCAGTCCAACTGTAGGAGACATGCTGTAGCAGTCTCACTGTAGGAGACATTCTGTAGCAGTCACACTGTAGGAGACATTCTGTAGCAGTCAGGCTGTAATGTTTACAGGCACTCTGTAGCAGTTAGGCTGTAGATGTCAGGTTGTTGTAGCATTTAGGCTGAAGCAGTCACGCTGTAGCAATCAGATGTAAACATGCCAATTATGGCCAGAGCTCCACGAACAGTTAAACAGCAGCTGTGGAAGTTATACCTCTTTCTGACATACTGTGTACATAAGCTTCTATTACTTCTATTACATTAGCTTTGTAGCCCCAGTGCTATAAGGAAAGAAGCAAACTTCAGCCTTGGCCGACTGACCTCGTTTGGAGTAAAGAGAGAAAAGTGTGTGTGTGTTTGTGTGTGTGTGTGTGTGTGTGTGGGGGGGGGGGTGGAGTTTCTTTCACTTGCCCACTCTTAATAATGTAAACGAGTGTAAAAGTGTTTTCACAGGAGTTCATTCCTTTGTTTGTGCAGTAGCAGCTTTCCAGCCACTGGTGTCTCAGCGTGATGAAGAAAGTCCCTCTCGTTGGTCTTCAGTACAGAACCAGGGTTTAGATTAGGTGAGTTTCAGTCCAGGCTGATCTGACTGTTGAGACTAAGGGGACGTGCTACCCCCTCACGGTGTGCTGAACATTGCAAGAGCAATAAGGATTTTTAGGGGCATTATGACTGGGTTAATAAAACACAGCTGCCCCTAAAAGTCCCTCATTTTTCTTGCTGCCTTTTGGTTCCTCACTCGTTCTCCAGAGAGGTTCTCACACGGGACCACCGCAACACATTCCACAACACGCAAAACCTTTACATTAGGACGAGAGAAGGGGCTTTTTTTTTTTTACCTCACTCTCTTTCTCTCTCTCTCTTCTCTCTTTTTTTCTCTCTCTCTCTCTCCTTCTGTCTTTCTCTTTTTCTCTTTTTTCTCTCTTTCTCTCTCTCTCTCTTTCTCTTTCTCTCCCCTCTCTCTTTTTCTCTCTTTCTCTCTCTCCCTTCTCTCTCTTTTCTCTCTCTCTTTCTCTTTCTCTCCCTCTCTCTTTTTCTCTTTTTCACTTTTTTTCTCTTATTCTCTCTCTCTTTCTCTCCCTCTCTCTTTTTCTCTCTTTCTCTCTCTCCCTTCTCTCTCTTTTCTCTCTCTCTCTCTCTCTTTCTCTCCCTCTCTTTTTCTCGCTTTCTCTCTTTTTCTCTGTCTTTCTCTCTCTCTCTCTTTCTCTCTCTCTTTTTCTCTCTCTGTCTCTGTCTCTCTCTCTTTTTCGCTCTCTTTTTCTCTTTCTTTCTCTATCTCTCTCTCTCTCTTTCTCTCTCTTTCTCTCTCTTTCTCTCTCTGTCTCTATCTCTCTCTTTTTCTCTCTCTTTTTTCTCTTTCTCGCTCTCTCTTTCTCTTTTCTGACTTTTTCTCTCTGTTCCTCAACTTCTCTGTCTTACCTCAGCCTCTCGCTCTCTCTCTCTGTCTCTGTCCCTCTTTCCCTTATTCTTCACTTTCCTCATTTTTCCCTTTGTCTCTCTTTTTCTGTCCTCTTTCTCTGTATCTCTCTCTCTCTTTTCTCTGCCTTTTTGCTCTTTCCTCTTATTTTCTACTGCTTTCACTCCCTCTCTTGTTTATTTGTCTCACTGTTTCGTACTCCTTCTCTTTCATATTTTTCTCTTTTCTTTCTCTTTGCTCTTTTCTTTTCTCCATGTGCTCTTTTTCTCTTTCTTTCTTATTTCTTTCTTCTCTCTCTCTCTCTCTCTCTCTCTCTCTCTGTCTTACACACATGCCAAGCTCTTTATAAATCGCTGTTATAAGTGTGTGTGTGTGTGTGGGTGTGTGGGTGTGTAGGGGGGGTTGCTGTGGGATTGAGGGGGAGGAGCTGAGAGAGGTTACTGAGTTCAGCACAGTTCTTTAAGCTACACTTCTTCCTCTGTGTGTATGTTGGAATAGCGCGCACTAACATGTTCTCCAAGCACTTGATAAAGAAGAACCTCTTACCAGTGAAGTTTACCGTGAGAGCTGTGATAAATACTAATGTTTCCTATTAGAATGTTGTGAGAATGTTGTGAGAATGTTGTGAGAGTGTTGTGATATAATTTAACCTATTTCTGAACATTATACACAATTTTAAGTTCATTTAATGTGTGAATGTGTTTTACTGCACTGGGATGTGAGATGGCTTGTGTTAATAAGGTTTAAAGAGCTGATATCCTCTATTATTCTCAGCTTTTCTTCTTTTTATCACCACAACAATAACACGCTGAGGTTTGTGTGTTGATTCATGTACAAAAATGTAGTTTTTGCATCTCGTAGACTTAATAAATACACAGAACTGTCTCTTGTACATATCAGTGTGTTAAACGCTCCTTTAGATCCCAAAATCAAACTCCAATTATGAAGCCTTTAAAACTTTTCAGGTTTTAAATACAAATCCTTTGTTCATCCCTTGCTCCTCCCATAGGGTCCCATTTATTTTTGGTGGAACCCAAACATGAAGGTTTTGTTCAACCTACAGCCACCAAACTGTCTGTACTCACTCAGAGCAGGGCCTAAACCTCTAATTCACAGACATACTGAGCTGCACTCCTCTATTTGTCGCTTATTCATCCCTCACTCATCCTATAGGGTCCCATTCATTTTCAGTCGAACCCATACATCAAGGTGTTGTTCAACCTACAGCCTCCAAACTGTCTGTACTTACTCAGGGCAGGTCCCCCACCTCTAAGCTACAAACATACTGAGCTACACTCCTCTATTTGTTGTTTATTCATCCCTCACTCATCCCATAGGGTCTTATTCATTTTTAAGGAATCCAAATATCATGGTTTCGGTTAACCTACCGCCACCAATCTGCCTGTACTCACTCAGGGCAGGTCCCCAACCTCTAATCCACAGATATACTGACCCACACTCCTCTATTTGTTGTTTATTCATCCCTCGCTCCTCCCATGGGGTCCCATTCATTTTTGGTGGAACCCAAATATCAAGGTTTTGTTCAACCTACAGCCACTGAACTGCCTGTACTCACTCAGGGAAGGTCCCCAAGCTCATTTCCACCTGCACTCCTCTATTTGTCGTTTATTCGTCCCTCGCTCCTCCCATGGGGTCCCATTCATTTTTGGTGGAACCCAAATATCAAGGTTTTGTTCAACCTACAGCCACTGAACTGCCTGTACTCACTCAGGGAAGGTCCCCAAGCTCATTTCCACCTGCACTCCTCTATTTGTCGTTTATTCGTCACTCGCTCCTCCCCTCAAACTGCTCACGCTGTGCAACCAGCCCGTGTTTCCTTCACTCTTCTATGTGGATGTGCTCTCAGTTGTGAAGACAGTGTTTTGCAGCGTACGTGCTATGCTGAATGACAAAAGTAGGTTGTGCAACACTTGGACCCAGATGAGTTTGAGAAAGCTGAAGCACAGCGGCGTTCTACAGCAGCCTCATTCACGGATGGGTTTAAACAATTTGAAATGGCATTGAGAAAGTGTTGGCAGCGCCGTTCTGTATCAGCGTCTCTGATCAGCTCTGCTGGGCCCTAATCCCAGAACCTCGGCTCGTATACACTTAAATACGGACCACAGCACAGACATGACAGCGAGGTCAAATCTGCACAAACCTGAAACACCATTATGTAACCCAACAACACAACATCTGCAGCGCATTACCAGCCTATTACCACCGTAATCTACTGTTCTTCACGTACACGGAGGACCTCTCTCACTTCAGCTGCAGCTCACATCAGTGTGCAGTTATATATCCTTCAAGTTCCTCCTTATTTAAAACCGTTAATATGTAAACGTTACGTTAAACGTTCATTCAGAGCAGTCTGATGTGAAACACTCCATTCAAGTGAAGTTTACTGAGTCAGAGCTGTTCACAGTGGTGGTGAGAAAAAGCTCCCTCCAGCCTTAAAATCCATTCATGGTGGAAGGATACATGCAGGGTACTGTGAAGCAAACTAGTACCCGAAGAAACGTTATTATTTTGAGATTTTTGACTATTTGACCATCATCAACATTCATTCATTCATCGTAGGTTCACTGGTGGGTTTGGATATTTGTGTTGTAGAGCATGGAGACCCCTGGTTCCCATCACCACCACTGTAAACAACATCTGAACCATTTTACACCAAACATACTCTGAAGCTTTCTGTTTACATATCAAACCATAAAAATCTCCTTCAAACCTCAAAATGATCAAAATTATGCTTTAATGTTGAGGTTACTGTATTTATATTATAAATCATTTATTTATACAGTTCAATGTTACAACATAACTCAATTTTTAGAGAAAATAGAAATTTAAAATAACCTAAATAATCTAAAATAATCTCTAATATATTCATTTATAACCTAAAATATTATGAATGTACTACGTGATGACATCAAACCATATTTTTAAAAAAAACCTATGTAGTCTAGATTTAGGCTCAATCTTAATCCAGCAAACTTGTTTTTCCACTTCAAATAGCAAAATTGTATGTAGGTTAGATTTAGGCTAAATCGTAGTCCTGCAAACATGCTTTTACACTTTAAATGAAGTAAATTGTATGTGGTCTACCTTTAAGCTTAATCTTAGTTCTGCAAAACCACCTTTACAGTTTAAACTAGCAAAATTGTACGTATTCAAGATTTAGGCTTAATTTAAGTCCAGCCAACTTGATTTTACACTTCAAATGAACTAAATTGTATGTAGTCTCAATTTAGGCTTAATCTTAGTCCCGCCAAACCACCTTTACACTTCAAATGAGCAAAATTTCATGTATTCAAGATTTAGGCTTAATCTTAGTCCTGCAAAACCAACTTTACACTTCAAAGGGACTAAGCCTTAGGGTGTGTTTACTGGACTAAGAGTAAGCCTATATCTAGAATACATAGCCTAAGCGTGGGTTTGCTGGACTAAGATTAAGACTAAATCTAGACTACATTGCCCAAGGGTGGGTTTGCTGGACTAAGATTAAGCCTAAAGCTAGACTACGTAGCCTAAGTGTGGGTTTGCTGGACTAAGATTATGCCTAAATCCAGACTACGTAGCCTAAATGTGGGTTTGCTGGACTAAGATTAAGCCTAAAACTAGGCAATGTATCTTAAGGGTGGGTTTGCTGGACTAAGAATAAGTCTAAAGCTAGACTATGTAGCCAAAGAGTGAGTTTACTGGACTAAGATTAAGTCTAAAGCTAGACTATGTAGCCAAAGAGTAAGTTTACTGGACTAAGATTAAGTCTAAATATAGACTACATGCAAATGTAGGCTTAATCTTAGTCCAGGAAACCACACTTGCTCTTCAAAGTGGTGAAAACATGCTCGGTGCATAAATTACACCTGAAAGAAATAAGAGTGAGTGGAGTGAGAGACAGTGATGAAGGTAAGTGAGGTACAGAGTGGACAGTAAACTAAATAAATCACTCTGCAGTCTAACGGAGACTAAACTCCACAGACATTCCTGCTGTTTCTGAAAACGCAGCAGTTTAGAAGCTTAATCAGATTCAGATTTGGTCTTTTGTTGATTCCTTCCCGACTAGCAGCGTCTAGTTTGCCGTCCAGCAGCAGAAACATGCGTACAAATCTTTATTTCCTGAGATAAACTCAGAGAAGCAGCCCACGCTTCCCAACTCAGCCTTATCGTAACTCTTTCAGGAACCCGTTTGTACTGGGAGCCTCTATTTCAACCAACTGGCCACTTAAACACCAGTTAAACACAGCAGCGCAGAAGATCACATGAATCAGAAACTGGGACTTTGTAGGCCAGTTGAGAGAGTTCATATGCTCACCTTGCCCGCAAAGACCCAACCTCTAACACACTGAACTCTATCACACCTCCAAGCTGTTCGTTAATGCCCTTTATTACCAGGGGCTTCATTAAAGAGCCCATATCCTGCTTTTTTCTTGTGTTTCATTTTTTATAAAGTTCACTCATAACATCTGAGCAGATTACTTCACCCCAAAATAAAAAAAACAGTTAAAAACAGTTATTAATTTGTATACGACCATTGTTCAGCCTCTCAGAATTAGACAAGCTGTTACCGTGACTTTAAAAATTTTAAATGTGAGTGTAAATGAGCTCTGTTCTGATTGGCTGCACTGTATTGCCCCACACTCACAAAACAGTTTTAGGTTAGGCTAAACATTCTGTATAACATCAGCATGAATAAGTGGAGCTTATCTGTTGTAGGCTAATGTAAGTATATGTGTGACATCACAAAAACAATGAACTGTGAGTTTAAAATGAACAGTTTTTGTAGCTTAGTTTCTGTTAAGAGACAACATGAACTGGAAAGCGAATTATATGTTTGGAAACTTTAACAATGCTCACATGCTACATCAAAAAAATATTCTTTTTTATGTCATGGATATTTTATTTTTTATTTAAGGAAAAAAGCTAAAAAGGTTTTTCATGATAATGGCGCTTTAAATACCTCCATGATATTGGCCCTTTAATTCCTGATTTGCCAAGATATTGACTCTTTAACACTTCTGAGATATTTGCCCTTTAATGCTTTAATTGCCATGATATTGACCCTTAGAAATTCCATCATATTCGCCCTTTAATGCATCCGTAACATTGGCCCTTTAAGGCTTGATTTGCCATGATATTGGTTCTTTAATGCCTTAGTGATATTGACCCTTTAATCTTAAATTTGCCATGATATTGGCCCTTTAATCTTTCATTTGTCATGATATTGGTCCTTTAATGCCAGCTCAATATTCCTCATCAATACTCACAGAAATAAAACTGATGAGAGCGACGCCACTGAAGCACTACTTTGGGTTTCTTAGAGAACCTTCAATGGGTGGTTCTCTAAAGTACATCAGTGTAAAAAAGTCTTTTAAACTTTAAAGACGTGACGGTTCTAAACGTTTACGCTACTATAACTAAAGATGCCAGAAAGAGTTTTTAGAAGAAGAGCCGCTTTTGCTGGAGGGTTCTTTAAAGAACCAATGTTCTAAATTTGATATGTGAGCGGACAGAACCTTTTTAAACATTTGAGGAACCTCCACACACGTTTTTTGCAAACACTCCTAAAAATAAAAGTCTTAAAGACACTGTGTTCTTTAGAGAAGTTCCATTAAAGAACCATTTTTGGTTCCCTAAAGAACTGAAATAAGTTCGTAAATTAGGTGCGCACGTGTAAAGAAAGTACGTCCACATAGTTAGGAACCTTTTAAGAACTTTACTTTTTATTATAAAGGGTTCTATGTAGTATTTGTAACAGCAGAACTCACTTTGGTACTAATAGAACAGTTTTTTTAAAAGGTTCTTTACAGAACAAACACAAAGAACAAGCAATTTTTGAAGCTGTCACGGTTCTACACAACCCTAACTTTAAAAGAACCCTTAAAGAACCGTTTTAACATCTAACAATGCAAAGATTAGAGTTTACAGCAGAACTTACCCTCTTAAAAGGTTCTCGACTTTGCTTCGGGAAGAACCTTTCATTTGGCGTGGAACCCTTACATTACGTGGAAGCTCTTCAAACTTTTAGAGAAAGGTTCTTCCCTCTCATGTATCCCATTTACAAACATGGTTCTCTAAAGAACCGTCCACTAAAAGGTTCCTCAGGGAACCCGAAAAAGAGAAAGAGTCGCCGGACCGTTGCTTTTAAGACTATTAACATGTTGTTGTACTGCAGTTATAGAGGAGCTACAGCAGCAGTTATAAAGTTGTTATAAACACGTAACAAGCATTTTGCGCTGGAGAACTGGGTCTTACCTCACGCTGCCTGAGCTGACCGGTGTAAAGGCCATTCCTCAGCACATGCTCAGCTCCTCATAGCTGCTGGACAGAGTTGTGAACAAGTCTGAGCAACTGTGAAGCTTCAGCTTTGACACACATTACTGCAGAGTCAGTCCAATCCGGCGAGTCCAGTCCGTTTCAGTGATTCCAGTCCGGTTCTCCCGTCGCGTCACATTTCTCCACCAGAAGAAATCTGGACCAAGTCTGCTGCAACTGCTGCAACTGCGAAGCTCCAGGTTTGAGTCACGTTACTGGAGCTGCACAAACAAGTTTAACTAAACAGGCACAGAAGTGAGTCCAGTCCAGTAAATCCAGTCCAGTCCAGTGAGTCTAATCCAGTTGCTGTGGTCCAGTTCTCTCACTCTCTCCCAGCACTGAGTTCTCCACAAAAGAAAGGTGGACAGAGAAAGAGTGGTGCAACTGAGAAGCTCCAGCACTGAGTCACACTGCTGGAGGCTGCTGTAGAGTCAGTCCATTCCGTAAATCCAGTCCAGGTTGTCCTGCACATGCAGTTCACTCCAGTAAGTCCAGTGTCGCTCCCAGCACTCACCAAATAGATAATAAGCAAAATAAAACTTGTGATGTTCCCTGTGCTACTGTTTGACTCAATCCACTCCAGTGAATCCGGTCCAGTGAATACAATTCAGTCCAATTACTCCAGTCCAGTAAATGCAATCCTTTCCAGGTTAGTAATGATCCAGTCCTGTCAGTCCATTCCAGTAAGTCCAGTCCTGTTATGTATGGTAAATACACTCGATTCCAATCCAGCATGTCTGATCCACTCCTCTGATTCTGAGCCAATCTAGTCAGTCCATTCCAGCAAGTCCAGTCCAGTGAAGTCAGGTGAATATACTCAATTCCAATCCAGCAAGTCTGATCCACTCCTCTGAGTCTGAGCCAATCTAGTCAGTCCATTCCAGTAAGTCCAGTCCAGTCAAGTATAGTAAATACACACTTAATTCCAATCTAGCAAGTCTGATCCAGTCCTCCAAGTCTGAGTCAATCTAATCAGTCCATTCCAGTAAGTCCAATCTGGTAAATGCCTTCTATTCCAGTTCACCCAGAAGAATCCAGTCCAATTGCTACCGTCCTTTAAGACCCAGTTCTCTGTTTCTGATCCACTCTAGCCAGTACATTCCATGTAGGTAAATATGCCCCAGTCAACCCAGCTGAGTCCGATTTACTAATTACAGTCCAGCGAGCCCGATCGGGTCCAGGCATTCAGTTGCAATCCAGGTAATCAACTCTATAGAAAGCAATCCAGTCAGTTAAATCCATTCCAGTACATTAAGTCCACTCCGGTCTATTCTCTCCCTGAACTTCTCTTCAGAATAAAACTCTCTCCTCTTAACCTTCTTCTCTGCATTCCCCAGATCCGTTACTGGTGCTTTAGTCTCTCGGTCCTGCTGCTCCTCGCTCTAACGTGGGAATGTGTTTGGGGGGAGTGTGTGTGTGTGTGTTTTGGGGGGTGGAGGATCACAAAAAGCTGTTTCCATCAGAATGACTGATCGAGGCTCCTTTTAGCCGTTTTGGATGTGTGTTGTGTTTGTTTGTGTTTAATTCAGGGCTTTCAGCACTGAACTACCTTAATATTCACACCCAGATGTTGCATTACATTTTCCTGCCGCGTACTTTATGGTTATGGCGCCATCTTGTGTTCACTTTGTAGAATGCAGCGATAAGCAATGATAACAGAGATAGAAACAAAGACTCATTATAGCTTGTAATATATATATATATATATATATATATATATATATATATATATATATATATATATATATATATATATATATATATATATATATACTGCTCAGCCTTAAAAAACACCTCCTTGTATCTACACACTAAGAGCATTTGTAGTTCTACCCGTACAGACTGTAGTTCATCTGATTCTCTGTATACTCTATTACCTTGTTCTTCAATTATCAGGACCCCCACAGGACCACCACAAAGCAGGTATTATTTGGGTGGTGGCTCATTTTCAGCACTGCAGTGACACTGATGTGGTGGTAATGTGTTAGTGTGTGTTGTACTGCTAAAAGTAGATCAGACACAGCAGTGCTGCTGCTGGAGTGTTTAAACACTGTGTCCACTCACTGTCCACTCTATTAGACACTCCTACTACTTGCTGGTCCACCTTGTAGATGTAAAGTCAGAGACAGTAGCTCATCTGCTGCTGCACAGTTTGTGTTCTCTAGTCCTTCATCAGTGGACACAGGACGCCGCCCACAGGACACTGCTGTCTGGATAGTTTTGGTTGGTGTACGATTCTCAGTCCAGTAGTGACACTGAGGTCCAGCATCACTGCTGTGTCTGATCCACTCACACCAGCAAAACACACACTAACACACCACCACCACCACGTCAATGTCACTGCAGTGCTGAGAAAGATCTGTCTGTACCTGCTCTGTGGTGGTCCTGTGGGGGTCCCTATCTTTAAAGAACAGGGTTAAACAATGTATGCAGCGAATCAGATGAACTACAGTCTGTAAGTGTAGAACTGTGAAGTGCTCCTATATGGTGGAGCTGAAAAAATGGACAATGTGTGCAGATATAAGGAGGTGAATTTAAGATTATGGATGATATACACACACACACACACACACATTGTCCATTTGATCGGCTCCATTTACAATACAGGTACACTTTTATGGTGGTGGTGTGTTAGTGTGTGTTGTACTGGTGTGAATATATATATGTATATATATATATATATATATATATATATATATATATACACCAATCAGAATCAGATTTATTAGACAAGTATGTTGACACATGCAGACAAAAGATATACATACAGTGGTTATAGTTTATAGGCAGTGATGTGTATGTATGAAGACATTGGTGTTTAATATACATATATAATACAGAAAGTGTGGAGAGAAAAAGATGGACTCCAGTCTGATTGTAGATGTACTTCTATATAAAATGGACATGGAGCGTTTAAGTGGTTTGATATGTGTGATACTCATCAAACTTAAGTTTATTAAAAATCTGCCACCCACGGGTACTGAAGGCACGGACGGGGTTCGAACCCGCGATCTTCGGTTTACGAGACCGACGCCTTACCACTTGGCCACCGCGCCTAACGGCCTCCATGGCAGAAATCACGTCTTTCGAATAAACATATCCGAAATAAACGCACTTACAGACACTCGTATATCAGAACAATGGTCTTCGCCT
The DNA here is from genome assembly GCA_021613375.1 of Megaleporinus macrocephalus. Lineage (NCBI taxonomy): Eukaryota > Metazoa > Chordata > Actinopteri > Characiformes > Anostomidae > Megaleporinus > Megaleporinus macrocephalus. The sequence goes on from CM038719.1 coordinate 7,205,431, forward strand.
TCCACAAACGCGAGACCGCTCACAACTTTAACTGATCGTATAGCCCGGTAATGTATCCGTAACCGCAAAAATAGACACGACAGACGCGCCAGACACGCCCCGTAACCTGATCCGAGATCAGCGCCGTATGCCGCGTTTTAAAGGTTTACATTTGAACCAGATTAAAATAGAAAGTGCTGGTGTTTGGATTGAGTCTGCGCGAAACAGTACAAAAATAGTACACTAACAGCTGATGTGCTGGAAACGTCGTGTTTTTTTTCCCACCGCTATTCCGACGAAGTCCCGCCCTCCTTCGGCCGCGATTCGCTGCTACGAATCCTTCATCTGAGCTACGATTGGCTGGCGGGTGAACCGACCAGGCGGAGTGTTTGCGTCTAGCCAATCCTGGCGCAGGAGGGCGGACTACAGGTGGAAAGTACAAGGCGTTGAACGTGTTGTGCATGTACGAAGCAGATTTGGAAAGATTTTGGTGAGTGGAACGAATATGTAAACCTTTTTGTGTTTGTTGGCTCTTGTTTCATAACTGCTTAATCACCAATAGCTGTGCGTTAATACTACTAACACTAGCCGCTGGATTTAACGCCTAAACCCGGCCGATTTGTGTTTACGCTGCTTGGAGATGTGATGTCATAACGCAGTGCTTTATGGGAAGTGTGCAATTTTGGCAGCACTTATTAGTGCAGACTGTTTCACTAAATAGCTGAAAAGCACTTTGTTAGCTGATTTCCTTGATTTTCTTTGATGACCTGTGACTTAAGGCCTCACTAAATGTGTTTGTAGAGGTGACTGGCGATTTATATGGCAATCAGGTCCCAGATCAGATCAAAAGATTAAATCAGATGCAGTTCCTGTTTAACAGCCCAAACCGGTGGAAGTACAGCTGAACGTCAAACACATTTTATACTCTAATCGTATAGACCTTTAACATCATTTATTGGGTTTGGATGCAGCTAAGTAACTAACTAACTAACTCACAAACGCCTCACAGACACCATAAAATGAAACTGCTGCACCATTTAAGGTGGAATGGAAAATTGGAATAAGAGGCTGAAGTAGATCTCAGCGTTATTGTGAGGTATGCATTGATACTGGATCCACTGCTGATCAACAAACCTAATGTTTTACCTTCAAAAGACTCAGGTTTCCAGCTAAAATGTATGAGGTATGGGGAGGTCATAGGTTAAGCTGTGACTGGGTTAGTATCATTAGCTAGGTAAACTGCCAGACAGTAAGCTTTTACTCATATTTATATTAAGACTTTACATTAGCTCTCTCTCTGCTGAAAATGTTTTATTGTTGTGACCTAATATATGTATTTCATTTGTTTGCTGACTAGCCAGGCCTCAGCAAACACACTACTTTCTTACAACTTTGTCTAAAGTTGGTGCTTTTTATGTTGTCCAAACAAGGTCACTACTAGATAACGTTGTTTTATGGTATTACTTCCTGGTCAGTCAAATATCAGTAAACTATGCTAACTGAGGTAAACTGGCCTTAGGTTGAGGGAAAGATTTAGTAGACTAAGCTAACTGAGGTAAATCAGTATGTGGTTGAGGGAAAAATATCAGTAAACTATGCTAACTGAGGTAAGTTGGCCTTTGGTTAAGGGAATGACCACATGTTAAGCTAACTGAGGTAAATTGGTCTGTGGTTGAATGAAAAATATCAGTAAACTATGCTAAATGAGGTAAGTTGGCCTTGGGTTGAGGGAAAGATTTAGTAGACTAAGCTAACTGAGGTAAATCAGCCTGTGGTTGAGGAAAAAATATCAGTAAACTATGGTAACCGAGGTAAATTGGCCTTTGGTTGAGGGAAAGATCACAGGTTAAACTAACTGAGGTAAATTGGTCTGTGGTTGAGGGAAAGATTTTAGTAAACTAAGCTAACTGAGGTAAATTAGCCTGTGGTTGAGGGAAAGGCGTCAGGCTAAGCTAACTGAGGTAAATCAGCCTGCGGTTGAGGGAAAAAATATCAGTAAACTATGCTAACTGAGGTAAATTGGCCTTTGGTTGAGGGAAAGATGTTAGGCTAAGCTAACTGAGGTAAATCAGCCGGTGGTTGAGGGAAAAAATATCAGTAAACTATGCTAACTGAGGTAAATTGGCCTTTGGATAAGGGAACTACCACAGGTTAAGCTAACTGAGGTAAATTGGTCTGTGGTTGAGGGAAAGATTTAAGTAAACTAAGCTAACTGAGGTAAATCAACCTGTGGTTGAGGGAAAGGTGTCAGGCTAAGCTAACTGAGGTAAATTGGTCTGTGGTTGAGGGATTTTAGTAAACTAAACTGAGGTAATGCTGCCTGTGACTGACGGAAAGATATCAGTAAATCAAGCAAACTGAGGTAAATCTGCCTGTGGTTGAGGGAAAGATATCAGTAAACTAAGCAACCTGAGGTAAATTGGCCTGTGGTTAAGGGAAAGATTTTTAGTAAACTAAGCTAACTGAGGTAATTTGGCCTGTGGCTGAAGGAAGGGCATCACTAAACTAAGCTAACTGTGGTAAATTGGAGGGAATTAGCCATTTCATAATGGGCTTTGAGTAACTGAAAAATAAGACCTACTTAGCAGCATTATGACTCAGTACACTGACTTATAATAGGGAGAATAGTGTCTGTGTCATTGACACTCCGGGCCGAACACCAGCTAGAGCACTACAAAACTTTGGAGTAGCGGGCACGAGACGTCCTGCAAGAACACTTTATTCTTTGTACACTTCATGGAAAGAATGATAGAACACAGTTCACAGTACAAGTAAATATTTGCAGCATGTAAACCAAGAACAAACCTTAACGTAATGTTTTGTTTTTTCTAACAGGCATTTAAAGCTGCTCACTACTTCATAGCAGATGCCTACAGTTTGACTCAACCTCCAGCTGGACGCATGATGTAACGTTCAGTACATTATGACTTTTCAGCGCTATTTCGCTCAGGCACACATTAAATTGCATTAAAGACTGAACCATGAAGTTAATTGTGGACATAGTGTGGATGGTATGGGGAATCGGGGCCTACGTCTACGACTACTTCCAGACCAGTGCCATGGAGGAGCGCATACATACTCTGGAGAGTGTTCTTACCGTCCACCAGTTTGTCATCATGTTCCTCTCAGCAAGCCTCATTGTGCTGATCTCATACATCATCTTTAAGAAACGCTAACTAGGACCAAGTTGGAGCTTCAGAGAATGATCGTGTTATTCTTCTTCACAAGTGCCATTTTTCTAAATGTGGTATCTTCACAAAATTGTTGATTCTCCACTTTTTTGATCAAGAACCTGGGGCATTAGCTATAATGCTAAGTCCATGACCACATTATTAATGTATTAATGGTGTGCTTATAAGCTCCAGATGGCGAAGATGTTGTCTTGAGATTATGACCATGTTCCTCCAGTTCTTTCAGAGCACCAGGACTGGATGCAGTTGTTTCAGTTCACAACCTATGTTAGTACGGCCTCAACTTCACAACATGATAATTCAAATGAATTTGGGGACTTGGAGTGAAGAATGTTCACCATTAAGCATCCAAAGGGATTGGAGAAAGGAACCAGAAGATGTGTGGGATCGGTGCCACTGCAGCAATGTACTTACGAATTGGTACCAGCTTGTGGGGCAGGAAGCCATGTTTTGACCACACTAACTGCTCTTCATTCAGAAATCATCTCAACAGGCCTTATCATGCTCATAAATCCTATACATTGCTATACAAGTACTGCAAACCACTCCAGAACCATAGTACCACCACGCATTTATAAAGTAATAATAGTTACAATGCAGTCCTCTGGGACTTTTCATTATGTTTATCATGGTCTATCCTTGTGTCTCAAATCAAGTACTTTCAGTTTTTAGAGCAAGTAGCATGCAGTGTTGTGTGTTAAAACCATGGTAAAATACAGTACTGTGGAAAAGTTTAATTATTTAATTTCCAGTCCAGGCATTTACAGCTTACACTCTTATGCAGAACGACTTAAAACTTACATTTAGACTAGTAGGCGAAAGAGTTTACAAAAACAGGAAAAAAACATCTGTCGCCTTCAGATACACCACACTAAAAGCTTTCATCTTTGTAAGAGAGTGGAGAAGATAAAGCTCCAAACCTGAAAAATATCCAAAGGTATTTCTGTCCTGCCCTCCACTGTTAGAAGAAAACTCAGTGCTTTGCGTCTGTAAAGATGAGATGTGGACAAAACTTTCACCTGCTTTCATACCTACCTCGTTTGGTCCGAACCAAGAGAGCAGATGTTAAAGATGCTTTGGACCACAGTCCGGCCCAAAGGTGCACTTGCTAAATCACAATGTCAAAGCAAAAACATTAACCTTGGTTTAGACCTTGGTCTAATCCTAAACCTAGCACACAAAAAATTGTACATCAGGATTACTAAGTTCCTGAGAATCATAAAGTACAACAAGCTTCTGAGACTAAAGGTATGTTTGCAGGTTTCTGAACTAAAAATGAGTCTCCTAAAAAGAACAAACACTGTAATAAGTGGACACACTAAATAAGTTGATCTGTTATTCTGTTAACCCTCCTGTTATGTTTACATACAATTGCATTACGGGTCACATTGATATGCAGTTTAAATACACTCAAAAACAAGCAAAGGCTCAAGTCAAAACAATAAAACTTCATGAAACATAAGAACAAACAGTGTATTTATACCATTGTAACGACTATTTATTATACATTCCCATCAAAGAGGGTAACCAGTATTTCAGGCAACTCAAAGTGGAAATTAGTCAAATTGACCCATAACATACTTGGAAGGTTAAACATGTTTCTGCCCTGGAAATTAGTAACTTAATATCTGTTTTGACTGGAAATATTTAAACGTGACCTAGATAACTAAATGCAGTAACTGTATTTGTACGTTAGGCTATTTATGATACACAGCTAAAGATTTCCAAAGGTTAAATGCTAACTGGGTATGTTAGGTTAAAGCTAATTTTAGCTGACTGCTAACCAAAATACTTAAATACAGTGTATATTAGAATATTACAGTCTCTTCAAGGGTTCTTTAGTAAAGACAGTGGTTCTACATAGAACCATGAACACTCACACTTAAATGGTGAAATTGTTCTTCACATTGATGGAGAATGTATTGTATATGGTTCTGTATGGAACCTTTTTGAAAATAGTACCATTAAGTACCAAAATGATTGAAGCTTGACACCCCAACAATAGAAGAACCCTGTTTAGCTGTTGGCCATTTCACCAGGTGAAGAACCATTTAAATACAAGTATTCATGGTTGTTTGGTTCTATAACCGTTGTCTTTATTGAAGACCCCTCAAGAAAGTATGAACGCAGACCATAGTGCTTGAATTGAGTCACAGGGCTGGGAAAGGATCGGGTTCTGTTTCTAACTGCAACTTTAATTAACATTAAATTCTACATCGTGTAGTTTACTGTTTCTAGACAAGATGTTGTCATCACTGTAAGGATGGAAAACTCTTAACACTGTGACCTTGTTTATTTGGTCTTCTGCTGTAGCTTCATATATGACTTGAATTTGCACTGATATCAAGAATAATGTCCGGCAGCAGCAGTGCTTATATTTGTCAATTCACTGTATGACTATTTATGGGTTGAAAGCTCTGCAATGGAAGTAAATTCATTTGATACATGAGTTGTTTAATGTGTGGCTTCAGTTTTTATGACATGATTAATGCTTTCAGACAACAAAACATTACATATTTTAATTATGAATTTGCAAACTGATCCTATATTATAAAATCATGACACTAACCAGACAGATTATATGCTGATAAATGTGAATTTTTGTGTGTAAGATTATATAAACTGCTGAAAACTGTCAAGCACAGAGGTCAAAGAGGTCAGCACTGATACTCTATGTACTTTTTAGTTTTGACTATTTTATATTTGCAATCCTAATTTTTGTTTTGTTTGTAATCTTTCTCTCTTTTTTCCATAAACATTATAATATATATACTCTTATAATAATATATATTTCCTCCATTTTTCTCAACTAAACTGAGCTCTGCAAGCCAAGCATGCGCCTGATTACTTTTCCCACCTGTATTAGGAAAAATCCCGCCCACGGGCGGCTATGATTGGCTAACGTCGTCTACCGTCTTAGCTCCGATTGGCCAAAAGGGCAGATGGGCACGCGCCCGCATACAGCCTGCCGGCCTGCATACACCGTCAAGAATGGCGGGAAATGCGTGTGACGTAAAGCCCTTAGCCAATCCCAGCATAGCGGGGGCGTGGCTCTGTCCGAATACGGGCGGGAATGGAGGGCGCATTCGGCGCAATGCGCGCGCTACCGAACTTGCTTCGCGCGTGCCGGTGGGCGGGATTGTGGAGGCCGAGAGGAAAAAAAAAGAAGCTCGTTAGAAGAGAAGTTTGAAGTTCTCTGAGGAGAAATTACAGAAAATATCACTCTTTTTCCCAACATACATGCTTTAAATCTTATAACACCTCTCACCTAACAAGTATCCGGCCCTATTTGGGTGTTTTGTCGCGGCTTTTTTCCCGTGTTTTCCGGCGGCTCGGTGCTAACGTTATTATTGCCGCCGGTGGCTTTTTTGAAAATCGTCGGTTGCTAAGCTAACGCTGCCGTAATGTTAAGCTAATGTTAAGCCTCCTCCGTCGTTTGTATTCTGGAACCGTGGCACTCCAACTCGGCCTCATACCTTCACCAGAACCGCCTGAACTTAACTTACTTTCATTAAAAAATACTCAGCTTTGTTAAGAAGCGGAAGCGTCTCAACCGAGCGGAGGAGCCGATAACTGCTAACCAGCTAACTACCTCCTTTTCCGGCTTTAATTTGGATAAAGTTACTCAGTTGTTCCCAGTTTTTGTTGTTCCATTATCTCCTTTTCCACCAAACCAGACTGGGATCTTATGGCAGATTCGATGCTACGCTATTCCGGATCTCGGAAGACAACCAAATCGCCGGTGTGTTGATGTTTGTGACCGGCTGAGCGAGTGGAGAGCCGAAGCCGGTGCCGCTCCGCTCTCCCCCCTTTGTTCGGGGTAGGAGCTTTTCGGCCCTACAGCGGCGACTGCGCGTTTGTTGGACCTTTCGGAACCGTGTTGGGAGGCCGTTTGTTCGGGAATGGCGCCCCAGAAGCACAGCTCCGACCACGGAGCTGGGTGCAGATCAAGCAGCGGCAAAGCCGCAGGAAACCATACGAACTCCGGCCTCATGAGCGCGGCCAAGAGACCCAAGTTGGAGCAGATTCAAGCCGACCATGAGCTTTTCTTGCAGGCGTTTGAAAGTAAGCTTTAATGTGTCTCCTTATCTTAATAGAAACGGCATGGACCGCAACAATAGCTTAGGGGTTTGGGGTTGAGACGACACTGAAGTTTGCTTCTTAAGGCGTTCCACCTTAAATAGGGCTGCAACGACAAGCAGTATGCAACTGCTGCACCATTTAAGGTGGAATAGAAAATTCAAAGAAGCCAACTTCAGGGTCGCGGTTTTGAGGAAGCGACCTTTTTCAAACACTAACTTCTGCCTAACAAGAACCCTGAACACCCATATGTTTGAAATAACATGTTTTTGTATTTGTATATGATGGTATTCATGCTATTACAGGTGTTATTTGTTTAATTATTGTTCGCACATACGGAAAGAGACACGTGTAGCCAAGGCAAGACACGTGTTTTCAGTGTCCTGTGTGCTCTTTATGTTTTATCATCCAGTCACCTACCTTCATAAAATGCCATAATCTGCTCAGGAATGCCCGTATCTGCTTTGAGTTTTATCATGTTTGTGTATATAACCTTTCATATGAGCTTGCTTCACTCCTTAATCACGCCTTTTCTCAAAATGACCACAAAGTAGGGCTGGGCAATTTGACAATAATTGTCATTATCGGGATACTTAATGTCTCTGTATGCTTTTCTGAGTGTACAGTCAGTATTTTTGAAACACTGAACAACTTATAGAGAGTAATGGAGAGCGTGCATAATATGGGTGGCAATCACCGAAAGGTCCTGGATGCATGATTGTCATGATTTTGTAAAATACTAAATATTGTGATAACATACATTGGGATTTCTGGTGGTTGTAGTTTCTAATTGTTAACTGTGTCTTCAAAGGTAAGCTTTGTGCATCACGTGTCACAAGCTAATGCAGTCCTTTCTGCTTTGCGCAAAGCAGTTGCTTTTATGATTTTTGTACCAAACGTTTAATTTGTATTTGCAGTTCATATAATCGGATGTTAGTACCTGCCAACCATAAATCACAAAATACCTGATGCACAGGTCAGACACTATCAGGAACAGCAAAATACCAAACCTTTGGCCAAATCTATTATTGTAGTTTTGTGACTTGCAGAGTAAGCAGGGCGGTAACATATATTGTAATATATTGTAAGTTATTGCCTCTTAAAACTGCAAATCATGTCCCCAAAGAAAATCCTTGTTGTTATAGTCACATAAGAATTCAGTACCTTGATGTTCACGTTTTGCAAGTTAATGGAATTTCTGTTCTGGTACCAGTAGTTGAATTTGTATTAGTGGTGCATTTAAAAAAAAATCTCAGTAATTGGCGTCATTGAATTGATATGATACTGCCACGCAGAACACTGCAATAATTTGTTGTGTGTTCATATGTTTGTTGTAAATAACGGAGTGAATAAGTGTCCCTGTTAAATAAACAAATAAAGTAATGTCACTTATGTAATGTCCACAGAGGGCTTTAAATTCTCAAATCTCTATTATTTCCTTGTTTGCAGAACCGACTCAAATATATCGATTCCTTCGGACGAGGAACCTTATGGCAGTAAGTATATCGTGAAAGAGAGTTGTGTCATTATTGGTTATGAAACTAACACTTAGCAGAGAGGTGACAGGCTGTAACTAACAGACATAACTTTGTGTTTCTACCTTTCCAGCCCATTTTTCTGCATAGAACCCTCACGTACATGTCTCACCGGAACTCCAGAACCAACGGGAAAAGGTAATAAAGTTTTGTTTGTAAATATAGATCATAAATCCCTGATTACACTTTCAGTATATTTTAACGTGCTAAGTAACATGTTTGTAAACGTTATGAACCCTTATACTGCTTGTAAATTGTGTGTGTAACTATATATTAGGGGTGTGTGTGTCTTTTATATCTAAAAACAGACTGAACATGCTTTTAAAGTCTTATAATGTGATAAAACTAGACCTGGTACCACCTGTATTGTCTTGTCTTCAGTTATAAAATTTGCATGTTCAGGCAAATCCACTTTAACTGACAGAAGCTATTGGAAGCTGCTTTGATGTGTTTTTGTTTCCTCATAGCACAGTTTTTCTCAGTTTTGGGGAACATTATTTTTTTACTAGTATTTGGATGATTTAAATAAGTTATTTTCTGTAAATTAATCTTTTGGTATTTTTTTTTTTTTTTTTTGGTTTTGTTTGCCAAGCTGACAAGACTGTCCACTTTTGACCCCTGAATGTAGTGTTCATTCCAGACAGCCTGTAAGTTGTGGTTGTGATGTCACAGCACATTGAGGTTTAGTTGCCTGATAAGTTTAACTTAACTATTTACTGGCATTTCACAAGCTCTGCGGTATTAGTTCAAATTTCCTATGTTAAACATTAAGCCAACGTATTTGACAATGTGTGCTATAATTGTATAACATTTTTTCTTTTTGAAAAGCAAGTAGTCACGTTTCTCTAGCAGAAAACTGCTTTAAAGGCTAGTATAAAAACACAAGATATTATAAAGACCTTTAAGTGTATCAGTGAGTTATGCGCTTTATTCTGCTTTCTTGGTTTTAGAAAAGGCTTCAATGTGGACGACCTGCTCTTCAAAGTGGAGCGAACAAAAACGGAGCAGGAGTCGCACAAGTAAGAAGACTCATCTGGACTTAATTTACTTTTTAAAGTGGAAGTGTGCGTGTGTGCGTGTGTGTTTTGGGGGTGGGGTATGTACCATCAGTCTTGGAGAAACGGATTCAATTTGTTGTAAATGTCCAAATTGTGTGTGGGTGTGGGCAGTATGACAATTTATTACTATTTTTGCAATAAATCCAATGAAAACATGCTTCTCTGAGTAGATCATGAACATTACTAGTGCTGTTTTGCATTTTGTTCATCCCATCTTGTTTGCAAGCCTCTGAAAACTAAGTGTAGTATGTGCTCTTAGGGATGGAAATGGTCAAGGCTTTATTGACACAAGTACTATGATCAGTTCCGCTTCTTTATCGATTCCCGATTAGTTTTCTGATCTGATTTTTCAAGCTTTCAGCATCAAGCAGCTGTTTTAGTATCTGAACACAATGTGGAATGTGTGCCTAATAACATATGAACATCTTAAAATAAATTACAACACTCCTTTTAATACTATAATATAAACAAATATAAAACTGATGAAGTCAATAAATACAGTTCCTACAGTTCTTTTAAAAAATATGCATGTAAAATCTATGACAATTTTTTTCCATCTCTAGTTTGGCCTCCCACTTGCAGCTCACCTTCACTGGATTTTTCCATAAAATTGGTAAGGACGATCTGACTGATTGTATTTATAACGTTTCATTAGTTTTCTTTAAGCATGTCAATCATGAAGAAAAAATCTTTCACGATTGCTCAGTGTTTTTATTTATTCTCTTATTTGTTTATTCATTAATCTTTTAAATGCCATTCTCTCAGATAAGAATTCACAGAACTCAGAGAACGAAGAAAATTCTGTTTCTTTGGAGGTGCTACTCATCAAAGTCTGTCATAAGAAACGGAAGGTAAAAGAGCTTTGACGTCGTTATTGACTTTTTTACGTTGTGTGAGCATTTCATGAGTAATGGAATAGTTATGGCACATTAAAGTTAAATAGACATCTCTTCGACAGTAATGTTTCTGAGTCGCTTTTATGTTTTGACAGTGAATTTTGAATATATAATAATGTGATGGAGCAAGTATATGACTAACATTGAGTAATGGATTTTTTTTTTTCAAACCACCTCCCTTCCTTTGTTGTGTCTTCTACAGGATGTCAGTTGTCCTATTAAGCAAGTGCCTACAGGTAAGAAACAGGTGCCTTTGAACCCGGACAGCAGCCAGATGAAGGTGGGCTCGTGCCCCACCATTGTTGTGTCCAGTCAAGAGTTTGAGGCCAGTAACAGCCACATGGTGAAATCCTACTCACTGCTGTTCAGGGTCACCTGTCCTGGAGGGAGGGAACTCAACGGCCTGTCTAGCAGAGAAACCAGTAAGGACTTTGTCTTGTGATACAGTTTATGTGATTATGTTGTGTGTCAGTATTTTGTTGAGGATATTGCAGACTATGTTTGTGGTGTCTGTAGTTCAGGGCATATTCAGTATGTAACACAGAGTGATGGTTTGTAGCATTGGCATGTTTTCTTAAAGAAATATTTTAATGTACCAACTCCCTAGCTTGTTTCTGTTGTATGAATGTTATTACTAAAGCTGGTGTCTGTCCAGGACACACCCCACGCCCTTTTTTTATCCCTCACACATTTGAGTTTATGGCAGCGCACATGTACTAAAACATATTCTGCCTTTTTTCAGCATGTTAGTAAAAGCTGATAATCTGTGAAAGATGCAGTTATGAAGTGATATTATGATCATATGACTGTAGTGAAACCTACTAGGTTATGAACCTGTTTTTTTATTTATTTCATATGATATATTTATTGATGTCCGTAATTTCCAGATGTTATTGAAGAGGTGTCCAGCAGGAAGAAACGCTATTCCTCCCATAGGGATGACGGTGAGACAACATTTGTGGCCCAGATGACCGTGTTTGATAAGAACAGGTACATTTAGCTAACCAGTTTCATATTTCACTATCCTTCCTAATTTCTGCATGTTTCATGTATTCTTGTTTGTTTTTTTATGTGTGTATTTATTTATTTTATTTATGTTTTATTTATTTTTAGACGTCTGCAGCTGTTGGATGGTGAATATGAAGTGTCTATGCAGGAGATGGAGGAGTGCCCTATTGGTAAAAAGAGAGCCACATGGGAAACTATTTTGGATGGAAAGGTGTGTGTGTGTGTGTGTGTGTGTTTGTCTGTGAATGTAAGTTACGCTGAGTTTATATAACTTATTTCAGTCTCACAAATGATGAAACAGGGTTTATGTAGTTATATGCTAGTTGAAGTTTGAAAGAGCGATTGCTCTTCAAACTCTTAACCATTGATTAGACGAGATTTGTTCAGATTTAAAACAGACTGGGCGTCCTGCACTTACCAGCTTGTTGCTGCTGATTGTTTTGGGTTACCAGAATATTGGAGATCGCACACACTGACTCAAACTTGTGTAAACCCATACGAACTAGCACGTTCTCCTGTTACTAGCAGATGCAATTGAACAGTTGTGAATTAGCAAGCTGCTGCTGTTTTCTCTGCTGTTTGTGCTGATACAGTAAAGAAGCAGCCTGTGAACGTATTGGTGGTGGTGTTGTAGATATGAATAGAGATGGACCGATCAGCGTTTGTGAGGCCGATTCCGATCGCCCATCGCCTTTCAATGCGATCGGCCGATACCGATCGAGGGCGGGGCTATATGCCACGGCAGGGCTACATGTAGTTATTAGCGCAAGCAAGTCATGAAACATGGTCTCAACTGGTTTATTACCATTTTTTACGAGCTTGTGTGAAACAGCATAATATTTTAAACAAAATTTGAAGTTGGTCTATGTGGGAGTAAACCGATTGATACAGCACTGGAAAAGTGACATCTGAAAAGTATTTCCTACTAGGAATGGCATAGCGTGGATCCAGGTGGAATATTAAGCGGCAGAATGCCACAGAACGTCTTCTACAGCTGAGAAGGGCTGTTTATCTTTGTAGATATGAACGTCGAAAACTGCTCTCGTGAGGCCGCTGCTTTAGTCAGTCTGTGGAAAATGAAAGGGTGTGTATTTCCACCTAGTGGTTCAGATAGGAATTGCAGGGATCTGGCTGGAGGGCTCCTCTTCCTGGATGAACCGCTAGCTCGAAATATAGAAATTTAGCTCATTTGTTTAACGTCATTGCCAGGCTCTCGGGATCTGCTGAATTGGAGAAATATCGGCTGGTCGCCAATCTCATATTTTGATTAAAAATTGGCCAATAGCTATACATGGCCTATCAATCCTTCCATCTCTAGATATGATCAGTGTGGTGTTTTTTACTTGATTGTGCTTGAGCCTTAAACACGTTGCTTGTTTTCTTTGTTTGTGCTCTCAAGCATGAGAAAAAAAAAAAATCAAGCATGTTTGATGTTCTCTGACTAGTCTGAAGAGAGCCTGTCTTAAAACTTAGCTGCCTAAGTAGGCACTATCTATGTAGGCAGCTGTAAACTAGGCAGCATTGTATCCTATATATATATATATATATATATATATATATATATATATATATATATATATATATATATATATATATATATATATATATATATATACAGATTATTAAGACGTTCTTACCTTAGCTGCTAGCATCACCTCAGTGTGATTGATTCTCCTCTTGTCAGTTTGTATTGCAGTTTTGATTACTTTTACTCTGGAGTTTCAATGTGCTGCAGGCAGATACTGATGTTTCAGGAGACAAGCACTGCTTGCTTCTAACTTAAATTTGAAAATGGCTTCACCACTCACAGCTTTACTTGCTGCACCATTTGTGTCCGCCGTGTTGGAAAACTTTTGCTTGCATTGGATTATGGGATTGCCTTAGCTGCAATTTGTTTGATGCATTGGTGAAATTTGGCCAAAATATGGTATCTCATTAATCTCAACTCATTAGTTGTCTTGGATTGAGTGATTAGTGTTGCAGTAAAGAAGAGCAGGTTTTGTTCTACATCAGAAAAACTGAACTCTCACTGTATGAAAGCACTGTGTATCCCTGATATTTTATTTATAACAACACGCTGCGCTCCGAGTACTAAGCAAACACACAGAGAAAAGGAGTTCCAGCAGCTTAGCTTTGCACAAAAATGTACAAGGTAGTACAGGACGGTCGCCATGCTGCATTCATGTATATTTGTTAGAGAACAAGTAAGAAGAGGTGTTTAGATAAAGGTGAGGAAAAAGAATAGCTATATTTTAGTTTTTAGCATCCAGCTAAATGAGGCTGTGTTTTCTTTTTGCTGTTTCTGCTGGTTTTTGAACTCTGGTTTTTGATTAACAGATGTGATTATGGACGAAACCCCTGACCCATGGAGTTCATTGAGAAGATTCTTTATGCCACTATTCGTTGCAGTTCTAATCAGTCAAACAGAGTAAAGTGGCATTTATTTGTCAACTTTGTTAGGACATTTGCGCTAGCCACTACTGATTGTAGTAAAGCTAAATATTATTGTGCCTATGAAACACTGAAAGATCATTTTGTTTTTAGGAAAATTGCTTGATGAGTTTGTGACGCCATGGTCATGATAACTTAATTAAAATTGTTCTCCCATGTCTTGTTTCAGTGGGTTCCTCCATTCGACACCTTCTCACATGGCCCCACTCTGCAGTTCACTTTGCGCTGGACCGTTGATGCGAGTGAGCGGACTACAGCACCTGTTGCCCGGCCACTTGCTACGCGTAACTCTGACACCAGTGGTGGAGAGAGTCACAGGCCCAGCGCCCCAAAACCTCCTCAGACAGTAGGTACGTCGTGCCCTGTCGATTTGACCGTGGGTAAGCTTTTGCTATTCAATGGGCATTTTTGCTGTTCATATTGTAAATGTTTTGTGAAAACGGTAATCCACTGAATGTCACACCCTTATAATGGGGAAAATGATGTTGCGCATTTGTTAAATAGTAAATGAGAATAAATGGCCAAGACTTTGGTGAACAATAACCAAATGGCACATACCTTAAATTAAAATCTGTGTATCCTATTGTATCTAATATATCACAAAGTGTAAAAAGGGTAAAAAGGGACAATTACAGGGTTCAACCATAATGATGGCCTGATTGTCCATGGCACAAAATGCGACGTCAGTGTAGCTCCACAAAAAGATCTATTGGTCCAGTTCATGTCAGGGTCGGGGGTGCATTGTTTTTTTAATATAAGAGCGTAACTGAGACTAAACTAAAAGGCTAAAACAACCTGTGGCATGACAAATGCCTGTTTAAGTCAAAACACACCAGCTGTATTATTTGTTGACAATATCTGTGTGTGAGGCACGCAAGAGAATGTTGTAGGAGCTTGAATACAAAGCAGAGCAAGTGGGTCAGTTTTTTATCTTGGTAGACACTACTGTACCAACAATGCAGAAGTTAAGGTGATATTTAATAACTTAGCCATGCAAATGCTGAAATTAATGGTCAGCTTAATGTGAACATATTTAGAATAAAATAAAAATGCTCAGTGATTGTTTAAAAAAGTGCACTATGATATGAATCTCAATCTCATCTAAAGAGCTCCCTTCGTCCAGCTTTATTCGCCTTCTAGCTGATACCTGATGCCAGCATGAAACATAATATAGGTAGATCACTACTAGACAGGGGGCACAAAGACTGTAACCTTTATCACTATACACACTCTACTTACCGTGACTTGCACAAAATCAACGGTTCATTATTTAATGCTGCCAAAGATTTTATGTATAATGTCATTAATTGAGGTGAATTTTGTGTTTGTAAAACCGTAGCTTATTTACAATAAAAATAATAAGAGAATGTAGACTTGTAAAAAGAACGAAATATTTGAGTGTTTATTAATGTAAATAAGCATTAATGTTGGATATAAATAATGAATGTGAATATAAGGTACCCATCTGTAGAATATTTAGAAATATGTTTATATTTCTAGTTTAATGTTATATTAAATTCACTATATTGTATATTGTTATTAACAAGATTTCTGCTTTATGATTGGACTACACTGATGTGTCTGTCTCTTTTCAGCTGTTAAGGATCCGGTAAACACAGATATGCCAGTGCGGAGGGAGCAAGTTCATATTGAACCTCGTCAGAAGCTACGTGTTTATTATCAGGTAACAGTAAGTTTTCAGTATGTGACCTGTCTGACCTGTGTGGGTGCTCTGTTCTGTCTGAGATTTCAGCTTCAGGAATATCAGAAGGGCTTTGAACTTCCTTTGATTCTGCAGTGAGGTCGTTCGTGCTGTTTTTGGCTACAGATAGTCAGCACAGTGGCTGTGTGATAACTGAGTATGGGGGCCACCTTCCTGAATGGTTGCTCTGACATTTAGCCCTGACCTTTTCTTCAGGGTTTTTGTCGCGCTCACAGCTGCTTCTCTGTTTCTGCTTCCTGGCTAGTTCTTGTACAACAATAACACACGGCAGCAGACGGAGGCAAGAGACGACCTTCACTGCCCCTGGTGTACATTGAACTGCCGGAAACTGTACAGTCTCCTCAAACACCTCAAGCTCTCCCACAGCCGCTTCATCTTCAACTATGTGGTGAGCAGTATAAACATCCCAGAGCTTTCTAGGCATGCTCACCTGTTTGTGCAGGGCGTAGGATGTATACAAAATGTTTGTTAGGAGAAACACTACTGTTTAAGGTTTACAGTGAGTGATTTTAAGAGTATAATACCAGTATTGTTGCAGAAGATTTAGCTTCAGCTCAGCAGGTTTCAAAAAATTAGTAGGAAATTATACGTTTAAAGACTCTAAGATATTTCTGGTATGATGAATGTAGCTGTAGATGATAAATGATGGCTAGAATAAAGTTAATATTGAGAATGTCTATTGTATGTAGATTACAATCTTGAGTAAAGTGCCAAATTACAAGTCATTCTGAAAAATCTCATTATTATTAAACAGAATGCTTAGGGCTGCTATGGTAGTTTTTTAAAAATTTGATTTATTTTGTTCTTGTTGACTAGCCTCACCCCAAAGGAGCCAGGATTGATGTATCTGTGAATGAGTGCTACGATGGCTCGTATGTGGGGAATCCTCAGGACATCCACTGCCAGCCCGGCTTTGCCTTCAGCCGCAACGGCCCGGTCAAAAGAACCTCCGTTACACACGTTCTCGTCTGCAGGTTCGTCGTTCTGTTCTGATCCATCTGTTAGTACAATAGTGGCACAATAGTTAATTATCAAGCCCTTGAAAGTTAGTGCTGGCTGTTATAGCTAACAAGATATAGATTCTAATGCTTCACCCATTAGCATGTCTGAGTCATTAAACATTGTGATGCCTCTGGTAAGTTGTTAAATATTTTTGAGACTTGCATGTGTAGTTTCTGACACTGTGACATGCAATGCTGCTTGGAAGTTTGGGAGCCTTTAATTATTTTGTAAATAGATAAAGAGAACCCATCAAAACAAATGAAGCAAATAATTATGTAGTTTTTCACCCATTTATTGATTCATTCATTTAACAAGATTCAGCATTAAACGTCTTTGGTAAGAGTACATAGACTTCTAGAATTATTAATTTGATATAGGTGATAAGGGAGCTCAGTAGTTTCAATCAACTGGAATTATGATCAAGGGTGATTGTGGTTTACCCTATATCAACATGAGTCTTTGCCTAGCCTGGTCTTTATTATATATGTTCATTAGTGCATGTCATGTCTTAAAAGAGATTTATGAGGACTTCAGAAAATTCCTGATAAGGTAAAAATGCATATTAAATGAAAAATATATTTGGCAAAACTGTGTTCCAGCTTTGGACACGGTGGTGGCAGTATCATGGTTTGGGAATGTTTTGTTGCTGTTGGATCAGGACAGCTTGCCATAATTGGATGGAGCTATGAATGCTGAACAATGATGGTGCTTTAATTCATGAACTAAACCACATCTGACGGTCCTACAGAAAGACAACAATCCTAAAAACATCAGTTAGTCTGCAGAAAGCAGAGGTTCACATACCTTTTCTATTAGACATTTAACTTTAGATAAAGTGGTTCAATAATTTAATAATTAAATTAAGTGGTTAAAAACTATAGAATTGTTTGTGGTTGTTTTTTTTTTTTCATGGGATTTCTTCGTCTTTACGTCTTTATGGATGTTCCTTATTAGTAGTTGTGAGCTGGACGTTAGGAAACCAGCCTCATGGTCAGGTTGCAACTTGGATCCTCTGAACCAACAGCACACGACTAGGGCACCTAACCCCCAACTGCTCCCCGGGTGCTGTGGGGCAGGTGTGCTCAATGCCCCCTTAAATGTGGGTGTGTGGGTATTTCATTGCATGGATAGGTTAAATGTTGACAAATAACACAAGTGACAAATAGCTTCTGACACTGTGAAGTATTTATCATATCAAAGTTTCAGACAGCACAGAATTGTTCTATATAAATATGGACAAACATATGGTGGATAGTTGAAAGCAGTAGTAGCAGCCATCTTAGAGCTTGAATTTTAGCAAACAAAGGTGTGAGCATGAGGATCTCAGCTGGGGATTGTGATTCAGTGAGTTGGCGTGTGGGTGGATGCTTTTCTTAAAAACTGGTACAGAGCTGAAAGCTAACTGTTATGGTGAAGCCATGCAGTTTTATAGGCTGATCTTTCATAGACTTTCCTTATATGTGTGTATATCAGCTGATATTGTGGTTCTGGAGCCTCATGTTCAGCATATCAGTTTCATATCATATCAGTTTCCAGTGTGTTGTTGAGTGTGTGGTGTGATAGTGATGCTGTCTCTGCAGGCCAAAGCGCCCGAAGCCCAGCCTGTCTGAGTTTTTGGAATCAGAGGAAGGTCAGCTAGAGCAGCAGCGGACGTATGTCAGTGGACACAACCGCCTGTACTTCCACAGCGACAGCTGCATGCCCCTCCGACCGCAGGAGATGGAAGTGGACAGCGAGGACGAGAGAGACCCTGAGTGGCTTAGGGAAAAGACCACCATGGTGAGGAATGCCAGCCTTACTGAAAGGAGTTCCTTTTTTTGTATTTTTTTACCACACCAAACTTGTAGCTACACCGTTGGCCAGTTTATTAGAAACACTTGCCAAAGTATGCACTTTGTTGGTTTACAGTTGCATACATATTGCTGCACAGTTTAACAGCTTGCCTGTACCCTATACATCAAAGAAAAAAGGGCCACTGGTGACCAGATATTATCTAGGAGGTGGGCTATTCTCACCACAGCAGGTAGTCGAGAGCGATTCTGTGGTTCTACAGAATCTGACTATCGATAAAGAGATAGCTAAAACAAATTGTCGATTAACAGTCTTGTGTGTCAGCAAGGTGGCGCTACAAGAGAGCTGGTCTTATAAAGTCTGATAAAGTGGCCAGTAAGTGTAGAACCTGAGTAGCTAGAATGTCATTGCTGTTTCTGCATGCATAGAATAGAAGCAGTGTAAAGTTGCATGTTGGCAGCAAATAAGATTTTAACCTGTCCTTTGCATCATTCGCAACGCAACAACAACAATCTTCATCAGCATTTGACATCAGTGTCACCAGCAAAACTGTAGAGTTACTCATGCCCACGTCGCTACCACAGCAACCCATACACATAGTTTGGTGATGTCTGGCCACAGATCCGATCTGATCACCTACATATGACAGTGGCCAGTCGTCTCATAATATCTAATTTAAGAAACATCCGTTTTGCCTTAACGTAGCCATAGATTTAAGAAGAATTC
Source organism: Megaleporinus macrocephalus (assembly GCA_021613375.1). Taxonomy (NCBI): domain Eukaryota; kingdom Metazoa; phylum Chordata; class Actinopteri; order Characiformes; family Anostomidae; genus Megaleporinus; species Megaleporinus macrocephalus. The sequence goes on from CM038719.1 coordinate 7,224,871, forward strand.
TAATTTTTTATGGACTGACGAAAGCTTAGGAAAAGAGAAGCACAGTGTAGTGAATTAACCTTTATGTCTTGGCAGGTCTGGACCTATCCCTCCAAGTCCTGCCATACATGTGCAATAGGCTGTCGAAACTGTCTGTGTCTTCTCTGCCGATACTGAAGGTTTCAATATTGAATCACTGATGGTTTGATTGTAGACATACATAACATTACTGAGTATCATTATTAGCTAAGAACATAGTAGGTCTAGCTGGTTTACAGTTTTCTAAATGAAAATTTTATATAAAAAAAGTACAAGTCTGCCCACATAAATCACCAGACAAAATCCCAACTTAAAGTACAACCAAGCAGCAAGGCTTTTGCATGCCATTAGTTATTGCTTAAGATTTAAAATCAGGTACCGGTTTAAGTCCAGTTGCCTTTAATTTTAGCAGATAATTACTTGTTTCATTCACAGTTTTTGGAGTTTTCCCCATAATAAACGCTGTCTTGTTGCAGAATGTTTAGCCACTCATATTCTAATGGGAACGTGAAGTCAATGTAGACTCGTGATAGGAATGTTCCTAAATTACCATAGAGGGTATGCATTGATGTGGCCAGAATAAGCCCCTCAGTGTGCTCAACAATCTGCGACAAAGCTTTGTGTATTAGAGGGTACAGCGAAACAAGAAAGGAAAAGTGCAATTGAAGACTGGACAATAAACTATAAAGTCTTGTGATCTTTTAATGTTTCTTCACTCCAAGTAGAACGTCCAGATCTATCTGGCTAACTCTCTTGCTTTGTAGAGCTTCCCTGGATTTGTTTTTACTAACACCCTGTAGCTACCCCGGCACAAAATGTCAATTGCAAATCCATATTTCGGCTCCTGGGTTTCGGCTGTTTCAGCGAACTGTAGATCCATGAAAAACGGACTTCACAGCCTTGTACAGTCATTGGCCTTTCTTTTCTTTATCTTTTATTAGTCTGTACAAAAGATCACGCTGAACTCTTGCTGAGTCTGTTTATATAGCCAGTAGTACAGCAGCTCCTTCACATTGTTTTTGCTGTGTTCACACTGAACGCTAATGCTGCCGCTTAGTCTTTCTGCCACTCAGTGGGCGTATCCGCACTGACTTCTGCCCACTGGTATGTCACATGCATACCCTCTATCAGATAGATGTGACATTTAGCTGGAATGCCTGAGAAATTCTCTTTTGTGGAACGAGTGAATTATTAGACATTGGAACAGTTATCAGCAGTTGTAGTGGCAATTTTTTGTTATTCTACCATGTTGGGCGGTCTTTTGTTATTGATTTCAAACCACCTAATTTGTCCCCTGTAGCAAATCGAAGAGTTCACAGACGTCAACGAAGGAGAGAAAGAGGTGATGAAACTGTGGAACCTTCATGTAATGAAACACGGGTGTGTATTTGTGTTACCTTTTCATTGATGTAATATTTTGCTGTAATATAACTCAGATGTGTTATGTATATCACCATTACCTAGTCTTTACTCCAAGGGCAAGTCACCATTATTTCTCTTGTGTGATCAGTTTATTACACACACATACACACACAAAGATAATTTAAGAAATAATCTAATGTTTGTTTGTTTTTTTCTACTCTCAGATTCATAGCTGACAATCAGATGAATCAGGCCTGCATGCTGTTCGTGGAGAAGTGTGGCCCCATTATCGTGGAGAAAAACCTCTGCAGAAACTTTCTTCTACACCTAGTCAGCATGCATGACTTTGGCCTGGTGAGCACCATGACCATTGACAAGGCGATGGCTCTCCTGAGGCAGGGTCAGCAGCAAACCGAAAACGGCTGTGGTGCCAGCGACGCTCCCGGACAGGCCAGTAAAACGGCAGAACCTGTGAAAGCGCAGGCCTAAAGAACTTTTAAATCTGGGCTTGATTTTTGATTTCTGGATGCATTCTGCTTAGGCACTGGGTGTCTCAAGTTGAATGGGTGGTGATAAGGGTTTGTTGTGGAATGGGGAAAAAAAACAAAAACAAAACTTTGAAGACAATGGAATTTTTCCATTGTTGATTATGTCCAGGATGCCAGCTTATTGCGTTTTAACCTCAAATCAGTTGACTAGTTGGAGCAGAAACCTGAAGTTTTCCTCTACATCTAAACAAGAGTGATGTTAATGGACGTCTTCAGCAATCAGCTTCAAAAATAAACATGTATTTGTCTTCGTGACCTCTGGCTTCTACCCTGAGAACTAGGTATTAACTTTAGTTTTTGGTGCCTGTTTCACAAAAAGACTTTTGGAAAGATTTTTAATATATTTTAAATAGCATGGTGGAAAAATGGGGATTCCTCCTTTGTGGCTTTTACTGATTTTTTTTGGTAATAATTATTCTGTATAATGGTGGTTCATTAGTCTGTCAACATTTCTGAAACTGTATGGAGAGCACAGGCATTGGGCAGTTAATTGGGAGTCCAGTCTTGAAGGGCCAGAGCATCACAGTTCTGCATATTGCCAACATCAATATCTCAGATTGAGCTAATTACAGAGGCCTGCTTAAAGAAGTACTCCAGCAATCTCCTTCTCCTGCGTCTGTAGTGTTTGGTCGATTACCACAGGCAACAACTTCTATGTTTGCCAGAACTTTTAATAGAAGCTGGCGGGCAGCTGCTTAAACGCTGGACTGTAGCTAGTGCAGATGTGGCACAGTGTGCATGCCGGAGCACCGGTCAGTCCACAGGGCTTGGTGTTCATACCTCTTGTCTCTGGCAACCACGTACTTTGACACCAGAGCTGGAATAGCACTGTGCTGCTGGAAGATGCTCTTTCCAGTACAGTGGAAACGAGGAATGATAGATTCAATTGCTTCAGTTTTCGAGTGGTAATCGCCATTGGCCCATTCTCTGCATCTGCACTAGCATATGAACCAGCCTTAAAGAAAAATTTCACAGTTTTTTCAAAGTGTCTGTATAATTCATTGTTTAAGTTGTAAACAGAATGATTCAGAGTGGGTTTGGTGTAAAATGGTTTAGATTTGGTGGTGACACAAACCAGGGGTCTCCAGAAATGTAGCCATTTTATTTACTGTCCAAAACCACTAGTGGACCTACACATGTCCACTGAGTTTTTATATGGGAATGTTAAAGGTGGTAAAATAGTAGAATCTTAAAAATCTTTTGTCTCATAATGCCCCGCATGTATCAATTCATGATAGTTTTGAGAAGATTTGGGCCTTAAAATCCACTTCGCAGACAGTGTATTTATAAGCATTTAATGTAATAACTTTCTGTAAGGGGGCTTTTAGAGGTGGACGTCTGGCTCCCATCACCACCACAAGTCGCCAAGTTTCTCTTAAAACCAAACGTATGCTAACTATTTAATTATGCAGAAATTTTGAAAACTCTGTGAAATTTCTCTTTGTCACTCATGAATTCTTCTGTCAGAGTTGTAAGTCTGTATATTTGCTTCCTTGAGAGATGAGATTAGTGACCCTGGGAGAACATTTTTTGGTAACCAGCATTGTGGTGTGGGTGGCTCTGCCTGATCGTTATGGATACCAGAATTCCTCAGGGTAGGCAAAAGTAAAACTACTTGATCCGGTGTTGGATAAAACCTGAACAGCTCTGGTAAGACCTTCGCATACTGTTAAGAACGAGTTGAAAATTTGTGTTCAAACGTTTGTTGGCAGAATTCATGCCTGATGGCTTCTTTATAAGTGAAAAATATAACGGCTGTAGGTTTGCTCGTTAGCTAACTACAGACCTTATTGTTCCACAGGACACATTATGATCCATGCAGTCGTTGACTGTAATAACATATTAATCATTAGGCATGTGACAAAATACAAAGGACAATAAAAAAACTTAGTAGGGCGTCACATCACTGAATCAATACATTTTTGAAAACATGTTAATTTATAACTTGTAGTTTGCATGCAAACATTCGTGGCATGCAGTGGTTCATTTTAGCCACTTTTCCGCTGCTTGGTACTGGCTCGACTTCACTTCTGCTCTCCGTTAGGTAAACGTGGTACTCGGTACTGCTTTTGGCATCACCTCCACTGACGTTCCAAGCAAGCTGAGGTGATACATAAAGGTGATGTAAAAACGCAACGTAAGAACGCTGCAGGCTACTCATTGGTTGGAAAGAATTGTCAGGATCACTTCAAATACATATGCTAACACTAGCTACTAGGTTAGCATAGCAGCTTGTATTGCCTTTAAACAGCCGCTCCTGTTTTTCAGCAGTTTTTAGTCTTGCTCCCTCTTCTGAACAAAATTCCATCACATCACGGCAGTTTCCTTTGGCAGTGTGATGTCCAGCTACATTGATGGGGTACAATATCTGCAGTGGAACATGAAGCAAGTCGAGCTGAACCTTGGCAGTAGAAAAGCTGTTTTTTGTTTGTTTTTAAAACAATAAAAACCTCCGACTGCTAGTTAGACGCATACACTCCAACGTAAACAAGTAGCGTATAGGCGCACAAGCTACTTTTAGCATTAGCAAATGCATATGTGCTGGTGTGCTTTAAGCTTTAAGTTTTCCTAACATTCGATTCCAAAAATTCTCAATATATCGTCTTACTGTATCGCAACATTGTAATCCGTTCACGTGCACATGAGTGGTCATAAGCATTGGGGTCTTTATCTTTACAACCAGCCAATAAGTCCCCCCCCACAAACGCATTGAGTCACTTTAGTGTAAAACATGAACATGTCAAGTATGTAGTTTCAGCTTTATCCCAGTATGTGTTGTGGTTGCTGTGTTCACACATTCGCAGGCTAAGAAATCCAAAAGACCACCATTAATTGGCTAGAATTAATCTCTCTATCTCTCTGTATCAGATTTCTAGGCCTAACTCCAGAAATCAGAGTAGGCTGTTTACCTGTCCACTTGAATAATCAGGTAACTGCAGAAATTCAGTTATTGAGTGTTACTGTGAATATCAACCGTATCCAACAGATGCAGAAGGGAAAACAGAGGAGTACTGCATTAAGAAGCAGGAAAAAGCAGCACTGTGGTCCTCCAGGCCTGGAGCGGGTCCTGGTTCTCGTCGGTCCAGGGTGCCGAGACTGTAAGCATGAATGTCCGCCAGAGTCTAGTTACACTGAAACCAGGTGATGCATGAACACGAGACACGAACACGTACAGGGTATTAATAACGTACACTTGAGGAAAATCAGCCTCCTACGCAGGGAGAAGAGCCTGCACACAATGTTTACACTTCTTCTTTTCCATGGATTCATGGACTTCAAGCAGGGTTCAGGCTTTTTAACGCATACATTTTTAATCACAGACCTTTTTGTAAGGACGTCAGCGGCGCAGGTTTAGCTCGGAAAGCACAGTTTGTTTATTTGTTTTTAATAGTGGCAGCTATGTGTTTGCCATAAGCGGCCGATTCTGCTCCAGATCTGTCTGTTTTTGTTCGGTTTAAACTAGAATGCAGTAGTTTGATGACACGACTCCCGTATTTCTCCTCCTTCTATACTTGGCGGCAGTTTGTGTACTGCTGTTTTGTGCAGTTGTCTGTCTGATGGGAGCTTCTTTTCTTCTGAGATGTACATAAGCTATGGGAAAATAGTGCAGAGCATTTGACGAGGATGATTATATCTTTTAGTGCAGATTAGTCTCGTTTGTTTGTTGTTTTTATTTTCTTTTCGGTGGAATTAAGTTTACATACCAAAGGGAGCGACACTGCTGCAACTTTTTTTTTTTTCTTTTTTTTTTAAACCCAAGGTTTATAATTCTTGCTATTTTTGGTCTTGACCCTTAGTTCCCAAAGGCAGCGTCTGTGTTTTCGGAGGAAGCGGAACCGGCTTTTAAAAGCTTTGCTTTAGTTTGCTGAAGCTGCGTAGAGTGTGGAAGGTGGCGAGGGAGAAGGCTTTCTGATTTGTGACTATACCAGCTAAAATGCTTATCTATGCTTTCAATGCCTCAAAACGGAGACCAGCATCATTTGCACAAGATGTGGTTGGCCATGAGAACGTTTGATGATGGATTTTAAGGAAGAAAAAAAGAGTAGAAATTCTTTGCCATGAATTGGCCAGCTTTGTTGAGGTTGGTGCTTTTGCTCTAAATGAGTGATTAAAAAAAATAGTTGTTTTTCTATTTAAAAAAAACAATAAAGATTTTTTTTTTCCATTATTGATGACTCCTGTCAATTGCCAGTCAATGAAATCAAGGCTTATTGGCATGTTGAGTGCACGCGTCAATGTATGCTGAGTTTTATTTCACATGTACAGTTTCTTTCTTACAGGTGTTTCTAGAAGCACAAACATACATGAGGTAAAACATACACCCATCACAGTTTTATAAATGTATTTATGTGTGACCTTTTCTGCCTCAATGTAGGGCCCAACCGATACATCGGCCGATGTTGAGGTCCCACAGATTAATCACATAATAACACGGTGCATCACAAAAAATACCTTTATACCAAAAAAAAAAAAATAACTCATAGAAAAAAAGGTCATTAATACAAATCCCACAGTAAAGCCCTGCTGGAACTGGTTAGCTCTAGTTTGATTACTAATGGTTACTAATGTTATTTCAATCCAGTATATATGCCATTTGTGTATTTTTACTGTCTGTCATGTAATAATTCCCAACTGGATTACCCTTTATAGTTCACCAAACAGTTCTACTGGAATCAACATCTTAGCAATTATAGCATTATAAAATCAGGTATTAGAAAACATTTGACTAGTTTGGTTGGACCAAATTCCAAGTTCATTAGCAGACCACTACCTGTTTGGTGATGGCCAATTTTCAAAAAGAAGGAAAAATATCTCAAATGTCTTTCCTTGTTGGCCACTTGGTCGAATGAACCCACTTTACTAGCCTAAAGATAGAATATACGTCATTTACTTCATAGCACTTGGGAAAGTGCGGCATCTGAGGTAAACATCCGTGCGTTGATCTTTTTATAAGGAAATTTGGGAAAAATTACTCGGATCCCTTATCCAGACAGACTAGACGTCCTCTGATCAGACGAGTCCAGGTCCAACAGCGCGTTACTGTACCGTTCTGTTTACAAATAAACCAGTCAATAAACACCTTTTGGAGTTACTTCTAACATTACAGTCACCAACATGAACAGCTACTGGAATAAAAAAAAAAATCAGTATTGGGCACAGTTCACATAACGGTCGGGCCCTAGCGCGGTGTAGCCTCGCTTCAAGATTCCTCTATAAACAGTTAGACAGCAGTGCGTGATCCAAGTACCTTTTCTGTTCTGGATAATTATTATTCCGGCCTCTTGCGTTCAAACGTTTCTCTTTTTTCTTTTGCATAGATAGTAGATTTCTTTTTCACAACACTGTACTCTACGTTAACACTATGTTCGAAAAGTGACATCACTTTTCTTGAGACGCTCCAGCAGCACTTTACACACGGCACTGCAGTTAGATTCAGAAATAAAGTCCAGCTGTACACAGATTTTTGTGTTCGCGGTCAAACTGAGTTAAATAGGAATTGTTCACTAAAACTTGTTCCCTGTAGAAGATAGAAGATAACTAGATCTGGGTTTGTTAAACAACTGCGTGTGACTGTATACTGTTGCCATCATAACACCTTTTGTTAATATTATTTAAATTTCATGATAAATGGACAAACGTCTCTCTTGGGTGGTCCCTACAACCCCTATGTAAAGCATGATATAATGGCTTCTACACCAAAAACCCTGCAAGACCATTTATATTCAGTCATCAGCTGCAAGACTTGGACGATTTGGGTGTAGAACCCATAGTTTCATTACGTGGGCAGCGCTTTATAGCGAGGAGGCAGCTAGTTTATTTTTTTTAGGTAGTATTAATATAGTATATAATATGAATGTAGTATTATATTAATACAGTATTAATATTTTTTCCACCTTTGAGGTCTTCTTACAATGGCAACAATATGAAGCGGCTTGTGTTCAGTATTTGTGTCATCTGGTTAAAGGGGAACTCCACCAATTTTCCAAAATTCTTAAAATTAATTGGTTGCGATACAACAGTCACTCAGAGTGGTGTGGTGTGAAACTTTTTGTTCACTAAAAGACTCTCACAGAGTTACTACATGAAATGGGTATAAAAATGCTGCCTGATGTCTGAGGCATGATATACTATCCTCAACATTCCACATAAAAACTCAGACGCATGTAGGTTCACTGGTGGTAACGCGTGCTGATCCCTGGTTTCATTCACCAACACTGTAAACCACTTTGAACCCCAATGATGGACTAACACAAATTAAAAAAAATCAGTGGACTTCCCCTTTGAGAAAGCTCCTAAAATAAGACAAATGTTGGAGTATAGAAGATTCGCCTCTCTGGGGCTGTAAGATTTTTACATTTATGGCATTTAGCAGACGCTAGTCTGCTAAATGCTAGTAAGACTCATCAGTATGTTTTTTTTTTTTTTTTTTAAAGGCTTATAAAAACAGCATAACACTTTAAAACTTGTTACAAACAAAATCCTGCCTTTCATCTCTGCACTTTCTCTGTGCTCTCTCCTTTTTATCATCTTTGTGGTAAAAACCTGAGCGACATGCTGTGCAGCTCTACCCTGTGGGTACATGCCTCTTCCTGACAACACAAAGACTTGGTGTCTGAAAAGAGTCGCAGTCACGCCCGATTAACACGGGAGGACGTTTCACTGCGTTACTGACAACACGGTAAATCTGACGACTCTGGATTGACTTGTGTATAAAACTGAAAGGAACTGGTTTTTCACAGCAGGATTAGGAAAAGGTGATCACAAAACTGAATTCACCCCAGACGCTCAGAGTGTCCAGTCCACACTGCCTCCAGTTCCTCTCCATGGCAAATGTTTAGGCTGAATAAAACTGTATTTGTGACTAGATCAGGTTTTAGGTTCTACTGCTGTTTGTCATTGTACTATGCAACATCCTATCTTAGTAAATGATCATAAGTATACTGTAAACAAGGGCGTGTTTGTGTGTGTTGTGGTGGTGTTAGTGGATCAGACACAGCAGTGCTGCTTCTGGATTGTTTAAACACTGTGTCCACTCACTGTCCACTCTATTAGACACTCCTACTACTTGCTGGTCCACCTTGTAGATGTAAAGTCAGAGACAGTAGCTCATCTGCTGCTGCACAGTTTGTGTTCTCTAGTCCTTCATCAGTGGACACAGGACGCCGCCCACAGGACACTGCTGTCTGGATAGTTTTGGTTGGTGGGCAATACCGCTTCCTTAATAGTACCTGCTCTGTGGTGGACCTGTGGGGGTCCTGATTATTCAAGAACAGAGTAATAAAGTATACAGCGAATCAGATGAACTACAGTCTGTAAGAGTAGCTCCTATATGGTCAGTGGAGCTGATACAGTGGACAGTGTGTGTAGATACAAGGAGGTGTTCCTACTAAAGCTCTGAGCGAATGGAGTTAAAAACACTACAGAAGTTGTGAATGACTGATTTAACTGGATGTCTTTGGAGTTGATGGTCCCAAAAAAAAAAGGCAGCAGGCGTTTAATGGACACTAGATTTGTGTTCAGTGCACGCTGATGAAATGAACGACTGAACACATTTTAGAAACACGTCTGGTGTGAATTGAATGTGATGAGTACAGCCTTATGTACAAGTTAATGAAATACTTTGTTGATGTTCTAGCTGCAAATAAATAGCCAAATCCTCTACAGGGAGCAAACGAAGATATGGCATCTTCTGCAACAAATTATATTTATTTGAACTAAAACGTATGTAAAACAGTTACATATAAATAGATGGTAATAGTCTATTAGGATTTGTTTAAGCGTGTTCTCTGTAGAGGATGAATGTAACTTGTTAAAACTGAGGCTATGTTTTAATGATTGACGGCATTACTTGCTAGTGATATCAGATCAGATTTGTGTCCATATATTTAGATGCACTTGAAAAAAGCCAGTTGGAAACTAGTGGTTTGGATCCAATTAGCAAAAATCTGATTTTGTGTGCTTTTTACCATCCAGGTCATCAAAACCCAATTTAGATACAACCTGAATATACCAAATATATATATATATATATATATATATATATATATATATATATATATGTCGCTGTCCAATGAACAACAGTTATCTCTTTAAAATTGCAATTTTACAGGAGAGACCAAAAACATACTTTACTTTCAATGTAAGTCAATGGAACCAGAATTTTTTCCAAGCTATTTTGGAGCACTTCTATTGGTCCATTCATCATGAAACCTTCTCATAATGTAAATGACCATTGGCATGTTCAAACAATATAGAAAACTCACAATCGACAAAAATGGAGGTGCATGTTTTTTGTTGGACAGCAACTATATATGTGTGTGTGTGTGTGTGTGTGGGGACGGATGCCTAAACCTTTACATAAGACGTTTCATGTACTGTGTAGAATTAGAACCGGTTAAGCAGGGTTAATATTCTCTCTTGGACTCGCAGCAATGTCAGGATTCGAACGTGTGATCTCCTGACAACAGACTGAAGACGTTACGCTGCTCAGGAGCTGTTTTTAATGAAGCGTGAGCTGACAGAAGAAAATGCTCTGTAACACAATCTATCGCGCCCCTAATGACGACAGGAAGAAGAAAAAAAACAACAAAAACAAACACGAGTGAGTGTGAAGCAGACGTGCTGCAGGTTTGGCACTGTGGGTCCAGCAGAAACTACATCTCCAACGTCAGAACACCAGCACTTTCCAGCCAGGGTGCACGAAAGAGCAGCCGAAATACAGGCAGTCCACCACCTGATCCAGCAGCCAGTAGAACACCACCTCCCGGTTCCCTGAGCCGATCGTAACCCTCAGCTTGAAGTTGCCGCCGTCGCTGGGGTTGTTGTTGTTGCTGACAGGGAACATGCTGACCACCTCCATATCGAACGTGACCGCTGAACCCACGGTGATCGCCGGCAGCTGGTTGGTCATTTCTTTGCCATTAACGAACACGGCACCTGTGGAGACGAACCGGGAGTCTGACAGTGAGTGAGGCACTTAATAATCTGATTACTGAAGAAAACCAGATGTTGTCAGTAATCTGTTCACCACGTATACCTATACCTGAGTAATCAGTTAATAGGGAAACTCTAGATCTACACACGTCACACAGTAATCAGATTGTAGCTGTACAACCGGCCAATAAAGTCACAGAACAGGAAGCTATACACCAATCAGCCACAATATTAAACCACCTCCTTGTATCTACACTCACTGTCCACTGTATCAGCTCCACTGATCATACAGGGGCTACACTTACAGACTGTAGTTCATCTGATTCTCTCTATACGTTATTACGCTGTTCTTTAATGATCAGACTATTTCCCGCTTCTGTAGTATGTCTTTGCACACACACAGACTGCGTAGGGCATATACAGAGGTTGTGATTCAGTTGACCTGATATATTGCGATACTGCAAGTAAAGTGATATATTATGATTTTTCAAATCCTACTATTAAAACACACCACTATATGAACAGGTTTGCCAATGTTTACAATAGCAGTGCACCCTTGTGCTGCTTGTTAATGTTGGAGTGGAGCTGAAAATTGATTACAACACTGCCATCTAGTGGGCAGAGGTTTAAACACAACACACAATCAGTCACTGTCTGCCAGGAATCTGTGTATCGATACTGTGTTTTTGAGAATCAATACAGTATCACCAAACATAATATCCCGATATTCGATATTTCAATATTTTCTTACAAGACTGAGCAATCTTTAAGAAATCAAAGTAAAGTTTACATGAACTGAGAAATGTGATGACGGAACTAAAATCAGGCTCTCTTAATCGTATGCGGGGTCGGATTTATGGGCCTTAAGCTGACTGAACAAATCAGAGTGAACCGTTTACACGACTGCTTTTATAATCAGATAAATCGAGCTATGACCATTAATTGAAAGCCTGTTAAAGCGCTCTGTGCTGTCTATAAAACTGGAATAAAGACCAGAATTATTATCATTACTAAAACTAGCAGGGAATAAAGAGCTCGCTGACTGTAGTAAAGGAAAGTTACCTAAATCCATACCATCACAGCATTCACCATAATACTAAACACTAAAATCAAACTAGACTACACTAAAACTACTAATTTATTAAAACTAGTATTAAGCTAGGCTGCAACTACTTCTGTCCACCTTTTATACATTTTTATGGCTTCGTCATGCATGCGGGAAACTTGATGCTGATTGGTGGGGAACAGGCTTCCATTATAAATAGTCACATTAGTATTGTAGCACCAATAACAAAACACAGAAGGGTTAAAGGATGATTTGCTAATAGGGAAGTAGGAAAATATCAAAATATCAAATATTGGGATATTATGTTTAGTGATACTGTATCGCTTCTCAAAAACACAGTATCGCGATACACAGATTCCTGGCAGACAATGAATCATTGTGTGTTGTGTTTAAACCTCTGAACACTAGATGGCAGTGTTGTAATACATTTTCAGTTCCTCTCCAACATTAACAAGCAGCACAAGGGTGCAGTGCTATTGTAAGTATTGACAAACCTGTTCATACAGTGGTGTGTTTTAATAGTAGGATTTGAAAAATCACAGTATATCACTTTGCTTGCAGTATCGCAGTATATCACGATATATTGAATCGTGACCGCTGTATCGCCAGGTTCTTGCCAATACACAGCCCTGTTAGCTATGTGTCAAATGCCTTGCCAGAAAACAGGCTGGTGAACTGGGGCAAGCAGTCATATTGAATTTGAATAAAATACAGGACGAATCGCTGCAGTCTAACATCCAGAGCTGCTCAGTTCCGCTCTTAAGATGAAGCGGGACAGCGAGCTTCGACATCACCACTTCAGAGAAGAACCAGTAACTCGTGTATATATGCAGCTTTTTAAAAAAATTTGTGGTAAAGGTGGAGCTACGTTGCTGCGTCAGTCTGTTCTAATCGTTCTGATATTATTCAGTAAAGCGTGTTGTTACTCGTGTGTATATATCTGATTTAAAAATATAGCATTTTAACTGTTAAATCAAACTGAATCAGATGAAGCGTACCGTTGGTGGAGATGCAGACTGCCTGATCTCTTTGTAGAGACTCTCCTCCGCTCTGGTTGTCGGCGCAGACTCCAACACTGTCACGTCTGTCCATCTGTCCGGCCGCTGAAATCCTGTACGCGTATACACAGTTTCAGTTCAGTCTTCCAGGTGGCTGCTACTGTTTTAAGCCATGTTTATACATGTCAGGTCAGTGTGATCTCAGTTGATTTAGACATGCAGGCAGCTCCGTGACTTGCTCAGCTTCCATGACTTGTTGGCTACCTTAGTCTCATAGCTCTAGTGCTAAAGCTTAAGAAGTAAACCTCAGACGCCAAACACGACTACGCTTGGGGAGGGTGAACACTAGGGCAGGGGTATTTAATTAGAGTCAGTAAGGTCCAGTTAGAGGAAAGTTGCTCAGGCCAAGGTCCGGACCGTCATCATTTCTATCTTGTGTTATGATTCAGTACCATATCCTGTATATTTATCTAGTATCAGCATCTTATACCATCAGCTACTGAAAGACAAACTTATTACACATACCGTTTCGTATATTTCAGTTTATTTACTGTTTAAATGCTGAACTGAATGCTGAACTGAAACAAGAGCTACATTTAAAAAAACAATGCTTTTGAAAAGAGTGCATCTTAGTGTTTATTTATAGAGAAAATAAATAAAACGCGCGTCTTCTTGTTAACTCAGCTTCACAGATTGACATGTTAGTCGTACAGAGCGGTTATTCTCCAAAACTAGACGAGCAGGTCCATTCCAGAACCGTTCCTGTTAAACACTCAGTTCTCTCTGTTCACTTTTCTGTTTTTAGAGCTCCTTATTCTTTCTGACTCGCTTTAGTCTCCGGCTGCTGCTCCTCGCTTCGTACCTCGCCTGTGTGCGCCCCAATGTGCACAGATCTGATTGGCTGAGGAGCGCCTTCGCACGCGATTGGTCACTGAGTTCACTGCGCCGTTAAGCCCGTATACCGTAAAGGCAGGAAAAGCTCCGCCACTTAAAATGAACACTGTCAACATTAAATAATTCTCAATAGTTTATCGGTTTGGGTCCATATTGGACAACATCTGGGTCCGGATCCGGACCGCGGTCCGCCTATAAGTGACCCCTGCTCTAGGGGGATTCACTGAATGATTATAACGTTAAAAGCGATCAGGGTGGTGATGTAGCGGGACGTACTTGAACGTAAGTGTTTGTCCACAAAAGTAAGTCGGGGAACTGGAGTAGAGCACGCCTCCGCCGCCCGTGTTGGAGTCGCTGCGCATCGCAATGTTCTTCCTGCTGCTCAGGATGTAACCGTCCACACCCGGACACCACTCTAAACACAAACAGGAAAGAATACACGTTATAACGGACTGAAAACTGAAATGTTTGTAAATGAACAGATCAGAACGTGATGACTACCATGAAAACCCAAGTTAAGACCTGCAGAGTTGCTTCTTATGAAGCGTTTACTGCTTTATCTCGTCACTGTCCAAAATGATCTCCAAAATGAAACTTTACAGGAGAAGTCAGTAGAACCTGAATGTTATTTTGGAGCATTTCTATTGGTCCATTCATCATGAAGTTTACACACAATGTAAATGCCAACTGTTACGTTCCAGTGACGAAGAAAAACCAAAACCAATAGAAATGGAGGTACATGTTGTTCTCTGGACAGCAACACAAAAGATTTAGCTTTTAATTATGCCTTGTTTACTGGATTATCAATCACTCAACACAGCTGCTATGTACCTCACACAGCTGCTCACTCCATATACATACACATACTGGTGTGATCCATGTCTTTCTTTGGACAGCAATGATATACATCTGCATTTTTATTAATATTCATTTTCATACATTTGAACACGAGCTGTTGTTTATACTGTGTGACAATTTTCATGGGGAATGGACCAATAGAAATGGTGGGGGGACTTCCATTGAGAGTAAAGACATGGCATTTTGGTGATAACTTTCTTTGGCCAGTGAAGATTTTTAAGACATTTATCTTTATAAAATGAGCCCGAGTCTCAATGACACGTAAGACGATGAGGCATATTGAATTATACTGAATAAATGCACAGATGTCTGTATGAGGACACACAAGACGTGTGAGACAGTCTGCGTCAGTAAAATGAACAGTGAATAATAACACGGCCTCGTTGCCGTTCTGCTTAGACCACAGAACAATTCTGGTTCTGTCTCGTCAGCATCAGCTATTCAAATCTGTGCTCTCATATGAATCTTTATCCTCTAAATGGGGAATTGTAAGCACTGATCTGACTCTGTACTGTGGTGGTTAGTTCACACATTAGCCTAAAACACCACAGAACAGATGGATAGGGATCCGGTCTTGTGACCGGAAGGTCGCCGGTTCGATCCCCGGGATCCACTAGGCCACGACTGAGGTGCCCTTGAGCAAGGCACTTAACCCCAACTGCTCCCAGTAAGTGTGCATTAAAATATGCAGGTAATGTTTAAGTAGAAGATAAATAAATGTAAATATGTGTTATAAAAATGAAAGTAAGGCAGCTTCCTGAAAGACCAGGAGTCAAATAATCTGGATCCATTTGTGTTTTAATGTTTAAAGAGAAATAAAAAGTAAGCAGATCCAGTTGAGAAGGTCAGTTAATACATATCGGGCAATGCTGTTAATTTTTTTATTAACTGTATTATTTGTTTATTCATTCAGACATCATTTTTATGTTCAAAGAGAAGATATAAATTAGGTTATAAGAGCTTATATTAAACAGAAGCACTGGTTTGCTGTCTGTCTCATTGATCCACAAGTAGCCCAGCATATGTTGATATATAGAACAGGTCGCAGGGTCTCTTTTATTGATTATGCTCAAAAATCTGTTGCCTCTGACTTTCCTAATGTGGTTGAATCATCACTGAAACTCATGCCAATGGATTTTCTGATCGCTGGATAATAAGAACAAGATGAGTGAGCAGTCAGATCTTTGTATTGAGTGACCTGGTATTGATTGAGTCAAGTGCAGCCTTGGTAATTGAATCTGGGCTGTTCTGTATATGAACAGGGTGTGTACCGTGTGGCGTGAGGGTGGTGTATCCTGTCTGTGGGACGCTCCATGGGCTCCACTCGGTTCGTCCCTCTCCACGAGCACACACTCTGAAGAGGTAGTCGGTGTGGGAGTCGAGATGAAGCACCAGAAACTCGCACTCCTTTCCGATATATGCATCGTCATACTGAGTCGCGTTATTACGACGATACTGCAGACGGTAATCCTGAGGGTTGAAGTCTTCATCCACCTAAACACAGACACAACATCATACACTAACAGGCTGATACCACACAGCTGTAGATCAAACTGCATTCTGACAGACTGTAATACACTACATGAAGTGTAGGGGGTGCTAATTCTTATATTATTTTATTTAAAATGCCTCTATAATGATTATTTGACCTATACAGTTGTTTTGACCGACTGCAATACACTACAGGAAGTGTAAGGGGTGCTATATCTTCTATTGTTTTATATTAAAAAGCTTCTATAATGTTTATATGATCTACACAGACGTCCTGACAGACTGTAATACACTACAGGAAGTGTAGGGGGTGCTATATCTTTTATTGTTTTAAAGTAAAAAGCTTCTGTAATGTTTATATGATCTACACAGACGTCCTGACAGACTGTAATACACTACAGGAAGTGTAGGGGGTGCTATATCTTTTATTGTTTTAAAGTAAAAAGCTTCTGTAATGTTTATATGATCTACACAGTTGTTCTGACCGACTGTAATACACTACAGGAAGTGTAAGGGGTGCTATATCTTCTATTGTTTCATATTAAAAAGCTTCTATAATGTTTATATTGTCTGTACAGTCATTCTGGCAGACTGTAATACACTACAGGAAGTGTAGGGGTGCTATATCTTCTATTGTTTCATATTAAAAAGCTTCTATAATGTTTATATTGTCTGTACAGTCATTCTGGCAGACTGTAATACACTACAGGAAGTGTAGGGAGTGCTATATCTTCTATTGTTTCATATTAAAAAGCTTCTATAATGTTTATATTGTCTGTACAGTCATTCTGACAGACTGTAATACACTACAGGAAGTGTAGGGAGTGCTATATCTTCTATTGTTTCATATTAAAAAGCTTCTATAACGTTTATATTGTCTGTACAGTCATTCTGGCAGACTGTAATACACTACAGGAAGTGTAGGGAGTGCTATATCTTCTATTGTTTCATATTAAAAAGCTTCTATAATGTTTATATTGTCTGTACAGTCATTCTGGCAGACTGTAATACACTACAGGAAGTGTAGGGAGTACTATATCTTCTATTGTTTCATATTAAAAAGCTTCTATAATGTTTATATTGTCTGTACAGTCATTCTGGCAGACTGTAATACACTACAGGAAGTGTAGGGGGTGCTAAATCTTATATTATTTTATTTAAAAAGCTTTTATAATGTTTATATTGTCTGTACAGTCATTCTGACAGACTGTAATACACTACAGGAAGTGTAGGGGGTGCCATATCTTCTATGGTTTCATTTAAAAAGCCTCTATAATGTTTATATGATCTACAGAGACGTTCTGTAATTTAACTGTGGGCCTATATACAGAGTTTAAAGAGTAAACGTGACGTATAACTATTGATGTTAACATGTTCGTCCTCACCTTACACCAGCGCACCAGAACACTGCCTGGCCTCTCCACCAGCTCCTCGATCTGTACGGGCGGGTGGGCCGATACGCTGCCATGCCGCGCCACGCGCTCCCGCATCACATGCAGCAACGAGTCGTCCAGCTGCGCAGACAGGCAGGGTACGTCCACTAACGCAGGAACCTCTGGGAGACTGCTCCACACACAAACACAACATATACTTAAAGAGCCCTTAGTCCTCTTATTATGTTTGTGTGGATTTATGATCCAAATTTATTTTAATTTATTTTCTAACATGTATTTCTGCATTAGGATTAAACAGGTGGCTTTTGTTAAGGTTACAATCCGAACATGACAGAACAGCATTGCTCTGATAATATTTTTCTGAATTAGAACCATATACACCAGACGCAACGTGATTGTGGGGTTTCTGTATCTCATTTCGGGGGCTGGATATGCAGTTGGCCAGGGGGGCCCAGGGCTGAGTGTCTTCAAGAGCAAACAAGATCTTCATTCCTCACAGTTTGAGCAAACAGTGAATTTTGGCTACTGTCCATTTTGGGAAAGTTGAAGAAATCACAGTCCCAGCTTTGTGCACCGGGTGCTTCCACACGGGCCGTAATTTAGCTTGGAGTCCAGTTTGAGCTTGTTTTTGAGGTTCAGATCTCTGTAGTGTTTCTATTAGCTACTCCGTCATGAAACAGAGGGAGAAAAAATACCGTCAGTGCTTAAAATAAGTGTTTCAAATAATTTAGCATCGTCCAAATAAAGCATATTTGGTGTTCAATGATGTTTACTGTGAATTTAAGACTAACATATGTAAATGAGCTGTGTTGTAATTGGCTGTCGTCTACTGTAACTGTATAAAATCAGAATGGTTATAGCTTGAATGGACTAAATAGACAGACATAATTCATGATTAGGACTCTCTATGGACTAGGGTTGTGCGATATTAATAAAAACTGATATCTGGATATTTCCTGTAATTTTGTTGATAATAATAATAAACAATATTTAGCAATATTTAAAAATTTGTTTGTAAAAGTTTACTAGCTTGCACTTCTTAAACGATATTACCACCATCCAGCCACTATCTTTCGCTTTATCACGCTATTCAATCCCAATCCCAGCGTCATCTGGCAAAGTCTCTGTTAAAGTTTGCTGAGTGTGTATTTAGTCAGACACCTTAGCTAGTTTAGGTCTGTCTTGGACAGTGCGCTCCCGAAGCTCTTCATACTCCTCATACTCTCTTCATACTCCTCACACTCTCTTCATAATCCTCATACTCTCTTCATACTCCTCATACTCTCTTCATACTCCTCACACTCTCTTCATACTCCTCACACTCTCTTCATACTCTTCACACTCCTCATACTCTCTTCACACTCCTCATACTCTCTTCATACTCCTCATACTCTCTTCACACTCCTCATACTCTCTTCATACTCCTCATACTCTCTTCATACTCCTCACACTCTTCATACTCCTCACACTCTCTTCATACTCCTCATACTCTCTTCACACTCCTCATACTCTCTTCATACTCCTCACACTCTTCATACTCCTCACACTCTCTTCATACTCCTCATACTCTCTTCATACTCCTCATACTCTCTTCATACTCCTCACACTCTCTTCATAATCCTCACACTCTCTTCATACTCCTCACACTCTCTTCATACTCCTCATACTCTCTTCATACTCCTCATACTCTCTTCATAATCCTCACACTCTCTTCATACTCCTCACACTCTCTTCATACTCCTCATACTCTCTTCATACTCCTCACACTCTCTTCATACTCCTCATACTCTCTTCATACTCCTCACACTCTCTTCATAATCCTCACACTCTCTTCATACTCCTCACACTCTCTTCATACTCCTCATACTCTCTTCATACTCCTCATACTCTCTTCATACTCCTCATACTCTCTTCATAATCCTCACACTCTCTTCATACTCCTCACACTCTCTTCATACTCCTCATACTCTCTTCATACTCCTCATACTCTCTTCATACTCCTCACACTCTCTTCATACTCCTCATACTCTCTTCATAATCCTCATACTCCTCACACTCTCTTCATACTCCTCATACTCTCTTCATACTCCTCACACTCTCTTCATACTCCTCACACTCTCTTCATACTCCTCATACTCTCTTCATACTCCTCATACTCTCTTCATACTCCTCACACTCTCTTCATACTCCTCATACTCTCTTCATACTCCTCATACTCTCTTCATACTCCTCATACTCTCTTCATACTCCTCATACTCTCTTCATAATCCTCATACTCTCTTCATACTCCTCACACTCTCTTCATACTCCTCATACTCTCTTCATACTCCTCACACTCTCTTCATACTCCTCACACTCTCTTCATACTCCTCATACTCTCTTCATACTCCTCATACTCTCTTCATACTCCTCATACTCTCTTCATAATCCTCATACTCTCTTCATACTCCTCACACTCTCTTCATACTCCTCATACTCTCTTCATACTCCTCACACTCTCTTCATACTCCTCACACTCTCTTCATACTCCTCATACTCTCTTCATACTCCTCACACTCTCTTCATACTCCTCACACTCTCTTCATAATCCTCATACTCTCTTCATAATCCTCATACTCTCTTCATACTCCTCACACTCTCTTCATACTCCTCACACTCTCTTCATACTCCTCACACTCTCTTCATAATCCTCATACTCTCTTCATACTCCTCATACTCTCTTCATAATCCTCACACTCTCTTCATACTCCTCACACTCTCTTCATAATCCTCACACTCTCTTCATACTCCTCACACTCTCTTCATACTCCTCACACTCTCTTCATACTCCTCACACTCTCTTTATAATCCTCATACTCTCTTCATACTCCTCATACTCTCTTCATAATCCTCATACTCTCTTCATACTCCTCATACTCTCTTCATACTCCTCATACTCTCTTCATAATCCTCATACTCTCTTCATACTCCTCATACTCTCTTCATAATCCTCACACTCTTCATACTCCTCATACTCTCTTCATACTCCTCATACTCTCTTCATACCCCTCACACTCTCTTCATACTCCTCACACTCTCTTCATACTCCTCACACTCTCTTCATACTCCTCATACTCTCTTCATACTCCTCATACTCTCTTCATACTCCTCATACTCTCTTCATACTCCTCACACTCTCTTCATACTCCTCATACTCTCTTCATACTCCTCATACTCTCTTCATACTCCTCATACTCTCTTCATACTCCTCACACTCTTCATACTCCTCACACTCTCTTCATACTCCTCATACTCTCTTCATACTCCTCACACTCTCTTCATAATCCTCATACTCTCTTCACACTCCTCATACTCTCTTCACACTCCTCATACTCTCTTCACACTCCTCATACTCTCTTCATACTCCTCATACTCTCTTCATACTCCTCACACTCTTCATACTCCTCATACTCTCTTCATACTCCTCACACTCTCTTCATAATCCTCATACTCTCTTCATACTCCTCATACTCTCTTCATACTCCTCATACTCTCTTCATAATCCTCATACTCTCTTCATACTCCTCATACTCTCTTCATACTCCTCATACTCTCTTCATACTCCTCATACTCTCTTCATACTCCTCATACTCTCTTCATACTCCTCATACTCTCTTCATAATCCTCACATTCTCGTCATACTCTGTTCATACTCCTCATACTCTCTTCATACTCCTCATACTCTCTTCATAATCCTCATACTCTCTTCATACTCCTCACACTCTCTTCATACTCCTCATACTCCTCACACTCTCTTCATACTCCTCATACTCTCTTCATACTCCTCATACTCCTCACACTCTCTTCATACTCCTCATACTCTCTTCATACTCCTCATACTCTCTTCATACTCTCTTCATACTCTCTTCATACTCCTCATACTCTCTTCATACTCCTCACACTCTCTTCATACTCCTCACACTCTCTTCATACTCCTCACACTCTCTTCATACTCCTCACACTCTCTTCATACTCCTCATACTCTCTTCATACTCCTCACACTCTCTTCATACTCTGTTCATACTCCTCATACTCTCTTCATACTCCTAATACTCTCTTCATAATCCTCATACTCTCTTCATACTCCTCACACTCTCTTCATACTCCTCATACTCCTCACACTCTCTTCATACTCCTCATACTCTCTTCATACTCCTCATACTCCTCACACTCTCTTCATACTCCTCATACTCTCTTCATACTCCTCATACTCTCTTCATACTCCTCATACTCTCTTCATACTCTCTTCATACTCCTCATACTCTCTTCATACTCCTCACACTCTCTTCATACTCCTCACACTCTCTTCATACTCCTCACACTCTCTTCATACTCCTCATACTCTCCTCATACTCCTCACACTCTCTTCATACTCCTCATACTCTCTTCATACTCTCTTCATAATCCTCACATTCTCTTCATACTCTGTTCATACTCCTCATACTCTCTTCATACTCCTCATACTCCTCACACTCTCTTCATACTCCTCATACTCTCTTCATACTCCTCATACTCCTCACACTCTCTTCATACTCCTCATACTCCTCATACTCTCTTCATACTCCTCATACTCCTCACACTCTCTTCATACTCCTCATACTCCTCACACTCTCTTCATACTCCTCATACTCCTCACACTCTCTTCATACTCCTCATACTCTCTTCATACTCCTCATACTCTCTTCATACTCCTCATACTCTTCATACTCCTCATACTCTCTTCATACTCCTCATGCTCTCTTCATACTCCTCATATTCTCTTCATACTCCTCACACTCTCTTCATACTCCTCACACTCTCTTCATACTCCTCACACTCTCTTCATACTCCTCACACTCTCTTCATAATCCTCATACTCTCTTCATACTCTCTTCATACTCCTCACACTCTTTTCATAATCCTCACACTCTCTTCATAATCCTCACACTCTCTTCATACTCCTCACACTCTCTTCATACTCCTCACACTCTCTTCATAATCCTCATACTCTCTTCATACTCTCTTCATAATCCTCATACTCTCTTCACACTCTCTTCATACCCCTCACACTCTCTTCATACCCCTCATACTCTCTTCATACTCCTCATACTCTCTTCATACTCCTCATACTCTCTTCATACTCCTCATACTCTCTTCATACTCTCTTCATACTCCTCATACTCTCTTCATACTCTCTTCATAATCCTCATACTCTTCATACTCCTCATACTCTCTTCATACTCTCTTCATAATCCTCATACTCTCTTCATACTCTCTTCATACTCCTCATACTCTCTTCATACTCTCTTCATACTCTCTTCATAATCCTCATACTCTCTTCATACTCCTCATACTCTCTTCATACTCTTCATATTCCTCATACTCTCTTCATACTCTCTTCATACTCCTCATACTCTCTTCATAATCCTCATACTCTCTTCATACTCCTCATACTCTCTTCATACTCTTCATATTCCTCATACTCTCTTCATACTCTCTTCATATTCCTCATACTCTCTTCATAATCCTCATACTCTCTTCATACTCTTCATATTCCTCATACTCTCTTCATAATCCTCATACTCTCTTCATACTCTTTTCATAATCCTCATACTCTCTTCATACTCCTCATACTCTCTTCATACTCTCTTCATACTCTTCATATTCCTCATACTCTCTTCATACTCTCTTCATACTCTTCATACTCCTCATACTCTCTTCATAATCCTCATACTCTCTTCATACTCTCTTCATACTCTTCATATTCCTCATACTCTCTTCATAATCCTCATACTCTCTTCATAATCCTCATACTCTCTTCATACTCTTCATATTCCTCATACTCTCTTCATACTCCTCATACTCTCTTCATAATCCTCATACTCTCTTCATACTCTTCATACTCCTCATACTCTCCTCATACTCTCTTCATAATCCTCATACTCTCTTCATACTCTTCATAATCCTCATACTCTCTTCATACTCCTCATACTCTCTTCATACTCTCTTCATACTCTTCATATTCCTCATACTCTCTTCATACTCCTCATACTCTCTTCATAATCCTCATACTCTCTTCATACTCTCTTCATACTCTTCATACTCCTCATACTCTCTTCATACTCCTCATACTCTCTTCATACTCTCTTCATACTCTTCATATTCCTCATACTCTCTTCATAATCCTCATACTCTCTTCATAATCCTCATACTCTCTTCATACTCTCTTCATACTCTTCATATTCCTCATACTCTCTTCATACTCCTCATACTCTCTTCATAATCCTCATACTCTCTTCATACTCTTCATACTCTTCATACTCCTCATACTCTCTTCATAATCCTCATACTCTCTTCATACTCTCTTCATATTCCTCATACTCTCTTCATACTCCTCATACTCTCTTCATATTCCTCATACTCTCTTCATACTCTTCATAATCCTCATACTCTCTTCATACTCTCTTCATACTCTTCATATTCCTCATACTCTCTTCATAATCCTCATACTCTCTTCATATTCCTCATACTCTCTTCATACTCTTCATAATCCTCATACTCTCTTCATACTCTCTTCATACTCTTCATATTCCTCATACTCTCTTCATAATCCTCATACTCTCTTCATACTCCTCATACTCTCTTCATAATCCTCATACTCTCTTCATACTCTTTTCATAATCCTCATACTCTCTTCATACTCCTCATACTCTCTTCATAATCCTCATACTCTCTTCATACTCTCTTCATACTCTTCATATTCCTCATACTCTCTTCATAATCCTCATACTCTCTTCATACTCTCTTCATACTCCTCATACTCTCTTCATAATCCTCATACTCTCTTCATACTCTTCATATTCCTCATACTCTCTTCATACTCTCTTCATACTCTTCATATTCCTCATACTCTCTTCATAATCCTCATACTCTCTTCAT
Source organism: Megaleporinus macrocephalus (assembly GCA_021613375.1). Lineage (NCBI taxonomy): Eukaryota > Metazoa > Chordata > Actinopteri > Characiformes > Anostomidae > Megaleporinus > Megaleporinus macrocephalus. Next base: position 7,249,391 of record CM038719.1, read on the forward strand.
AATCCTCATACTCTCTTCATACTCTCTTCATACTCCTCATACTCTCTTCATAATCCTCATACTCTCTTCATACTCTCTTCATACTCTCTTCATACTCCTCACACTCTCTTCATACTCTCTTCATACTCTCTTCATACTCTCTTCATACTCCTCACACTCTCTTCATACTCTCTTCATACTCTCTTCATACTCCTCATACTCTCTTCATAATCCTCATACTCTCTTCATACTCTCTTCATACTCTCTTCATACTCCTCATACTCTCTTCATAATCCTCATACTCTCTTCATACTCTCTTCATACTCCTCATACTCTCTTCATAATCCTCATACTCTCTTCATACTCCTCATACTCTCTTCATATTCCTCATACTCTCTTCATACTCTCTTCATACTCCTCATACTCTCTTCATACTCTTCATATTCCTCATACTCTCTTCATACTCTCTTCATACTCTTCATATTCCTCATACTCTCTTCATAATCCTCATACTCTCTTCATACTCTTCATAATCCTCATACTCTCTTCATACTCTCTTCATACTCTTCATATTCCTCATACTCTCTTCATACTCTCTTCATACTCTTCATATTCCTCATACTCTCTTCATAATCCTCATACTCTCTTCATACTCTTCATAATCCTCATACTCTCTTCATAATCCTCTTACTGTCTTCATACTCTCTTCATACTCTTCATACTCCTCATACTCTCTTCATACTCCTCATACTCTCTTCATAATCCTCATACTCTCTTCATAATCCTCATACTCTCTTCATACTCCTCATACTCTCTTCATACTCTCTTCATACTCCTCATACTCTCTTCATAATCCTCATACTCTCTTCATACTCTTCATATTCCTCATACTCTCTTCATACTCTCTTCATACTCTTCATATTCCTCATACTCTCTTCATACTCCTCATACTCTCTTCATACTCTTCATAATCCTCATACTCTCTTCATACTCTCTTCATACTCTTCATATTCCTCATACTCTCTTCATAATCCTCATACTCTCTTCATACTCCTCATACTCTCTTCATACTCCTCATACTCTCTTCATACTCCTCATACTCTCTTCATACTCTCTTCATACTCCTCATATTCCTCATACTCTCTTCATACTCTCCATAATCCTCATACTCTCTTCATACTCTTCATATTCCTCATACTCTCTTCATACTCCTCATACTCTCTTCATACTCCTCATACTCTCTTCATATTCCTCATACTCTCTTCATATTCCTCATACTCTCTTCATATTCCTCATACTCTCTTCATACTCCTCATACTCTCTTCATAATCCTCATACTCTCTTCATACTCTTCATATTCCTCATACTCTCTTCATACTCCTCATACTCTCTTCATAATCCTCATACTCTCTTCATACTCCTCACACTCTCTTCATAATCCTCATACTCTCTTCATACTCCTCATACTCTCTTCATACTCCTCATACTCTTCATACTCCTCACACTCTCTTCATATTCCTCATACTCTCTTCATACTCCTCATACTCTCTTCATACTCTCTTCATAATCCTCATACTCTCTTCATACTCCTCATACTCTCTTCATAATCCTCATACTCTCTTCATACTCCTCATACTCTCTTCATAATCCTCATACTCTCTTCATACTCCTCATACTCTCTTCATAATCCTCATACTCTCTTCATACTCCTCATACTCTCTTCATAATCCTCATACTCTCTTCATACTCCTCACACTCTCTTCATAATCCTCATACTCTCTTCATACTCCTCATACTCTCTTCATACTCCTCATACTCTCTTCATACTCTTCATATTCATCATACTCTCTTCATAATCCTCATACTCTCTTCATACTCCTCACACTCTCTTCATACTCCTCATACTCTCTTCATAATCCTCATACTCTCTTCATACTCCTCATACTCTCTTTATAATCCTCATACTCTCTTCATACTCCTCACACTCTCTTCATACTCCTCACACTCTCTTCATACTCCTCATACTCTCTTCATAATCCTCATACTCTCTTCATACTCCTCATACTCTCTTCATAATCCTCATACTCTCTTCATACTCCTCATACTCTCTTCATACTCCTCACACTCTCTTCATACTCCTCATACTCTCTTCATACTCCTCATACTCTCTTCATACTCTCTTCATACTCTCTTCATACTCTCTTCATACTCCTCACACTCTCTTCATACTCCTCATACTCTCTTCATACTCCTCATACTCTCTTCATACTCTCTTCATACTCTCTTCATACTCCTCATACTCTCTTCATACTCCTCATACTCTCTTCATACTCCTCATACTCTCTTCATACTCCTCATACTCTCTTCATACTCTCTTCATAATCCTCATACTCTCTTCATACTCCTCCTACTCTCTTCATACTCCTCATACTCTCTGAGGTGGTTTGTTGGGAGATGATGGAGCAGGTTAGATCTTTAACAGCTGCTTTCTTACAAAGTCTGTAAACTGCCGTCTCCTGAGTAACATCAGTCTTTTCAGATCCAGACCAGCTCCACACGAGTAAAGATGATCCTCGTCTAGGAGTTAAATCTAAGGCGGTAGACTGCAAGAATGGTGTCTAAGTTTCTTTCCATGGTTCAGTGTGTTCACTCATTTTCAGCTTTAGGTGTGTTGTTTAGGCGGCTATGCTAGCTTTAGCCTATTCTGGCACACAGTATGGACACTCTTAATGCGCACTCGCAGCAGCCTGTATTAGTAGTGAACAGGTGGAGTCGAGGAGTTCTAATTGTTGTTGATTGGTTCCCAGTCAGTAGCGTACTTGATAAGGCCAGCTCGTGCATCGTTAACACAGCAATTCAGATATTATCATAGACAAAATATTGCACTCCCCTACTATGGACTGTATGAACTGGGAAGCAACAGTATGTTTTTTTAAACTTCATGTTTACATACCGCATGTACTTTTACACTGAAAAGGGTGACCGGTTTACAGGACACTTTCATCCAATAGCAGAACTGCAGGGAATCAGAGTCTGAAATGATGTAATATCATAACTGGTATGTACACACCTGTCCAGCTGGATGTTGAGGGCTTTTTTGGCGAAGCTGCAGAGTTTATCCTCTTTATCACTGATCCCACAGCGAATGGCAGCCTCTCCTGCAGGACAGAGAGAAAGAAGAGAGATAGATTTAGACGAGTGTGGCAGAAACTCTGCATTCTGGAGTGCAGTGAAGTATCTCACACCCATCTGTTGGGATCTGGGCTGGACTAAAGCTTTAAATCAGCTAACTGATCTAATTACAGAGATTGATCAAGCAGAAGAACCTTCTGGTAAAGATGGACAGTTGTTGCATCCGTTAAGCTGTCACAGTGAGAGAGAGATCTTTGCGTTGTTGAGGCTGGACAACACAACTCCCACTTTCCACAAAGACTGAGTCGGAGACTGCCTCCACCTGTGCAGCCTCTAAAGCTTTCACCATCCAGTCTTCAGAGACTCTCAGCTTTTATTCTGAACTTAATAATCTGTAATTACTGTTTGACCAGAGGTGGACAGGTCTCCTCTTGTGAATCTTGGTTCCTCCCAAGGTTTCTTCCTCCAGTCTTGAGGGAGTTTTTTTCTTGCCACCATCACCTCTGGCTTGCTCACAGGGGGATACATGCCGTGACTTATGTTTTCAAACTCCTGTAAAGCTGCTTTGTGATACAACTTACAATGTAACTTGCAAATCCATAACTGGCTTACTCGCCAGCTATAAATAGTAAACACATACAGGCCAAAATAATTATGCCAGAACTAATATACTCATAGGAGTATTTGTGGCCTTTATTTATTTATTTATTTATTTATTTATTTTTTGGACATAAATATAATAATGATGTGCAGTCTCAAACCCATCCACACAGAACAGACACTCATATGTAAATCTAATAAATACGCAGCTGTAGAACTACATTAATGATAACAGCTAAGAAAAGGGTTAAATGACGTACACTACCGCTCAAAAGTTTGGGATCACAGTGAAATGTTCTTGTTTTTAATGGAGTATCTTCTTCCTTAACACAACAATGGACTGACGGGTCTCTAAAGAAAGTTGTTTCTTTCTGGTCATTTTGAGTCGGTCAGCAAGTCATCAACTGCTGATCTTCAGATACTAAACTAACCTAGAATGTTGTTCTCCATTTTATACTCACTTATTAGTAGAATGTTTTAGTAGAATGGCGGCCGTACCAGCAGATTTAGACAGAGGACTGAGAATTGCTGATAATAGGACTATATGTAAAATAAGCCTCTATACAAAAATAGACTTTAATACAAACATTTTAATTCTTTAAAAATCATCTGATACACTTACATTAACTGTGAAAAGGACAATATTGTTGGTGAATTGCATGAAAATTGCATGAAATTAAATTCTAAAGTGATCCTAAACTTTTGAGCGGTAGTGTGTGTCAGGCTACCGCTTGCTTTGTGCTGTCTAATAATAAAAGTGAACTGGGCCAACACAGTGCGTGCGCTTTGTCCAAACAAACTTCTATTATGTCAACATCCTGAACCTCGGCATATACAAGTCCAGAAATACCATCACCTTATCAACTCAGGACGAATGACCAAACGTTATAAAACATTTACAAACGTCCACGTGTTGGTCATGACGAGTCTCAGTGCTTTGTTTATTAGTATGTAGTGATACACATTTTCAAAGTGGATGTGATTTTGGGTTCTGAGGTCTGGATTTGATTTGAACAGAGGTCAAGATGAATGTGAAAGACAAGCTGGTGATCAGATTACTAAACATCAAGCTGGACCTTCGTTTTGAGCCTCTGCGTGTGACATTAATACGACGCGGTGTGAACAACTCAACGTCTCTGACTTTTAAGTGTTTTCAGGCTTGCTGGGTGACTCACAGCAGCAGCCCTGTCGAGCCTGTATATATTCTCTTCACTCAGTAATAGGGCTGCACCTAACAACTAATTTCATAATCGATTAATCAAGTGACTAATTTTTAGATTACTGTAATATGAGTGTGTTAGGAATTTTTTTACTTTGTTATGGATTTGTAAACTATATATATATATATATATATATATATATATATATATATATATATATATATATATATATATATATATATATATATATATATAATGTATGTGTGCTACATATATGTAAAGGGTACCTCAAACGCACGTGATCTATAAATGGTTAAAGACTAAAAGTCTACGCTCTGAGCTATATATTTTGTCAGAGAGTCGTTTGAGAAGTAGCTACGTGTGTTTTAAAGCTCCCACAGTAACGAGAACAGTCTCAGGTTCTACACTGGACGATTACGAAACGATTAGCAATGTGTAGTCTAGTGACACTACTGAAAGAAATATGTTTTAAGGCTCAACATTAAATACGGATACACACAGCCTTCTGTCCGTACTCTGCGTTCATTTCGTTCATACATTTGTTTTCTGAAAGCTTACGGATACAGACGGGATGGATCAACACCACTGGAGACCGGGGGGGCAGTGCAAGACGCGACCACTTCCACACGGACACGACGAAGAAGTAACGGTGGGAGTTTTTTGAAGAGAGGTTCTGCACGTTCATTAGAAAATCCCCGAAATACCTTCTCCTCGGCGCGGAGACAAAATTATTTTTAGTTTTTGAACTAAATAAAAAAACAAGCTTATCCGCCGTCGCCATGTTTGATTTACTCCAAACTGCCCTCTACTGGATGTGTTGCTCAGCAACCATGTAAACGGAACTGATGCAGAGAAGTGTGAGGGCAGTGACGCTATAATCGCTTTAAACGCACGCAGACGGAGTATAAATCAGCTTTTCATGTAATTAATTTTAAAATCTGTGTTTCTGTGTGAAAAACTCCCACAACTTTAGATGCACACAGCAAAATCCATGCTTTCAGTAGGCGTGGCCATCTTTGCAACGCATCAACGCACGTTATGCTAATCGATGTAATTTCATAATCGACGCGTTGCCCCAGCCCGAGTTAATGATGCTTCAGTTAGTTTCAACAAAACATAAGAAGTGCAGCTTAAATATCTGCCGTGATGTTATGAAGAACGAGAGTGATGTAGTGTGTCTCACCTTTACACACACACACACACACCTTTCAGCTTTTCCCCCTTCTACAGGGGTCTCACCAGACTCACACGTACAGGCAATTTAGAGTGAGTGATCAACCTAACATGCATGTGTTTGGACTGTGGGTTTGTTGTATCTTCGCTTTTTTCCTGTCAGAATGAAGAGGGAGACCAGTACAGGGTTTAAGCTTTTAATTCAAAGGGCTTGCGATACCGACATCTCTGAGCTCTCACAACCTGGTCTGAACCTGGTCTGAACCTGGTCTGAACCTGGTCTGAACCTGGTCTCAAAATGACTGTGCTTGCTTGTTCTTTTATGGCCCTTGTACACCTGGCCATGTCATTCTTTTGGGTAGAGTGGTTCCCAAATAGAAGGTCCCAAGATAACGCTGTATATGGCCCTATATGGTGGAGGTCCCAAAAAGCCCTGACCTTCCCGTGAGCTCAGAGCCTTCTGTTTGATAAGCTGTTAATACAAATTACCAACAACATGCACACTCCACACAGAACGACCCGGACCGGGAATCCAACCCAGATCATCTTACTGTGAGGAGACAGTGCTGACCACCTTTACATAGCATTATCAAATAACATGTACGTCTACTGTCAATGTGATAATTAGCTGATGGTAATTATACTCTATGTAAATCATTGCTGACTTCTTGGAGTCTGTGTTTTTAATATGTAAGGATGTACGAAGTGGTGTGGAGAAACTCAGCTCTGACGTTTATATGACCTGGAGCAACACACGCTTTTGTACTGTTGCTTTAAGATCAGAGATTACTTCATGTCTGAAAGAGCTGCAGTGAGTGGTCTGTCTTTGTGAGTATCTCACCCTCGCGCAGCAGCTCGTCGGCCATGCTGACTCCATGCTCGATGAGTTTCTGGCAGTCGTCCAGCGGGCTGACGCTGTCCTGCTCAATGGCGTCTACTTCCTGCAGGAGTGTGTTCAGACGGTCACTCAGCAGGCGACTCAGCGCCGTCTGTAGCTCCTGGAAGTGCCTCCGTAACGCCTCCCGCGTGTGAGTGGAGCTTCCCCGAACCTGCAACACACGAATGCAGATTATTTAGCTTTTCACCATCAACATTACTGATATTATTTATGTTTTTATATTTATATAATGTTTTTATTTAATTCATATACACTACATGGCCAGAAGTATTTGCTTGTCGGTCTTCACACACATATGAATTTGAGTGACGTCCCATTCTTAAGCCATAGGGTTTCATATGATGTCGGCCCAACCTTTGCAGCTGTAACAGCTTCAACTCTTCTGGGAAGGCTCTCCACACGGTTTAGGAGTGTGTTTATGGGAATGTTTGAGCGTTCTTCCAGAAGACCATTTGTGAGGTCAGACACTGATGTTGGACGAGAAGGCCCATGCCTCGCTCGAATTCATCCCAAAGGTGTTCTATCAGGTTGAGGTCAGGACTCTGTGCAGGCCAGTCAAGTTCTTCCACACCAAACTTGCTCCTCCATGTCTTTATGGAGCTGCTTTGTGCACTGGTGGGCAGTCATGTTGGAACAGGAAGGGGCCGTCCCCAAACTGTTCCCACAAAGTTGGGAGCATGAAATTGTCCAAAGTCTCTTGGTCTGCTGAAGAATTAAGAGCTCCTTTCTCTGGAACCAAGCAGCCAAGCACAATCCCACACCATAATCCCCCTACTATCGGTGGGGAAATCTCTCAGTGCACTCAATGGGCAGTTTGAGCCTGGAGGGCATTTTTGCTGTTGTTGTGATGTGATATTGAGAGATGTTATGGTAAGTTATAGTATGGTGTAGCCTGAAACATCTGCAAGCCTCCAGGTGAAAACCTGTAGAAGTTTCAGGCCTAAAATCTTTAGCTTGACTTATTTAAGGGAAGAAAAAATATTTATCCAAATTTGAGCAAAAACAATCAGACTTTTAGGTGGTTGGACCTCCAAATACTGAAGATATCAGATCTGGGCTATTTATACAAAATCCATTACGCCAGACTGGCGTGACGAATCGTTCACACTAAATTTATCTCCTGTTCTTTCGTAAGTGGTAAGTTTAGTAAGTCGTGTGAGTGAGAACGAGGGGATTAGCTTATTTGGTGACTGAAGGGCTTGTGCATGGTACTGAGTCACTTTGAGATACCATGTATGCATGAGAAACAGGAAATGGTTGTGAGACTACACTGCTCCTCATCTTTCAGAACTGCCAGCTTTTCAGACGCACCAAGATGAAACAAAGAGGCAGGAAGCTCAGCGGTTTCTCAGAGTGAACAACGTGGTTCCGCTTAGAACAACTGTAATAGAAACTGCTTCAACTTACCCACCACCTACACCATCTACACCATCTACACCATCTCCAGAGCCCACAGAACGAGTGACGCTCTACTTGATTCAAATGTACATCACATTTACACATCTACACTTACTTTAACTTCTTAAAATGTGTCATAGTGAATTCTATTCATAGTGAAGTCGTCATCCCAGTTTTTGTTACTGCACCTTTAAGACTGATATATGTAAATAAGCTGGCAAGAGAACGCTTCTTATAACTTAAGTGTGGCTGTGTAGACGTGTACAAGGTATTGGGGGGCGGGGTTTGGCTGGTAAAGTCATTCAGAGTCCATCCGGATGGTTTCTTGTTTCTATCCGCCCGGCTCCAAATGGGCCTATTAATTTTTTCCCTGAAGAGAAGCTGACGCAGAGTCAGTCCTCCAGTATATCTGAATTAGGACGCTGCTGTTATTGTTGTCAGACTAGTAACCTGCCTGTGTTCAGAGAAAAGACACTCAGTCAAACACTGAGAACATTAAAATTGTTCCACGTCAACCAATAGAGACGTGGATGGATGGACACACACAGAAGACAAGGCTAATCAGCTTGGCTTTCTATACGGCCATCTCCAAAACCTTCCTACGAAGGTTCGCCCTTGCCTTGTCTATAGTATAGGATCCCCTAAAGAAGCTGCTGGTTTTTTCAGAATAGTGGATTGACCACTCCAGAGTGCAGACCTCAGGGTCACTGAATGTGTCTGGGATGGTGAGAAGCAGAAAATTCTGATTCAAGTTATGGCTGGGCGATAAAACGATAACGATAATTATCGCTAAATAACGTTTCCTCCATAAAACTATAAGACATAGTCGATAGAAAGTCGATAGAATTAAGTTCTGTCCATGTTTTGAGAGACAACTCTAGAACGCGTGGCCATTCTAGACTTAATGTATTAAAGAGTACCTTAAACGCACATAATCTATAAGTGGTTAAAGACTAAGAGTCTAAGCTCTGACTCGACTTTTAGAGGCACAAATGACACAGCCTACACGCCTCACGCACAATAACTCAGACAGTTTGTGGACTATATATTTTGGCAGAGAGTCGTTTGAGAAGCAGCTACGTGTGTTTTAAAGCTCCAGCGGTATCGAGAACAGTCTTAGTTTCTACACTGGACGATTAAGAAACTGTTAACAATGAGACTTTTCAAGTGACTCTACTGAAAGAAACATGTTACACGTGTTAATAATCTTAAAATAATCTGCTAAGATAAGATAAACAGGTGCCGTCTTGCTGCTGTGTTGATGAAGCTTCAAGGTCTCGTGTAAAGCAGTTGTACTGTTGTGATCATCTCCACTGTGCAGAGCTGACAGAGCACCACACTGTTGTGTTTCTGTGTGAAACACTCCCACAACTATTGTTTGTAGCTGCAGCTCGTGCTCTGGATAAATCCATACAGTTGTGTAATGTTATATAGTTATATAATTTGCTTTTATAATAATATTGCTGTCTGTGAGAACACTGTGACGCCTCGTGAGGAAGTGTGTTTGGGCTCTACAAGTGTCGTCGCACACTTAAAAACCACACACACACATACACACTTACACACACAGGCTTGCTAACAGGCCTCTGGCGCTCACACATACAATCATGTGTTAAAGCAGCACATGTTTGAGACAGTACATGTAGATGCATGCAGTGTTCTTCAAAGGGATGTAACGATACGCTCTCCTCACCATGCAGTGCGGTTCCCGATGCTAGCCTTACGATATGATTTTCTCTTGATTTTTTTTTTATATACAAAATCAAACTGAACACAAATTATGACCCAAAGTATCCTTTTATTATTTATCTATAAGAAAACTACAAAATGCTGTGTTTTGTTTATCCTTTTTTATTATAGTAAAATCTTCTGATAAAAAATAAATACAATTTAACACAATTTTGATATCTTCACTTCTTACTTAAAATAAAAAGGAAATAGTGATTTGATTTATTTTGTGATATATCTATTTCGACTGATATGAAAAAAATATCATAATATTTTTTCTCATATCGCCCAGTCCTACTTCAAATTGAAAACCAAACTCTGGAGGCGAATCTCCTGGAAAGAATGGAGGCTGTAATAAAAGTAAAGAGTGCGCACAAACTCTTAAACATCTGATGTTATATGTGTAGCGGTTGTGTAATCTGCGGTTAAATGTTTTCTGCCGATGCTGGAAAAACGAATAACCTTGTACTAATCGCTGTTTTGACAGCACACAGAAGGAGCTCTCTGACTTTTTGGCAAAGTACTTGTACATACACACTTGACCGCGCTGCAGAGCTGCTGATAGACACACTGGGAAGAGATCAGTTCTGCAAATACTGTGGCGTTTTCCACAGCGTGTGTGGTGTGTAGAGAGAGACAGTTCAGCAACAGGAAACGGAAAGACTGCCTAAAATAACACAGATAAACCTGCACGCGCTCTTCTACACGCACACAAACAAAAACACTATTTGTCTTTCCACATAGGCAAAAAAATAGATTTTTATAGATTTGATTGTTGTTAATAGTAATTCTGAATTCTCATACAGGAGTATCATAACCAGACGGAATCTCTGTGAGTGTAAATGCAGCAGTATTTGATAAAGAAAGGAAAATATCACTACGGTAGAGATGGAAGGATTGATCAGCTATGTATCGGTTTAATCAAAATATGTGATCGGCCGATATTTCTCCAATTCAGCCGATCCCGAGAGCCGATCGATGGCGGTAAACAAATGCGCCTAATTTTTGTATTTCCAGCTAGCGCTACATCCAGGAAGATCCAGGACGTTTTTAAAATTAGTAAAATCAGTGTGTCTCGTTGGGGAACCAAGACAAAGACATTTAACACACTAATGTGATACAGCACTGCACGCAACTGAATACAGTGAGTATCAGCAAACAGCAGAGCTAGCACACACAGCTAACACAAAACAAACAACCCAGAACACCTACAGACCAGATCTGACCGGTACAAACAGAACAGCAGCAACAATTCAATATTCTACATTTAATGATTACAGATTTAGTTTAAAATAACAGAGTCTGTGTTTAATGATTACAGTTTTGACTGTATTTATTTAATTATCTTTTTTAGTTTTAAATTAAGGGTCTAAATGTAATGATTACAGTATTGGGGATATTTGTATGATTTACTTTGTTTATTTACTGATAATTTAGTTAAAAATATTATGCTGTTTCATATGAGCTCATTAAAAATGGTAATAAACCAGTTTAGACCATGTTTCATGACTTGCTTGCACTAAAATAACTACATGTAGCCCTGCTGTGGCATATAGCCCCGTCCTCGATCGGTATCGGCTATCGGCCGATCGTGCTGAAAGGTGGTCGGCGATCTTGTTTATTCGATTAATCTAACGACAATTTTTTAGATTACTCTAATGTGAGTGTGTAAGGAATTAAAATGTTTATTATTTTGTTATTAGGGCTGTGTATTGGCCAGACCCTGGCGATACAATATGTAGCGTGATACAGCGGTCACGATTCAATATATCGTGATTGAATCGCATTATTGCAAAGTGATATATTGTGATTTTTCAAATCCTACAATTAAAACACACCACTATATGAACAGGTTTGTCTATGCTTACAACAGCATTGCGCTCTTGTGCTGCTTGTTAATGTTGGAGTGGAGCTAAAAATGGATTACAACACTGCTACCTTAAACGCACATGATCTATAAATGGTTAAAAAGAGGCATAAATTATACGTAGCCTACACGCCTCACGCACAAGTAATCGGACAGTTTGTGGACTATATATATTTTGGCAGAGAGTCGTTTGAGAAGCAGCTACGTGTGTTTTAAAGCTCGAGAACAGTTTTAGGTGTGTGTTATGCTAATCGACGTAATTTCGTAATCGAGTACATCATATGGTATCACATACATATATTTTCATTTTTGTTGATTTTGAGTTTTCCACATCATTTGAACTGCAAGGGTTGTTTACATTGTGTGAAAATTTTATGATGAATGGACCAATAGAAGTGCTCCAAAACAGCTTGGTCAAAAATTCTGGTTCCATTGACTTACATTGAAAGTAAAGTATGTTTTTGGTCTCTCCAAAAAAAAAAGTTGCTATTTGGGAGATGCTTGTTTTTCATTGGACAGCGACGATATATATACATGCACAAAATCATTTACTGGTTACTAATCCAGAACAAAATAATTAATAGACTAATTGGGAAAAAAAGAATAGTTAAATTAATTGATTAAGAAATTAATCGTAAGTTGCAGCCCTGCACATGACTGTGCTTTAACTGTGACTAATTATTTTACAGGGCACTCAGAGAATCATGGTTTGGGTTCATGGGGCTAAAACTTGTAAGCCGAGCTTAAACTTACACACAAACACATTCTTCAGTCGTAACTCTAAAGAATCAGGTCTATAAATATTGCTGTCTGTGAGAACACTGTGACGCCTCGTGAGGAAGTGTGTTTGGGCTCTACAAGTGTCGTCGCACACTTAAAAACCATACACACACATACACACTTACACACACACTCGCACACAGGCTTGCTAACGGGCCTCTGGCGCTCACACATACAACCATGTGTTAAAGCAGCGCATGTTTGAGACAGTACATGTAGATGCATGCAGTGTTCTTCAAAGGGATGTAACGATACGCTCTCCTCACCATGCAGTGCGGTTCCCGATGCTAGCCTTACGATATGATTTTCTCTTGATTTTTTTTTTATATACAAAATCAAACTGAACACAAATTATGACCCAAAGTATCCTTTTATTATTTATCTATAAGAAAACTACAAAATGCTGTGTTTTGTTTATCCTTTTTTATTATAGTAAAGTGAATACAGGCTCATAAGAATTGGTAAGATTACTGAATCATTATTAAGTGAAATAAACCAAACTTTTAATCCATCTCTGCTGTCGGCTCCTCCTCCAGCATGTTAGTTGTAGTTTGAGAGGCTGTTCGTAGTGAGCGGTCAGTCATGAAACCAGGTGCCATCAGCCAATAGCATTCTGCCCATGTCTCTCCCCCACACTGTCTTAATGAAATCTAAATCAATTTCAGTCGTGGCACATTTGCCTTGATTATTAACTGTCCCATGATGCATCGTTTCATCCCTAGTTCTTAATGTCATTTAATAACTGTAATCTGTTGGTGGTTTTACATTTTGGGCATTTCTGCTGTTGAAATGAACGTCCTTGAGGTTTCTGTGTATGACAGCACTGCAGCCCTCATTTATTTCTAAAAATAACATCTGCGTAATTAACTATTTAATGCGTAAACAAAGTTGCTGTACATACGGGTATGAATAAGCTGCCCGTCTGAGACTCTGTTTTACAACAGCTTTTAGAAACGTCTGGTATCTGCTGCACCATCTAAGGTGGAAGTCCATTCAAGAACTGGTGAAAAAGAAGCAACTTCAGGGAGAGTTGAAAGGTGTGTAAAGGGATGAGATGGCTGCTCTGCTTTTGCTGGACAACTGGACTGATTTCTACTGTTTCACAGAACAGGTCAGTGTTGTTTTGTCCCGTGTGCTAATGTTTGTGAAAGCAACTGGCCAGCGTTAAGGACGTAGTGTGCAGTTGAAAAAAGGTAACAAACCACATCCACCCATAGATCTATTACTTTCTGCTTCATCCTGCTAGTCAGAGCAAATCCCAGCATCATTGGAAAAAGGCAGGTTACATCATAGATTTGGTGAACATAGAAGTGCCCTTCCCAACGCAACCCTAGCCACTTATCCAGGCGAGAACATACAAACTCCACACAGAATGACCCGGACCGGGAATCCAACCCAGATCATCATACTGTGAGGAGACATTCTCTGTGAGGAGACTACACCACCACACTAACCACTACACCACCGTACTAACCACTACACCACCATACTAACCACTACACCACCATACTAACCACTACACCACCACACTAACCACTACACCACCGTACTAACCACTACACCACCGTGCTGACCACTACACCACCGTACTGACCACTACACCACCGTACTGACCACTACACCACCGTACTGACCACTACACCACCATACTAACTACTACACCACCATACTAACCACTACACCACCGTGCTGACCACTACACCACCGTGCTGACCACTACACCACCGTACTGACCACTACACCACCGTACTAACCACTACACCACCGCACTAACCACTACACCACCGCACTAACCACTACACCACCGTACTAACCACTACACCACCATACTAACCACTACACCACCGTACTAACCACTACACCACCGTACTAACCACTACACCACCGTACTAACCACTACACCACCGTGCTGACCACTACACCACCGTGCTGACCACTACACCACCGTACTAACCACTACATCACCGTACTAACCACTACACCACCGTACTAACCACTACACCACCGTATTAACCACTACACCACCATACTGACCACTACACCACCATACTGACCACTACACCACCGTGCTGACCACTACACCATCGTACTAAGCACTACACCACCAAAGCCAATACATCAGCATCATAGCAACTAGTTTATATATATATATATAGGGTTTTATGGCCACACAAATCTTTTTGCTAGCCCAGCGTCGTTCAACTTAGCCATCTGTGTCCATGAATTTGGGGGGCAGAGCTTCTTAAGGAGCCCTGAAGGGAACAGCTGCATAATTAACAGTGGCTACTGAATAAATATTAGCTGTAATTCACTTTCATAGTAGTCACTCCTGTCCACACTGAAATAGCATCTTTCTGAAAACACTCCCTAGAGGCAGAAAGCTGATATCACTGTTTCTGTGCTGCAGTGTTGACTGGGCTGTTCTCGGTAACGACTCCCAGTTCACGATGGAACAAAGCTTCATCCTACACACGTACACACGAGTTCTTTGTAATCGGTGCTGTGCAACAGGCTCTGTACTTGTTTGAATGACGGAAATGGTGTAAACGTAGCTGCGGCTCGAACGTAACTGCGTTAGTGTGGACGAGACTTAACACTAGACCTGTTCCTCTCTTGTGTGTAGCTGTGAGTGGAGTGTGTTTTCTGCCCCCAGGAACCCAGAGCTGATATTGAGGAAGTGGAGCAGGAACTGCAACTACAAACACAGACCAGTACAGATTCACTGACGTCGGTAACGATGTAGCACAGCAGCACTACAATCACCAATTCATAGCAGATACTGAGTAATTCATAAGAGTTGCTAAATAGTTAATAGTAGATGCTGAATAATTAGTGTGTGTGTGTGTGTTCTTGTAGAGGTATATTTGTGAGGACCTCACTTGAGCATGTGTGTGTGTGTGTGTGTCAGATGGGCACATATGTGCTCACAGCAAGAGAGCTGCACACACACCAACTCACATAGAGTGGGGTCAATCTGTCAAATGAGCTCAAACACAGGGTCAACTTGGAAAGAGAGAGAGGGTACTGAGACAAATATATGTATATATCTGTGTGTGAAGGAGAGATCTCTGTATCTGTTTATCTGTGCATGCTGTCTCTGCTGCAGGAAACAGCAGCATTGTTTACGTGCAGTAAGCAGTGTGTGTGTGAGAGAGAGAGAGAGAGAGGGAGGAAGTAGCCAGAGGGTAACAGACGGAAATACACACACAGCTTTTCTCTCTCAGCCTCATTAAAGAACTCATATCCTACATTTATCTTGTATTTTTTTCCACTGAGCTCTACTTATAACGACCGCGTAGGTTTATGTAAAAAAAAAAACAGCCATAGTTCACGTTAACATGATCATTATGCAGCTTCTCTTCATCCCTTACAGTTAAACCAGCTGTTTCTGTTTCTGTGCCTTTAAGACTGATAAATGTAGATATGACAAAACAGTGTCAGCCACTCCATTCGTTTCAACGGCCACAGACAGCAGGATGTTTAAAGGAGTGAATAGGTGGGAGTAAACTGGTGTCGCCTGAATGGGTGGGGCTAAGCTGCTGGAGCCTAAATGGGTGGAGCTAAACTGCTATAGGCTGAATGGGAGGGGGCTGTAGGCTAAATGGGCGGGACTAAACTGCTGTAGGCTGAATGGGTGGGACTAAACTGCTTTAGGCTGAAAAGGTGGGGCTAAACTGCTTTAGGCTGAAAGGGTGGGGCTAAGCTGCTGGAGTCTTAATGGGTGGAGTTAAACTGGTGTAGGCTAAAAGGGTGGGGCTAAATTGCTTTAGGCTGAATGGGTGGGGCTAAGCTGCTGGAGTCTTAATGGGTGGAGCTAAACTGTTGTAGGCTGAATGGGTGAAACTGAACGACTGTAGTCTGAATGGGTGGAGCTAAACTTCTGTAGGCTGAATGGGTGAAACTGAACTGCTGTAGGCTGAATGGGTGGAGCTAAACTTCTGTAGGCTGAATGGGTGGAGCTAAACTGCTGTTGGCTGAATGAGTGGGACTAAACTGCTGTAGGCTGAATGAGTGGGACTAAACTGCTGTAGGCTGAATGGGTGGGACTAAACTGCTGGAGACTGAATGGGTGGAGCTAAACTGCTGTAGGCTGAATGAGTGGCGCTAAACTGCTGTAGGCTGAATGGGTGGGACTAAACTGCTGTAGGCTGAATGGGTGGGACTAAACTGCTGTAGGCTGAATGGGTGGGACTAAACTGCTGTAGGCTGAATGGGTGGGACTAAACTGCTGTAGGCTGAATGGGTGGCGCTAAACTGCTGTAGGCTGAATGGGTGGGACTAAACTGCTGTAGGCTGAATGGGTGGAGCTAAACTGCTGTAGGCTGAATGGGTGGAGCTTAACTGCTGTAGGCTGAATGTGTGGAGCTGAACTGCTATAGGCACAATGGTAGATCAAATACAAACATGCTCATGGTTGTGAGATCAACAGTGAACAGTCTGGCACTATGATGGTTTCACTGATTTGGTTCTCACATCCTCTCTCTGCGGCAGTGAGCATGTACCTGTTTCCGTGCCTGGCTGAGCCCCTGTAGTCTCTGCTGTAGTTCACTCCTGTAATTCTGGGCTGCCTCTATACTCTCCTTCGCCTCCTGCAGCAAAACTTCCACCTCCACCGACATCCTTGCAGCACCTAGAAATAAAAAGTCATGTCAATAACAAATATGTAATAAATAAATATGTAATTGACGGTGTGTAGACATTGATCCTGTATCTCCAGCGCTAAAACTAAAGGAGTAAACACGTATTAGCTGATTCCCTTACATTGAGGATATGTAGAAACTGGAGAAAACCTGAATTTGCCAAATTACCTTCAATACCGGCGACACTATTTTATACCATCAGTTCAGTTTAAAATGCATCACATACATAACAACTAGGGTTGTCACGATCACAGAATTTCCTCTTCAATACTGATACCAAGTGTAGTATCGCGATTCTCAATACCAAAACGATACTAGAAAAAACAATATAAAGACTTTCCTTTTTCTGAATGTTAACATGAAGTTCTAAACACTCATCACTCTGTTTTAATCACCAACACTATACCATTTTAAATGAGCCCACATTCAAATGAACTATTAAGCAGACTACGTGCCTGAGAGCCTATTTACGATGGAAACGCAGTTCACACGGCAAGACGAGTAATGAGTTTATCCCCGATGCATAAACAGTAGGGCTGTGTGTTGGCAAGAACCTGGCAATACAATATGTATCGTGATACAGCGCTCACAGTTCAATATATCGCGATATATTGTGATAAGTAAAATGATATACTGTGATTTTTCAAATCCTACTATTAAAACATACCAGTATATGAACAGGTTTGTCAGTGCTTACAATAGCACTGCGCCCTTGTGCTGCTTGTTAATGTTGGAGTGGAGCTGAAAATGGATTTCAGCACTGCCATCTAGTGGTCAGAGGTTTAAACACAACACAATGATTCACTGTCTGCCAGAATCTGTGTATCAATACTGTGTTTTTGAGAATCAATACAGTATCACCAAACATAATATCCTGATATTCGATATTTTCTTACACCCCTAATAAACAGCTGGATTGGTAATCGCTAGTAAAACTTAGTAAAGCTCCCCAGTGTATCCTTTAACTTAACCAACCTGTCCACTCCTCAGCTCTGTGTGGAGGTTAGGGTGTATGACGGCCAAATGCTTATAGCTAGGTTGCTGGTGTTGCCTGTTTTGCACTGGAGAGATTTATAACATTGGGCTATAAAGAATCGAATCATTTGTGGCATTGTAGTATTGAAAAAGCATTGAATGTTTGGTGCATTGTGTAACTCTTGATAACAACATGCCTAACAAGTCCATAACATACTGCTTCTTCTCACCAAAGCACCAGGGCCGCTCACCCATCATCCCACAAAAGCTAAAAACAGTGTATGTTAAACTGATTTGGGGCTTCAGGGACGATTATCTAATACTGAAATATCTCAATGACCCAACGCTCAGCAGTTTAGACCAACAGATTCAGACAGCTGGTCATCTCTTCAGGCATCACGGCCTTTTCTAACTGCAGACCTACAACAGACTCAGCTGAAAAGCAGGCGGTGACTATTTTAATGAGATATAGGCGCCTCATTGTGCTGAGTTTCTGTCACAGATGCAGCTTATATTATTTCATACTTGCACATGATGGTGCTTAAACATCATATGTGAAATCATCTATTTTAGACGCTGGTAAAGTGAAGCGTTTGCATGTTTTTAATTTGTAGGCTCATGCGCGACACTCATTTCTAACACTGATTGTATTTAAATGCACTTCATAATCTGACCACAATGGATTCCTGCAGTTAACTGATTATTCAAGTGGTCATGTAAACAACACATTTCTTAAATTGGATAAACGCCTTAAATCAGCTGGACTCCAGCTCAGTAATCGAGTTCTCTAGTGCATGTGCAACCTTTCTCAGTCTGCGCATTTACAAAAACAGACCACGGTACTAGAAAACAGTGAGCAGCTTTTAACACAACAACCGTGAAGCTGCAACAAAACATTTTTGGAGCGACAACATTGCAGCATAAACTGTCCTCTGAGAGTTTATTTGCTGGTTGTGAACCAGATATCTGATTACAGCCTGACTCATGCAGACCCAGAGTTTTCCCTTATGGAAACAATGCAGTTTAATATGATACATTTTCACGTTGGGGCAGCTGACGACCGGGGCAGTCCATTCACGAGGCAGCTGTCCACGTAGGCAGCAGTTTAACGCCACATTTATCTGCTCTCGCGATCAAGACAGTCTCGTTCTTTATTTTGTCTTGATAAAGGTCCCACTGATTTAGTGCTGACCAACACATTTACAGTGGTCCCCTTTCAATACATTTCAGACTTACTGCTATGTTTCTGTAACATATTTGTGTTTGTTGATAGTTGGTAGCTAGAGAATATAGGGTATAAACCTGACTGGATGTTTGCTGTCATGGTAACATGGAACGCTAAGTGGTCCTCTATGCATGTCCGTCATTTGGGGTCTGATTACTTGTATTGTGCTTGCAATCAGAGATTTTTTACCAACCTGTTGAGAAGACTATAAATGGAAATAATTCAGTCAGACCGGAGAAACACTGCATGTAAACGCATCCACCGATATTGTCTGGAAACAGTGAAAACGTGTAAAAGTTCCAAAATTAGGTGCTTTTTTGCCAGATAAAACAGCATTAAATCATAACAATCAGTAAAACATAACAATCATCAGTAATACTCAGTAATACACATCACAATTATCAGTAATAACTACCAGTAACACATCACCATTATAAGTAATGCACATCACAGTTATCAGTAATAACTATCAGTAATAACTACCAGTAACACAACACCATTATAAGTAATGCACATCACAGTTATCAGTAATAACTACCAGTATTAACTACCAGTAACACATCACCATTATAAGTAATGCACATCACAGTTATCAATAATAACTATCAGTATTAACTACCAGTAACACATCACCATTATAAGTAATGCACATCACAATTATCAGTAATAACTATCAGTATTAACTACCAGTAACACATCACCATTATAAGTAATGCACATCACAATTATCAATAATAACTATCAGTATTAACTACCAGTAACACATCACCATTATAAGTAATGCACATCACAGTTATCAGTAATAACTACCAGTAACACAACACCATTATAAGTAATGCACATCACACGTATCAGTGATAACTACCAGTAACACAGCACCATTACAAGTAATGCACATCACAATTATCAGTAATAACTATCAGTAATAACTACCAGTAACATCACCATTATAAGTAATGCACATCACAAGTATCAGTAATAACTACCAGTAACACATCACCATTATAAGTAATGCACATCACAAGTATCAGTAATAACTATCAGTAATAACTATCAGTAACACATCACCATTACAAGTAATGCACATCACAAGTATCAGTAATAACTACCAGTAACACATCACCATTATCAGTAATACACATCATCATTGCCAGTAATTATTATCAGTAACATATCACCATTATAAGTAATACACATACAATTTTCACAGTGACATACACACTCCTTTAAATTCCCATAGTGTCAATCAAAGAAAAACAGCTTCTACACATTCCCGATCCATCCCAGTGCACTGGGGTGATCCACCTTTACCGTCAGAGCTCAGTGAGCTCATGAGAGACTGCCAGTAAGTAGATATTTTGTGTAAAACACAGTGAAAGTTATGACACGTGACGCTCCTTTCAATGCATACTAAGATTCCTTTTTGGTTCAAAAATGCTGCTCGGTGAGAGAGGAACTACTGGAGGCAGTGACTCCAGGCAGCTACCTCCAGATTAGTGAGCACCACATATTTTTGTTGCAATGTGGATTCCTCCCGCTCTCAGCTACGGCAGGGAACGACGCTCCCAAACATGACTGGAAATGTCAGGCTCTGCGATAACAATAGCAGGAACCTAAAATTCCATAAAAGATTAAGAAAACAGATTTTTCCCCTAATAAAACAAAGAGCGGTCATCACTGTGGCCTTTATAGCTACACTCACAATAACATGCTATTGAGGTGATGGCAAACAACACAATCTAACCCAATACTGAAATATTAACCAACCAGCTTCTTTCAATTTATCACCAGAGCTAGTAAAGGAGGCTTCTAATCCACCTGCATGCCTAAAACCAAGTTATTGGTAATCCCATGTGGTTTGTGACCCTGTATATTCTCTTTAAACATAGACTAAAGTACATCAGCATAACCTAAACAGTAGTAGCCATCAGGTTCACATTTACAGATAACAGGGTGTTACAGTGAAACCACGTGAGCAAGTCTGCATCGTTGACTGACTCTGTCTGCGGTAAAGGCGGAACTGTGAACCTTTCCTTTAATGGTATGTATGGAGGAGAAATGTGCCCTGATACATCTTTCAGAGAGTCGTGTACCTGATGAGAGAGGATGTGAGCGTGCTGAATCATAGCAGCACTACAACAGTGCTCTCAGTGTCCGTTTCCAGTTTTCTGTCACTGGTAATTGGGTGATGCAATCGGTTATGACTAAACGCCTCAACCCAGATTGGACTTTACCGTTACCCAGGCAACTGCACCGGATCTGCCTCAGCATCTCTGCCGGCAGAGACAGATCTCTAGCAAATATTTCAGCCAAGTGTTTACCTGGTATTTTATTGATTAATTCGAATTTACAGTTAAAGACGATACGTTTTCATGAAAATCGGTTTTCTCTCAGTTTTAACTTCCGCCACTGACGCGCCAAACGGTTAGAGAAACTTATTCCAAAAACTTAAACAGAAGCATGCAGTGGAGTGGGAGAAGTGCTGCTCCCAGCGAAATGAAAATAGTCACTCCACCAGCACACCACCCAAAATAAAGCAAGCAACCGTCCCAGACACGTTTTCCAACTGTATACCGTAGGATAATAATGGGGCACGTTGGAAGGCAATCACAGATGCTATAGCGATGCTTATTGCAAAAGACATGGCGCCCATATATACAGTGGAAAAGTCGGACAGGTGGAAAAATACGGTGGAAAAGTTTTAGATCAGAAGTCTGTGCTACCAAGCCGCAAATATTTTTCTGAAGTCGCCACAACTGTATAACAACACACGCCACAGAATCACTAGAGAGCTGGAAGAGGACGTGTCGTATCATGCCGCCAACACTGACCTGTGGTCCCGCCGAACAATGCAGCCCTACATGAGTTTAACGATACATTTTGTTTACGACACCTGGGCTCTGCAAAGCGTCTGCCGATTAAAATCTAAAATCTGATTTTTTTTGTGAAAAAGCCTAAGATTCTTTTAAAAGGCCATACCTCCCAGCTCTACCTGAGACCAACAACACCTTCAATATTTACATACCACTGTATCCTGTTCAACATTTGCAATGTTTTTGCATAAATTAATAAATCTGGATGTTAATCCAATTTAAATCTTATTTATAATGTAAACGTCTAATAAATATGTAACGTCCCAGAACCTGCTCCTATAGCGGATATGTATGTGATGTCACAGTCGTCAGAGTCACTGGTTACTCTCACAGATAGACAAACTGAGTGGCGGCGTTAGTGTTCAGCGTGAATGGCACAATAAAGACAATGTTGTGCGACTGATTGTACCAACAGATTCAGCAAGAATTCAGGACATTTGTTTACAGATGGCCAAAAAGCTCATGATCACATAACAGTGACGTCGCCAGCTACTTGTCTGAATCTTCCCGTTCCACCTTAATCAGTAATGACAATCTGGTGCCTCAGGCTGAACAGTGAACACTGCTCGTCCTTCTATGACCAGTATGTATTGTTATATAACATCAAAAACAGCTAGGTCTTCTAAAACCAGTATGTATTATTAAATGCACTCATCATGGCGAGGCTTTCTATAACCAATTTGTATTGTTAAAAGCCAGAAAACATTGCTTGAGCTTTTTTAAGCAGTATGTATTGTTGGCGTTTAACATTGTTGGGCATTCTAGAGCCAGCCTGAATTGTCAAATGCCATATAACACTGTTAGGTCTTCTAATACCACCCAACACTGATTGGCATTCTATAACCAGTGAGTATCAATTAAATGCCCCCATCATGGCGAGGCCTTATTTAACCAGTGTGTGTTGTTAAATACCGGCAATAACTACTAAGGCTTTCAATAACCAATATGTATCATTAAGAGTCAGCATTACTATATCCTCCATAACTAGTAAGTATTGTCAAGTGCCATCTAACATTGCTAGAACTTCCATAACCAGTATTTACTGCCAAACGCCATGTAGCACCTCTAGGTCTTTTATAACCAGTCTGTAATGATAAATACCATCAAAAACTGCTAGGTCTTTGAAAACCAGTGTGTATTGTCAATTTTTATTATTCTTGTTGATGGACGATAGAAAAGGTAGGCTAGGTTTCTGTGAAGCGTCGCCACTGTGGTCCAGAGAAAGGGGGTGGTTGCCTGTGCTAGTCCTCCTCTAATCCCCCCCTGCTTTCTTTTCATGCCCCAGTAGCTCCACGGCACTAATCTGCAGAAAGACAGCATTAAGGCAAGCAATTAATTGATCCAGCTCTGGTCCAGCTGAACCGCTTCCCAAAACCGCGAGGAGCTGACTCGCAGAGGGACGATGTCCGCTGACCTAGATTCAGAGAAACAAGCCCCTGCCAAACAACAAAGTTGGGAATTCCAGCTCAAGCTGCTTTTCATTTTCAGAGCAGCGTGCGTGTCATTTTTCACGATCATCACACTGGGACTGTCCAGTTTAAACCAGGAGCTCTGACATCTGTTCATCATGCCACAGGTGCAGACGTCTGCGTCGCTGCTCACAGCTGAGGCATGAGGGCAAAAATGAAAGTGGCCTAAATCAGACAAACAAACAACAAAACAACACCACCCCACAGAGCTCAGGTCTACTCACTGTCCCTCGGCGTTATCACTGCCCTAATCTGGAGGGCTGGTCACACAAACAAACACTCACACACAGAGAGAAAGATGTTGTGGGAAAACAAATTGGCAGGTTTGTTTGGGATCAGGATGTTTTGTTTTCCCACTTAAGCTACCCACAATGCCACATTTATTATGTACATGAGGATTACAGTCATCTAGTCCTGTATGAAAAGTGATGTAAACAGACTGACAATGTGTACAGAGAGATAAATAAAACATAAACAGTACGATATGAAGTTATTTTAGGTTTAAAGATAAGTTATTTTAGGTATAGATTTCACTGGAAGTCTGTTATTATCACCACAGTCCTCATGAGCAGACACCGAGTTGCTTGCACAACACCAACATGTTCATACTCGCTTAAAAAGAAACAAAACATACTTCCTCAAAAACACAGAAGCAGTTCACAAACACCAGGCACTGCAAAACCATCCGAGTTTTTACTGCTTAAGCGCTTTTAGTCGTTTTAAAAAGAGGAAACTGTGAGGTTGGATGTGGTATTGAGGATGATGTGCTGTAGTAATTAGTTAGCTAGCTAAACAACTCGACTCCAGTTTTTCCTCTCACTCCTCGCAACGATCCCGTTCCGATTTAAACTCTAAACACCAAACATGCTCGGCTTTGACGGGCGTAATTAGAACATATGGGCACATCAGCTGACAATAATAACAAAACTGCGATACAATCTGTACAATATAAGATTTTTTACCTCAGAAAAGTTTGCCTCTTCTCATGCTAACTCCCATCAAGCTACGGCAACAGTAAAGAGTGAAGAGTGAGGGCTAACGCTTTGATAGCAACGCGATAGCCAATCACGACCGAGCCGCGCTTGCTTCTAGCCAATAAAAGAACGAGGAAGACTTTGACGTCCCTCCCACTCACGAAACGATGCTGTTTTTGTTTCCCACGCGTATTCCGTCAAACGCCCGCCCCTCCTGCGCTGGGGTTGGCTGCTAGTGCACAGTAGAGGGCCTCGCCCTGCGTGATGATTGGCTTGAGAATATGAATACTAGCCAATCCCAGAGTGAGAAGGGCGGGATCTGTCGGAATTCAGGTGGGGAAAAATAAGGGCGCTTATAAGCCTGGGTGCTGATCCCAGAACAGGTTTTATTTCCTCAGTTAACAAGGAATCTGCTGTTTGTGGATGGTTAGTAGTAGTAGTAGCAGTAGAAATAATAATAATAATAATAATAATAATAATAATAATAATATAAACAAAGACATTGTTGTTTACGCCGTTCCGTTACATCACTATAAGATTTTCTAACTTCCAAAATAAAAGTCCCCTCTCAGCTTTAACTGTACCAAATTTGAGCATTAAATATTTTTGTGATTAATCATAATAATCCATTAACCGGGTTTAAATATAAACATTCATGTTTAGGTTTTCAGCGTTGTGGCTTTTTAAATTTTTTGTGTCATTTGCTAATAATCTATATATCTGAATAAGCTTGTTATAACATAGTTATATATTCTGAATAGCACATATTTGGTTAGAAATGAATTTCCTCTCCTTGTTAAAGTTTTGGGCCTGAGGAGGTACATATTTATTAAGACTTAATTTTATATTTTATGTGTGTAATCCAGATAATATACTGTAACACATATACGAAATGATCATGTTAATGCAGAGTTTTTGCAGATCATGTTTAGTCAGAGAGTATGGTGGAACTAAAACCGACAACAATAAGATATTCATAGTCACATGACTGACAAACTGGATTGAGATATATTATATATATATATAAGATAATTATTCATTTTCATGCATATGATCTGAAAGACTGGTTCAGAAATTGTCTACAAATCTGAACTAACAAAATAATTTGTTTTTTATTTTTTAAACAAGCGCTAGAGGGCGCCAGATGACCGCACAGTAGAAAACGGTGCTTCTCATTACTCTCCGCTAGGTGTCGCCAGAATACCCTCGTTAGCTGATCACCCACAGAAATGTGTTTGTTTCAGAATTCCAGTCTTTAAGTATCAGACGCATATGGAATTCCCATTGGTGCAGCAAAATCCAATATTAGCAAATTAAAACCAAGTTAAATCCAGTAAAATAAATAAATACCATATATACATTACATAGTATGAAGTATTCACCTATCAGTCATAACATCAAAACCACCTCCTTATATCTACACACACTGTCCACTGTATCAGCTCCACTGACCTTATAGGAGCTACACTAACAGACTGTAGTTCATCTGATTCTCTCTACACATTATTACTCTGTTCTTTAATGATCAGCGCCCACACAGGACCACCACAGAGCAGCTACTACTAGGGTGGTTGGTCATTCTCAGCACTTTAGTGACACTGACATGGTGGTGTGTTTGTGTGTGTTGTGCTGGAGTGAGTGGATCAGACACAGCATTCTGGAGCTTCTGGAGCGTTGAAACACCTCAGTGTCCAGTGTCGCTGCTGGACTGAGAATTGTCCACCAAACAAAACTATCCAACAGTGTCCTGTGGGCAGCGTCCTGTGATATATAAATATGTACTGTAAGGATCTCAGTAAGGATCTATAAGGATCAGTGAGATTTGAGCAACTAGAGAAAGTAAGTAACCGGAGTACCTTCACAGTTTGGGTTAATAGAAGTTTTAATAGTAATAAAACATAAAATAACCTGTGTTTTACAGCCTGATGATTTATTACAGTTCTGTACAGTAAATACACATGAAGGCTGCTAGATTAACTCTCTTCATCTAAACTAAACACTGCAGGAATGTTTACATGTGTCTCACCAATCAGAACCTATCAGAACCAATCAGAACCAATCGCAACCAATCGCAACCAATCGCAACCAATCGCAACCAATCGCAACCAATCGGAACCAATCAGAACCAATCAGAACCAATCAGAACCAGGTACTGATGTTGAAACATTGCTGTGAGGATTTGATTGAACATTAGTGAGGTCAGTTACTGATGTTGGAACATTGCTGTGAGGATTTGATTGAGTATTAGTGAGGTCAGGTACTGATGTGGAACATTGCTGTGAGGATTTGATTATTAGTGAGGTCAGGTACTGATGTTGGAACATTGCTGTGAGGATTTGATTAAGAGTTAGTAGGGTCAGGTACTGATGTGGAACATTGCTGTGAGGATTTGATTATTAGTGAGGTCAGGTACTGATGTGGAACATTGCTGTGAGGATTTGATTGAACATTAGTGAGGTTAGTTACTGATGTTGAAACATTGCTGTGAGGATTTGTTTGAGCATTAATGAGGTCAGGTACTGATGTCGGAACATTGCTGTGATGATTTGATTGAGTATTAGAGAGGTCAGGTACTGATGTTGGAACATTGCTGTGAGGATTTGATTGAACATTAGTGAGGTTAGTTACTGATGTTGGAACATTGCTGTGAGGATTTGATTGAACATTAGTGAGGTCAGGTACTGATGTTGGAACATTGCTGTGAGGATTTGATTGAATATTAGAGAGGTCAGGTACTGATGTTGGAACATTGCTGTGAGGATTTGATTGAACATTAGTGAGGTTAGTTACTGATGTTGGAACATTGCTGTGAGGATTTGATTGAACATTAGTGAGGTTAGTTACTGATGTTGGAACATTGCTGTGAGGATTTGATTGAACATTAGTGAGGTTAGTTACTGATGTTGGAACATTGCTGTGAGGATTTGATTGAGTATTAGTGAGGTCAGGTACTGATGTTGGAACATTGCTGTGAGGATTTGATTGAACATTAGTGAGGTCAGTTACTGATGTTGGAACATTGCTGTGAGGATTTGATTGAGTATTAGTGAGGTCAGGTACTGATGTGGAACATTGCTGTGAGGATTTGATTATTAGTGAGGTCAGGTACTGATGTTGGAACATTGCTGTGAGGATTTGATTAAGAGTTAGTAGGGTCAGGTACTGATGTGGAACATTGCTGTGAGGATTTGATTATTAGTGAGGTCAGGTACTGATGTTGGAACATTGCTGTGAGGATTTGATTGAACATTAGTGAGGTTAGTTACTGATGTTGAAACATTGCTGTGAGGATTTGTTTGAGCATTAATGAGGTCAGGTACTGATGTCGGAACATTGCTGTGAGGATTTGATTGAGTATTAGAGAGGTCAGGTACTGATGTTGGAACATTGCTGTGAGGATTTGATTGAACATTAGTGAGGTTAGTTACTGATGTTGGAACATTGCTGTGAGGATTTGATTGAGTATTAGTGAGGTCAGGTACTGATGTTGGAACATTGCTGTGAGGATTTGATTGAACATTAGTGAGGTCAGGTACTGATGTTGGAACATTGCTGTGAGGATTTGATTGAGTATTAGTGAGGTCAGGTACTGATGTTGGAACATTGCTGTGAGGATTTGATTGAGTATTAGTGAGGTCAGTTACTGATGTTGGAACATTGCTGTGAGGATTTGATTGAGTATTAGTGAGGTCAGGTACTGGATCACTCCCACTAATCCCAAAGGCACTGGACATACAGTAACTGCCTGACTCCAAAGAACACAGCTCCATGGCTCCACAGTCCAGTGCTGGGGGGCTTTTTGACCCCTGTAGACCACGCTTGGCATTGGACATGAGGTCATGTGAGCTGAGGCTGCTCCAGAGTGGTCCAGTCCACTGATCAGGGCTGCATTTAGAGCTGTGTGTATGTGCCTGTAGGTCTACACATTAGCCTGTTAGATTTTAATACATATAAAACATACAGAGAGTGTTTCTGCTGAGCAGGTTCCCCGAAACAATGAACTAAATCAATGAAAACAATCCATAAAACTTTGCAAAGCAGGACATCTGAATAAATAATTAAATATATAAATGTTTTACCTGCAACTGATATTTACACTCGTTAACAGCAGTAATTGATTCTATATTAGTTACAGAACATAAACGGACTCATTCATTTAAAGCACACCGTGTGTTGCTCTCCGCACCGCAGTAGGGCCGCTCGTAGCTGTGGCGTTCTTTTATATTTATTTCCCACCTGTATTCCGACAAACCCCGCCCCTCCTGCGCTCTGATTGGTTGGTTACATCACAGGCGACCCGCCGCTTTAGAACGTTTTGTACCGCGAGCTGTGTGTAATGTGTGAAAACGGGACAAGTGTAAACCCCACTAGCCAATCACTGCGAAGAGGGGCGGGGCTAAGGTCAAACAGGCGTTTTAGCGCTTTTAATTTGTTTTTAAATGTATAATATATATAATATATAATATAACAAATATAAATAGACTACATTAATTAAAGATGAATTCATTTAATAAATGACTGTATTTGTGTTAAGTGAGTTAAAAATGTATAATATATATATATATATATATATTTGTGTGTGTGTGTGTGTGTGTGTGTTTTCATATGTTTGCATATATATGTAAATATATATATGTACTGATAGGTCCTTGTCTGAGTACTGATACTTGATCCCAAAATATAGACTGATAAGGAATACCGATACTCAATTCTTAAACATAGGCTGATACTGAATATCAATACCTGATCCTGAAATATAGGCTGATACTGAGTACTGATACCCAATCCTTAAACATAGGCTGATACTGAATACGATACCTGATCCTGAAATATAGGCTGATACTGAGTACTGATACCCAATCCTTAAACATAGGGCAAAACTAAGTACTGATACGTGGTCCTTATCTGATACTGAGTACTGATACCTGATCCCAAAATATAGGCTGATACTGAGTACTGATACCCAATCCTTAAACATAGGCTGATACTGAATACGATACCTGATCCTGAAATATAGGCTGATACTGAGTACTGATACCCAATCCTTAAACATAGGGCAAAACTAAGTACTGATACGTGGTCCTTATCTGATACTGAGTACTGATACCTGATCCCAAAATATAGGCTGATACTGAGTACTGATACCCAATCCTTAAACATAGGCTGATACTGAATACAGATACCCGATCCTGAAATATAGGCTGATACTGAGTACTGATACTCAATGCTTAAACATAGGCTGATACTAAATACCGATACCTGGTCCTGAAATATAGGCTGATACTGAGTACTGATACCCAGTGCTTAAACATAGGCTGATACTGAGTACTGATAACTGATCCCAAAATATATGCAGATACTGAGTACTGATACCCAATCCTTAAACATAGGGCAAAACTAAGTACTGATACGTGGTGCTTATCAGATACTGAGTACTGATACCCGATCCCAAAATATAGGCTGATACTGAGTACTGATACCCAATCCTTAAACATAGGCTTATACTGAATACAGATACCCGATCCTGAAATATAGGATGATACTGTGTACTGGTACCTAATCTTTAAACATAGGCCAATACTGAGTATTGAGTACTGATACCTGAGCCTTAAACATAAGATGATACTGCACACTAATACCTGGTCCTTATCTGATTCTGAGTACTGACACCTAATCCTTAAACATACGGTACAGATTATTGAAACTTAATCTTTAAACTAGACTGATACCAAGTACCTGTACCTGAAACCTGACCCATACTGCCGTTACAGATTTAACCATGAGCTTTTTTATTGCTGCTTGTCATCCCACATCTTCAACCTGTCTACTGGTTAATCTATACACAGGTTAATGCATGATCAGTGTCGAAGTATCTGTATACTGCTGTATGTACACAACTATATACATCCAATTACTCTGTATTAAAGATACGCAGTCAATATATCTGGCTTAAAGGACCAGATTTTTCAAAATCCTTTCAAAAGAAATGTATGCACTCATATGTCCATGTACAGTGGTGGTGATGGGAACCAGGCGGCACCATGTCATACTGGTTATTACAATCAAAACTCCCAGTTAAACCTACATGTGTTTTATGAGTGTTTTTATGAAATGATGATGGTAAAAAAGTATAAAATTTGAAATATCATAACATTTTCTTTAGGGACTATATTTTGCCTCACAGCGCTCTGCATGTATCCCTGCGCCACAAATATATTTTATGGTCGAGAACGTCTTAAACCCACGCAAAACAACGTCTAGGACACCAGGCAGAATATTCATATCCATAATGACTTCCTGTGAGGCAACTTTTAAGAGTGTAGAATTGTTTTGAAAAATTGGTGGAGTTGCCCTTTAAGTTCCACATGCGTAATAAGTGGACATCGTTTTTTTGTTGTTGTTGTTGCAAAGACTTTTAAGATAATGAATTCAAATGAACTCCATTAAAACCAGATTCGTTGTCAAATAAAGATGACCAATTGTGAGGCATGAATCGCCGGCCAATCGCAGCGTGGGTGGGCGTGGCCTCCTCCAATACGGGTGGGCTCCTGCACGCTGTTCGGAGACGCTAGTAAAAAACACGCACATCAGGCGCAGCTATGGCAGCACGCAGCAGCCCGCCACGCCTCGGCACTTAGCCCGCCACGAAAACACGTTTATTCTTTCATCGTTTCTTCTCTTTTATTTCCTCCGCTTCGCTCCTGCCTGCGCGTGTCGAGCGGGGTCGCGTTTGCGCTTTTGTTTTCGTGCTGCAGCTTCGTCAGCGTCGCGCGCGATTTTGTAGCTTCTAGAACAGACCGCGGACTAAAATCACAACAATAATAATCATACAGCAGGCAATTAATACAATGCGCGAGCGCGCGCGCTGATTGCTTCGGGGAGTCTCGCTCGCGCGCGGATTGCAACGCTGTAGCGTTGGATCGGAGCTTGGGGTGGTCGTACTAGCAGTAACCGAGCGCACGAGCTCCCTGGATTTCAGCATCCTCCTTCAGACGGACAGGCTCGAGGCTCAGGCTCGCAGCACCCTCCTCACCACCACCACCACCCCCCCCCCCTCCCTCCCCCGCCATCACCACCACCACCACCACAACCGCCACCTCCACCTCCACCCCTCCGCACAGAGGATGCTGTGGATGTGATAAAGCTGTGCTGAATGATGGGGAAGGATCAGGAGCTGCTTCAGGCCGTGAAGACCGAGGATCTGCTCACCGTGCAGAAGATCCTACAGAGACCCAAACCAGGCAAAGCAAGTAGGTGCCGCCGTCATCAGCAGTGCATGGGTGCTAGTGTTGGGATCATGGCTGAAACGTGTTCAGGAGAGACATTGGTTCGGTACGGAGGTGGGGGGGCGGGGGCAGCTGCTGCTGCTGCTGCATCACTGCCACCTTCAGAGTGCGGTGGTGAGCTGAGCCTGCTGGCTGCTGTTGCAGCA
The DNA here is from genome assembly GCA_021613375.1 of Megaleporinus macrocephalus. NCBI lineage: Eukaryota > Metazoa > Chordata > Actinopteri > Characiformes > Anostomidae > Megaleporinus > Megaleporinus macrocephalus. Next base: position 7,281,715 of record CM038719.1, read on the forward strand.
CAAGCTGGAAACCGTAGCATTAGATGTCTGCTGGTCCTCATCATGGTCTCCACTGCGGCTATCACTGCACCTGCAGCAGCAGGAGCAGCTCCGCAGGCCGGATGCTGAGGCTGGGGCTTCATGCATCTGGCAAATGAGGGCATTTCAGTGGTGATGCTGGCGCGTCTGTGTGTGTGTGTGTGTCTGAGCTTTCCCCTTAGCCGGCCACTTTATGAGAAACCCCTCCTTGGTCAGCTCCACCTTGCTGGGGTTCAGTTTGTGACTGTATCTCATCAGCTTTGCCGGGAATCATCCACCACTCAGATAACATCTGGACAACAGTGGTCCTGCATGGGGGCTGATATTTTGTACAGCAAGCTGGTAGTGGAGCTATAAGTAATTTCCAGTTTCATTCCAGTTCATTTCCAAATGTGCAGTGAGTGGACGTACAAGGTGGGTGTTTCTAATAAAGTGGCCAGCTAGTGGAAGTACAAGGTGGTTGTTTCCAATAAAGTGGCCACTTAGTGGAAGTACAAGGTGGCTGTTTCCAATAAAGTGGCCAGCTAGTGGAAGTACAGGTTGGGTATTTCTAATAAAGTGGCCAGTTAGTGGAAGTGCAAGGTGGTTGTTTCTAATAAAGTGGCCAGTTTGTGGAAGTGCAAGGTGGTTGTTTCCAACAAAGTGGCCAGTGAGTGGAAGTACAAGGTGGTTGTTTCCAATAAAGTGGACAGCTAGTGGAAGTAAAGTTGGGTGTTTCTAATAAAGTGGCCAGTGAGTAGAAAGACAAGATGGGTGTTTCTAATAAAGTGGCCATGTAGTTGAAGTGTTTCTGATTAGGTGGCCAGTTAATAGAAATAAAAGTGGTTGTTTCCAATAAAGTGGCCCGCTAGTGGAAGCACAATGTGGGTCTTTCTAATGTAGTGGCCAGTGAGTGAAAAGACAAGGAGGGTGTTTCTAATAAAGTGGCCAGCTAGTGGAAGAACAAGGTGGGCGTTTCCAACAACGTGGGCAGCTAGTGGACACAGAAGGTAGATGTTTCTGATAAACTGGCCAGCTACTGGAAGTACTAGGTTTGTGTAAACACATGGTAGGTATTTTTGATAAAGTGGCCAGTTAGTGGAAACACAAGGTGGGTGTTTCTAATAAAGTGGCCAGTAAGTAAAGTAGCTTAGCTCAGCTTTGTTTCAGCTTGTTATGAAGATTAAGTCCAGTCTGGTTGCTTTACATTCTGGTTGACAGACAGTTGTCAGACGTCCAGGTGTTCCTGTCAGTGGCTCCTGCATGATGTTCAGCAGAATGCAGGTATCTGTTTAAGCCTTGAAGCGTGACTCAAATCCCTGCTTCTGCAGTCAAGCCGGACCCGTTCCTAGAAATTCCATTAGAAAGTATTCGGGAATAATGTTCTAGCATATGGACTTCTCTTACCACAGAACCTTCATGACAGCTTGTGAACGCGGATAGCAGCATCGGACTTCATTAAATATTAGGAGCTACATGACTCTGAGTCTTGTTCGTTTGGTCTAGTCTCTGAGGAGGTTTTGAATTTGCTACAGGCCAATGTCAGTGTTTGAGATATGAACAGAGTGATTTAGTGTGAAGTGGTTCAGATGTTGTTTACAGTGATGTTGATGGGAACCAGGGGTCTCCATGTCTACAACACCATTAACTCCCACCAATTAACTTACACGTGTCTGCTGAGTGTTTGTATGAGTGTTGATGATGTTAATAGTTATTGGAAGTAATATGTTTTCTTTGGAGACTATTTAAATAATAAATGTGTTAAACTGTAGGTTTAGGCTGGAAGAGGCTACTGGGTTTCTCTTTTTGGGACTTGGTGAACTCTGGAGTACAGGACGTGCAGTACTTGCAGGTGCAGCTGAGATTTATTTTGTGTTTTTTGCATTTTTCCTGTCTGTCTCTGAGCTGCTCAGGTCAGTCTAATGGCCCGTCAGGACGCCTGAGCCGAAAACATGCTGCTAAGTTGCTCCAGTGATGCTGGAAAATGACTGTAATCCATCATATCCTCTCTCTTATTCACTGGCTTCCTGTTACACTCTAATTTCCAGCTCGTTCTGATGCCTGCTCGTGCCGTCAGCGTGCCAGGGATGTGTAAAGCCTGCGGCGGTAGTGTTTGACCAGCGTCTGTGGGGGTCATTAATTTGAAACCTTGGCCTCGCTCTGAATGCAGCTCTGCATTATTTCCTTTATTATCCAGTGTTTTTCTACTCGGGAGTCATTTATGATTTAAATTCTTTCTACAGGAGGATAATTACACTGACTTAACACATTATTCAGCAGTACAATAACACTGTTCAGCCTGGACTCTCTCCTGGGTTAAGCAAACTGTGTGACACTGACAATCAGAATCCTCTTTAAAGGAGCGGTGTGTAACCTCTAGCAATAAGGTTGCTTATTGCAAATGGTTGAGGTTACATTCTGACACCTGAGGTGTTACAATAACTGACTCTACATTTAAGGTGGAGCAGGACTGTTCAGACATTAAGCTGGTGAATAAGAACCTGTTTTAGTAGTAAATAAATATGCGATACTGTGCAATACTTTAAAGGAGCGGTGTGTAACCCCTAGCGATAGGGTTGCAAATTGCACCCGGCTAAGTTACACTGTGTTACAATAACTACCTCTGTATATAGGGTGGAGCAGGACTGTTCAAACAAGAAGCTGGCGAATAAGAAGCTGTTTTAATAGTTAATAAATATGCGATATTGTGCAATACTTTAAAGGAGCGGTGTGTAACCCCTAGCGATAGGGTCGCAAATTGCACCCTGCTGAGTTACACTGTGTTACAATAACTACCTCTATATATAGGGTGGAGCAGGACTGTTCAAACATGAAGCTGGTGAATAAGAACCTGTTTTAATATTTAATAAATATGCGATATTGTGCAAAACTTTAAAGGAGCGGTGTGTAATCTCTAGCGATGAGGTTGCAAATTGCACCCTGCTGAGTTACCCTGTGTTACAATAACTACCTCTATATATAGGGTGGAGCAGGACTGTTCAAACATGAAGCTGGTGAATAAGAACCTGTTTTAATAGTTAATAAATATGCAATATTGTGCAAAACTTTAAAGGAGCGGTGTGTAACCTCTAGCGATGAGGTTGCAACTTGCACCCTGCTGAGTTACCCTGCGTTACAATAACTACCTCTATATATAGGGTGGAGCAGGACTGTTCAGACAAAAAGTGGCAAATAAGAAGCTTACATTAGCCTCATAGTTTTAATGCTGATGAATATGCACTATTGTGCAGTTCTTTAAAGGAATGGTGTGTAATCTCTAGCGATGAGGTTGCAAATTGCAACCTTCTGAACCTGATGTTACATTCTGACACCTGAGGGGTACAATAACTTACTCTACATTTAAGGTGGAGCAGAACTGTTTAAACAAGGAGCTGGTGAATAAGAATCTGTTTTAATAGTTTTAATGCTAATAAATATGCAATATTGTGCAATACTTTAAAGGAGCGGTGTGTAACCTCTAGCGATGGGGTTGCAAATTGCACCCTGCTTAGTTACCCTGCGTTTCAATAACTACCTCTATATTTAGGGTGGAGCAGAACTGTTCAAACGGGAAACTGGCGAATAAGAAGCTTTAGCCGGTAGTTTTAATGCTGATAAACATGCAGTACTGGAGAACATTTCAACAAGGATTCTTCTTCTTCCAGCCAGTGCTATAGCGCCACCAAATTCAAGGTGCTGCTTCAATTTGAAAAAGTTCAAGTCTAGCTGTGTGGTTTGTCTGTTTTGTATATAGTTTTTTGTATAATGTTTTTTAAAATACAGTCCATTTCTGATTATAGACCCCCCCCCCCCCACACACACACATACAAATCTTACACACTGCACCTTTAATGTGAAAAATGAATATGTAGCGTGCCGTATTTAGACCCGAACATAAATGGGTGGGGCTTAACTGTTGTAGACTGATTGGTGGGTACATGTAAATGTTCTGGTTGTGAAAGGCAGGGCTGTTTTTGTAGTTAGGTTTTTTATGGAGTGTGTAGTTTGAACTTTTAACAATGTTTATGTTCTGCAACCGACTACTTTGTTTAGAAAAATGGAAAAATGAATGTTTTACATGATACAAGCTCTTTAAGTATCTGTTATAGATTTAATTGGGTGGTTTTGACTCATGAAAATATGTGAGTTGGAAACAGTAGCTACAGCTTTAATACCGTCTGTGTGTCATTTTAATCTGTTTTTATTGATTTTTTTGTGAAACTGCAGAGAAGAATAGGCAGCTGCATTTTATAGCCAGCATCTGGTAGACACCAGTGTCTCTCTCTCTCTCTCTCTCTCTCTCTCTCTCTCTCTCTTCTCTCTCTCTCTCTCTCTCTCTCTCTCTCTCTCTCTCTCTTCTCTCTCACTCTCTCTCTCTCTCTCTCTCTCTTCTCTCCCTCCTCTCCCCTCTCTCTCACTCTCTCTTTCACCCTATCTCTTTCACTCTCTCTCTCTACCTCCTCTCTCTCTCTCTCTCTCTCACTTTCTCTTTCTCTTTTCTCTTTTTCTCTATCTTTCTCTCACTCTCCCTTTTTCTCGCTGTCTCTCTCCCTCTCCCCCCTCTCTCTCACTCTCTCTTTCACCCTATCTCTTTCACTCTCTCTCTCTTCCTCCTCTCTCTCTTTCACTCTCTCTTGCTCTCTCTCTTGCTTTCTCTCCTGCTTTCCCTATTTCACTCTGTTTCTCTCATTCGCTCTCCCTATCTCTCATTCCCTATCTCTTTCTCTCTCTCTCCCTCTCTTTTTCTCTCTCACTCCCTCTCTCTCTCTCCCTCCTCTCTTTCTATCTCACGCTCCCTCTCTCTTGCTCTCTCTCTCTTGCTTTCCCTATTTCACTCTTTCTCTCATTCATTTTCTCTCTCTTTCTCCCTCCTCTCTTTCTATCTTACGCTCCCTCTCTCTTGCTCTCTCTCTCTTGCTTTCCCTATTTCACTCTTTCTCTCATTCATTTTCCCTATCTCTCTCTCCCTATCTCTTTCTCTCGCTCTCTCCCTCTCCGTCTCTCTCCCTTTCCCCCCTCTCTCACTCTCTCTTTCACCCTATCTCATTCACTTTCTCTCTCTCTCCCTCCTCTCTTGCTTTCTCTATCTCACTCTTTCTCACATTTGCTCTCCCTATCTCTTTCTCTCTCTCTTTCCCTCTATCTCCCTCTCCCCCCTCACTCTGTCTTTCACCCTATCTCTTTCTCTCTCTCTCTCTCTCTCTCTCTCTCTCTCACTCTCTCTTGCTTTCTCTCTCATTCGTTCTCCCTATATCTCCCCCCCCCCCGACACGGTGTGACAGCAGTGTGTAGCTGCTCAGCTGAACGTTGCCTCCAGAAGTGATGGGCTGGCTGAACACATGGGCGTCCACATCACTGCACATTCCCGCACCCACCCACAGCGAGAGACGGCGAGCTGGTCGTGCGTGGAGTGAACATGATCATCAACCTGATGTCCTGTGAGGCAGAACAGAACCGCTGCACCTTTAAAGCCATACCTTTTTGAAAAGTCAGACCACCTTCCCCCCAGCAAGCCCACCCCCAGCTTCACCAGACCCCCCTCCCAAGTGCCATTGATAAACTAAGACTTGTATGGTGTGGTTCTTTAGTTTTAATTCTCATACAACCCACTACATAAAACTACATACGCATGTTACTTTAAAGGGGAATTCCACCCATTTTTCAAAACATATTCAGTGTTTGAGAAATAAACAGTGATTTAGTGTAAAGTGGTTCAGATGTTGTTTACAGTGGTGTTGATGGGAACCAGGGGTCTACAACACCAATAACTCCCAATTTATTTACAATCCAAACCACCAGTGAACCTGCGTGTGTCTGCGTGAGTGTTTATATGAGTGTTGATGATGTTAATAGTTATTGAAAATAATATAATAAGTTTTCTTTGGGGACTACTTCTGCATGTATCCCTCCACTGTGAATAGATTTTTTTAATATGTCTATAAAGCAGGTAGTTCTGGTGCTAAAATCTGATTGGCTGTGCCATGAAAATCCTTGTGCTGCTAATAGAATAATAAATAATAAGTCCAATGTTGCTCACATGGAGCTCTGAGTTTACTGATGAAGTAGAAATGCAGTTCTGCTGTAACTGACGGGCTGATTCACTTATTTTATTTTTAATCCAGAACTCGGCTGGGCGGCTAGCTAACAGGCTAAAATAGACCTGACATGCTAAGCAACTCCACCCTTAATATCATAGGCTTGAATCAAAGTACTTAGGATTGACTGAACAAACCCAGGCTGACTCTCAAACACCTCCGTCCTCCCTGAATACTGAGCCGTGGACATTTTTGAATTCTTGCTTCTACAGACACACTCTCTACTGTGTGTGGAGTTCCAAGGTGTCTGATGTGTCTGGATGTATCCCGAGTGACTATTTTTAGCTCTACTATGCTCTGTCGGGCTGCAGGAGCCAGAGTTTAAATTCCTACCTTTGGCACTATGTAGAGTAGGGGTGGGCGATATGACCCTACAATAATATCATGATATTTCATGGTATTTTTGTGATAACGATACTCTTGGCGATGTGACAAAACATTGAATTAAAAAATATTTCAAGAATACACTACTGCAACAAAATGAAAATTAAATTGTATTATTGCATATGATATGATATGGCACACCCCCTAACTGAGATATTAAAAAATACAAGAATTTATCAGATTGTAACAGAAGTCAATGATCCAGAATGTCACGATACTAAATAATTCACTCCAAATATCTCCATATATCCAGGACTGAAGTAAAGTGAATGATACTGGACTGATAAAATCTGTCTCTAGTAGATATGTAATGGGAAATGAGAAAAGTGTGAACACTTCTTTTTCTAAAAATAGTAAAAGTAGTATACAATGATGTGATAATTAGGGATGGGTGATATGGCACGATATTGCTGTGAGGGGACGGTGCTAACCCCTATTCCACTGTGCCACCCATTCATTATATTTAATTAATTTTCTAAAGAAAACATTCATTTTGGTCACTTTTTATTTTTCTGCATCGTTTGAACCCGGCAGCTGCCGCTTACACTGTGTGAAAATTTCATGATGATAGGCCCAATAGAAATGCTCCAAAATAGCTTGGAAAAAGTTCTGGTTCCATTGACTTACATTAAAAGTAAAGAAGGTTTTTGGCTTCTCCTGTAAAGTTGCTATTTTGGAGATACAGCGATGATATACAAATGCCAGATATTGTCCAGAGATGATGAAACGACCGTAGTAATATAATATACAGCGATGGGTGACTGGATGTTCTACTCCTCATTCAACAGCCTACGCTTGGTTATTAATGGTACCACACTCATATTTTACATTAACCCTGTTACTGTGGCTTTATCACAGGGAAGGGGGTCTTACTAGGACCCTAAGAGCAGCTTTCCCCATGATTAATCACAGTAACGCACAGCCTCCAGTGGCTCATTGCTTAGTGTAAGAGTGTAAGTGGGACCGATGAAGACTCCTGAATTAAACTTAAGCAAGAGAAACTCACGGCTGGGCTTCTGAAGTTGCTGCAAGTCAACTTCGTGTTTAGTGGAGCCGCTGTGGGAGAGGGGCGGAGTCTATCGCGTGTGAAGGACATTGGGGAGGAATCACAGTGTTGGGGGGGTTTAGGTGGTTGGAGAGGCGAATGCATTTACACTTGCAGCTAAAATTCTAATTTCTAATGTGATCAGATTTACATCTCTTTCAGAAATTCAGATTTCTATCTGGATTTTATGCTGATACATACAGACAAAGCGAACCAGAACCTGATTCGAACCAGATTTCTGGATGTGTTTTCATCATTGGGGGGCGATTTAAGGGGTCAGAGTTAGAGATGGACTGATATGGGTTTTTCTATAGCCAGTGCCGATGCTGATGTTTAGAGGTCAGGCTCAGCCGATGACCGATATGTGCTGCCGATTATATATTTTTATTATTTTTTGGCCGATTTTAAGAGGTTTTCTGCTTTATTTGCTGCTAAAATGTCACACTATTAAAAACAAGAAGATGCACAACATTTCTGAACTTTTTACTGAACACTGACTTAGTGTGACCACATTATTATACCAATAACAAACAAGTTATTAGGAAGTTCACTGAAAAATACTTCCACAGAGCAGTCATGTCTGCTGCAGTTACAGAGAGTGCCTCACTTAACATGCTTTTTTTTTATCACATTGTATTAAAATTGCGGTTCATTAAGGAGGATAAGGCACTGAGAGAGAGAGAGAGAGAGAGAGAGAGAGAGCAGTGTTGCCAACTTATATTTTATATTATATATATTCTATATTTAACGACTTTTCAGACCCTCTAGCGACTTATTTTTTTAAAAAGTATGATCTTCAGTTAATGTCCTCAGCGCCCCACAACACAGAGCAGACCCACTGCACTCACTGCGCATGCCCAAAGCCGCCGCTGACCCCGCCCTCTATCTACAGAGCAGGATGTAAATATAAATTCAGTAGGTCATCCGGGTACCGTTCACCTACTACTCGATGCCTACTGAGTATTTGGACATACTAGCCGCGCTTGCCTACTGAGTTTGCCTACTGAGCAGTAGACAGGTGATTTGGGACGCACCTATTGTTTGATATAAATTATTAATTTTCACTTGTTTGCCGAACAGTTCTAAAAGGTTTCGGCTTGGGGTCCTTCACATGCGGCAGCGGCACGTTCCACCGCACCAATAACACGGTGCTGCCCGCGGACGTGTCAAAGCCGATGCTGATATATTAAAATATGTTTTCTGGTCAGAATGTGCACGTTCATGTTTTACAGCTTAAAGCCGGTCCAGTGGAAGCTTGTAGGTAACGTTGTAGCTCCACTCGGTGCTGATGATGATGCTGTGAACTGGAGGCAGTGAGCTGTGACTGCTGCTGTTTGGATGTAGTGAAGCGTCCCGATGGTGTAAAACAAATATGTGTCACACAAAAACAGCCAATCATGGCAGGAGACAGGACGCAGCGATGGTTTCCTATTGGCTGGGACTCCGCTGCCTGTGAACTAATATAAGGCAGAAGATTTACAGAGGACTGCGCTCCATCTGTAGTGGGTGATCCTTCTTCTGCAGGATGAAAAGCATTCCAGCACGGTGGAAATGGACTATACATGTGGGCAGTGAAAGCTAACTCCACTCCATGGAGTATAAGAGTGGTCACCACGCTCACGGCAATAAGGGGTGCTGGAAGATTCCATGAACCGAAGAAGTTTCAGTAGCATTTAAAATTCTCTGCATAATCAAATGATGTGAAGCTAAGATGTAAACAAAGTTCATTCAGAGTGGGTTTGGTGTGAAACACCAAATTCTTAAGAAGCTTACAGAGTCAGAATTAATCACAGTGGTTGTGATGGTAACCAGACATCCACCTTTTAAAGCTCTCTCACAGAAAGTTATCACATGAAATGGTTATGAATACCCTGCCTGACGTTTGTGACATTGTTTATAATAGTTCTGAGAAGATTGTGGCCTTAAAACCTATTCATGGTGGAGGGATACATGCAGCGTGTTAAAATAGTGAGGCAAAATAGTCCCCCAAGAAAAAGATTCACTGGATAATTGAATTATGTGAAGCTAAGATGTAAACAAAGATCATTCAGAGTGGGTTCAGTGTGAAACACCAAATTCCTAAGAAGCTTACAGAGTCAGAATTAATCACAGTGGTTGTGATGGTAACCAGACATCTACCTTTTAAAGCTCTCGCACAGAAAATTGTTACATGAGGTGGTTATGAAAGCACTGCTTGATGTCTGAGATGTTATTTTATGATAGTTTTGGGAGAGTTTGGCCTTAAAGTCCATTCATGGTGGAGGGATACATGCAGGATGTTAAAATAGTGAGGCAAAATAGTCCCCCAAGAAAAAGATTCACTGGGTAATTGAATTATGTGAAGCTAAGATGTAAACAAAGGTCATTCAGAGTGGGTTCGGTGTGAAACACCAAATTCTAGAGAAGTATACCGAGTCAGAATTGATCGCAGTAGTGGTGATGTCTATTTGTCTATTTGTGTTGTAGAACATGGAGACCCCTAGTTCCCATCACCACCACTGTAAACAACATCTGAACCATTTCACACCCAACACACTCAGAGTCAGAATTGATCACAGTGGTTGTGATGGTAACCAGACATCCACCTTTGAAAGCTCTCTCACAGAAAGTTGTTACATGAAGTGGTTATGAATGCACTGCTTGATGTCTGAGATGTTGTTTTATGATAGTTCTGAGAGAGTTTGGCCTTAAAACCTATTTGTGGTGGAGGGATACATGCAGGGTGCTAAAAAAGTAAGGCAAAATAGTCCCCCAAGAAAAAGATTCACTGTGTAATTGAAGTATGTGAAGCTAAGATGCGAAGAAAGTTAATTTAGAGTGGGTTCAGTGTGAAATGCTCCATTCTAGAGAAGCTTACCAAGCCAGAATGGATCGCAGTGGTGTTGATGGTAACCAGACATCCACCTTTGAAAGCTCTCTCACAGAAAGTTGTTACATGAAGTAGTTATGAAAGCACATGCATGTCTGATAGTTGTTTTATGATAGTTTTGAGAGAGTTTGGCCTTAAAGTCCATTCATGGTGGAGGGATACATGCAGGATGTTAAAATAGTGAGGCAAAATAGTCCCCCAAGAAAAAGATTCACTGGGTAATTGAATTATGTGAAGCTAAGATGTAAACAAAGATCATTCAGAGTGGGTTTGGTGTGAAATGCTCCATTCTAGAGAAGCTTACCGAGCCAGAATGGATCACAGTGGTGGTGATGGTAACCAGATGTCCACCTTTTAAAGCTCTCTCACAGAAAGTTATCACATGAAATGGTTATGAATACCCTGCCTGACGTCTGTGACGTTGTTTATAATAGTTCTGAGAAGATTGTGGCCTTAAAACCTACTCGTGGTGGAGGGATACATGCAGGGTGCTAAAATAGTGAGGCAAAATAGTCCCCCAAGAAAAAGATTCACTGGTTAATTGAATTATGTGAAGCTAAGATGTAAACAAAGGTCATTCAGAGTGGGTTCGGTGTGAAACACCAAATTCTAGAGAAGTATACCGAGTCAGAATTGATCGCAGTAGTGGCTATTTGTATATTTGTGTTGTAGAACATGGAGACCCCTAGTTCCCATCACCACCACTGTAAACAACATCTGAACCATTTCACACCCAACACACTCAGAGTCAGAATTGATCACAGTGGTTGTGATGGTAACCAGACATCCACCTTTGAAAGCACTCTCACAGAAAGTTGTTACATGAAGTAGTTATGAAAGCACATGCATGTCTGAGATGTTGTTATATGATAGTTTTGAGAGAGTTTGGCCTTAAAACCTATTTGTGGTGGAGGGATACATGCAGGGTGTTAAAATAGTAAGGCAAAATAGTCCCCCAAGAAAAAGATTCACTGTGTAATTGAAGTATGTGAAGCTAAGATGCGAAGAAAGTTAATTTAGAGTGGGTTCGGTGTGAAATGCTCCATTCTAGAGAAGCTTACCGAGCCAGAATGGACCGCAGTGGTGTTGATGGTAACCAGACATCCACCTTTGAAAGCTCTCTCACAGAAAGTTGTTACATGAGGTGGTTATGAAAGCACTGCTTGATGTCTGAGATGTTGTTTTATGATAGTTTTGAGAGAGTTTGACCTCCCAAAGAAAACGTAATAATAATAATAATAATAATAATAATAATATTATCAGAGTTTTCACTTTTTCACCATCATCAACATTCATATAAACACTCGGAAGACATGTGTAGGTTCACTGGTGGGTTTGATAGTAAATAAAATGTCTATGTTTGGGTTGTACACATGGAGACCTCTGGTTCCCATCACCACCACTGTAAACAACATCTGAACCATTTCACACCAGAGACACTCTGTTTACATTTTAAACACTGAAATATTCAGTAGATTTGAAAAACTAGCGGGTAGTTTTCAATTAAGTAGTCTGTATTATGTACATACTCAGCCTTGTAGCTCCAGCACAGAAACTAAAGACGCCACACATCTCTTGACCATCTGGGTTCCGGTGGAATGAAAGGGAATGAAAGGGAATTGGGCAAAACTCGGTGGGGAGGGTGGGATTTCAGGTTTTTTGGTGAACTGTCTCTTTAAAAGTGTGCTGTTATTCGAGCCGAGCAGGTTGCGAGATGCTCCAGGAAAACATGAAGCCTCTCTGCAGCTCTATTCCAGGCAATATTCACACTCAGCCTCAGATCCTGAACCCAGTCCAAACCTTCATCTCTCCAATGCAGACTGAGATGATCACATTACAGCACAGATGGCTGAGAGAGAGAGAGAGAGAGAGAGAGAGAAGATACACAGATCAGGAGAGAAAGAGAGAGAGGTGAAAGAAAGAAAGAAGTGAGAAAGAGAGAGAAACAAGGAGAGATGGAGGGATAGAGACATTAGAATCCTTGTGAATCCTGGTTGGTGCCTCTGGTGTGCGGATGCTGAGCTGCCGTTGGGAGATGTGAGTGGTGTACGGTAACGCTACAGGATGGAAGGATACAAGCATTCGGAGGATAGATTATTGGTTTGGCGACGGAGCTCCCGTTAAAAAAGGGCTCATATCCTGCATTTCTTACAGTTAAAATCAGTTCATACATTTTTACATGAGCATTTTCTCTCTTTCTTTATCCTCTACCAGATCTCTATATGTACTGTAGGCTGAATGGGTGGAGCTAAACTGCTGTAGGCTGAATGGGTGGAGCTAAACTGCTGTAGGCTGAATGGGAGGTGCTGAACTGCTGTAGGCTGAATGGGAGGTGCTGAACTGCTGTAGGCTGAATGGGTGGGACTAAACTGCTGTAGGCTGAATGGGTGGAGCTAAACTGCTGTAGGCTGAATGGGAGGTGCTGAACTGCTGTAGGCTGAATGGGTGGGACTAAACTGCTGTAGGCTGAATGGGTGGGACTAAACTGCTGTAGGCTGAATGGGTGGAGCTAAACTGCTGTAGGCTGAATGGGAGGTGCTGAACTGCTGTAGGCTGAATGGGAGGTGCTGAACTGCTGTAGGCTGAATGGGTGGGACTAAACTGCTGTAGGCTGAATGGGTGGGACTAAACTGCTGTAGGCTGAATGGGAGGTGCTGAACTGCTGTAGGCTGAATGGGAGGTGCTGAACTGCTGTAGGCTGAATGTGTGGAGCTTAACTGCTATAGACTGAACGGGTGGAGCTAAACTGCTGTAGGCTGAATGGGTGGGACTAAACTGCTGTAGGCTGAATGGGAGGTGCTGAACTGCTGTAGGCTGAATGTGTGGAGCTTAACTGCTATAGACTGAACGGGTGGAGCTAAACTGCTGTAGGCTGAATGGGTGTAGCTAAACTGCTGTAGGCTGAATGTGTGGAGCTTAACTACTGTAGACTGAATGGGTGGGGCTAAACTGCTGGAGTCTGAATGGGTGGGACTAAACTGAAGATGGAATGGGCGGAGCTAAACTGATGTAGGCAGAATAGGCAGGGCTTAACTGCTGTAGACTGAATGGGTGGAGCTAAATGGCTATAGGCTGAATGGGTGAGGCTAAGCTGCGGTAGGTTGAATGAGTGGGACTAAACTGCTGTGGGGTAAATGGTTGGTCATGAGTTGTGACATCATAACCATGATACATTTTTTGTCTTGTTTTTTTTCAGCTTAGTTTCCATATATGGACCGTATGGATTCGGGGAGTGAAAATAAATTTTGAAATCTGCTGATATGGTCCCTGTACTATGAAATAAGCAGAGTAAGAGTGAAGGGAAATGTTGTGGGCTGTTATATAACTTGGCTTCACTCCTCACTGCTTCCTCTGCACTCCTGCTTAAAGGTACAATCTGTGATTTTGGAAAATACCGAAACCCTGATTCTTGATTTGCTGGAGAATTGGAGGAAGGGTGGGAGCCACCTTTGATAAACTTGCGGATATGGGAGAATAGATTCAGCCGTTCAGTCGTGAAAGATGTTTTGAGGGTCTGAGAGCTTTGTTTGTGGCTGCTATTCGTACGCAGGGGTTTCTGAGCATTCATCCGTAAATGTATACGTGCCTCAGAGCTGAAGTGAAGTGGCTTTGAAAATGACAGCGTTGCTTTAATAGTCCTGCTTCATACATGACAATCACAGCAGGCGCTTCTGTATTTACGCGCCGTAAGTGCTGGGGAATGAGCGGCTCTGAGGCCTGAGGAAATTCCATATTTGCAAGAACGATACATTTGTAAACACCCCCAACCCCCCACCCCCCACCACCATTCAGACTGAGCACTCTAGACATCATAACACAAGGGAGGTTCTTTCCAGTGAATCCAGCACACATGTTTCTGCTGTTCTGTTTATAAGTTAAAGGTAACAGCAGTAACGTGGGTCAGTCTTTCTTATGGAACTGATTTTAACTGCTGTGTAGTTTGTTTTGAGAAGGCTGGCTGTAATCCCGTCTGGGTGTGTTTAGTCTAATTAACCCTAAAAATATGAACTATATTTAAAACTCTCTGTTGCTTTCAGTAAGAAACACTGTTACTAGACAGTTGGCTCATATATACTCTGATCAGCCATAACCTTAAAACCACCTCCTTGTATCTACACACACTGTCTACTGTATCAGCTCCACTGACCATACAGGATCTCCACTTACTTGTAGTTCATCTGATTCTCTGTATACTTTATAACTCTGTTCTTCAGTGATCAGGACCCCCACAGGACCACCACAGAGCAGGTACTATTAGGGAGGTGGATCCTTCTCAGCACTGTATTGACTCTGGCATGGCAGTGGTATGTTAGTGTGTGTTGTGCTGGTGTGAGTAGATCAGACACAGCAGTGCTGCTGCTGGAGTGTTTAAACACTGTGTTCACTCACTGTCCACTCTATTAGACAGGCCCACCTTGCAGGTCTACCTTGTAGATGTAAAGTCAGAGACAGTAGCTCATCTGCTGCTGCACAGTTTGTGTTGGTCCTTTATCAGTGGTCACAGGATGCTGCCCACAGGACACTGTTGGTTGGATGTTGCTGGTTGGTGGACTATTCTCGGTCCAGCAGTGACAGCAGGGGTTGGGAGGTTTTATGGCTAAATTGGGCCAGTCTGGTGGTCAATCTTCATTAATTGCTCATTGCACCAGTAAGAGCAGAGTGTGAAGTTCAGTTAGCAGGTTAGAGACAGTTTAGCTCAAAATATTACAATAACACAACATTATGGGACATACCAGAGTTCAAAAGAGGACAAACTGTTGGTGCACGTCTTGCTGGTGCATCTGTGATCAAGACAGCAAGTCTTTGTGATGTATCAAGAGCCACGGTATCCAGGGTAACGTCAGCAGACCACCAAGAAGGACCAACCACATCCAACAGGATTAACTGTGGACGCAAGAGGAAGCTGTCTGAAAGGGATGTTGGGTTCTAACCCGCATTGTATCCAAAAAACATAAAACCACAGCTGCCCAAATCACGGCAGAATTAAATGTGCACCTCAGCTTCTCCTGTTTCCACCAGAACTGTCCGTCAGGAGCTCCACAGGGTCAATATACACGGCCGGGCTGCTATAGCCAAACCTTTGGTCACTCGTGCCAATGACAAACGTTGGTTTCAATGGTGCAATGCACCAATACACACAGCAAGACTGGTGAAAGATTGGTTTGATGAACATGAAAGTGGAGTTGAACATCTCCCATGACCTGCACAGTCACCAGATCTAAATATTATTGAGCCACTTTGGGGTGTTTTGGAGGAGCGAGTCAGGAAAGCGAGTTTTCCTCCACCAGCATCACGTAGTGACCTGACCACTGTCCTGCAAGAAGAATGGCTTAAAATATATATATATGTCATTCCTAAGACGAACTGACGCTGTATTGGCCGCAAAAGGAGGCCCTACACCATACTAATAAATTATTGTGGTCTAAAACCAGGTGTTTCAGTTTCATTGTCCAACCCCTGTGTATGTATGTATATATATATATATATATCTGTCTTCACTTTCAATGCAAGTCAGTGGAACCAGAATTTTTTCCACGTGATTTTGGAGCATTTCTATTGGTCCATTCCACGTAAAACTGCTGCAGGACATAAAGAAAAAAGAAAGATAAAAATAGAGAAACATGTCTTTGGACAGCGACTCACCTGTTCAGACTAACGAGTGTGATCACGTCTGTTAGATCACAGAAGGACTACAAAAGGACGACCATCTATCTATGAACTCTTCCGCACTCTGTAGATTGAATGCTCCTCATTGACTCCACCCTCAGTTCCTCCTACAGCTGCAGTGTAACCAGCTGGCTCTGTGCGGCTCTGCGTGTTGATGTGGTTATTAGCGATTAGTTTTATGGTGCGATGCGGCGAAGTAGCTGGTGTGACTCAGTCTCGTGGCTGGGGGCGTGACAGTTCCTCCGCTTCACTCTCCAACCTGCGCCGGGGGTCCCAGTGGTGATTAGGCCGGAGGAATTTTAGCAGGAGGAACATATGGAGCTGCAGAAGAAGAAGAAGGGAAACGGCGCGGCGATCATTAACTACCTTCGTCCCGTGGCTTCTCTCTGCGGCGTTGTTCACGGTGTGGATACAACAGAATATCACAGATAAACTCCACTGATAGGAGAATCAGACAACAGTAGTGTTGACAGCACAGAGCGTGACTGCACAGTGAAGCAACAAATTACAAAACCATTACATCATATGTGTTGCATTTTAATGCATATTGTATCACTTATATCGATATGTATTGCATCGTGACTCTAATATTGTGATATATATCGTATCGGAACACTTACAGTGCTGAGCACCTACCAGTGTTGAGCCCAAATCTACACCCTTGTGTTATGATACCTGTATGAAGGACCTTGTATGTGGGTTGTATTGTATGATTGAGTTCTTGCTGATTCTCCTCGGCTCCAGTCTGAGCTGGTTTCCCTCTGCAGGAGCGTTTCTGTAGATTTAGAGTGAAATAAATCTGCTGAGCGATGGAGGGCCTGCAGGGGCAGCAGCGCCGGCCTGATAGATGGATCTCACTTCAGTAAAGTGATGATTCTGCAAAAGCGTGTGGGAGGACTGGAAGGAGGTGGGTGTATGTGTGTGTGGGTGGTTGTGCAGAGCTGGAGAGATGCTCTTCAAACCCTCGGCCGTGAATCACGAACGATAATGATCAGAAAGTAAGTTTTTACATTGATGATGCACATTTTAAGGTATTTTTTTGTTTTGTGAAAGAAGTCTAGCCATTCACTCTCAACAGCACAGCCTATAGGGGGGGGAGGTAGCAGTAAAAGCTGTTTACTGGTTAGCACTGTGAGCTGTGTTCAGCCTGTGGAGTCAAGCAAGGTTATTAAATTTAATCAGTTATCTAGTGTTAGGTGTTTAAAGGTAGCTATTTAAATTAAGTGGCAGTTATCAGCAAGTTCTTTAGCATTAAGTTAACCCTGCTGAAAAACCAGCATGGTCAGCTCAAGGTTTGGTTGGTTGGTCAGCTTGTATCTTGACCAGCTTTGGGTTTGCTGTTGTTTAAATTTGATGATTTAGCTGGTATACAAACATGATCAACCTGACCAAGCTAGACAACCAGCATGACCAAGCTGACCCATGCTGGTTGACCAGCATCACCAAGCATGACCAAAATCAAATCATACTCTATGCTGGTCTAGAGCTGGCTAAGCAGCTATCTTACCAGTATGTGGTATATTTTGCTTGAATGACCAGTTTTCCAACCACATGGCCATCAAAATCAACTTAAACCATCTAAAACCATCTACAAGCAAAAGCTGGTCAGAAGCTGTTTTTACAGCAGGGATAGTATTAGCTGTTTGCAGTTAGCAGATGCAGCATTAGTTTAAGAGTTAGCTTTATTTTAAGCTAGTTATTTGCTGTTTACTAGTTTTTGTTTACAATGTAGATTTAGTTAGAGTTAGAGTTAACTATTTAACTATTTGTATTTGGATAGCTATTGTTTTAGCAAGGTTAGCTAGTGTTAACTGTGTTCATTTAGTGGAGTAAACTAGTATTAGCTATTTTTAGCTAGCAGTGTTAGCCATTTTCAGTTAGCAGAGATAATTTGGGTTAAAGTTGTATTGAAATAGCCTTACTGTTAAAAAAAAAACAGCTTAGAGAAGCATAAAAGTCTGCTGCAGACCATCATGGTTTTTGCTGGTTTAGCTGATGACCAGCCTGGTCTTTGTGGGTTTAGCTGATGGCCAGCCTGGTCTTTGTGGGTTTAGCTGATGACCTGCCTGGTCTTTGTGGGTATAGCTGATGAGCAGTCTGGTTTTTGCTGGTTTAGCTGATGACCAGCATTGTTTTTGATGGTTTAGCTGATGTCCAGCGTGGTTTTTGCTGGTTTAGCTGATGTCCAGCATGGTTTTTGCTGGTTTAGCTGATGACCAGCCTGGTTTTTACTGGTTTAGCTGATGACCAGCCTGGTCTTTGTGGGTATAGCTGATGACCAGCCTGGTCATCAGCTAAACCACCAAAGACCAGGCTGGTCATCAGTTAAACCTGTAAAGACCAGGCTGGTCATCAGCTAAACCAGTCTTTACAGGTTTAGCTGATGAGCAGCCTGGTCTTTGTGGGTTTAGCTGATGACTGGCATGGTTTTTGCTGGTTTAGCTGATGAGCAGCCTGGTCTTTGTGGGTTTAGCTGATGAGCAGCCTGGTCTTTGTGGGTTTAGCTGATGGGCAGCCTGGTCTTTGTGGGTTTAGCTGATGACTGGCATGGTTTTTGCTGGTTTAGCTGATGAGCAGCCTGGTCTTTGTGGGTTTAGCTGATGGGCAGCCTGGTCTTTACAGGTTTAGCTGATGACCGACGTGGTCTTT
This sequence comes from Megaleporinus macrocephalus, assembly GCA_021613375.1. Lineage (NCBI taxonomy): Eukaryota > Metazoa > Chordata > Actinopteri > Characiformes > Anostomidae > Megaleporinus > Megaleporinus macrocephalus. The sequence continues at coordinate 7,300,421 of CM038719.1, forward strand.
GGTGGTTTAGCTGATGACTGGCATGGTTTTTGCTGGTTTAGCTGATGACCAGCCTGGTCTTTGCGGGTTTAGCTGATGACCGACATGGTCTTTGCTGGTGAAGTTGACCAGCATGGTCTTTACTGGATTAACTTATTTTTTAAAGCTTAGACGACTGCCAGGTGTATTTGACCTACTAATCAGAGAGTTTTGACACAAACTTGTGGAGCCTCATTAAGTTTGATTGCAGTTTCAGACCAATTAAAACGCACAACTGCATCAGGTGATGGACATTAGCAAAACAAAAACAGAAGTATAGTGTTGAATGGGTGATTGTAGTTACAGCGTATACCGGTCACCATTACCAGCACAAACCAGCATGTGCCGGTCAGCACATCATGTTCAAAACACAACAAACCAGCATGTCATTGCTGTCCAAAGAAATTAAGTATCCAAACTTTACAGGAGAGAACAAGAACCCTCTTGACTTTCAATGTAAGTAAAAGTAAAGATTTTTATTGTGAAATGAATATAGAGCATTTCTATTGGTCCATATCATGAACCACAGGATCTAAAGAACAGCTGTCGTGTTTAAATATTATAGAAAAATGAAAATCAACAAATAGAGATACGCTGATCATCATCTACTGCAAAAACCAGGAGTGCTGGTCACCAGCAACAACACATTCAGAGCACAACTAACTCTGGTCACCAGCAGGACACTGTTGCTGTTTATTTTCGGCAGGGTGCAGAAAGTAAAAAAAGATTGAGGAAAACAAGAGAAGAGCTGCACGACCTGTATTGTGTGGAATTGATTCAGTTTTCTTAAAACAGATCAAAGTCAGAACATCTAAAATAAGCTTTCTGGGTTTTTAAGGTTTAAAACAATCAGACCTGAAACTGAGCAAACAGTACTTTAGTCGAATACCATAAAAGAGATATACGGTGAGAAGCTGGTGGGCCCAACCGCCAGTATTACACTTAAAGAGTCCCTGAAGGTAAATTTTTGCGAATGAGTTTTGAGTGTAAACAAGCTTCTGAAAGTTTAAAGAACATTTACGTGATGTACGCTCACTAACTGTCTGAGGCGAGAACTGTTTATTTTTCGGAGCGTACGCTCTTCTAGCCCAGCACTCTGCCGCTGTCTTGCTCCCTCGTCCACATTTCTGTGTTTGGGGTTTCCTGGCTGTGAGTGGGATTGTAATGGGCTTCGTCTCGCTGCCCCCCCATCTCCACATGACCTTAATCTGGGGACCTGTCCCACATAAGCCATACTGTGGGCTGCTTTAGATCTTTCATTCGCTTTTTTTTCTCCATGATGTGGCTTAGGACCACCCAGGAGGGTCCTAAAATGTCTCCGCTGCCATTGTGGCATACCGACATGTCTCTTTTGTATGTGACAGTGGACCACCGGTGAGACCGTTTATACTCTCTAGCAGTGGGGCTACAATGTGTACTAAATATTGTTGATGCTAGTGTTGAACCAATGTTTATGTGAATTTTGATTGTCCATATATTGTTTGCCAGAAGAAAGTGGCCTATGATGTTTATATGATCCACTCCGTCATTCTGACAGACTGTAACACACTAAAAGAAAGGTAGGGGGCACTATACCTTTTGTTGTTTCATTGAAAAAGCACTCTGTAGTGTTTATATAATCCTATATATATATATATAATTTTTTTTCCCCTATTGTTTCATTAAAAACACTTTATAATGTTCATATGATCTGCGCGGTCATTCTGACGGACACTACAGGAAGTGTAGGGGGCAATATAACGTCTACTGTTTCATTTAAAAAGCCTCTATAATGTTTATATAATCCACACAGTCATTCTGACAGATTGTAATACACTACAGGACGTGTAGGGGGCGATATATCTTCTACTGTGTAATTTAAAAAACACTTTATAAGTGTATATGATCTACACAGTCATTCTGACAGACTGTAATACACTACAGGAAGGTGTAGGGGGCACTGTATCCTCTTTTGCTTTATTTAAAAAAAAAATTTAATGTTTAAAGGATCCACATAGTCACTTTGACAGACAATAATGCACTACATGAACTAAAGGGGGCACCATTCTTTCTATAATTTCATTAAAACACTTTATAATGTTCATATAATCCACACAGTCATTCTGTAATACACTAGAGGAAGTGTAGGGGGCGATATAGCTCCTTTTGTTTTATTTAAAAAGCTTCTATAATGTTTATAAGATTCACACAGATGTGCTGACAGATTGCAGTACTCTACAGGAAGTGTAGAGGGCGATATAGCTTATTTTGTTTTATTTTAAAAATCTGTATAATGTTTATAAGATTCACACAGATGTGCTGACAGATTGCAGTACTCTACAGGAAGTGTAGAGGGCGATATAGCTTATTTTGTTTTATTTTAAAAATCTGTATAATGTTTATATGATCCACACAGATGTGCTGACAGATGGCAGTACTCTACAGGAAGTGTAGGGGGCGATATATCTCATTTTGTTTAATTTAAAAAGCCTTTATAATGTTTATATGATCCACACAGACGTGCTGACAGATTGCAGTACTCCACAGGAAGTGTAGGGGGCGATATAGCAAATAATGGTAAGTAGATGAGTCAGTTCCAGTTATCTGCTCGGAGGGCTGGCGTGACTGGACGGTACTGGGAGATAAAGGAGGTGGACGGGTAGAAGGCCAGTCTTTTAGTGCTTGAATGTAAATGACCATGAAGTCCGAACTCCCAGCACAAGCGAAGGAGAAGAAAGGAAAGTGGTGGAGGAAGGCCGACGCAGCTGTTATGTAACTCACACAGTGGAGCGGTGGAGGTGGAGTTGGAGGTGGGTGGCTGGAGAGCGGCCGCAGAAGCTGGATCTCTGTTTCAGTTCGGAAAATAACCAGTACTCATCCACCATGATAAAATCAGCTCTCCGCTCCGTCTCTGATTGAAATGAGTAATGTCTACACATTCAGGCCCATCTGGTGGTGGAGCAGCTCCAAATAGCTCCGGGTTTATTAAAGAACAACTTCAGTGAAGATCACATATGCACCAACTCCAACACCAGATGTAGCTGATCAACAGGTTTACTATGTTTAATCTTAGCACCAAACTAATGTACCTCACCAATTAGCATAGCTCTAACTCACAGGTAGGTGAAGGTAGTGTTACGGTTTATCTGTACACAGGTAGGTGAAGGTAGTGTTACGGTTTATCTGTACACAGGTAGGTGAAGGTAGTGTTACAGTTTATCTGTACACAGATAGGTGAAGGTAGTGTTACAGTTTATCTGTACACAGGTAGGTGAAGGTAGTGTTACAGTTTACCTGTACACAGGTAGGTGAAGGTAGTGTTACAGTTTACCTGTACACAGGTAGGTGAAGCTAGTGTTACAGGTTACCTGTACACAGGTAGGTGAAGGTAGTGTTACAGGTTACCTGTACACAGGTAGGTGAAGGTAGTGTTACAGTTTATCTGTATACAGGTAGGTGAAGGTAGTGTTACAGTTTACCTGTACACAGGTAGGTGAAGGTAGTGTTACAGTTTACCTGTACACAGATAGGTGAAGGTAGTGTTACAGTTTATCTGTACACAGGTAGGTGAAGGTAGTGTTACAGTTTACCTGTACACAGGTAGGTGAAGGTAGTGTTACAGTTTACCTGTACACAGATAGGTGAAGGTAGTGTTACAGTTTATCTGTACACAGGTAGGTGAAGGTAGTGTTATAGTTAATCTGTACACAGGTAGGTGAAGGTAGTGTTACAGTTTACCTGTACACAGGTAGGTGAAGGTAGTGTTACAGTTTACCTGTACACAGATAGGTGAAGGTAGTGTTACAGTTTATCTGTACACAGGTAGGTGAAGGTAGTGTTACAGGTTACCTGTACACAGATAGGTGAAGGTAGTGTTACAGTTTATCTGTACACAGGTAGGTGAAGGTAGTGTTACAGTTTATCTGTATACAGGTAGGTGAAGGTAGTGTTACAGTTTACCTGTACACAGGTAGGTGAAGGTAGTGTTACAGTTTACCTGTACACAGGTAGGTGAAGGTAGTGTTACAGTTTACCTGTACACAGGTAGGTGAAGGTAGTGTTACGGTTTATCTGTACACAGGTAGGTGAAGGTAGTGTTACAGTTTACCTGTACACAGATAGGTGAAGGTAGTGTTACAGTTTATCTGTACACAGGTAGGTGAAGGTAGTGTTACGGTTTATCTGTACACAGGTAGGTGAAGGTAGTGTTACAGTTTATCTGTACACAGGTAGGTGAAGGTAGTGTTACAGTTTACCTGTACACAGGTAGGTGAAGGTAGTGTTACAGTTTATCTGTATACAGGTAGGTGAAGGTAGTGTTACAGTTTACCTGTACACAGGTAGGTGAAGGTAGTGTTACAGTTTACCTGTACACAGATAGGTGAAGGTAGTGTTACAGTTTATCTGTACACAGGTAGGTGAAGGTAGTGTTACAGTTTACCTGTACACAGATAGGTGAAGGTAGTGTTACAGTTTATCTGTACACAGGTAGGTGAAGGTAGTGTTACAGTTTATCTGTATACAGGTAGGTGAAGGTAGTGTTACAGTTTACCTGTACACAGGTAGGTGAAGGTAGTGTTACAGTTTACCTGTACACAGATAGGTGAAGGTAGTGTTACAGTTTATCTGTACACAGGTAGGTGAAGGTAGTGTTACGGTTTATCTGTACACAGGTAGGTGAAGGTAGTGTTACAGTTTATCTGTACACAGGTAGGTGAAGGTAGTGTTACAGTTTACCTGTACACAGGTAGGTGAAGGTGGTGTTACAGTTTACCTGTCAGGGTTATCAGAGATTACTATGCTAATTGGTATTCTAGCAGCCCGTTTCTCTGTACTGTGTTAGCCGCAGTAGGCGTGGAGCTCCAGTGCTGAAACTGAAGAAGTAAACTTTACAGATCAGACATGTCTTGGCTGATCAGCTGTATTTGGAGCTGAAACTGGAGGAATTAGATTTTTAGGACAAGCTGTCGCCGCAGTACAGCGCTGCTGTTGAATTGGCTCAGATGAATTGAGCTCGCTGAGGGGACGAGGAGTGAGGGGCTAATGCTGTAATGGAGATCCAGATGTTGGAGTCAGACAGACGGGCAGACTGAGTGATGCAGCGTGTTGTGTTTTGGGACTTGAACAGAAACCTCTGAGCTGAAGATCGAGGCCTGCTAGAGCCGCACACAGCACACATAACACGTCCTCCAGCCAGAGAGTGATTACGGAGCAGCAGGCGGGTGAAATGTGTGTGGATCTGCAGCGAGGGTACAGAGAAACCCACTAAAGCCCACAGCCTCAGCACACAGCTGAGGAATCAGTCACAGTCGGCTCCTGTACTGTGTGTGTGTGTGTGTGTGTGTGTGTGTGTGTGTGTGTGTGTGTGTGTATATAAATATATATATATATACATACATACTCCATCCACTCTTCGTCCGCTCTCCGTCTGCACTCTACCCGCTCTCCACCTGCTCTCCATCCATACACCATCCGCTCTCCTTCCGCTCTCCATCCGCTCTCCATCTGCACTCCATCCGCTCTCCATCCACTCTCCATCTGCACTCCATCCATACACCATCCGCTCTCCATCTGCACTCCATCCATACACCATCCGCTCTCCATCTGCACTCCATCCATACACCTTCCATGCTCCATACGCACTCCATCTGCACTCCACCCGCTTTCCATCTGCTCGCCATCCGTTCTCCATCTGTAGACCATCCATGCTCCATCCATACACCATCCACTCTCCATCCATACACCATCCGCACTCCATCCCCCCTACCTCCACTCTCCATCAGCTCTCTATCCGTGCTCCATCCGTTCTCTCACAACTGAACACTGAAGGTTTAAAACTCTCAAACTGCCAGTGATTATCAAAAGCAAAATCTTTTCTAGTGCTCCGTCTGTTCTCCATCAGCTCTCCATCAGCTCTTCATCAGCTCTTCATCAGCTCTTCATCAGCTCTTCATCAGCTCTTCATCAGCTCTCCATCAGCTCTCCATCAGCTCTTCATCAGCTCTTCATTAGCTCTTCATCAGCTCTCCAACCATACACCACCTGTGCTCTCAACACTGAGCACTGAAGGTTCAAAACTATTTACCTGTCAATGTTTATCAGGAGCAAAACTTTTCTAGTTTCAGCTGAAAACTCTTTCATTAGTCAGCATTTCATTAGCTGATCATTTTGATTGAATCCCATTCTTACAACTGGATTTCATTTCTTTCCTCTTTAATGCTGATTATTCTCTGAACTAAAGCCTCGATGAAGTCTTTTAACTACACCCAATAGGAATAGCTTATTACTCTCTCTATGTATGTCTTGGGTTTAAATAAATCATTCAAGATCTGACTACTTCATTATGTTTTGTCAGTCGAATGCTTCATAAACACTCGTAAAGAAATGGAATCAATTAAAAGCTCTTGTCTAATATAGTACATGTTGTATGAAACCATTTACTGTGACAAATATACAAAACCAGGGCAAATTCACTGCTTTTTCACTGCGTTGTATTACAGTCAAGGCCAGAGAGATAAACAGCAGAGGTGGAAAATCTGGCCTTGTGTTTATATTTGACAAGCGTTTCCTTTTACGTCTGTACGGTTTTATTTAGTTGAAGCACTTTGGGCTGCATGTTTATGTATGAGAGCTGATATATAAACCTTATTATTATATTTTTGCACTACGGGCTGTAAAACTGCTTATCTGTCAGAATCAGTCGTCGTGTGAAGATGGCTGCTGTTGCTCTGTTGCTCTGGCTCCACAGCACTACAACGTAAATTGCACAGGGCTGTTTGCTGTTCAGGCTCGTCAGAATCTAAAACCCTTCAGCATTTGCTGCTGCAGTTAACAAAGGCAACCTGCTATTGCACGTCTATATATATATATATATATATATACTGCTGGGGAAAAGTACTTGGTTTGCTCTGTTTCTATGTTTTTGGTCATATTAAACAGTTTCAGATCAAGTTTCAAGTTTATTTGTCATTTGCCCATCATGTCAGGACATAACATGCATTGAAATGCTTGGGGTGAGGCTCAGATAATAAAACTCTACAGCAGGGCAGCATTATAAATGTAAAACAGTGCAAACATACAATAAATAGACAATATTAAAGTAAAAATAAGCTAGAAAATAAACATATAGTTATAACTGAAATATATAAAGGACTATACAAAACATACACAAGATATATACATAAGATATACAGAAGGACATATGTAGAAAATTTTGCATAGGCAGGTTCTAAGAAGACATATCTATTTAAAGTGACTTAGTGATATTGTCCATAGCAGCGATATCAGAATAAATAATATAATAGTATAATATAATATAGCAGTGGCTGAGTGAACAGTATTGGGGTCTTTCAGCCTCACAGTTTGTTCAGGAGTCTGACAGCGTGTGGGTAGAGGCTGTTCAGTAGCCAGTTGTTCTGGCCTGGATGCGGAATCTCCTGCCTGATGGCAGTAAAGTGAACAGGCCGTGTTCTGGGTGACCACTGTCTAACCTGATCTTCTGGATTTTCCTCAGACAGCAGGACTGATAGATGTCCTGTAAGGCTGGTCTTTATACTGTATACATCATAAATATATGATCTTCATACTATATACATAATAAATATATGATCTTCATACTATATACATCATAAATATATGATCTTCATACTATATACATCATAAATATATGGTCATACTGTATACATCATAAATATATGATCTTCATACTGTATACATCATAAATATATGGCCATACTGTATACATCATAAATATATGATCTTCATACTATATACATCATAAATATATGGCCATACTGTATACATCATAAATATATGATCTTCATACTATATACATCATAAATATATGGCCATACTGTATACATCATAAATATATGATCTTCATACTATATACATCATAAATATATGGCCATACTGTATACATCATAAATATATGATCTTCATACTGTATACATCATAAATATATGGCCATACTGTATACATCATAAATATATGATCTTCATACTATATACATCATAAATATATGATCTTCATACTATATACATCATAAATATATGGCCATACTGTATACATCATAAATATATGATCTTCATACTATATACATCATAAATATATGATCTTCATACTGTATACATCATAAATATATGGCCATACTGTATACATCATAAATATATGATCTTCATACTATATACATCATAAATATATGATCTTCATACTGTATACATCATAAATATATGGCCATACTGTATACATCATAAATATATGATCTTCATACTGTATACATCATAAATATATGGCCATACTGTATACATCATAAATATATGATCTTCATACTATATACATCATAAATATATGATCTTCATACTGTATACATCATAAATATATGATCTTCATACTGTATACATCATAAATATATGGTCATACTGTATACATCATAAATATATGATCTTCATACTATATACATCATAAATATATGGTCATACTGTATACATCATAAATATATGATCTTCATACTATATACATCATAAATATATGATCTTCATACTATATACATCATAAATATATGGTCATACTGTATACATCATAAATATATGGTCATACTGTATACATCATAAATATATGATCTTCATACTATATACATCATAAATATATGGTCATACTGTATACATCATAAATATATGATCTTCATACTATATACATCATAAATATATGATCTTCATACTATATACATCATAAAGAGGAAACACATAACTCAGTATTTAAAAGATCATTTTCTTTAATGAGGAAAGTTTGTGGAGCATTGTACTGAGATTATTCAAATCATGCTCCCACAATAACAAACTATTTAAAAAATATAATATATAATTAAGAGGATAATCTTCTGGTTTATTTAGACCCAAGACTAGGGCTGCGCCTAATGACAGATTACTGTAATGTGAGTGTGGTAAAAATCAATTCATTTGTTATGGATGTGTAACCATATATATATATATATATATATATATATATATATATATATATATATATATATATATATATATATATATATCGTTGCTGTCCAATGAACAACAAGTATCTCCAAAATTGCAAATTTACAGGAGAGACCAAAAACATGCTTCACTTTCAATGGAACCAGAATTGTTTCCAAGCTAATTTAGAGTATTTCTATTGGTCCATTCATCATTACATTTTCATACAATGTAAACAACCATTGGCGTGTTCAAATGATGTAGAAAACTTAAAATCAACAAAAATGGAGATTTTTTTTTTCTTCATTAGACAGCGCCGATATACAGTGCCTTGCAAAAGTATTTGCCCCCCTTGAACTTTCCAACCTTTTGCCACATTTCAAACATAAAGATATGAAATTTAATTTTTGGTGAAGAATCAACAAGAAGTGGGACACAATCGTGAAGTGGAATATTTTAAACTTTTTTTTAGAAATAAAAAACGGAAAAGTGGGGCGTGCAAAATTATTTGGCCCCCTTGTGTTAATACTTTGTGGCCCCACCTATTGCTGCGATTACAGCGGCAAGTCGCTTGGGGTATGTATCCATCAGTTTTGCACATCGAGAGACTGAAATTTTTGCCCATTCTTCCTTGTAAAACAGCTCAAGCTCATACATACATATATATATTTATTTATAAGAACTGTCTTGACTTGCTCCTTTGCTAGACATTTCTAGACGTGTGATTATGATGTAAACATCAGAGTTGATTGGTACGAAACGCTGTGTTCTTGAGAAACATTGGTGGCACAGTGGTAGTGAATGGAACCAGACGTCCACCTCTAAAAGCCCACTCACAAAAAGTTATCACATGCAATGGCTATGAATGCGCTGCCTGTTGTCTGCGATGCTGCTTTATCATAGTTTTGTGCAGATTTTGGCCTCCATGGTGATGGGATGGATACATGCAGGGCACCCCAAACCACACTGAATCACTCTGTTTACATCTCAAACACTCAATTATGGAGAAATATATCATGATAATGATAAACATAGGCGTACTGGCTATAGCCTTAATTTCAGGCTATCGCAGTGAAGCAGAAGACGTATCATGGGACAGCGTCCTACCTCCATTCACTCGAACACATCTTCCGTTCACTCTGCACTGGGACTGTTAGTGCTGTTTCCAGTCAGAGTATCAGTAACGGTTCAGGATGAGGGTTTTTTTTTTCGGCCCTTACATAAGCTGAGCTCCTGCTACTGCGAGAGTGAGGCGGCGCTGAGTGGAAAATAAGCAGAGCAGATTTTTCCACGGAGTCCCGTCCTTCCAGAGCTCTTTCCAGGCACTGTGCGCTCCATGTTCCGTATAAAAACACAGTCAACTGGAAAGATCTGTACTGTACGCAAACCCACACACAGCCTTTAGTCTCTTCACGTGCGGCCTACATGTGGCTTTGGCACCGGAGTGCTGGTTGTAGATTTTTAGGGGTGTTTCCAAAACCACCACTCTGCACTCAGAGTGAACGGGGCTTTCTCCCCAGCTCGCCGCGCTCTCAGACGACTGCGGAAATTCCTCTTCCTCGGCTCGAAGCGATACTTGGGCAGTAAATCAGATTTCCCCAGATTTTTCCCCTGAACACGAAAAGAGTCAGTCTGCCCAAGCCTGAAGTTTAGTTCTGTAGTTTTAGCGCTGGAGTTAACAGGTGGGCGACATGGAGCATCATCTGTATCAATCAATCAACCAGTTAACCTTTATTTTCACTCAGGAATACATTGAGAGAGACTCTCATTTACAGTGTCGCCTAGCATTACATTTAAACAAAAAGTGATAGAAAATAAATAAAAATGTAAAAGAAACTAGAGAAACAGAGAGAAAATTAGGTAAGATAAATCTTAAAAGAAAAACAAATAAAAAACTGAATAAGAAACTAAAATCAGGAATAAGACGAACATAAAAATCAGTCAATAAAAGTAAATATATATATAGTAGTAAAAAAAAATAGTAAAATTTAAAAAAAAAAAAAAAAATATATATATATATATATATATATATATATATATATATATATATATATATATATATATATATATATATAAAAATATATACTTTCATATTACTTGATGGGTTTTGCAATATTTTCTTTATATCATTGCTGTCCAAAGGAAATAAGTATCTCCAAAAAGGCAGTAGAGGGCAAAAGCCTACTGGACTTGTAATCTACGTCGTGGAAGCATTCCTATTGGTCCATTCATCATGATGTTTTCACACAATGGAAATGACGGCTGGTCGCTGTACAGAGAAAACCAGTTATCTCTAAGAATTATCTTATTTACAAGAGAGGACAAAAATAGTCTTTACTTTTAATGTAAGTGAATGGAACCAGAATTTTTTCCAAGCAGTTTTGGAGCATTTTTATTGGTCCGTTCATCATGAAATTGTCCCACAATGTAAACATCAGCTGCTCCGTTCAAGTAATGCAGAAAACTGAAAATCGACAAGAATAGAGATGCGACGTTATTGTAGCTGTTGCATATTATGATGTAGAAAATACAAAAACAGAAATAAAAAAAAAATCAGGGCTTCTGGTAGGAGTTGGTTAAGCGCTGAAGATATTTACAGTACTAAAAAATGCATATTGTCTATCACCAGAGCTGGTCCTGATTTCCATGGGGCCCCAGGTAAAAATCCAACCAAGGGGCCCTCCTACCAGACCTGTGAGCTATGTAAACCACTTGCATTGGCACACTGTCACACCTGACACCCCAGTGTTGAACGGAATAAAACCAAAACCCCTGTAGAGACTTTCTGTTTATTCTTTAATACCTCCATATATCTTTGCTGTCCAATGAAAATCAAGTATCTCCAAAATTGCAACTTTACAGGAGAGACCAAAAACATACTTTACTTTTAATGTAAGTCAATGGAACCAGAATTCTTTTCCAAGCTATTTTGCTTGTTTTCTATTGGTCCATTTATCATGAAATTTTTACACAATGTAAACGACCAGTGGCGTGTTCAAATAATGTAGAAAACTCAAAATTGACAAAAATGGAGATGTTTTTCATTGATTGGACAGTGACGATATATATATATATATATATATATATATATATATATATATATATATATATATATATATATATATATATATATATTCCCATAAATATGTATATATCCAGGGACTTTCTCTGGCTGATCAACACAATAGCAGCATCAGTTTAGACCAGTGGTCTTCATCTGTATTCTTGGACGGCTACTTTTCTCCAGCGTATGCTTTCAACCTGTAACCAATAAGCTGCCCCGCACCCTTTATACCCTCAAATACATCAGCTTCAGCCAATCAGGGACCTGGAAAGAGGTTGAGCAGGTGTAGCAACTTGTTTGGAACTATGCTGTGCAGGAAGGTACCTGTCCAGGGCTGGAGATCATCTCTGGTGTAGATGTTTGGGCTGCTGCTGAGTCTCACTGAGCTGGAGCTGTAGTTGTTTTAGCTTCACGGTCAGAGTTCAAATCAAAGTCATAATTAGAGCTGCAAGAAAAATCACAGTCTTTGTTGGGTCTTTGTCTGCTCTCTGTCTGTCTGGCTTACAGTACATCACACTTACATTACAACGTAAGATGTATAGATCCGCTTTTTTAAGTGAATAAACGAATAAAACTGAAGTACATTCGAAGTGTTTTAACACTGAATATAGTAATGTTAAAGAAAAGGTAGAGACTACATTGAGGCTGCTGTTGTGTTTGTGTGTGCTACTGTACTTCAGTTTGTATATATATAGATAGATATATATAGATAGATATATAGATATAGATATATAGGTATATATTTATAATAACTGTCTTGACTTGCGCCTTTGCTGGTTTTGTGTGTATTTCTACTATGCGGGTTTATATATATAGATAGATAGATAGATAGATAGATATAGATATCTTTGCTGGTTTTGTGTGTATTTCTGCTATGCGGGTTTATATATATATAGATATATAGATAGATAGGTAGATATAGATACAGATATATATATCTTTGCTGGTTTTGTGTGTATTTCTACTATGCAGGTTTATATATATATATATATATATATATATATATATATATATATATATATATATATATATATATATATATATATATATAGATAGATAGATAGATAGATAGATATAGATACAGATATATATATCTTTGCTGGTTTTGTGTGTATTTCTACTATGCGGGTTTATATATATAGATAGATAGATAGATAGATAGATATAGATATCTTTGCTGGTTTTGTGTGTATTTCTGCTATGCGGGTTTATATATATATATATATATATATATATATATATATATATATATATATATATATAGATAGATAGATAGATAGACATAGATACAGATATATATATCTTTGCTGGTTTTGTGTGTATTTCTACTTTGCGGGTTTATATATATAGATAGATATATATATATATATATATATATATATATATATATATATATATATATATATATATATATATATATATATATATATCTTTGCTGGTTTGTGTGTATTTCTACTGGAGAGAGCAGTTTGTTGAGAAGAGTGTCATACAGTGTCAGAAGTGTGTGTGTGTGTGTGAGGATTCCCCGCTGAGAAGAAAGGGTTTATTTTGCAGCAGAGGGGGATTTCCTCATGGGTCGGGGATCAGAGTGCTGTTGGAGGTTACATTTACGCCCATTGGCCCAGCGACAGCATGATATCCCATATCCGGTCAGCCTCTGTGCATTGTGTAAAGGTAGTGACCGAATGTTTCAAGTGCGTATACTGCTTGTGCAGTAATCTTTAGTATTGTTAGCCTGTTTTTTTACCTGTTACTTGATTTAATTGCAGTTATAATAGAATGATTTAATTATGTGACCAGTGGTAATCACCTGCTTTATGTTATAACAAGTACTCTATTGCTACTTCAGTGTCTCTGTAGTAAATATGAGGAGCACTAATATATCTGCACTAATATATGTAGGAACTGCTGCTCTATAGAGGAAACCAGCTCATGCTATTTCAGTGAACTTGCTCTAGCACTACCTACTAATTTATAATTCAGATGCCCTTTACTGTGTCCTTCTACACGTGTGTGAAGTCGAGATCTGTTCTGGCTATTTTTATACCCTGTTTGGTGGATATTTTAGAAATGGTCCAATGTCATGTCCTTCAGGATCAATAATGTTCTATCTATCTATAGATTTATCTATTTATCTATCTATCTAGCTGTATATCTATTAGCATCACAAACTACATTTATGAAAAGGAGAATGCATAAATAAGAATATCTCACATCAGTCATGTTTTGTTGGTACTCTGTGTAAATTTGATAGTAATAATATTAATAATAATACTTTATATACAAAACACAAATAAATGAATAAAAGAGCGCTGTTTATATTTTATACGATGATAGGATTCGCAATAGTACAAAGAAAGCTCTGGTTCTACACACTTCAGTAGATGCACTGTGTGTTATTATGGCAATTATTTAGTTTTAGTGGAATTAAGAGCTACTTTAAAGTTTCCCTAACGCTCTATTCTTAAACTAATATGTTATCTCTAAGCTAGCCACACGATAATGTTAGACCTAAGCTAAAACACTAGCCAAATTAAAATGTTAGCCCTAAGCTAAAACACTAGTTATAAGAAAATGTTAGGCTTAGGCTAAAACACTAGTTATAAGAAAATGTTAGGCTAAGCTAAAACACTAGTTATAAGAAAATGTTAGTCCTAAGCTAAAACACTAGTTATAAGAAAATGTTAGTCCTAAGCTAAAACACTAGTTATAAGAAAATGCTAGGCCTAAGACTAAAACACTAGTTATAAGAAAATGTTAGGCCTATAAGCTAAAACACTAGTTATAAGAAAATGTTAGGCCTATAAGCTAAAACAGTAGTTATAAGAAAATGTTAGCCCTAAGCTAAAACACTAGTTATAAGAAAATGTTAGGCCTATAAGCTAAAACACTAGCCACAAGATAATGTTAGGCCTAAGCTAGAACACTTGTCCCAAGATATTGTTAGACCTAAACTAACACACAAGTCATGAGCTGATTTGTTAGCCTTAGGCTATTACAGTCGCCACAAACTAAAATGTTAACCCTAAGCTAACACAATAGCCATTTGGTAATATGGCTCAAATAAACAGAGATTTACTCTGAAATCTAAATGAAGGCCATATTAACCACAAGCTAATATGTTAGCCCTAAGCTAACATACAAGCCATAAGCTAATATGTCAGTCTTAAGCTAATGTGTTAGCCCTAAGCTAACACACAAGCCATAAGCTAATATGTCAGCCTTAAGCTAATGTGTTAGCCCTAAGCTAACACACAGGCCTTAAGATATTATGTCAGCCCCAAGCTAACATACAGGCCATAAACTAAAAAAAAAAAAGCCCCAGGTTAACACACAAGCCACAAGCTAATATATTAGCTCTAAGCTAACACACAGGCCATAAGCTAATATGTTAGTCTGAAGCTAAGACACAAGCCATAAGCTAATATGATAGCCCCAAGCTAATACACAGGCCATAAGCTAATTTGTTAGCCCTGAGCTAACATACTAGTTACTATACAGATATGATACAGTAGAAAGTACTGCAATACTATGTAATATAATATAAATTAGTTTAAGTTGTAGTAATAAAGTATATTAATACTCTAAGTAATTGAGCTGCTACTGCACACAGTCAAGCTGCTCCGGTATGAATTAAGCGTATCCAGCAGGGTGTTAGAGATTGGGCAGATGGTGCCAGGGCACAAAGACGGCTCACTCAGACAGAGAGGCTGGCACAGAACGGGCACAGGGGGCTACTGGAGAGGGGTGAGGTGGGGGCAGAGGGAGATAAAAGCTGCCCTGCTGTGTGGGGTGGGGGGGGCAGGAGAGAGATAAAAGCTGCCCTGCCGTGAGCTGTGTGACGTTATGGCCTCCAGCCAGACCTCAGAGGAAATCTGTTTATTCGAGGCCAGCTCAGTGCTGTTGTGAAGCTGCGAGGCTGGATATACCAGCTGTAGCTACATAACATCAGACGTAAGGTAGTTATAGCAAGTGTTTATTGAGTTAAAGGGCCCGTTTGTATTGTTTTCCTTCTTCTTATTTTTACCGCTTGTGTTGTTTGAATTCATTGTTAAAAGTAGATGTGTAGTTTTCCATCCTCTCTTCATGCCTAGCATTGACCAGACCGTTTCTGTTACTGTTCCTTTAAAAGTATTATATGTAAATGAGCTCTGTTCTAACTGACCTGTGCTGTTTTGAAGCGCTTCAGAGTGAGCGGGTGGGGCTTAAGTGATGTAGGCAGGCTAGGTTGGGTATATGTAAATGAGGTGGTTTTTGTGACATCACAAAACATTAAATTCAAAACGTGCTTACTTTCTATATATGGACGGTATGGCCATGCATGTTTAGTGGGGTTGAGGTCACTAGACTTCTCAAGCCACGTCTGTAAAGGCTGGCGCCAGGTCAAGACCCCCTCCGGCCACCAGGGGGAGGCCCTGAGCTAACATGCTAGTTACTATATA